>OZ005686.1:28204724-29404724 GCA_963930675.1 Gnaphalium uliginosum | reverse complement strand
TTTGGAGAGTAGAGAGAAGTTGAGAGAAAAGTGTGTGTTTTGTGTGTGAAAAATGAGAAGTGGGGGAGGAGATGATGATTAAATAGGGTGGGCCTTGGGCTAAGGTCTTGGGCCGATTTTTGGGCCTCTTGACTGGCCTTGGGCTCAGTTGGGGCGGCCCAATTGGGTCCTTGGGTTTGCACATTTGTTTTCTCAAGCCCGCGTTACGTTATTTGATTGGTTAATCGTTATTCGCGCGCGTAAACAAATTAAATCGTTAACGTTTAACTTTTGTGCTTTATTTTTGATACAAATCACTATTTTAATTTGACCAATATATTTACAATACTTCATTGAACTTTCTTGAAATATTTGTCGGTTTCGTTCGGGTGTCAGGCGCGATTCGCGCGTTTTCGTTGCGTTTGTTACGTTTTAAGCAAAACGTCTAGGTTTTTCGTATATTATTATTTAATATCAATAATATAGGGTAAATAATTACTATCTAATTTATAAATTAGGTTTACATTATTTATGAAAAGTTATCACCAACGCCGTATAGATTGTCAGACTCAGTCCGTTCGTTTCGCGTAATTGCAAATAATTACGTATGTGTATATACATATATACAAGTAGTTACAAGTACTTAGCCTAATATATATCTAAATACATGTAATTACACTATTGTTAGGCTCAAATAATTGTCCTAATTTGTCGATTGTCACAACTGGTACATTCCTTCTCTGAATCCCATTGCTTCCTGCTCTCTGCCCAGTCTGCTCTTGCCTCTGACTTCTACATTCTCTTGCAAAGTGCCCCATTTTATGACAATTGAAGCACTCTACCTTTCTTTGGTCAAACCAAGCAGCATCATTCATTTGGTTTGTAAAGTTATTCCTTCCTGTCCTTTGCATAAACCTTTTGGCTCTTTGAGTAATCAAAGCAATTTGCCACTTGATATCCATCTCCTCCAAATCATCAGAATTTATCTGTTCCAAATCTTCATTAGTAAGTGAAGAGTTCACATTACTAGCAAAGAAAGATTCTAATATTTGATCATTTGAGTTGTTTTGAGATGATCCAACTCTTGCAGCAATATAAGCAGACCCTTGTTAATTTGAATCAACTTGAGATCCACCTACTGACATAAAAGCAGCATTATGATTGTTTCCTACAACCTGCTTTTTGCTTTCAACTTCTGGCTCAAAGTTTCTCAAATCATTATAAATATCTTCAAGCTCCTTCACCTCCAAATCTGCACTCTGTCTTAAACCTACAGTGTAGATTGTCCATTCTTCACCTAATGATCTCAGAAACTTCCTGTTCAGATCATCTTTATCAATTTTTACCTTGTGATTTTCCAGATCTCCAACAAGTTTTGAAAACCTGTCAAAGGTTTGAGTTAGAGTTTCAGTTTTTGCAGAATTGAAGTTCTCATATTGTTGCTTCAATAGAGATCTTTTGTTCTTCTTGGTGCTATCATTACCACCAAATCTCTTCTCAATAGCCTCCATGAGTACTTTAGCATCATCACATGCTTCAAATCTTCTCTGGTACTCATTAGGAATTGACAGCAACAATGTGCTGAGGGCTCTGAACTCTATTGATCTGATTTTTCTTTCTGCATCAGTAGTTGGTGGTGGTCTCTTTTGCCTGACACCATCACCATCTACTGTTACTGGAGGACCATTGACAACAACCTCCCACATCTGATAATCAGTGAGAAGCATATATTGCTTGATTTTGATCTTCCACAGATCAAACTCATCAGGCCTGAGCATGGGGTATTTAATGACTTGGATTCCTTCATTGCTTTATGATGTCATTGTATTTAATACTTGATCACAAACTACAGCTTAATATAAAATTCCCAGATCTTCCTGTATTCAAAGCTTTCCAAGCTCTGATACCACTTGACAGTCCCGTTTTACTTTTAATTCAAATATAACTTGAACAAGCTTTGAACTATTATTGAGAAGTTGCGGAATCACACTCAATAATATTAGAAAGATCAACACAAATATTGAAAACAGAAAACAAGAACAAATATAAAACCAAAAGCTTCAATCTTATTAATATGAATAAGACGAATACACTTGTTGTATTGGGGTTTACACCTTGAAGCTATTCTATACTATGTATATGTGCATGTATATGCGTATCTGTATATCAAACTAGGTTCTAAGGATCTCTATTTATAACACATAGAGTCCCGTACATTCAAGCTCCTAGTATTATGGAGTTAGATAACTTCCATAACAGACTCAATCTTATCACGAACCTATTCTTATCAACAACTTATTCTTATCACAAAATCATAAAGAGTGTTAACTACCACATTTGAACATTCAGTGGAAACAAGCTTCCAACAGTGGTAACTGCTTCATTTGTGTAAGTCTAAGTATAAACAACTAACAGTGTTAACCACTTATATACACTAACAGTCTTAATTACATAAACAGTGGAAACTACTTACAAAATCAACTAACAGTTGTAATCTTCATAGCAGTGTTAACCTTCAGTTCTTCAAACAGTTGTAATCTTCGACCAGTGTTAACCTTCAACAATCAGTGGTATCCATGTTAGTCTTCAGTGGTAATTTTTATCTATCAGTGGTAATCTTCAGTGGTAACCTTTTGATCTCTTCAGACTTAATTAATAGTTGTAATCCAAACCCAAATCAGTTTATCCCAACACGGGGACTGGAGTTGACTGTCCTCCTGATTCAATTTTACAATCTCCAACTGAGATGTCGATAGAGTATGTGCTAAGTCTCAGTGAGAATTGAAACAAGGACTTTTTAAGAAGTACTTGAGTGGCTAAGAGGGTAATGTGCATTGCATCACTGGGTCCATGAGGTCTTTTTCAATACCAGAAATCAATATATGAAATCCGATAGATTATGTGGCAACCCGGCGATTTAGTCATTTAGGAAGGATTTTCTTTTTCTTATAACCCTGTCACACACACCTCACTTAACGACATATATTTTTCAATTCCTACCTTATTTATGTCATTTGGTAATCCTGTCACGCAATAGGCAATTTGTAGTTTATGCTAAACTGCACCCCAATCTCGTCACCCCTCTCATTTTTTTTTTCACCTAGACATATATGACCATTAATCCTAAATTGTGGTAGGTGGCTCCTGGGGTAGATCCAACCGGCTCTGGTGGATTGTAGGAGATGATTGTATACTATAACACTCTGTGCAGATATTCAGCATGTTCCAAAAATGATTTGAAAAACATTCTAAATGTTTAAGTAGATCAAAGATTTGAACACTTAAAAGTTTTAATTTAGAACAACACTCCCCCTTAACATATGTATAAGTGTTTTGAAAAAAAAAACTACATATGAAGGTGAGATTATCAACCTTTTAAAGATGTACGAGCTCCCCCTCAAATGTAGCATTTGCTTCTTCAAAAAGATTTATAATAGGAGCCCGATTTAAATTATTGAAGTCTTTTTCTAAAACATGAAACTTTTTGCTCAAAAAATTGAATCATTCATTTCAGCAAAGTCAATTAAAATGGGTTTGAACTGAAATGTTCATAAGCCATTTCTTTTAAGAACGAGTTTTACTCTGATGTGAGTAAAGCCATCTCCTTTTGAAACTAGACCACAACTTTGGGAACCAATTTAAGCACGGTGCCAATGGGTTTTGAAAACTTTGAAAACCATTTGTAAGTTGTGTCTATTTGATTTAAAGACATTGAACTCCATTTTGAGTTGAAACCCGGTGTATCACTCGGAAATAAATTTCGTGGAGTCAACGGTGAGTAAAATCTTTTAGGAACTGGGGTTACAAAATCATTTCATCTTTGCAACGGATAAAAAACATTTTGTGGTGCAAGTTCAAACATTTTTTATCTCGAATATTTGAAAGATTTTGTTTGAGAAGACTTCTCAGAAAAACTCTGTTTCGGTTTCCAAACTTTTGTTTGCTTTTGAAACCGTGAAACCGATTCCTTTGAAACATTTGAACCATATGCCTCGGGAAGATCAACATTCTTTTGAGGTGTGAATGTTTCATTAGATTGTGATTTATTAGAATACCTCTTATTCTTTTGCAAAGAATAATTCGTAAACTGAGAAACCTTTTTCAAAAATGGTTTAGAAGATTTATCCATGTAAATCTTGCTTCGAACATTCACATGTGGTTTTGCTACTTTTGACACTTGAGGTTTATCAGAGGTTGGCAAATTATCAAACCCTTGTTCCTTTTGGGATTTTAACATCGGGTGTGATTGAGAAGACGAAGAGGTACTCTTGAGTTGTTCAATAGTACTTAAGAGAGTAGCTCGTTCTTTTTCAAAATCATTTAGTAGAGTGGTAATTTGTTTTTCTAATTCAATAATTTTATCTTCCAAAATCAAGATTGGAATGTAAATCTTAGAGATTATCACTTGTTGAACAACTTCATTTGAAAAAACTTTATCATTCGTTTCAAGTTCCGGTTTTGAATAACTCGGGAAATAGTCATCGGAAAGTGGGATTTTTCAATTACCATAACTCTTGTTTAATTCTTCATAATTAAATGAAAATTGAGCTTTGTCTTCTCTTGCCCTATTGAAACTCTCAATTTCTTCTCCCTCATTAGTTAATTTCATAAAATTCATTTGTACACCCCGACCCATGTATACTTTAGCATACACATGTTCCATGTTAGAAATTGCTTTCTGTAAATAGCAAGGATTGTCAAAACCCAAACCTTCCCTCAGATTATAATACTTGATTTCCTTTGGTTCGTTAAGAAAAATCGTTTGATCAGTTTGACCTCTGTTAAGAAACTTTTCTTCAAGTTCTTTGATTCGAGCATAAATTTTAACATTTTCAGTTAAAACGTAGCTGTTTTTCAAAGTACACACTCTTTGCAAACGTTCTGATTCCTCAAAGTTCCTTTTTAATTCAGAAATTCAAGTTGTCAGTTTTTCTTGTTCGGAAATAAATGATTCATGTTTCTTTTTATACCACAAGAGTTGGTTTTCTTGAATAGCCTTTTCTCTAACCACAGTTTCTATAGCCCCAATGTTACTAGCAACCTCTTTTTCGAGTCTAACAACCTTTGACTTTTTAAGGTCAATCTTTTCTCGATATGAGTTCATTTTATTTTTTATGAGGATTAGCTGATCTTCATTTAAAGCAAGAACCTCAAGTTCATATGCATATTCAGACCCAATTGACAACGCTTCACGAGACATCATTAACTCACTGTAAGGTTTAATCTTAGCACAAAATCTGATGGTGTAGCAGATAAAACGGGAACTTCCTATGGCGTAATAATCCAAGAATAGAGAATAACCCAAAAATGTGCGATAGCTCACGGATGGTGTAATACAATCTAGCACAATACTCCAGATTGTGTAATACAATCTAGCACATTACTCCAGATGGTGTAATACAATTTGACTGAACAAAATTCTAGATGGTGTAATGCACTAGATGGTGTAATGGACTTTGACACTTAGAAACTTTTTCATAAAAGTAGTGTAATACTCCAACTCTAGCGTAACACTCCAACTCTAGCGTGATAGAACTTGGCGTAATACAAAATCTGGCGTAATAGCTTTGTACCCTCAAAACTGCATCTGGCGTAATAGAATTGTTCTTAAAGAAAGTTGGCGTAAAAGGATTGTTTGTAATAAGATCTGACACAATAGACTTGTTTGTCACAAAATCTGGTGCAGTAGACTTGTTTGTCACAAGATCTGGCGCAATAGAATTGTACTTTTCAAAACTCTGGCGCAATAGCTTTGTTCCCTCAAAACTGAATCTTGCGTAATAGTTTTGTAAACTTGGTGAATTTGGTGTAATAGACTAGAAGTTGGCGTAGTGATGCTCGTGTCACACCCCCAAACAGTCAACGTTGGTCAGCGGAATCAATTGTGTACGGAGGTGGGGGCGTCGACGTAAACATTGGACATTCATACATATCAGAGCATATGATTATCGCAGAACATATATGTATTAAGATGCCATAATTAATTGTTTACAGAAGTTTACGATTCATCGAATCGTAGAAGTAGAAATGTATTTTAAGTTATACAAAAGTGGATTTTGTAAATATGACTAAAACATATTAATTATACAAAAGAAATCCCATTGGCTTCAAAAGATGGCATCCTAAATTCTTCGTGGGTCGCCTAGTTTCATAAGTATGCATGCTTACTGGTGCAGCTAATTCCCTGAAAAACATAGTAAAAAGTCAACATGGTTGTTGAGTGAATTCACAGGTTTTATGTTCAGAAGTATAGTTTAGTAAACCAAAGTCGTTTGTGAATCGTTGTTGTTGCCATAACAGTCAAATAGTGTTTCGTGGAATATTATCAAAAGTTTAGTTTAAAACTAGGTTTAAAACATTGTGCTGGTCGTTCTCCAGCGTAACACATTTATCAAAAAAACTACCGGTCGTTCTCCGGTTTATCAAGCAGCTGGTCGTTCTCCAGCGAAACAAAAAGGTACCGGTCGTTCTCCGGTTTATCACAATGCTGGTCGTTCTCCAGCGTATCAAAAGTTACCGGCTGTTCTCCGGTGTATCACACTGCTGGTCGTTCTCCAGCGAATCAAAAGTTACCGGTCATTCTCCGGTTTATCACAAGTAGTAAAACGTTTTTGTAAACAGTTTGTATAAGAGTATGAAACTCATTTCATAAATACAGTTGCACAATAGTATGAACACGATCATAAACAGTTGTATAAAAGCATTGAAAGCAATTATATAATAGTTTTAGATTATGGCAAATAGTAAAACAGTAACTACGTTTTTCACCCCTATCTTAAAAACAGTAAAAACAGTAAAAACAGTAAAAGAGGGGATGTGAACTCACCTCGTGAGCTAAATACGTGAGTGCTAGCAAAGCGTGTGTCAAAGTAAAGTCCCTAACGTCCTAAACGCATGATATTATAAGTATATGTAAGTGGATGTTTTAGTAGACCATCCATGCTAGTATTCACTCAACTAGTATGTCCAATTGTGTTTTGTTTTTGAAAATAAACGTGTACGACCCGTTAGTGAAAGTTTGTAATAATAGATCTTAAGGACATTTTATTAAATTTGTTTTGTTGTACCCTTTACAATAGTAAATGTCATGTGTTATTGAATTTCCTTAGTATGTGGTTATCGGTTGTCACGCGAATTTAATATTTTGTGTCAACGTCTTGCGGTTTACGTCTCGGTTCGAATATAAGTGTCGTTTTTCGTTCGGGTTATGTTTACAAGTCTCATTTTTGGTCCAAGTCACTTAATAAGTCACCCAAACCCACTTTGTTTACAAGTTGCCAAAAATAGTAAGTTTGACGTTTTCAAAACCGAGGCCCGTTTTTGTTGACTCTGTCAAACCTTCTTGGTTTGACCCGAGACTTTTACCCAAACCTTAAACATGTTCATAGATCACAAAAAGTTAGTCTTTCCCTTTATAGCAAGTCCATAAGTGTTGGTTTTTAAAAGTTATCAAAATCGGTCTACATTTTATATTTTCTAGAAAATACATCTCTTTGTCGAATTTTTATAAAATTCGATAATCCGAAATAAGTTCCAAGAAAAATATCAATTGTTTGCCCATATGTTATTTACCTTCAGTAATTTTTACAGGATTTTTAGAGAAGTATAAGTATTTTTAATAATTACTTTTATTTTCTGGGGTTCAAAAACTGAACAATCAGGACACATGCATGAAGTCAGAATTTCTGGGCAAAATCTACAGGTTTTCACAAAAAGTGGTCAACACGACATTTGTAGCCTACAAGATTTTTGAGAGTTTGGCAGTAGTTTCAGGTCATTTCAGTGTGTATAGCTCAAGATATGGTCAAAACCATAAGATCAAAGTTTCTGACTTTTCTGGGTAGATTATCTATGTTTTCTTACAAAAATTATTAAAAATAGTAAAATATCTCGGAAAAATATGAGGCTAGTGGAGTTTGAAAGATAACTTCTTGAACTTAATTTTTTACTATAAAAGCGTCCATTTTCATGAAGAGATGATTTTTATAAAAATCGTGGAAGTGGTTACAACATTCTGGACATAATATTTTTCTTACATGTTTGTGAGTTTTATGTTAAGAAAAAGGGTTTTTAAGCAAAGTTCTGTTACATACATGTTGAGTGAACATTAATACATGTAAATAAGAGTGTAAAGAAGGAGAAGAAATCCTCACAATGTTGTTGATGATGAAAGAATGGCAGATATGAAATGAGAAAGAGATGAAGCTTGCTTTTCTTGAAATTTCTTGTAAAATGGTGAAGGATTCAAGTGGTGGTTGTTGGTGGTTTATGGTGGTGGAGTGGTGGTGTTGTGGTGGTGGTTTTCTCCAGATTTTAGAGAGAGAGAAGGGTGTAGAGATAAGGTGGAGAAAATTGATGAAAGTGGTGAAGTGTGAAATGATGAGAAGTGAGTGTTGCATGAGATGTGAATGGAAGTAAAAAGAATAATAATGATGAAATTTCATGTATGGGGAGAGGGGGAGGGGGTGGTGGCAGGTTTTTGGGGGTCCCACTGTAAGTCCGGTTGTGGCGGATCGATAACGAGGTTATCTAAGGTATTAAGTTGCGGAATCCCTCAATACTAGTTATAGGATCTATAACGAATTCTTTCGCAATATATTAGCGAATCAATTGTCTAATTGCTTTGTATCGATTATAACAAGTGTTAACGATCAATACCTAGCCTTTAGAATACTTAGAAGTTCTCTGGAATCGCAGGGCAGCCGGTAATCGAAAATGGCAAAAAGTCCCCAATATGAAAACCTAGTTTTTCATATATACTCGTCTCGGTTCGCAGGCTCGTGGGCTCTGCGAACTGACTCAGTTCGCAGCCCATGTTGGCCCAGCGAACTGACTCGGTTCGCAGGCCAATCTTGTCCTGCGAACTGACTCGGTTCGCGGTCAACCTTGGTCAACATTTTTCAGCCTTTTGATATTTAACTCTAAAATGTTTACCAAGCAATATATTTCATTTACAATTCAAAACCAATGTACAAACTTGATTACAATTACTAAAAGTACTATTACAAGCTATAACAAGCTAGATCTGTTGTCACAAAACATGTCTCAACAGACTCCGCCTTGACAATAGCTCTAGCATCTTTAAGTCTTTGTCTTCAAGTTGTCTTTGGTAATCACTTGTAAATTTTACTGCCCGCGTATATCTTCAGCTTAATGCACGTCTTCACCATTGACTGATAATCTCGTGCAACATCTTCCCAACCTTCAATCGCTGTGATCCTATTCTTATGTAACATCAATAGATCAGCCTTTGATAGGTTCATCAGATGTCGACGATCATAAATCTTTAGGATCTCTCTCTCTTCATCTTCAACTTCATCATCGTGTTCGAACATGAGAGCTTCCCCAGTCACAGAATCCACAAACCATCTCTTCAAATTTCGTAAGATGTCTTGTGGCATTGTCTTTAGTGGAATCTGTTGCATGCATTTCACAGCTGGATATATCTTCTTTCTACGACGCCTTCCTGTTCTTTCACTTTTTTCTTCAAGCTTAATTGTCTTTCCGATTCTTGGCTTAATTCTTTCAAACTTCATTGACCAACCCTCAGTCTTGATAATCTTTTCGACATATCTTCCAAATGGATCATTACTAGGGTTGTTCAATTCTAATCTAGCCAAGTCTCGGATTTCAAATCTTGGCAAAGAACTGAAGACTGCAAGCTTCTTCTCAAAATATTGAACACCATCATATCTTTTTATGGCGAAGAGCTTCAAATCTGCGTCGTAGTACCAACCGATAATTCCCCTTTTCGGTACTCGCTTTCCAGTGATATCGACTTCACTAATCCCAGTCTTTACCTTTTTCATTTTCTTCAAAGGTCTAAACATCGGATTATCTTTTAGTCTATCAGGAAGATCATCTTCAGAATCAGTTGTTTCATCTAGATTTTCATCTAAATCTACAACTCTTTCTCCATCTTCGTCCTGAATAATGACCTTTGTCTGAGATGGGCTCACGATGTGTTCATCAATATCAACATCTGGATCTACACCTTCGTCTAGCCCAACATCAGAGATAGAAGTCCAATCTTCAGGAGGTACAAACTCTCCCTCCTCTAGATCATAATCTACTTCTTCTTCGACTTCAGTGTCGGAATCGCTTTCATCATTCATATCTACAAGTGATATATATGTCATGAATCAAATGAATAATATAAATTCTTTTATCAAGAGTTTATTTATCATTTCTTTCACGAAATCACTATCGATTACTAATCTTATATAATGTTAACTTGTCAAGATGAATCTCAAGTCTAAATCTTATATAATTAGTCTTATATAATTAGTCTTATATCATTTTAACCTGTAATATAACATCTTAGGTCTAAATCGTATATAACTAATCTTATATTATATGAACATGAAACAAATAATAATAATTTTTAATATAAGTCTTTCATTGATTATAAGAATTATTACAATCAATATAGAGAATACATATTAAAAAAAAATTAAAAAATATTCCGTGGTGAATTTCTCACCATCATTACTAGCACCAGCAGCAGTACCAGTACCATCACCACCAACACCACTTGTCCCAGCAGGCTCAGACTCCCCCTGAATTGTAGACGGCTCACCAGTCGTTGAAGGACCAGTCGGCTCTCTATCTTTCTGTGCATTGGGATCATCGTCTGTATCATCTCGTCTCTTCCTTCTCAGTTCATCTTCTCTGCATGCCTCATTAAATAGCAAGATCTCCCCCTTAGGCGACTTGCCCTTCAATAAATTTGTGACAAGGCCTTGCAGTCGATCAAGCTGTTTCTGCTGATCTTCAGACTCTCTGATAGAAAGCATATGAGACTTCAGGAGATGAGTGTAGGCTTCGCCTTGTGTTGCAAGCTCCTTTGCAAGAGTAGCATTCTGAGTCTCTAATATCCGAACTCGAAGTTCCAAACTAGAAATCCGCTCAGAAGCTCTCACAGAAGTAGTAGCCTGGGGTGTAGGTGTGGTTCTATGTTGAACATTATGTTGTTCAATCTGGGTGGCAACATCCGTCAGGAGTAAGCGAGCTACGATTCTACTAGCTTTAGTAGTCTGAATCGTGACGGTAACGTCAGCAACAGGCTCCTGTTAGACAATAGTTATCAGTAAAAGTAACAGAATAAACTGTCTCAATCTCTGAATAACTATAAGTACTCGTATCTCTAACCTTCTCTGAGGTTTCAGATACCGGAGCACTCGGACGTTGCACCGCAGGGCTAGCCTGCTGTTGTGTATCTGGAGCGACTGGACTAGCCAAATCGCCAATCGTCAGCTGAGAAGTAGCAGAACGAATGCGCTTTCGGCGTTGTGTCTGAAGAGAGTGATCCTCTTCGACATCTGTGTCCTCGTCAAGCATGCAAAAATCAGGATCCATATCATCAACTTTGCGCTTGCCCTTTAAGGCAGGATCCATGATCAGCTTGGAACCTCTCCGGATCATTCCGGCAGGAATACCCGAAAAAGTAGGAGGATGAGGAAGATCATCATCAGTCTCCTCACTATCAGAGTCAGATGTGGTGGCACCATCTTTGCCAAAGGCACTAGAGGGCCCAACATCCAAACTCGCCTGATACTGTTCACCCTCAGGTCGAATGACCTCTGGTATTGATCTAAATAATACCTGATATTGATCTAAATAATACCTGGTATTGATCTAAATAATACAGCTTCAGGAGCCTAGACAAGATGAATGATAATAGATGATAAGTAACTTATAAATTACATGTACGTTGAACAATGATGATATAAATAATACCTGATATTGATCTATCTCACGTAGGAGAGGATCAGTAGCATCATCGTTTTCTATCAGAACCTCATGTAAAACCTGAGCCGTAATGTCAGGTTGTCCAGCTTGATGTATAACATCTTCTATAAGCTCTTGCGGCCCAAGGTTTTGAGCCACAACTGCTGGCTGAGGTTGTACTTTTGGTTGGGCTCCATCATCCAACCAACCATTATTTGGTGGAGCTACATATGCGGCATCTAGAAGATGACCGAACAGGTCGCATGCTTTAGGTTTGACCTGATCCGGACGTCTGGAGGAATGAAGAAAGCACGCATTGTAGGTCCTCAATCCAATGGTGTCTACACATCATCCAACCAACCATTATTTGGTGGAGCTACATATGCGGCATCTAGAAGATGACCGAACAGGTCGCATGCTTCAGGTTTGACCTGATCCGGACGTCTGGAGGAATGAAGAAAGCACGCATTGTAGGTCCTCAATCCAATGGTGTCTACACGCAGATCTGGCTGAAATTCTTGAAGATTAGAGATACAGTGCTTAATGATAAGCATGCAGAACCTCGGATACACCATGAATTTGGAACGAACAGTTCCGGTTATCTGGCCAATGAAGGAATTGAAAATGTAGGATGAAAAACTGTATGGTTTATTATAAACCAGGGACAGTAGGCCAGATAACATCTCAGGACTTAGCTCATCATAACCACCCTTCTTGTTACCGAAGATGTTGGACCCTTGTTACTGGATCTAAATCAGATCGTTTACCTCGAATGTAAGCGCGGAATACAAACAAACGAGTATTGAACGTTTAATCGAATCACACAATTATCTATAACGTTTTCTTTGTATTAACAATTGAAGTATAAACGTTTACAATCACTTTCACTCTCTACCTCTCTCTCTCTCTAACTCGTCTGACCAGCTCCAACACGACCAACCCAAAAACACACGAAACCCTAACGAAATATATATACTAACCATACTGGACCCTGCGACACAAGCCCAATGTCGCAGGCCCAGCCCATTGCGACACAACCTTTGTGTCGATATAGCGACACAGGCTCTGTGTCGCCTGAACAGTATATTGTGTATTTTCTATAATTACATTTCGTTTACAGACTCGAAAATACAAACTTAATACTTCACACACTCAGACTAATTAACTTTAACAGAACAAACGTTGACCAACTGACTGACACACATTTATGCACCAACAAACTCCCCCATGTCAGCAGCTTGGTCAAATAATCTTCAATTAGTCTTCACCAACAAACTCCCCCATTGAGATAGCTTGGTCTTCAAAAGTCTTGATGTTCAGTCTGATATGACTGATATCCAATTAGATCTTCAACTTCTGTGACCATCATCTCTTTCATCAATAGCTTCTCCAATAATATTTATCTTCAAAGTCTTTGGAGAACTCTCATCAATTCTTATCGTTTGAATATGAGCATGATATGTAACTTGAATAAAATAACTCAGAAATAAAATATTTTTGTAATTTTCTTTATAAGACAGAATTAAAATACTCAAAGCAATAAATAAATAAACAATCTTTTTGGGGACAGAATTGTTTTAGTCTGCTTTAGGAATCATATCAGGATATCATGCAATTATTAGGAATAGTAAGTGTTATTTCGATTATCAGTATGTTTGTCCACTTTAAATTTACATAGCATATTTAAATTACCTGTTATAAAGATTAGTTCAAGAAGATTATTGATATTTTATCCATCTAAACATTTGTACTTAAGCATATGATTTCAACTCATAATAAGAAGAACCACTTGTGTTATTATTAGCATGCATATTATATTATATAACTCACATTAAAATATACATTTGAAATCAAAACATGTTAGTGTTTTCTTTTATAGAAGGTGAAGGTATGAGCGTATCTTTAGAACTAAGTTAGCAGTGACAGGTCTGTACTTTCGTACAACAGAGTCACATAATCAATAGTTCGGGTTGAACAAACACCTGTTTGAACAATTAAACTAGAGGATACAGGTCTGTACTTTCGTACAACAGAGTACCATAGTTTAACACAAACCAGTACGAGGCAATCTTTTTATGACTTCTCTGCACTTTTGTACATTTTATTTTGAGAATTGTAGGAATGCCACCGGTACGTAATAGTTGTCTATAACTTAACATAGACTACGTACGTAAGTTCTTTTCAAGAATATATTAGATGAAACCAGGTCTGTATTTTCATACAACAGAGGAGACAACTGATATATTCCCCCAGATAACACCATACAAAGACCCTATATTTTTAGATCATAACATGTTCATCATCCAAATATTAAGACGAAGCGTCAAAATATTTCGGACATTTTAACCCTTATTTCAACTTAAAGTCATACATATTAATATGTCTATAAAATAATATGCATTTTCGAAAGTTAAGCTTCTTAGTAACTTTAGAACAAATGCCTATCAATACATCATTTGATGAATCTAATTTTTTATAAAAGATATTTCAAGTATGCTAGATAAATCTACTGACACATCAAACATAACCTTAAAATTCCATTTTATGCATGTCTCCTGATGTACTATCATTTCCCTAATTGTTTACAGACACAATTCAACGTCTATTTTAACAATGTTGCAACTATTGCATTTCTTTAATACTAACAAGTATAAAAAGTGGCAGTTGCCTATTTTCAAGAATTTGCCTGTTCATATTTTGCTGACTTTTTAAATTAGAATTTTTAAAATTTCTCCCCCTGAACAGCAAATTCTTTACACAAAAACAAACAGGTAAATAATCATTAAACAAAACAGAAAAAATTTCAAGTCACATATCAAGTAAAATTCAAATTCTTTTATTACTTTTTAACCACCTCGTATCACTTCAGAATTTCATCCATTCACTCAAACATAAGCACCACACATAAGCACCTTGAAATCAACCTTCTTCATATCCTTGCAGTCACTAAAAGTATTAGCGATCAAAAACCTGACTGCATCACCACAAACAAACATTAGTACTTATGAGACACCCAAGCCTTGATAGACTTGGGTTGTCCACTATCGTCCATAACAATCACATCAATGAATTTATGATATTTTAAAAACTCAGTTGATTTCATTGATGTGTTGTTTGTGGATTTAGGTTTCCAAACCCCTTTAGGTTCAGATGATTTGTTTTCAACAATGTTGGGCTTTTGAACAGCAGGTCTACTAGGCACAACTTTGTTTACTCTAGCCATAGGTTTTGGAGAGTTGAATGCACAACTCGATATAGGCGAAAATGAACCACGCCTTGAAAAAGATTTTTGAAAAGAATTTCTAAATAAGGAAGTTCTTGGCATCCCTCTACCAAACCTATCTAGGTATAATAACTGACAATCCCTAATGATGTGGCCCTGTTGACCACACCGAAAACACGAACACCATTCCACATACGGCCTTTTCCAATGACTACCCTCAAATTGTTTCGACGGAGGATTTATTGAGGGAAGCTTAGCAGATGAGGCATTTACAGAACATGAACACTTATGCGTACATGTTGATGTAGATGCCTCTAAAGTTGAACCATTAGATGTTGAAGGTTGGTCATTCTTAGACTTTTCATTGGAATCCTTCTTTTGAGTTTTCATCTTTTTGGATTCATTGTCAACCTTGTTTTTACCCTTATTATTAAAAACCTTTTCAGATTCATTTGTAATTATATGATTTTCGGGTTTAACATTAACCTTTTCAACTTTGACCTCAGACTCTTCAGTTAAGTCTTCCATTTCAACAATCTCCTCAACACACACAGGAGATACACCTTTAGCCTTAACAAACTCAGGCCTTTTGACAGTCGATGCTGTATCAAACACTGACTCAGTAACAGATTGTGTATCTACCTTTGAAAAGGTAGGTACAAAGTTTTTGGCTGCATCCTTTGAAGGCATTGGCAGATAGTCAGAAGGAGGTGGTACAAAGTGATAACCGAGACCAGCCTTACTTTTCGTATCTGTCCTTTGCGATTGGAGGATCTCGTCAAATACCAGTGTGGATGTTGAAAAATTTGAAAGTTTTCTCTTAAGGTTAATTATTTCTGACTGTGAGTCAGCAAGTTCCTTTCTAAGATCAGCTAGTAATTTAAGATAACTATCAATAGCATCTTGTTGACTAAAAATTTTAGCTTTTAGTTCCTTCCGGTCAGAAAACGCAGCATCTAGTTTCTTATCAAAAGCCTTTTCATTATCTTTCAAAATTTTATTTGCCTGAGTAAGTTTTTCTAAATCAGAATTCAGGCGTTCAGTATCCTCACTGTATCTGTTAACTTTGTTAGTCAATTTGATACTAGACACACAAGATAATGGCTCTTCAATGGGTACCTCAGGTTTACTCGTGATATGAGACATGAGTGCTTTATTAGTACTACCAATCTCGTTACTATGTTTCAATAGCTGAGTAAAGCTTCGGAGAGACATTGTGATGCCTGCAAATTTTGTAAATCACAACTACCCTGATGTTGAATGGTGAGTTGTCAAATTTAGCCTTTTTCGACTTTACCCTCCAAAATTTGATTCGAAAATATCGAAAACTGCACGAATAAAATGAAACTTTTTCAAAACCAAAATTAAGAACTTTTAAGCTAAAAAACAAAATTTGATAATGCGAAAAATTTCCCACCAAAAGACTTTTTTTTTTTTTTTTTATCTAAGCGACAATAAGTTAGTGTCGCAAAGGCTTGTGTCGCACACTAGTGTCGCAGGCTGTGTCGCACACTAGTGTCGCAGGCTGTGTCGCACACTAGTGTCGCAGGCTGTGTCGCAAAATGTTATGTCGCAAAAGCTTGTGTCGCAGTTCAAATACAATACAGAAACCCTAGTAGCGACACAAAAGTTAGTGTCGCAGCTAGTGTCGCAATGTCGCGGCCAGCAGCTCCAAAAACCCTAAAAATCGAAAATTTTCAAAACCCTAACGAATTTCGAAAGGTAATCGACGAACAAACCCAAAAATACACTTCCAGAAACACAATATGCAATCTAATAGACCTGAAAATCACGATCAATCACCTAATACCTTCACAACTCAAACCGAAAACGTACAAAAACGACCTAATACCACACAATCCAAAGATTATAGCTCTGATACCACTTGTTGGACCCTTGTTACTGGATCTAAATCAGATCGTTTACCTCGAATGTAAGCGCGGAATACAAACAAACGAGTATTGAACGTTTAATCGAATCACACAATTATCTATAACGTTTTCTTTGTATTAACAATTGAAGTATAAACGTTTACAATCACTTTCACTCTCTGCCTCTCTCTCTCTCTAACTCGTCTGACCAGCTCCAACACGACCAACCCAAAAACACACGAAACCCTAACGAAATATATATACTAACCATACTGGACCCTGCGACACAAGCCCAATGTCACAGGCCCAGCCCATTGCGACACAACCTTTGTGTCGCTATAGCGACACAGGCTCTGTGTCGCCTGAACAGTATATTGTGTATTTTCTATAATTACATTTCGTTTACAGACTCGAAAATACAAACTTAATACTTCACACACTCAGACTAATTAACTTTAACAGAACAAACGTTGACCAACTGACTGACACACATTTATGCACCAACAGAAGATGGTAACAATAATGTAGAATAAGAATCTCCACTGGCCAAGGACAAACGTCTTCACAAACTGGCGGCCTCTCTTGGGTCCAGAATAACCGATTCTACCTAGTGCACCCTCAATGAAATCAGAGGTGTACACCGAAGGTCCAGCTTCCTGATCGACTGTTCCCAGATGTAGAATCTGTCTCAGATCATCAGCAGAGAAAACCACTGGATGGTTATTAACCCTCGTGCGAATAACCGGAGGGTTTGCTGCACCGTCAAATATTATATTATCCCAGAATTGTTCCAAAAGATCTCGGGACAGTGGCGGAGATTCCGTAATAGCATATCGAATCCTCGATCGTGCTAAATACGTCAGAATCTCTGTGAAACGTGCAGCTCCACGCTCATTGACATCCAAGTTTACCAAGATGTTGTGAGCAGGAGTGAAAGATCTAGCAGCCATATCTGTAGTCATAAGATATACACAAATGGCAGTTAGCTCAAATAATAGGACACTTATCGAACATTAATTAATTTTAAACGTTTATGTATTGTGAACCAAAGAGATCACCAAACATCGACGTTTACTATTAATTAATAACTTAATTTACTGAACTTAATTGAACGATTAAGTAATCAACACTTAATTTTTCAATTATCTTCTCTAAATTATATACATCGTTTGCACGTCCTAGTAGATAATCCGAAATATTATACCGCCGATAGCAAATCGGAACACGCCGCACGACTACATATGAGTCGGAAGTCTTTCGATATAATAGAACAGAATTCGTAAATTATATGCATTTCACTTATAACATTAAGTTCTTAAGTCGAAGCATATAAGCGATAGTTAAAAGTCTTCACTTGTACTTCATTTGTAAACATAAAGTTCTCAAATCGAATACAAGTATAGAAAATTAACTGAGTAAATGTATACGTATTAATCTAGAAACATAAGTTTGTAAATCGAAATGTATAACAACCAAACAATAAGTTTCAATGTATAATTTATTAGTAATTCTAGAATTCACGAATCGAGTACACATCGAAAATGTTTAATTTGGTCAAACAAAGTCAACCCTGTTGGGTTCGCTTCGCAAGTCAACGCGAGTCAACCATTTGGTTCGCTTCGCAGTCAACGCGAGTCAACCATTTGGTTCGCTTCGCAGTCAACGCGAGTCAAACATTTGGTTTCGCTTCGGTCAAGCAAAGTCAACCCGATGGGTTCGCTTCGCAGTCAACCGAAGTCAAAGGTGCTGGGTTCGCTGCGAACTGAGATTGAGCTCGGTTCGCAGGAGCGTCTGGTTCACCAAGAAATTCGAAGTCGATGATCGAACACTTTTAAACGCAATTTAATGGTATAAACATGTTTATTGTATACCGATTAACAAGTTTTACAAGTTTTAGATTTTAATCTTCACTCATTTCGAAGAAATCCGTGAGATACGAAACCAAAACCTCCAAAACATATATTTGTCGATTAAGGATGAATTAAACGGTGAAATCAAGTGATACTTACTTCAAATGATGCGGAATTGAAAAGTGTACATGTTCTACGGAGTGAAAATCCCGGCCTTGTTCTTAAATTTCGAAAATCACGTAGAGAAGTGATCGGTATTTCGGTTCGCAACAATTCGTCTCGCAGAAGTAATTTCAGTTCGCAGGAGAGTTTGGAAAGTGAGAAGTGAAATCGCAGAAACTGTTCCTTTTATACCAAAAACTCAATTCGCAAGTTTGACTAGTCAACTTCGCAATTGAAACTTTTCAAGCGATTTTGAACTTTCCAATGCGTTTTTGTCACATTTATTCAACACGGAATGATAACATATGGTTTAACATAGTTTCCAAAGGATAAACTCACACAAAAATAAAGAACACGTAACAAATAAAATTATCAAACTAACGAGTGGTATCGAGTACCATTTTATTCAATACGAGAAATGATACATATTTTGTGTTAAGAATTTATCTGCTTAGGGATCATATTAGGAAAAATAAGCTGAATATTATTATTTATTAATAAAGTCTAAGAAGATCGTTAGTATGAAATTCAAATAAGTTACAGAAAAATTACACTTTAACCATTTATGAACTTATATTTATAAGATTATAACTTGGTTACCTTTATCCACATGATATAACACGTTCTTTGAACATACTTTTAAATGGAAGATTCACCAAAGTGAGAGTTCATTTGTCATTGATAGTTCAAAATGATTACTGATATTATGATCCACATAAACAAATTACACACTGATTTCCAAGCAAACCTTTATTGTTAGTATGGATATTAACTAGTGTGTTCTAATATATGACATACTGAGAAATCAAGTATAATACATACCACTGTATCTTTTACATTCAAGGTAGAGGTTACTAAATGATGCACTTTTCGTAACATATAACATATCCTTGAGTTATTTTTAAGGCTCGACAAACATCAAACAGATTTTGAAGATACTAGTGGTTCTAGATTTGTACATAGTACAACAGAAGATCCCTTAGTATGAGCAAAATAAGTTTGAGACCATTGGCGAAACTAAAGGTTAAGAGTCTGTACATAGTACAACAGAGTTACCAGTAGTTTAGCTAATAGCCATTTTTCTAACTATTTGTCTGTTCATATATTTATATATTGTTGATAACAGTGTATGGTTGTACTATCATTCACAAATTAAGACTTATGTCATACATCATATAATAGTTCACACTAGATAACATACATGAGAATTAATGCTTATTAAATGCTCAGAAATCATAGCATAATTTGCCTACCAGTACATCATATAATGAAGCTCTAGACATAATTTTATTCTAAGCAAAGTATAGCTTGTGGATAAAGATGTATAATAAAATAAATATAAGTAAATTCGTAGTTGAAAAGATGTAATGTTTATGTGACTTATAGGAATCTACTAACATGTCTAACTTAAGACTTATAGTTATTATTGTTAAGCTTATTCTCCTAATGTACTTATCATTTCCCAGCAGATAAGAACTTAAAAAAAATAAAGACATAAACAGGAAAACTTACTAACTATTACATATTCCTTTGGAAGACACGTTATTCTGGATTTCGCATTTCGTTAAGTTGAACTAATGTCTCAAAACGCGCCCTGTCGAAAGCTTTGGTATATAGGTCTGCCAAGTTGTCAGAAGAGGCAACTTTGACTAACCTAATCAACTTCTTCTCGGCACAATCACGAATGAAATGGTGACGAATATCAATGTGTTTCGTCTTGCTATACTTTACCGGATTATTGGTTATTGAGATCGTCGATTCATTATCGATCATCATTGGAGTTTCGGTAAAGTTTAGTCCGTAGTCTCGCAGTTGCTGTTGTATCCACAATACTTGGGAACAACAACTGCCAGCTACAACATACTCAGCTTCACATGTAGAAATGGCTACTGAGCTTTGCTTCTTGCACTGCCAAGACACAAGTCTACCTCCTAGGAATTGACATCCTCCGGTCGTAGACTTTCTATTTTGGTTGCATCCACCATAATCCGAATCAGTATACGCAACAAAATCTAAGTCTCCTTCAATCGGATACCAAAGTCCCAGCTTCGGTTTCTCTTTGAGGTAACGAAAGATTCTTTTTACAGCTTGCATATGTGACTCTTTCGGATTAGCCTGATATCTTGCGCAAATACAAACAGCGAACATAATGTCAGGTCTAGATGCAGTCAGATACATTAGTGATCCAATCATAGCCCTATATAAAGTAGGATCTACATTCTGATCACTCGATGTATCAGGACTGAGTCCGTGATTTTCTGGAATAGGAGTTTTGTAAATACGAGATTCATCCATCTTGAAGGGTTCTAACAGCTCATGTGTATATTTAGATTGATGAATAAAGAAACCATCTTTCTTTTGGTCAACTTGTAACCCTAAGAAGAAGTTCAACTCTCCCATAGCAGATATCTCGAACTTGCCTTTCATAACTTGCTCAAATTCTTGACACATCTTTTCGTCAGATGACCCAAAGATAATGTCATCAACATATACTTGAACAAGTAGAAAGTCCTTTTTCTTCCACTTCACAAAGAGTGTACTATCAATTCTTCCTCTTGTAAAACCATTCTCAAGAAGATAAGTTGATAGTGTCTCATACCACGCTCTTGGAGCTTGATGTAATCCATACAGAGCCTTATCAAGACGATATACTCTATTTGGATACTTTGGATCAGTAAATCCCGGTGGTTGAGAAACATACACCGTTTCCTTGACCTTGCCATACAAGAAGGCGCTCTTAACATCCAGCTGATAAACTTTCATTTTCTTTGAAGCTGCAAATGCTAAGAACAACCTAATTGCCTCAAGCCTGGCCACAGGTGCAAACACTTCATTGTAATCTATCCCCTCTTGTTGATTGAAACCTTGAACTACTAGACGAGCTTTATTGCGAATTACGATTCCCCGATCGTCTTTCTTACACTTAAAGACCCATCTAGTGCCAATTGGGTATTCACCACTTGTTGGTGCATAATGTGTGTCAGTCATTTGGTCAAACAATTGTAATTGTCAAAGTCAATTAGTCCGCGTTTGTATCGTGTTTAGTGTGTATATGCGAGTATGTAAATGAATAGAGTAATAGAAAATATACACAAATGTACTGTTCGTGCGACACAGAGCCTGTGTCGCTATAGCGACACAAAGGTTGTGTCGCTATGGGCTGGGCCTGCGACATAGGGCTTGTGTCGCAGGGTCCAGTAGGGTTTGTATAAATAGAGAGTTAGAGTTTATGTTTTGGGTGGATCAAACCCTAGAGAGAGATAGAGATACGACAGAAAGTGTGAGAGGGAGAGAGTTTGTGATTTGTAATCTTTATTCCTCAAGTGTTTATATATACGAAAAGATTATAGAATCGTTGTGTTTGTGTTTACGTTTCAATTGCTTGATTGATTGTTTCCGCCTTTCAATTGAGTCAAACGACAAGTCTAGATCCGTGGTAGAGGGAACCAACACCACTTGGTAAATCAACCAACTCCCAAACTTGCAGTTTTGAGAACTGTGAAAGTTCTTCCTGCATTGCTTCTACCCATGAGTTGTCCTTCAACGCCATTTGGACATTCTTAGGCTCAACTTGTGAGATAAAGCATGAATATAGACATAGATTTGGAACTCCTGTCTCTTTCATTTCAGCATATAGGCTAGTGTACTCAGATATACTAGCCCTCGTTTGAACAGATGCGTTTAGATCCCCAATGATATTGTCAATTGGGTGATTTTTGTTAACTCTTGTGGTTGTCACCGGTTCAAGTTCTATTTCCTCTTGTAAATTAGTGCCAATTTCTTCCAATGATTGCACATATGAATCAGTACTGTGCACTTCATCTGAAGATGGTTGTGTGGCACTCGTTGATGCACGATTCGGATCTACAAGAGTTGTATCTCTAGGAACACTCGATGTTGGTGCAGGGTCAATATCCCCATCACCCGACAATAAATGTTCAGAGACCGCTGAGTCAACTTTGTAGTCACTGATTGGGACATTAAATGACTTAAAGAGATCTGAATAGTCGAATTGCCAATCTAATCCCTTATGTACGTCATGTGTGTAGCTCGTAACTTCAATGTTATAAACTATTTCCACACGTCCCGTAGCTTTATTGAAGACACGTTTGTTTGGTGAATTAGGCACATAACCTAGGAAATATCCTTCGTCAGCCTTCTCACCAAATTTTTGTTGATTGCTAGTCTTCAGCAAAGTACATGAAACTCCAAAGGGTTCAAACCCTTTTAAGTTAGGTTTCTTATTGTTCAAAAGCTCATAACAAGTCTTGTTCTGCCTTTTAACCGTAAGAACTCCGTTTATAACATGACATGCTGTATTCACCGCTTCTGCCCAGAAAATGACAGGAAGCCTTGAATTTGCAAGCATTGTTCTAGCTCCTTCAATCAACGTTCTATTTTTCCTTTCAGCAACACTGTTTTGTTGTGGTTCATACGGTGCACTGAATTGATGATGTATCCCTTTGCTTAAGCAATAGACATTGAACGTTGAATTCTTGAACTCTGTTCCATTGTCACTACGAATTCTCTTAATTCGTGTTCTATAGACATTCTCTATTAGATCTAGGAACTCCATAAGAACACCTGGAGTTTCATCCTTAGATACCAAAAAGAATACCCAAGAGAATCTAGAGAAATCATCTGTGACAACTAAACAGTACCATTTGCCACCTATGCTTCTTTTGCTTATTGGGCCGAAGAGATCCATATGTAGCAATTCAAATGGCGAGGAGATTGAGTTTTCAGTCTTAGACCTGTGTGGTTTTTTATGTTGCTTTCCTTTCATGTAAGGAACACACTTGTCTTCAGACTCGAAACGTTTTTCTGGTACACCTAGAACTAACCCATTCTTGGTTATGAAGTTCATTTTTCGAAAATTCGGGTGTGCCATTCTCCTATGCCATAAGAGTGCGTCTGCTTCAGAAGCCTTGGATAAAAGACATGTCGACTCCATCGAAGTAATAGGAGCACCCATGTTGATTGCATAGATGTCCTTCTTCCTTGGAGCCCTCATTAATATCCATTCATCAGGGATGGTGAAACCCGACTTCAGGACTAAGGCCTCTGTCTCATTGAAATGTACAGAGAGACCTTTATCACAGACTTGGGAAACACTCACTAGGTTGTGACTTAGTTCTTCAACATAATTCACATCCTCTAGAGTTAAAGTTCCATTTGAAACTTTTCCTTTCCCTGTTATAACTCCTCCTTTATCACCAGCGAAATGAACACGCTGTTTCATTCCGCCTTTGAAGTCCTTCAGTAGACTTCTTTCACCTGTCATGAACAACCACTGTCTACATACCACCAACTGTCCTTGTTCACAGTCTGCTCCTGCACATAACACGTTGTACACAATTAGTTCTCAAGAGGGACCCAAGCCATTACGGTCTTGGTCTGTCCCTTATCATCAACAATTTGTACTTCTTTAAAGTGACCATAACTATTATTATCAATAGTCTTGGTAACTGGCAAAGAAGTTGTAGGTTGTTGATGATTTGAATTGTTATGCCTCTGAGGAGAGTGAGTAGAAAACCTCTTAGGCATATAATCAACTCGATGTGTACGAGAAGTAGAACCATTCTCAAATTGACTATGGTTTCTACTAGGAGTCCTAAACCTCGACGGCGTCTTATCTCTAGGCTTAGAGTCATTTAGAGTATAAGGCCGTTTAGGTTTAGGTGGAGAGACACCATGAGTAACATCTCTTTTCAAAGTGTTCACAAGTTTACTACCTAATCCCGGTTTGGTACCTAACCTGTCTACATTTGAACTGAGGACTTTTGGTGTCTCATTGTTATTCACGAGCCTAACCGATGTTTCCAACTTCTTGTTAGGACAACAAGAAGCCACATGCCCCTTTTGGTGACATTTGAAACATGATTTATGCTTTCGTGACTTAACCCCTTTTGCCTTTTCGTATTCAGTCTGAGTTTCAGACACTAAAGGTACATCTTGTTCCTTAATAACCTTATCATTTATGTCAGTATCAACCATCATTCCACTCGAGACAAATTGTACTTTAGGGAATGGTGTGTTCTTACTAACATCAGATGATAGATCTTTATGAACAACCTTCTGTGTCTCTAACTTTCCAGACTTTTTAGTTACTATCTCCTCAGGTTTAGTATCTAAATCCATCATTTCGAAGTTAACAGAAGTAGTATAATTAGAGTTAAAAGGAGGAGACACATCAGTGTATCCTAATCCAGTTTTATCTTTTACACTACGTTGAACATCAATTATAGAATCCATAGTTAAAGAAGAGGTTCTATAACTTTCAAATTTACGATTTAGCTCAACTAACTTCAATTTTGATTCAGCTAGCTCCTTATCTTTATTTGCAATACTTTGATTTAAGTCTCTTAAATTTAAATAAAGGCCATCTATCTTAACACATTGTTCATTAATTGTGTCCCTAAGATTGGTCTTATCAGCAGCATCAGACTTAATCTTTTCTTTAAGAGCTAGTTTGTCTTCACTAAACCTTTGTGCATCACATTTAGCTATTTCTAATTCAGATTTTAAAGTATTATATGAATCAGCGAAAACACTAACTTGTGATTGCAGATTAGTAACTAGATCACAGACATCAATAAGAGTAAGCAAATCCAGACATACCCTTTTCTTGTCTGTTTGAATATCAGCTATATGTGCCACAAAGTCATAGGACTCATGTCCTCAGTTGACTCCATGATCAGCACATCCTCATCATTTGCTCTAGGTGTGACTTCTGGCACCTTTGCTTGATAATCCACATCAGTCGGCATATAGGATGTAGATTCAGCAGCTTTCTCTTGATCATCTGTTTCAGCCATAAGAGCATGCTCAGACTGAGTAGACCAATCATAAGTTCCATCAAGCTGTTGAACCACCAAGGCTTTGGAAGCTAAAGAACTTCCCGAGCCTTGTCTTCCATTGCTGACATCAACCTTTGGTCGTTGACATTCCCTAGCAAAGTGTCTGTAACCTTGACAGTTATAACACTTAACTTTGGACTTGTCAAACCCTGGTCGATTTCCTACCACCTTTCTACCAGTACGCTTCAAGAAATTTTTAACTCTCCTTGACACCATAGCTAGTTGCCACTGGAGATCCATTTCTTCAAGGTCATCAGGGTTTATCTGATCATAATCTTCATCAAAAACCGCAGGATCATTGATTTTCCCTTGAATGTAGTTTTCATAGGAAGCAACAAAAGAGGCAAGAACAGACAATTGCTGTTCAGCAGATTTCACACTCATCGGCATCTTCTGATGCCCTTGAGGTGACTTCTCAGTAGTTTTCTCTTTTGCTTCACTTCCAGAAGAAGCAATAAAGCACAAATCATCGGTTATCAATTCACCCTTTTCTCCAGTATCACCAACTAGTAAGGCAGTGGTCGAACTGGATGAGGCATTAGAGAGAGTGGATTTGCCATGATAAAGAACGGGATTCTGTAACTGATCAGAATCTGTTTCTCTCGTTTTGTAGGTGAAATCATAACCTCTGAGCTTGTCAATAGCCTGCTCAAGAGTCATTGTAGCATATCGCTCTTCATTGTCCTTGAGCATAATTCCATGCATTTCCCACTTAGACGGTAAACCCTCAATAAACTTGTCGGTTTTCTCCGTATCAGTAAAGAAGATCTCATGGTCATCTAGCTCACTCAGTAGATGGTAGTATCTCGTGGTGTAGGCATCAAGATCTTCTCCCTTAAAAGCTTTAAACACAGTAAACTGCTTCTTAAGGAGATTCTTCTTTCCCGCCCGCACTTGTGGACTACCCTCACATCTTTTCTCCAAAGCAATCCAGAGTGCTCTAGCAGTGTGAAAAGATTTCAAATGATGATTGATCTCCTTAGGTAAACTCATTTTGATTGAAGAATGGGCTTTATTTTCAATCTCAAAGTCTTTCTTCTGGTTATCATTCATCCGATTGTAGGGTACAATAACTGTTGCATTTTCAACAACAGTTGTAGGTGCAGCGTATCCATTCTTGATACACATTCAGATTGACAAATCATGGAATCTACAGTATGATTCAAACCTGTCTTTCCATCCATAGTAATCCTCAAGTCTAAGCAATTTAGGTGGAACATTAGATTTTCCAATCTCGTGGTCCATCTCAATCATTTTACTCAAGTTAGACATCTTTGTCAATCTCAGAAGTTAAAAAGTCACAAAAAAATCAGAAGGTTCAGTTCGCAGGAATCTCAGTTCACAGGAACTCACTTCGCAAAACTCAGTTCGCAGAAACTCAACTCAGTTCGCAACTCTCAGTTCGGTTCGCAAACTCGCTTCGGTTCGCAAGTGGTCTCGGTTCGCAAAACTCAACTCAGTTCGCAACTTTCATTTCGGTTCGCAAACTCGGTTCGGTTCGCAAGAACTCAGTTCGGTTCGCAGCTTTCACTTTGCAGGAACGGCTGAAACCCTAAACTCAGTTCGCGAAACGGCTGAAAAACCCAAAAATGAAATTTCCAGTTATTTTTACGATTAAAACTTGTGGTTTTCGATCGTAAACGAAACTAAAAACGTCCAGAGAGTGATTTTGGTCGTAAATTAGTACGTAATGCACTAAAAACAACCCGAAATCACACGTTATTATCCTAAATAACCTCGAACCTACGCGTATCTAGCCGTAGGCTCTGATACCAATTGTAAGTCCGGTTGTGGCGGATCGATAACGAGGTTATCTAAGGTATTAAGTTGCGGAATCCCTCAATACTAGTTATAGGATCTATAACGAATTCTTTCGCAATATATTAGCGAATCAATTGTCTAATTGCTTTGTATCGATTATAACAAGTGTTAACGATCAATACCTAGCCTTTAGAATACTTAGAAGTTCTCTGGAATCGCAGGGCAGCCGGTAATCGAAAATGGCAAAAAGTCCCCAATATGAAAACCTAGTTTTTCATATATACTCGTCTCGGTTCGCAGGCTCGTGGGCTCTGCGAACTGACTCAGTTCGCAGCCCATGTTGGCCCAGCGAACTGACTCGGTTCGCAGGCCAATCTTGTCCTGCGAACTGACTCGATTCGCGGTCAACCTTGGTCAACATTTTTCAGCCTTTTGATATTTAACTCTAAAATGTTTACCAAGCAATATATTTCATTTACAATTCAAAACCAATGTACAAACTTGATTACAATTACTAAAAGTACTATTACAAGCTATAACATGCTAGATCTGTTGTCACAAAACATGTCTCAACACCCACCTTATGAGTTTGTGATTTAATTCTCAGTCTCAGTCTGTATTACGTATTATAGTCGTTTACCCGTTATTCGTGTTAAAACGTTAAATCGCCTAACGTTTTCTTGTGTCGTTTTAATTTACGATATATTTGGGATAATTTTTCATTGAAGTGTTATTAAAATACTTTATTTTGAGTTACCGAAATATTTATCGAGTTTCATTTGGTTGCCGAATTCGATTCGCGCGTTTTTGTTGCGTTAGAGACGTTTTAATCAAAACGTATCGGTTTTTCGTGTATTATTATATTAAAATAATAATATAGGATAAATAACTATTAAAAATAGATTTAAGTTATTTATAGAAATGTTTTCACCAACGTCGTATATTGTGTCGGACTCTGTCCGATTGTTTCGCGCGTATTTACTAATAATTACAACTTTTGTAATACCTCGTGTATTAATTTGTTGGGTTTTGCTAGACTTATCTCATAAAAATAGTGTGAATTCTCTAAAGTAGGGAATTATCCTAAGACATGCACGTGATTAATGTACGTAATTACACCGAAATTTGAGGAGTGTCACAGCTGGCGTAATATACTTGGCGTAGTAACTTGGTTCTCACAACTTTTGGCGTAATAACTTGGTCGGTTCTCACAAATTTTGGCGTAATAGCTCGGTTCTCACAAATTTTGGCGTAATAGCTTGGTAATCAAGGCTTGTTGTCAAGATCTGGCGTATTAAAACTTATAGAACACAAGTTTGGCGCAATAGCTTTGTTGTCCAAAATCTGGCGTATTAAAACTTGTAGAACACAAGTTGGTACACAAAAATGGGGTAGCGAATTACACATCAGGATCAGAAACTTTTCACGAACAACACATGCGATCAAAATTTGAAACAAAATCAATCTCAACGAAAATGTATGATATTGATATCAAAATATTCGTGCAATTGAGAAGATCAATTCGTACGGAGGAAGTTTCCAAACACTTCTTCGATTGAAAGTGATCGAACAAATTTTTTAAAAAACCTGAAAACCCTAATTACTCAAAAACAAAGATTTTTGATCAATCTGTTGTTTTTCAAAATCGTTTGATATATTCACATCAATAGTCGATAACCTTGCTCTGATACCAATTGAAATCGATCTTATCGAGCTATTGATGAATCGTATTAAGAACGGAGATGAAAAACTTGATGCGGCTATGATAGATATGAACGTGCAGGAGAAAATTACAACCAAAGAAACTTAGTGATGGTTAGGCTTAATACTAGTATTTATACCATAACCATCTTACATGGTAATTACCAAAATACCCATAGACACTAAATTACAATTAATAAAGCATAACTTATTAACAAAATAATCTATGCAAATCCTATTATATAATAAAATTGCTAACAAGTCTCGTCCTTGATTAATTTACCCCAGAACAGTTGAATTTGGGCATTTTCGGATGATCGGGGACTCTTCAACCATTATCGTAACTCTAAACAAATATAAACCAGATTCCGATAATGCGGATGACCCTCACCGCTCAAAGATGCCATGAACCTGCTCGACGAAATGCCTGAAAGAAATTATGTTTATGAAATTACCAAAAGATCGTTAGAATCTTTTACAATAATCCTGGAGTTGTTTCTCGTGATTGGTTCTTGGTGCTCTAGTTGAAACAAAATGTCAAAAACACAAGCTAGAAACATCATGGGTGCATAAGCACTAAACAGTAGCTTCCGTGGTGCATTATCAATAATCGTGAGACTTTTACAATGGAACTCGAGATAACTTTTTTTTACGCGTGATAAGTCTATACAGAAATTGTAAATCATAGTTCAACAATATACACAAGCCACACTGCTCAAAGATGCCATGAACATGTTCGATGAAATGCCTGAAAGAGAGAACGTTTCTTCAGTGTTTGTTATCCATAACGGTGACGTTTTTCCAAGTGCTGTAGTCTTCAGGCTCTCAGTGATCTAGCTGCAACACAATGTTCAAAACACAGGCTACAAAAATAATGGGCTCGTAAAGACTACACGACATATGAAGTGCCAAGCGTTTTATTGATCTCGCACAGGAATTGTGCGCATTTCGGCTGTGAAACCACAACATTTAACAGTCCACAAACAGTCCCAACTGCTGGCTCATATTATTTGGTATACATGTAAAACACTTCAAATTCTTGAACTAGTTACAAACTTACAAGACAACATACTCCCATGCTTAAATGTAAATCACTTGTTCCTAATAACAAAATGGAATAGATGTGAACCCTTCAAATCTACATATTTACAGAAACATTATTATAAAACACGAACATGCTTGTCACCCGAGTACTATTCAACTTTCTTCTCCTTTGCCTCCTGTCTCGGTGAGTTGACTTTGACTTTATTCTTGATTTTCTGCACAAATTTTTCATCTATCATGCTGTAAAACCTCTTGCTATGCATCTGCAACCTCTTTCCATGCTCCCTTATCTTATTATCATATTTCAACCAGATCACTGGGACACCCATACCCACCACAGTCCCTGCACACAGCATCAATGCGTACATCAATTGTAGATATTAGTTTAGCTAACTCAAAAAACATTCAGTTACTGCTATCGTGTGTGCGCGTGACTTCTTCACGAAGTTTGTCGGGTCTTTTTAAGTAAGGACGAACATAGAAATACATACCTATGAAGAGAAGAGTAAGAAAGTCCGACAAGCTGCCAATGATGGAGAGTAGCCACAACCCAATAACCGTTGCAGCAAAAACATACCACTCGCTTTGAGCACCAATCTTAAACATCCACCTTGCTGCATCTTCAGAGGACTCTCTTATCAAATTCGCAATTCCGTTAGCCGTGTTCTCAGATATCCCAATTCCCGACATACTTGGTTCCTCTCTGCAGACATCGTTAAGAAGAACCATTGTCAACGAGATTAACTAATATAAATTTATCGACCCGGTTGTCCTAATTGTTAGGTTCTTAATAATATGCACTAATGAACGAGAAATGCATAAAGATCGGATATGTAAAAACTTTGAAGGGACAGCTTACTTGTAAATGAGCCTATAAATATTAGCCCAAGCAAAAAGAGACGAAAAAAGAAAGATGGATATCCAAGATGCCACAGTGATGAAATTGAAGCCATAGAGTTCCATCACCACCCATAAAACTGTTGCAGTCGTTAGTACTCCGACACTCAAACGCTTCTTCCTCCACATTATTACATCTTTCATGGAGTAAGCGTCATCTGGATGCATCCAACACATTCATATATCATCATATATTAGGCTACAGTAATGGAACAATTATAGCCAGCCGATATCTATACATACAGTAAGAGCATGTTTTGATCTTTAATGAACTTGATATCGAGTTTTTATGATCAGAATAATCACATTAAAAGAAGTATCAAGGATTTGTTGAAAGGGAACTAATTAATCATCTTTCATGGTAAATAAAAACCACCCAGCTTGCTGTTTAAATGATCTGTTTACACATATCCAAAAAGCCCTTAAAATGTTCTATCAAGAAAATTCATCTGCCATAAAACCAAATTCACTTATGATTAGAATATATAACCCGATCAATTTGTAAGTTAGAAACATGCAAAGTGTGACCAAACTTCTGTCTATAATGGCTCAAAGCATACAACTATCTATTATTCAAAAAACTTGGTCATTGAACAATGAATTGTATATTTCTCGAACTTGAGTCTTAATAAACCAATCATGCATACAAGTAACTTTTATCATATAAGATTCCTTATCCGTTATTTATGTTGAAGAGTGAACACATTTATGTAGTCTCATTAAATCATCACCTCAATCTATAGCTAAACATTTAAAGTGTATGATGGCGAAAAAGAAAGACATTTACAAACGGGTCAGGTTTGACCATGACTAGGGCCGCTAGATAGCCAGCCAACTCGACTTGAGAGCTCGACAAGCTGGTCATTATCCGGGTTGTATTGAGTTTTGTAAATAGGTAAAGTACTAGCCAAAACTACTATCAAAATTATCAGTTGAAAATGATGGGGGATTTAGAAATTTTGGTTTATTTAACACATTCTAAGCAACTTTATCCACTGGCCCAACTTTGCTTTTGTTTGGGCTTTCCATTGTTAACCTATTTAGCTAAAACCTCATATAAACCTAGTACTCCCTCCGCCCCATTTGGTTGCTAGTTTGTGTTGTCCCAAATAAGTGTCAACTTTCATGTTATAACCGATCAAAATAAACTTTAGTGAATAGCGATGATATTTAATTGGTAAAAATGTAGTCAGTGAAGAATTTAAAAACTGTGTTCACAGTGAAAGTGGACATTTTAACTGGAACGAAGGAAGTATAAAACATGGTAATGTTAAGACTTAAGAGTGTCTAAAATATATATCTACAAATATGTCTAGCTATTTGTCCATATAAATCATTTTTATATACATCTTTAAACACATGAATTAGGCATATGAGATTTTTTCTATAAAGTTGTCATAGAAATATAGGAGTAGGTTAATTTTAAAAGGGATAAGTATACGTGAATGTATCCAACTTCCGTTCAATGTCTAGTGTGTACCACACTGACGTATAGTATTTGTAATGCGTACGACTTTCAAAAAGCAAAAGATATTTCGTACTTTTGATCATTTTGATTGTTGACACATGACACCGTGTATAATACATCAGTCAACTACATAAAAACAACATAAAAATAGCATATGTTAACCGGATACACAATAGACATTGGATATTCACATATAGTTATCCCATTTTAAAACCACAAAATCTTTATGGACATTAATTAGGCATATCAAACATGTTTTCTATATAGTAACAAATAGGAAGAGATTATTATGAAAATCAAAAAAGACTAAACATATAAATGAAGGGTTTAAATTTGATTAATCACATATAAATGACCTACACATATTCAGTTTTTCTCCAATGTAAAAACAACATAAGGAAATTATTATCCTAACAAAAGAGTTCATAATAGCAGTACATGTTTTTATGATATACTACGTACAAATTAGTATTAAGAACATAAATTAAGTAACAACGAAACAAACCTGTTGGTACTGAAGGAGGGTGAGGATGTGTTCTTTCCGACATACTTGAAGATGTATTAAATTAGTACGTACGATGTATAAATGTAAGTTTTCTATTTGATGTGATTATGTGAAGGGGAAGACGAAAAGGGTATTAGAACAAGAGTTACAGGTGTCAATGGTATACACGTGGCGCTTATAGAGTTACACGTGGAGGCCATGCCTGCACTGTACACCAGCAATACAGGTTCTTATCTTTCAAATCGAGACCCGGAAAATATTTGTGTGAGTAAACATGAAATTTTAGTTATTCACAATGTAACTAGGAAGTTATAAAACTTGAAAATTTTAATTTCCAATTCAAGTACCATGATCTTTAAAGTACTAATTTGTGAATTTTATGGACAATAAAAATTCAAATTTACAACCCACTTAATCAAAATTGGAATTTTAAATATTCTTTGATGATTCATACTGGTACAACCTTTGATCGGTGGACAGGCTGAGATTTTTAGAATCTCTTAACATTTCACTTTATACACATGAAACCACGTATTCAAAAACCGTTTGTAAGAAAGTAAAACATGCGTACCCGATTCCATTTGATCTTTGGTTGCAATAGACTTTTATTTGACCATTCCTATCAACCATTGCAAATTCTCGAAAGCCATTATTCACACGCAATTCAAATCAATGATCATGATTATCACCAACGAAATACTTGACAATTTTGTTGGTTTGGTATGATGATTCAGCTCTTATGACGTCTTCTTTTGTGAGTGTTACCAGGTTCAAGAATGGGGTTCTCAACCAAGGCTAGCACAAGTTCAACATCAATCAAACCCGATGTGAATTACGGTAGCGTCAATACTCATTATGATAACCGGCCAAGCTATACTCATTTGTAACCATATACTCATTATGAGATGAAGCAGATACTTAAGAAATTGTAACAATATTTACAACCATGATCATAAGTCAAATTCCGATAACACCGCTCAAAGATGCCATGAATCTGTTCGACGAAATGCCTGAAATAATTGATGTTTATACCTGATTTACCAAATGATACATTATAATCTTTTACAATAATCCTAGCAAGACGTGTTTCCCGTGATCGTATCTTGGTGCTCTAGTTGCAACATCATGTCAAAATGTCAAATACACAAGTTAGAAAAAGCGTAGGCGCGTAAACACTAAACAATAGATTCTGAATATTCCTGAGACTTCTAGGATAACTCGAGATAACTTGTAGTTACGCAACACAAGTCTATACAAAAATGTAGAATATAGTCCAATAATCTACGCCAGCCTCACTGCTCAAAGATTCAACGAACCTGAACGATGAAATGCCTGAAAGAGATACTGCTTATAGGAGATGACAGCTCCAGTGTTTGTTATCCCTAGTTCACGTAATGATGCTACTAGTTCACGTAATGGTGCATTAGCATCGTTTACACTAAACCCAAGGCGTTTTCTCCAAGTGCCATAGTTCTCGGATTCTCAGGTGCTCTAGCTGCAACACAATGTTCAAAACACAACTTACAAACATCTTGGATGTGTAAATACTAAACAACAGTGTATAGGAATTGTGCGAATTTCCGCTGTGAAGCCAACATACCGAGCAGTCCGACAAGCTACCATTGAAGAGAAGAGTAAGAAGGTCCGACGAGCTACCAAAGACGGAAAGCAGCCACAACCCAGCAACCGTTGCAGCAAAAACATACCATTTATGAAATTTTAATTTTAGCTAACACAAAAAAACAAATTAAGTGAGTAAACATTATTACATTATATTTTATTTAGAGAAAACTTAATAAATAGTCGCATGAGTTTAACACCAATTTATGAAAATCGTTTATAAGTCTAATAAGTTTACAATATGTTCAAGAACAGTCTTTCATCCACCTAAAATAATTAAAATACCTTTTTTCTTTAATCTATTGAAACATAGAGAAAAATGATATTTTTAATCATTTTAGGTGGACAAAAAACTATTTTTAAATAAATTGTAAATTCATTGGACTGAAAATGTATTATTTAAATCAGGGTATAACGTAGGAATCATTTATAAAATTTACTCTTTTATTTATTAAAATGTAACTATTAATTTTTTATTTTTTTTTAACTGTGTGCATCTATTGAATCACGAATGAGTATTTTTGTAGTTATCTCGTGGTCATCAATTTGTTTCGATAAGGATAACTCTAAACTAGACGTTGAATATAATATAAGTATAAATAAATATGAATAAATTAATAAAGTGATAAATCGAAAAAATGGTATTGCATCAATTTGTTTGCAAGTTGTAGGCTTGTAGCTATTTACTTAATTGCTTTTATAATATAACCACCGGGCTTCCAGCAAACCAAAGACCGAAGAAGAGATGGGCTTTTGAAGAATCGGTCCAATTAATAGTCTGCCTACAAATCGGGCCACACCCGACACAAGATGAATATATGCAAATATGTCATTGTTGATTATGCTCAATGTTTTAAAACCCGGTTTTTTAGTCGAACCGGATGAGTGTCAATTTCTGATCGGACCGGTCGGACCAATTGGGCCGGAAGGTCGGACCGGAATTGTTAAAATATGAAAACATAATATATATACATGAAGTAAAAGATATACAAAATCATGTTCAACAAACAATTTAACAATCCAACATCCAATAAGTAGACTTTGTTCAAAAACATATAATTTAACAACAAGTAAACAACATTATTAACGATAAGATTTTGCAATTATATTTTATAATACGCCATAGCAATTAATAACGCATTGTATATTTAAAATTAACTTTTAATAACGCATTTTATATTGTAATACATCACAAATAATACATATCGCCTCATAAGATATTATATAACATCAACAAACTATAATTTGATAATACACCTTTAATTTTCGAATATAATATATATCATGCGTGCTGCGATATATATAATAAATATATTTAGAGTAAATAATTAAAACAAGTTAAATGTTAGATTAGTTGGTTGACAAGCCGCTATTCATGAATGTGGTCGTGAGTTCGAATCTTGTAACCAACAATTTTATTTTGTTTTCTATTTGTTTAAAATTTTAACTGTAACTTGTTCCACATTGGTGAGAATACAATCTCAACATAAGACTCGCCTTCTATATAATGACAAGAAAGTTCACACTCCAATTTAAGAAGTCCTAAAGGATTCTTAAGTTTAGAAAGTAATTTAATTAGTTTTTTTACAAAAAAAAAAAAGTAAAAAAGAAAAGAAAAAAAGAACCTGAACCGGTTCAACACGCCGGCCCGGTTCCCGGTCCAACCCGGTCCGGCCGGCCAGCCCAACCGGCCCGTTGACTAGTCAAACTTTGAAAAAAAATGGTTTATTTTTAGCCGGATTTCTTGAAAAATCCGGTCCGACCGGTCGAACCGGTTCTTAAAACATTGATTATGCTATTGTTGCCTTAATGGATGGTTAATGTCAAACGCTTTTCAAAGTATAAAATAGGACAGACTGTAGAAAAAGAAACAACTATTTATTTATTTACTTTTTTACATTTTTGAGTATCGACTAATTTTTTCTATTTAAATGTATCACTAATTAAAAATCACATATTAAATAGTATATGTTCAATTTATACCCATCAATTGCTTGAAATAATTACGATTAAACATTGAGAAATGACATTTAATCTTACACTATTAGCTTTTTGTATATTTTTTAAAGTGATACTCAGCATTACATTATCAATCATAATTGATAATATATATCATTTAACGTGTATTTTTGAAATAGTGATACCTCAAAATGCGAAACAGTAGATTATGGATCTCTTTTTAACCAGTTAACCCCATATACATAACTAGTTTTGGTCCTAAATCAAATTTGTTTAATTGAATGATTTCAGAATATTCATTTTCATATAATCTTATGTTATGTAATCTTCACCAAATAAATTTGTCCAACAATTATGTTTAATAACACGTCTAATTGATCACTCGATGAATAACACCTAACTTATGATGTATTACACGTACAATATATCTTATCTACATCTTAGACGTAGAAAAAAAATACTTTTAAATAATAAGGGAGACGATTTTACAAGTAACACACTACTTCCTACTAAAATAAATAGTTCCTTATAAAAGGAAAAATGTATATTTACTTGTAAGAAGTAATAAAAACCTCGTAAAATCACTCTGCAAATAATAAAGATGATAAATGTGTAGTCAACAATACACTATCTATGTGCAGTTGATCAATCATGTGAGAGTACTTTTACACTTTACACCTTTAACATTTTCATATATACATATTTAATCTTTCATTTTACACTAACAACACCTAATTTTAAGTGCAGTAAACCGCACCTAATATTTCCCATAATAAATATGGTAGTAGATCACGCTGAAATACATACATACATTTTCAAATGTAATTTACGAAAAGTGTATGAATTTTATTGAGGCGTAAAGTCAACCATATGGGCGCTCCTAATTGGCTCGCGCATTTTGGTTTGCATTGATCATAACCCACAACAACCTCACATGGCATCGTAACATTATTAACCTTTTTCTTTCCCTTTTTATTTTTTATTTATTTTTGAAATAATAATAATTATTATTATTATTATACCTCCAACCAGCACTTCCTTGGATGATCAAGATTCCGACCACCATACTCATTGAAGGCCCCCACTTAATAAGGATCATATAAACGGATTAACGACTAAGGTTTAATTCGTTCAAGTTACTTGAGGAGAACGAATATGTTTATTTAGATATACGCGATCTAATCTGAATATACCGTGACCGTTTTCAACCTCTTTTTCTCGAGTCATCTAAAGATGTACAACTAATGAGATTTGAACCTAAAATCAATGAGAATATCAAGACGTTAATCACTAGATCATCTTGATAATGGTTCGCTTAAAGATCATCTATTTGCTGAAAGAAGAAATAACATTGCTAACATTGAAAATTTTATTATCATTATTATACCATGTCATTCATGTGTTATTTGATTTATGAATTTGTCAAAGTTTTGAAAATCAAGAAAGAAAGAAAGAAAACTTGGGCTACTTAAATCCACAGACCAAACACACCTTCAATTATTAAACTAAAAGTAATGAATAGAGTAAAAAAGAGATATTGGTGAAACTTTAAATCCCTTTTGTTTACTAGGAACTTGGGTGTGTGCTATAAAATACATAAAATACTTTGATATAACCTAAATATTGTGTGATCGTCACAAAGATTTGTTAAATAGTGTCTTGTATTGACTAGAAATACTATTAAAACCATTATTAGATATTTCCATTTGTCCACAAGTATCAAAACAATACCAACTTTGTTCCTCTCATACCCTGTAATGTAACAACCCGTTCCACATCGGAAAGAGATAAGAAATTGGAGTCCCTTATAAGTCTAAAGTTGTGGTTAAGAGATACCTTCCACCATGATTTTTAGTTGAAACCTGAGAGTATCCGGTTAGTCATGGCTTTCGGCTTTGCGGGGGCTTTACACTGTAATACTTCATTCTACTAAAGTTTAGAATTAAATTAACTTAGTTGTGTTATTATGATCGTTAGCTCTCTTTTAATTGATTGATTGATGACATGGTAATTTACAACGGGATGAAATAAATATTCCATTAAGCTTTACTTAATGTACCAATTCAGCTTATAAAAAATCAGTTTCAGCCTAACACAAAAACCTTATATTTTAACAAGGGTTTATGGTACGGATCACCAATATACTTTACTTTTTGTCTCAATGTCATCAACAAACCGATTTTATTACCAATGTCGACCATGAACTTGTTAAAAATGTTTCGAGGTCACCAAATTACTTTTTATTAATGAGCAATATTTTGAATTTGCTAATGTGGCGTTGCCATGTCATTTCATTTAAGTGATCAGTCCCCACGTAAGTTAAATATGTACATGTAGGATTAACTTCAGCTTCTCTGATCGACTACCATGTAATTTCGGTTACTTTTCCGGTAACCACCATTTTTCAGCGAATCTAAAACGCAGTTCATCTGATCGGAAAATATGAAGTTAATCCTACGTGTACATAATGGTGGTTACCTATGCAATTATGAACTCCACGTAAATTTATCGATTCCAAGGCAACTTATCCTTTTGGAGCTGATTGTAGTTCAATCGGTCAGAGCACCGCCCTGTCAAGGCGGAAGCTGCAGGTTAGAGCCCTTCAAGGTGCTTGCTTTCACTGGTGGCTGGACCAGATAGACCTGCGAAAAGAGGACATTTATGCACGAGACATAAGGGAACTGGAGTTGTTTGGGGGGGGGGGGGGGGGGGAGGGGAGGGGAGTAAGGCAATTCCTCTACAAGGAATGGAAGTGTGGGTGAATCGACATCAAATAGAGGAATTCCGGATGAATTGCGTTTAGATTCGTAGAAGAAATGGCGGTTACAGAAAAAGTAACTGAAATTACATGGTAGTCGATTGAAGAGAGGATGAAGTTAATTCTACGTGTACATGTGTTTAGCTTACGTGGAATCCTAGTCACATAAATGAAACGACATAGCAACGCCACATCAGCAAATTTAAAATGATGCTCGTTAAAAAATTATTTTGGTGACCTCGAAAGATTTTTAACAAATTCGTTATCGATATTGGTAATAAAGCCGGTTTGACATTGTGACAAAAAGAAAAATATCTCGGTGATCCGTATTATAAACCCTTTTAATAAAGGAGTAATGTGACCTAAAATTAGGTATACTCGTATAATTTTTGACACACTAATTTTACTATATATATAATATTTATCGATTATTCTAACATGTTCACTGATCAAATCATTTGAAAAAATATTAAAGCTCATACAGCATTTTGCTTAACAAATTGTCTTGGTAATTAGTATCAACAGTATTATAACTATACAATGGGAAAAACATTATCTTGAATTTATAAATTCATCATTTTAATCAATAAAAGCACCGAAATTTCTCGAATCACAAGATATATGATATATCTGCTTTGTGACTTGAAATGGCAGAAGAGGACCCCAATAGGCCAATACCAATTCCAAATGTTGGAAAGGAAAGTGACAGCAATGACACGGTGGCGTAAACTATATAAAATATTTTCCAAAGTTACATATATCATCCTCTTGGATTGTGTATGGCCACTCTAGCCCCTGTACATTCATGGAGTACTATGGTTGTCACAAAAATATACAACACATTTGATCTATATCATTCTAATACTGTATTTTTACTTTTTCTCTAAACTTCTGTACATAATACATTTACCGACACATCTTATGATATGAACAAAGTCAAGTCATAATAGGCATTATACTTTTTGACCAATTTTTATAATATGTTAATGACACTTTTAATAATTCGTGAACATGCACACTTCGAATAGTTACACAATGTCTATTCTTTGTTTTATAATATGCACTTTGTGTATTTACCCTGTAACGTCTTCATCATCAAAGGTTCAATATTTTTTTTGTATATAATCCATATCTTCCGATCAAAGCATCTATTCATGTCCATCTCTGGTACATCATGGACTTGCAATGTGTCATACTTTTTCATAGAGGCAATGACTCATTGGATATCTCGTTAGCTAGTGTCTGCATTTTAGATTACTTCTCCATTAACCAAACAGAGAAATAAGTACTTATAGATGGGAGGCTAAGAAAGTAGTTTCAAGTATCGTTCAAGATTAAAAAGGCGACTCAAAACAGCTTGCTTTGACATAGTTGATTTATTAAACATTGCCTTTTCAAAGTTCATATATGGTTAGTCTCATGACATATATAAATGCAAAGAACCACTTTACAACTTGTCAACATTATCTTATCCAACAAATTTATGCTCTAGGTATCTAGGGGAGTAATGTTACACGCTCATAAAGAATAGTTAATTACTCCAATAGTAGATATACACCATGTATTAAGCATTTAAATTCTTTGACTACAAGCTAATCATGTTCGTTTAAACTTTTTCCAAACATTCGTTGAACTCTTGAAGCTTTCTTCATTTGATACGACATTGTGTTTCCTTCATCAATCATATATTGTCGATGAAGTAATACAATACCATTAGCCATAGTTTAATCAGTACATAACTCGATCTCATATGCAAGCGTTTTCTTTTACCGTTAATTAAGATTAAGACAAGCAAAAAGTGCTAATAGTAGAAAGTTTAGGGGTTACAACCGTTATACATTGAGGGAATCGTTATAAAAATACATAATAATTCTATTAAATTAAAGACGGTCTAATCTAAACAACCTTCTTCTAATCATGTAAAAGTACAGAGAGACAAGAATGGCCATCTTTAATTATGAAACACAAAATAAATAATTACTCGAAACCGCGTTAATCCCGCCGAATTTGGAAAGCTGACTGACAGCTCTCTCTTTCCTTTTTTGCATTTTTACGCCTTCTTCTTCAATCTTTTTAATAATATTACCATAAACCTTCCCCACTAAAGTAAACCCTTAGATAGAATAATATGTGCAATACTATCTATATATAGATACACATCCAGTAGAGATATATTTGACAGTGATAGCGATACTTCACATTTGTTCTTACATAATTGTTATCTCTATTGACATTTAATCATCAACATTTCTTTGTTGTAACCTGGTATGTACACAATTCCCAGTTATTATACTATTAGGGTTTTACATTTTAGTGTAAACTGCTCTGTTTTTGTTCATTTCATGTAGGGATCTAATACATATATTTTTTAGAAATTTTGTTCTAAAAATGTAGTTCCCTTTTCCACAATCATTGAGGTTTATGATACCCAAATGGCAGATTCAATTAAACAAAATGCTGTGTAGTCACTAGGTTTTATTTGGTATATGATGTAGTACCCTCTGTTTTTGTTAACCTTTTGTGTTATAATAAATATTCTAAAAACTTTATTCTAAAGTTGTAGTTTCGTATTCATGACATAGAGATATTAATGACACCCAGATTGTAGAAACAAATTTAATGAACAAAGTTTTGAGATTTTTGTATCTGCCAGAACACTCTGCCCTTTTATAATATTTTGTGTTTTACCAAAAAAAAGTAATGAATTTTTGTTCTAAATATGTAGTTCCCTCTTCAATATTCTCAAAGATAGATGATACCCATATTGCAGATATTAGTTCACAGAAAAAAGTTTTGAGCTTTTTTGTGTGCTAGAATAACACTACGTTGCTATCAAAATTTTGTGTTCTACTAAGAACCTTGAACTTTTGTTCTAAACAAGTACTTCCTTCTTCAAGAATGTTATAGAATGATCATACCCAGTAATGCAGAAACACATTTAAGATCAAAGTTCTAAAATTTCAGGTGTTTGGCTCGATTCTGGTGAAATGGAGAAGAAAACTCTGCCCATTTTGTTATTTTTCATTTTGGGTATCTTGAGTTTTTCTGTGGTGAAAGCAGAGGACCCTTATAAGTATTATACTTGGACTGTCACCTATGGAACTGCTTCTCCTCTTGGTGTACCTCAACAGGTTTATTTCATAATTCTCAAACTAATTCTTTTTCTTTTTGGGTTTATTTTAGTGAAAAAATGTGTTAGTCTTGTTTTATTAATGTTTGGCATTTTGCAGGTGATCTTAATCAATGGTCAATTTCCTGGTCCTAGGCTTGATGTTGTCACAAATGATAATATTATCCTCAACTTGTTTAATAAACTTGACCAGTCTTTCCTCTTGACATGGTGAGTCTTTTTGTCAATCCAACTCTGGCTATTAAATTCAAAGCATTAAATTAATTTACTGGATGTGGTATTGTAGTATTTGTTTATGTGCAATTGTGCATGTTAGATTTTAGCTTCAGAAGTCAACAGTATACATTAAGGAAGTTTTAAAATAAAACACAATTGTGCTTATTGTAATATTCTTTCTTTCCGTCACAATAGTTTGATCTTTAGCATAAATGTACTTGTACCTAGAATAGTCATATCGTGTAATGTGGGTAAACCTAGATCTTTGCCTAAGGTTAAAATATCTAACACTATGTGAAAAGTTTAGATCTTTGATTTAGTTGTTAAACGGTTTTGTTAAGTAGTAGGAAGAGCGATTTGAAGACACAACGAGAAAATATGGATGTAATCCTCCAAATTAAAAATGAACTGATTAAATCTAATTATGTGATCCGATAAAAATATTGACATCCATAAATGTGTCATTTGCAGGAATGGAATCAAACAAAGAAAGAATTCGTGGCAAGATGGAGTTTTGGGCACGAACTGCCCAATTCCTCCGAACTCCAACTTTACATACAAATTCCAACCAAAAGATCAAATTGGAGGCTACACATACTTCCCTTCAACTGCAATGCACAAAGCAGCTGGTGGGTTTGGAGCTATTAATGTATACGCCAGACCTCGTATCCCTGTCCCATATGCAATTCCTGCTGGCGACTTTAATTTACTTATTGGTGACTGGTACAAGGCTAACCATAAGGTCAGGATCATATTCAGACTCAAGTTCAAATCGGATTCTTCAATTCAAACTTTATGCTATTGCTTTTGGATTTCGTTATAAAATCTGTTACTTTTGCTATATATTTTTAGCTCAAACCACTTAAAAGTCAAATTGCTTTTTTTTAGATATTTGTGTTAGTCATGATTCAAATGATTTTCCGTCCTTTATTTTTATGAATGTTTCATGATAAGTAACGCCTATTATGGCTGCAGGGCTTGCAACAATATCTTGATTCAGGAAGATCACTTACTTTCCCAGACGGCATACTAGTGAACGGACAAACTGGAACCACCTTCAGTGGTGACGAAGGTGATTTTCAACCTTTAATTTATATTTGGCACCAAATTGGTTGCCTATTTGTTTGATCTTTGAAAGTGATATGTTTCCTGTAGTAAAATTGTTATATTTATTGGAATTTTTCAGGTAAAACGTATATGTTCAGAATATCGAATGTGGGTTTGTCGACCTCCTTCAACTTTAGGATTCAGGGACACAAAATGAAATTAGTTGAGGTCGAAGGATCAAATGTGGTTCAAAACATATACGATTCACTAGATGTTCATGTTGGTCAATCAATCTCAGTCCTAGTTACGCTGGATCAAGCTGCTAAAGACTACTACATTGTTGCATCAACACGGTTTACAAACAAAGTTCTTACAACGGTTTCAGTATTGCATTATACCAATTCCAAAACACCTGTGTCTGGCCCAATCCCTGCTGGCCCCACTTATCAACTTCACTGGTCAATGCAACAAGCTAGAACATACAGGTATCAACATATCGGTTTATATTATCTACATTTTAGCCCAAATGGCAAGTCTATCGATCATTAGGGGTGTTATTGAGTGTGATTTTGATTCTCTCTATTTTATGTTCAGGTGGAATTTGACATCAAATGCAGCCAGACCAAACCCACAAGGCTCCTTCCATTATGGAACAATCAAACCCACAAGGACCATCGTATTGAGTAACGCAGCAAGCCTAATTAACGGAAAGAAACGATACACTGTGAATGGAGTGTCTTACATCAATGCAGACACCCCATTGAAGTTAGCAGATCACTTTAACATCCCCGGTGTGTATTCCACCGATACCATTCAAGCCTCCCCCAACGGTGGTGTCCCACGAGTGGCTACTTCTGTTATGTCAGCCTCACTCCACGACTTTCTTGAAATCGTTTTCCAAAACAATGAGAAGAGCTTGCAGTCATGGCATCTTGATGGCTATGATTTCTGGGCCGTCGGGTAAATTTTTTATATATGCAAGACATAGTTGTATATCTATGTACTACAAGATCATGATCTTAAAAGTTTCTAAATTTGGTAATGATCACAATTGCAGATATGGATCTGGGCAATGGTCTCAAGCAAGCAGAAAGAGCTACAATTTGGTTGATGCTCTTACAAGACACACAGTGCAGGTATACTACTGTTTATGTAAACTGCAAAAATAAATTTACAATTATGATTCATTTTGTTATAAGTTATATAACTGTTTTGGAATTTACAGGTGTATCCAAACTCATGGAGTGTGATTTATGTATCGTTAGATAATCAAGGTATGTGGAACCTAAGGTCTTCGATGTGGGAAAGACAATATCTTGGACAACAGTTCTACCTGAGGGTTTATAATCCTGTTCGTAGTCTTGCAAACGAGTATGACATCCCTTCAAATGCTCTTCTTTGTGGTAGAGCCGTAGGTCGACACGCTTAAACCATCTGCGAAGTTCATGAAGGGTTAACCTGACTGGCAACACTTAGATTAAGTACTTATTTAACTTTGTATTTGTATACCACAGTATCTTTCATGTTCCATATACTAGAACTTGTTTTTTGATTCCTAATATTTATTCATTATTTCGTTTGTGCCTGTGTTTATACATCTTTGTAGAAATAAAAGGTTTACTTGTACTCCATATTCTAATGAGTGTGGGTTAAAAACAATTTCTTTCCCCTGTTTAAAAAATGTGTCAATAAAATGAAGGATCAAGCGTATTTCATCTTGAGTGCAATGATAGTGAAGATTTATAGGTGATTAAGCTATTACACTACAATAATTGTGTAATTTCGGTTCGAGATTACACTCAATCGAGGGTAGTAATGAATTTAATCTTTAGAGAGAATTGTAAGCAAATAATTTCCAAGTTTATGAGGTGTTGTTCTTAAAATGGAGGCATAACACAACTATTTATAATGAAACCCTTATGAAAATTTTAGTTTCTAGAAGGTTCTAGAAGCATGATCGTTTTAGGGCCTTGAGTATGGAAACATTCTATGTGTCCATGCTGAGGTGGACCAATAAGAATGCCCGACCAGGTCAGTGGGATGACCATGCAAATAACACATGTATGAAACATTTCTTGATAGTACTATTGTCAGTTCCTTGTCAGGAGGTCATGCAAAGTGTGTGTAGGCTGAGCTCAAGAATGTTACGATCTGAGCTCGGATGACGCATTACGGAATGGTCAACTCGGGAAAGGATCCAAGTGTACCGCAAAGGCGATTGTAAATAACCGAGTTGAGATCATGATCCGAGCTCAAATCCGTTAAGCTTCGACTTAGTTGTGATGGAAATTAGTCGTGATGGCATGTACATCATTAATGAACTTGCAACAATTAATGGAATTGCACAACACTTCACCTAATTTGATCCAAGTATGAATAAGTAAACATTAATCGAACTTATTATAAGTAAATACGCACTTTATCAAACTTGATCCAAGTCTATAAACACTTACCTAAGCAATTTCAATCACCTCCTCCCATTAAGTAGATAGTGTAACTAAACAAAATGATACATACAAATTAAGTAACACACGCTGACAGCCCGCCTCCAGATTTCTTATCTAATTGCAACAGGACATTCATAGGTGGGATATTGGGCCGAGTAAGGCCCAACCGCATCCTCTAAAGGAGGGAAGTAAACCTCAACCACACATTTTTTTTATCTTCTCCAACTCATATACAATATTCATTTCATCAATTTTTGTTTAAAATACAAAATTAAAACATGTAAATCAATCAAAACATTATAAATTTCAAATTCATCAAAGGCATTCATACATATCTTCAATTCGTCATAATTCATTTTCATCAAATATTAAGAATTTTGGGTATAACTTTTGAATTTTTGTAAAAATTTTAATTCACCAATGAATACAATAAAATTAAACGAATTTCAACATACAAAACCTATAAACAAGTAATTAATTTAATTATAGTCGTCATTAACCATCGAATTTCACAAAAAAAAAAAATTAGAACATTAACATTCATTTGGAATGAATGTTGATCAAAATTACAATTAATATTCATAAACAATAATTTATGATGAATATTAACTTATATATGTTTTTATACATTGTTGAACGAGATAACTTAACATTCATCAGTGTATAATAATGTATATGAGTTAACATTCATCGTAAAAGAAAGTTTAAAAATATTAAGTTGTAATTTTGATTAATATTCTTTCCAAATGAATATTAATATTCTGAAAAAAATTTGAATTATTTATAATTTTGCCACCGCGATGACTTTTGAGTTGACCAGAATGTATGGCTAGGAATACCTTCCCTCCTTCCCTCCTTCCCTCCTTCCCCCCTTTTTTACTTTTCTCTTGATCCCCACCACACACACACACACACACACACACACATATATATATATATATATATATATATATATAATACCTCGTTTATTCTGAAACATCCCAAATTTACCAACTTGAAACGTCCCTAATTTTTTTTTTAACTCAATTAATAAAACACTTTTTATATATTATATTTAACAGAGTCACAAACTTTGTTCTTACACAACATATTTATCATTTTCATAAAGTATTACATTTTATACAGAGCATGATTCATGAGTTCGACTCCTTACTATCCAACTATAGTAAGTCCATCACTAGCAGCCTTCGGGTTGTTTGCCCGTATTCCCTCCTTTAGTACCTTTAGCTGTACCTATCAACACAACACACAACATACATAAGCTCAATGCTTAGTAAGTAAAGGAAATGTAAATTTATTAAACTCATTTCCTGACATCACAACTTAGTGATTCAACATGGCTCCTCAAGCCTAACTCTTTCAAGTTTAATATAATCACAAGGCTACTCAAACCAGGCATCTCAAGCCTTAACAATTAAGTGCTCAATCATTCACTCAGTAAATTAGCACACACAACAATTAACTTACACTTAGTGGCACAATTGTTCACTCAGTAATTGGCATACTCAATACCTCTCATTAGCACAATTGTTCACTCAGCAATTGGCATACTCAATACCTCTCATTAACACAATTGTTCACTCAGCAATTGGCATACTCAATACCTCTCATTAGCACAATTGTTCACTCAGCAATTGGCATACTCAATACCTCTCATTAGCACAATTGTTCACTCAGCAATTGGCATACTCAATTGTGACACCCGGCAAATTAGGCCATCATTTATTACCTAAGATAGGTAATTACTACATGTAATTAGTGTGAAATAGGACTAATTACGGTAACTCATTATATGTTGTATTATACGCACGTACGTAATTAATTTTAATTACGCAATTTCAATCGGATGGAATCCGACACGGTAAATACGGACGTTGGTGAAAAACTTTTCTAAAATAACGTAACTATATTAATTGATCGTTATTTAACTTATATTATAATAATACCTTGTACGCGCTGTAAGTAACACAAACACGCGGATCGCGCCCGACAAATAAAAGGAGAACTCAAATGATAATATAACAATTCCCTTAAAACAAACAAACAAATTAAATGAATTGGGAAAGTGGGGGAAATCGGGTGGAGCCTACAATTGAAATAGAAGTTCTGCAAGCCCAAGACTTCCTAGGCCGGCCCCCACACTTCCCAATGGAATATCATCATTTTGGTTACTTACACACACAACTTAACCCTTCATTGGTCAAAACTTTCAGAACCTTACCCAAAACTTTCTCTCATTTTTTCTCTCCTCACGGCAACCACAACCAGAAAACTTTCCATCTTCACTTTTACTCTCAATTCTCACCAAAAATCATAAGAGAGCTTACTGATAACAAGGAGTCAAGCTTCACCATTTTCCTACACATCTCGTTCGTCACACATATTTCGGGTAAGAACCCACTTTTCTCAACTTATTCTGTTATTCGTGAGATTTTTGTTGATCTAACATGCTAGTAAGTTCACTCACAAGGTTTAGACTGAAAACCCACTTGAAAGTATATTAAAACGAGCATTTTAAAGCAATCTACCAGAGAACCGTTTGTACTCCTGTGCCAAAAATCGAACACTTTCGGGATTACTAAAATATATAAATTTTACTTTCTACGAGTGCAAAAATATTAAGATTTAACGTATAATAGTTTTCGAGTCTAAAACGAAGTCGTTAGAATCAAAACCCTCGAACAAAAATGAATTTCAGAAACGAGGGTAGCAGTGGTAACTAAGGAAATGAACTAACAGTGGTAACTAAGAAACTAACTAGCAGTGGTAACTAAGGAAATGAACTAACAGTGGTAACTAATAAACTAACTAGCAGTGGTAACTAAGGAAATGAACTAACAGTGGTAACTAAGAAACTAACTAGCAGTGGTAACCAAGGAAATGAACTAGCAGTGATAACCGAGGAAATGTGCTAACAGTAGTAATAAAGGAAAAATGCACTAACAGTGGAAACTAGGTAAAATGCACTAACAGTGGAAACTAAGTAAAATGCACTAACAGTAGAAACTATGTAAACGAACTAGCAGTGGAAACTAGTAAATGCACTAGCAGTAGTAATAAAGTAAAATAAACTAACAGTGGAAACCATGTAAAACGGGCTAGCAGTGGAAACAGTGGTAACAGAGTTAAACACACCAACAGTACTAACAGTGGAAACTAAGTGAGCAGTAGAAACTCAATGCGACACAACCCGAGTGTCGCAACATTCACAACGAACAGTACAAACCCGCGACACTACCTTTGTGTCGCAACATTTATAACTAGCAGTATTAAACTGCGACACTACCCTTGTGTCGCAACACTTACACTAGCAGTATTAACTAGCGACACTAACCTTGTGTCGCTACCTTTAAAGCTAACAGTGTTAATGAGTTCGCAACACAAATGGATGCAAAAACATATTTTCACAAAACACTTAATTCGAGTGATGATACATAACTATGATACATAACTATGATACTTACTCGGATACGCACATTATGTACCTTTACAAGTATACATCGAAATGGAACCTAATAATAATACCTTTAAGAATTATTATTATTACAAACCTTCACCAACAGGCCGAACATGTTTCTAAACGTAATCAAATAACAAACAACATCTAACATCACTAGTTGAGTGGACAGCTAGCATGAATGATTTTTTGAGACATTCACTTACTCATAACCTTGTGCGTTTAGGGCGCCAGCAGGTTACATTTTGGATAAACGTTTATTAACTTAAACGCTCGCTCTCAAGACTCAGGTGAGTCTCATAGCCCCACTTTTAATGTTTTAACTATCTTTTACTGTTTTAACTATTGGGGTGAGAATACATGCACTATTTTCATGAACACGAGTACAGAAAACACATATACGGATTGCATGAGTTTCGCTTTCATAATCCACACAAAAGTCCTCTACACATCATAGTTTCGTTAGTATGGATCTTAGCGCGAGTTTAAAAGAATAGATCTATTTGGGATTGACCATCCCCGTCCGGGTTAGTAGCTCTAACTGGTCAAACGGGCGCTTTAATATTTGTTCATACGGATGTTCTGGATTAGGCATCTGCAGGAGGCAAACTCATATCGGTTAAGCTTCGGACTATGAGCTCATGGCAGTAGTATACATCATTTTGCATGCGTACAACACTTATGAAATCTCGTGGTTCACATTTATATTTTGATATCTAAACCTATGAACTCACCAACATTATTGTTGACCACTTTAGTATGTATTCTCAGATTCACAACAGGAGTAGGATTACTCCAGGACACAATAGCTCGAGTCGCATGATTTACAAACATCGGAGATTTTCCTTGCATTACTATTTTGTAATATTAGTTATGTATTAAAATCTCTAGAACTATTCGCGAACTCAGAAATTGGTGTAAACATTTGGCTTATCAATGTAATACTTTTGTACTGTTTTCAAAACGACGCATATAGAGGTCGTTCGTTATTTATTATGTGTACTGATTTCTGATTAGTCGTGCCCCGACCCGACTTCCGCTGCATCATAATTTGGGGGTGCGACATCAATACCTCTCATTAGCACAATTGTTCACTCAGCAATTGACATACTCAATACCTCTCATTAACACAATTGTTCACTCAGCAATTGGCATACTCAAATAATTACTCAGGACAATAATTACTTAACCACACACGTGATCTAAGTAATTGTCGTTTCAAGGAAATCTCATAACGCAATTATGTTAATTAAACTACATAATTAAAACTCTTTACTTCCCTACTACTTACCTCGAGAATGACGTTCAGATATTTATGAATTGCTACCCAAAATACCTGTCGAGGCGACCGTATTCAATTAATTCTGATTATAATTAATATTATTTAAAATATCAATTAACCCTGCGACACTACCCCCTAGTGTCGCTACACCTCCTGGCGACACTAAATTAGTGTCGCACAACACACTATTGCGACACAACCTGCGACACTAGCTCTTAGTGTCGCTATGGCAACAGTTGTAACTAACAGTAGAAACTAGCAACACAAGCTGCGACACTAACTCTTTGTGTCGCTAAAGCAACAGTTTTAATTCGCGATACTACCACTGCGACACTAGCTGCGACACAAGCCTAGTGTCGCAATGACGAACAGGACAGCATAAACCTTTCAAATTAAACAAGTTTCTGGACAATCTTTATCTCTTTAACTCATTCAAGTTTCAATAGATGATTAACACATATACACAACCTGTTAAAAGTTCATTCAAACTCATTTACATCAAACACAAACTTTTACTCAATTTTCTTCAACTTTTAAACATCATAATTATCCCCACAATAACTCGATCATTCATCAATAAGCAAAGATATTATACTCAATTTAAACCAGGGGTTTAATTCCTTACCTTGAATGCAAGAAACACTTTCAAAAATCAAATTCTTGGCTTAATTTTGATTAATTCTTCACTTTCTCTCTCTAGAATCTCACACATACACACACAAATGAACCTGGAGTGTTTTCCTGCTTTCTGGAATGTTTTGAAACATATTTTTATTTTAATTTTTCCACTTAATTACACAATTAACCCCTGCTAACCGCCTTTCAGCCCGATACTGCAACACAAGCCTTGTGTCGCACTGGGCTCTGTGTCGCTACCTGCGACACTAGCCCTTGTGTCGCATAACAAAACATAACTTTTAGTTTAACAAAATTCGGGTGTTACATATTCTTAGTTTCACAAACTATAATTATAACTTTTAATTATTATATCATTATAACTATAATAATTATAATTACATATGACCTATAATATGCAACCGATCTAGACCCGTTTGACTATAAAGACCTGAGTGTCGGTTGTCATGTAAGATATTTAGAACACAATATTTCTTATCATTTTTACATAATTTTGAGAAACTTTAATAAATTTTAAAACCAGAAATACTTATTTAGGTTTAGGCTATTCTGAAATAATAATGTAATGTAATTGTCCACTATTTATCACATCATTTTGTACAAAATCTTAAAATATGAGAGATTTTTACTTGTATTTAGTGTTGACTTGAGTATGATTTGTATTTTGCAGTAAATGGAAAATAGAATTTAAAGCAAAATAATCGTTCCTTATTATGTCGGCAAGCACGTGAAGATGAATAAATGTCACGTGAGTTGGGGAATGGGAAATACACGTACATATGGTAGTTACAGGTTTAAATTCTTTGAAACTGCATAACGAAGCTTTCCTTTTGATCTGTTCTTGGGATTCACTTTACAATTTTGACTTCTATTGCTGTCGCCCTTTGTCTTTTTGACCTATTTTTAGACTTTACTACTTTACGCATATATGTTCTTCGTAAAACTACAAAAGAACTTAATAATTAACGGCTAGCTCGGTTGGTAATAGGTGAGGACATTATTGCTACAAAATAACTGAATAAACTAGCTATCTAATTAATGTTTTCTAAGACAGACGTACAACATATCCCGAATATATATACAGTTAATGAATATAGGAGACAATCGAAGTGTTTAATAGATGTCAGTGTAACATATCACAAAAACAACATATCACTAAAGCGAATGTAACAATTAGATAAATGATCACACACTAATATTCGAGCTAGCTAGCGAATATCAACACATAAAAACTAGCACATGCAAGCAACTTAAAACTCACTACAAGTTAACCCTAACTAGAACATGGTTGCGAAATTTCCTCTCCAACATTGATATCTAATCGGTTGTACGATATTTTGAATTCCCATGTGTACCATTAATTAATTGATACATCAAAGTTACTAATCTCTCGTGTCTCGGAATTAGAGTGAATTAAAGAATCGTATAAGAGATCGATTAATGAATGGTTGTTTAAGAACAATGGAAAATGTTCACTTGGTTAACTAACCTAAAGTCACCACCAGAAATGCAGGAAAATATAATTGGGATGCAGTAGAATTTGCATAATTAGTTCGACCCCTATCCCTAGGTGAGATTACCGACATCTAAATTTATGCCTCAATTGGTACTTAGTTAATAGTTTATTGAACTTTCATTCCAAGTACAAATATGTTAGAGATGATAATCAAGGAGCAATTCTGTTTATTTGTAAGAATAGAAGGATTGAAGTGTAATTTTTTCGAAAAAATGTGTGTTAACAGCAGTCAACTGCACACAAGTCATCTCTTGTACGTACTACTTTGGTGTTTACGACTCATTATGTTGTGCATTATACAAACTTCGTTATTCTCCAAGGTCTAATATGAAAATTTTGAATAGAAACATTTGATAAAAAGTTTCATTATTATAATGCTTTATGAGTTAGATCAAAACATGGTAATGGTTGTACGTTTCATTCCAATTTTGAATTAACCATATATGTGTATGTGTATGTTACACTCAATTTGTGAAAGCTTTTCATTATAATGCTTTATGATTTAGATCAACATGAACATGGTAGTAGTTGTATGTTTGAAGCAATATTAACCATATTGTGTATGATCCAATCAACTATCTCCGTACATTGCTCACATCATTGGCTATATGCCCTTGTTAGTGTTCCATCTTGCCAACAACACGACAACATATTTTAGGGCTGTGCATTTCAACTTAGGGCATCTTAATTCGATGTCGCGAAACATTTCTTTGCATCGAAGTGAAAAGATTGAGAAATACTTTTTTAGAGTTAATTATGAATTCTCAATTCTTTTATAAAGAATGTGACAATACAAAAATGTCATTAACAACTTTTTTTTTCATTAAGAATACTTTTGTGTATGGATTATGAAGGGCTTTTGAGGTAATAGAGATGGTGTCCATTAACAAATGCGTTGCAAAGATGTAATAATAGTTGATGTTATCTCTCATTGCCTTTTGTATTGTCACATTAGAAGGTTAATGGCTTTTTGTAGAGTCGAGTTAAACGGTAACTGAGATGGTGTCCATTAACAAATGCGTTGTAGGAGATAACACAGATAATGTTAAAATTTAAAACTAAAATAAGTAAAATTATTTTCAGTTTAAGTAATAACCTTTTAACATGTAAATAAATGACCATTCACTTACACTAACATTATGTTAACGGCATAATATTAACATTACAAATCATTTCCAACATATAATATTAATAAACCGTCAAGTTAAACGGTAATTGAGATGGTGTCAATTAACAAATGTGTTGCACGAGATAACATAGATAATGTTAAAACTTAAAACTAAAATAAGTAAAACTATTTACGGTTTAAGTAATACCTTTTCAGCACGTAATGTGTTAAAACATAAAAAAGTATAACAAAGCAATAAACGAGCTTGATAACTTATAAACGTCACCAATAATGTGTTGTATCTTATCAAAATGTCTCCAAGTTAACATGTATTTATGCTGTTTTTCTTAATATAATATTAATAAATATAAATATTAATATTAATATTAAATATTAATATTAAATATTAATTTGATCTTATGACGTAACAAAACAAAAACAATTTAATTTCTCAATGTGTTGCAAACTTAACTAGCTAGCTAGTTAGTTAGCTGTTTGAAGAAACTTGAAAATACCATTTAGCGGGAATCGGGAAACACAAACCCGACCCGATCCACGTAAACCTCCCATGGCTTTCGCGCCTTGCTATCAACGTGCAATTCGCTTAAACCCTAAATAAACCACCCTTCTTCCGTCTTTCCACGATCAAAACCCCCAAATTTAATGATTGATCCGTCATTTTAGGGTTTCACCGACGAATCTCAATCAAAACTCAAAAATGATTCAAATTAAATAGATCTCAAGCAATCTCCATCTCAATTTTTAAATCGATCATTACCTTCTGCTACTTATATTATTATATGAGAATCATTAATAACCACCATGAAGTGCGCCGTACTCGATCTTCGTTTCTTTACCTGGAATCACTTCCTTGTTATAAATTATCCAATGAAGTTGCTGTATTTCATCATCTTCTTCATCAACAACTATCATTTGCTACTTCTTGTTATTTATTCTCTTCCGGTTCGATTTCCCAGAGACTTACTCTGCACTGTTGATTGTTTTATTTCTGTAAGTAGTTCATTTCACTTACTACACTCTTAAATGCTATTTATTTAAGTTACTTGAAATCGATAAGAACTGTATGCGTAATTGATTAGCCATAATGGGCACTTTGATCTTCGAATTTGTGCATAACCTATTCTGTTGAAATTATATGTTAGCTATGATGGCAATGTGAGCTTGTATTTTAATCAATATGTAGAATTATAATCTTGTCAAATTTTTTTATTTTTAAATAGAGTAGAATGCAATGTATATATTGACAGAATTTTATTTTCCTAACCTGGTCTATCGGTTGAACTCATGTATTAGGTTTTCTAGTCGTAAAACCTTCTCTAGTTATTGTATCATATGCTCACTTTAGTGACTCCTGTACATTTTTGGTTTATTTGTAAGCTACTAATATATTTATGTTACAAGTTTTATTCAAAGTTTAGCTGCAGATTGTTTTATAGTTATCATTATGGATGTAACTGAATCGATTTTTGTAACAATGCAGGTATCAGATTTTGGGAAGGGGGTACTCTGACACCATGACGCGGGTCAATTTCCTACCATTTTATCTTGGACTATTGGCTTTGGTGTGTCTCTCCTGTGTGAAGGCTGAAGACCCCTATAGAAATTTTAAATGGGTTGTTACATACGGACAGGTTTCTCCTCTTGGTGTTCCACAGAGGGTAAGACTTCAACTGCTTACTTTAGTTCTTGGTCGTTTAAAATGCTACTGACAGTGCTATGAAATAACAACTTCTTATATATATATATATATATATATATATATATATATATATATATATATATATATATATATATATTATTGCAGGGCATACTTATCAATGGGATGTTTCCTGGCCCGACTATTTATTGTGAAACCAATGACAATGTAATTGTTGAAGTCGTCAATAAGCTGGATGAGCCTTTCCTCATCACATGGTGTGTGGCTCATTTTGTTTTATCTAGTTCAATATATAATTTTGATTAAGCACATAAGCGATAACTTTCTAATGGGACAACAGGAATGGAGTCAAACAAAGAAAGACTTCATGGCAAGATGGAGTGCTCGGAACTAACTGTCCAATCCCACCTGGTTCTTCGTGGACCTATCATATGCAAGTAAAAGATCAAATTGGTACTTTCTCTTACTTCCCTTCAATCGGGATGCAAAAAGCTGCTGGTGGTTACGGAGGGTTCAATATTGGAGCACGACCTGTGATTTTTGTCCCATATCTTAAACCTGTTGCTGAATTCACTATTCTTGTCAGTGACTGGTGGAAGACTGATTTCAAGGTACGTAATCTATCGACTTCAATTGACAAATAATTTCATTGTTAAACAGTTAAATTGACACCTTTTTTTCTTCTTCCAGGCATTAAAACAGAGACTGGACATGGGGAAAGCTCTTACTAGGCCAGACGGTCTTCTTATTAATGGGAGTCCTAGTAAAACATCTTTCACTGGTTCACAAGGTATCAAATTTAATGTTTGAATGGCTGATCGTGATATTGGAATGCCGAATGTGCTTTCAAACGCAATCTGATAGTAGCTCTTTTATACTTGTTGAATTTCAGGTCAGAGGTACTTGTTTAGGGTGTCAAATGTGGCTTTGCAAACTTCAATCAATTTTAGGATCCAAGGTCATACAATGACATTAGTTGAAATAGAAGGAGCTCATACATTGCATGAGTCCTATGATTCATTTGACCTTCACGTTGGTCAATCTGCTTCTTTCTTGGTCACTCTACATTCTCCCCAAAAAGATTACTACATTGTCGCTTCAAGTAGATTCACAAAACCGGTTCTTACTGCTACTGGACTTCTTCATTACGCTGGATCCACAGCCAAAGCTTCTAAGCCATTGCCCATTGCACCTACCTATCAGGTTCACTGGTCAATGAAGCAGGCCAGAACCATCAGGTAAACTTCACTAAAAATGTAATTAGAGTAACTCATTTATACTCATTAGAAGCTATATATACATTTTCCTGCCTTTGTAGATGGAACTTGACAGCAAATGCAGCAAGGCCCAACCCTCAAGGTTCATTTCACTATGGAACAATCCCAATAACTAGAACAGTTGTGCTCGCTAATTCAAAAGCTACTATAGGTGGCAAGCTCCGATATGCTGTGAATAAAGTATCACACGTCGACCCAGGGACCCCATTGAAACTTGCTGACTATTTTAACATTCCTGGAGTCTTTAAACTAGACTCGATCAAACCAACACCATCTGCGGGCCCTACAATTCTTGCCCCATCTGTAATGGGTTTTGCTCTTCACGATTATGTTGAAATCATTTTCCAGAACAACGAGAACACTATTCAATCATGGCATCTTGATGGTCACGATTTTTGGAGCGTTGGGTAAGCATCTGTTTATTTTACATCTTTGGTGAAAAATAAAGAATACAAAGTACTTAACTGTCATTATTTCCAACTTGTAGTTTTGGTGGTGGGCAGTGGAATTCAACACTGAGAAAGAAATTCTACAATCTTAACGATGCTACCTCACGATACACAGTCCAGGTAACTCAGGGCTTTCAGTATTCATAAAACTTAAAATCACATAATTGGTAATGAATCCTTTAAGGCTTTGCTAAATATGGTTTTGTCCAACTATGTTGGTTACAAAGTCAGAATCTGATGACTTTTTGTGGGATTACTTGCAGGTCTACCCAAAATCTTGGAGTGCTGTATTAGCGTCATTGGACAACAAGGGTATGTGGAATTTGAGATCGGCTAACTGGCCAAGACAGTACTTAGGACAGCAGTTGTATGCTCGAGTGTGGAACAATGAGAGGAGTGTGTACACCGAATATGAGATACCCCCAAACGCATTGCGTTGTGGCAAGGCTCATTAAAAGAAACAAAAAAAATTAAAATTGTGTTTGGAATGCAGCTTTCGTTCTCTCCTTGGTCAGTTACGAGGGTGTAACCATGCCGTTTAGGAGAATAAGAATAATTATGATTTCATTTGTGTTCAAATTGCTTCTTAGTACAAAAAATTTAATAGAAAAGTGTTCACACCTTTTATGTTCTTCCAAATTAGTGTATTACTTGTGTTACTTAATAAACTTTTCTTTAATTTTTAAATTTACATGATTCTTATCTTACAAGATAAAAATGTCGACGGGTCTGCCCGAAGTCCCGAACCAAACTGATGCAATTTGACTTGGTAAATAAAATTAGCCACTTTTAACATATTAAGTTGTTGACCAACAAGTTGACCTACCTATTTTCTACCTCTTGGTAGAATTAATGGAATAATATCTATCAATAGGACAGAAAAAGATTACTAATTAAGTTGCTTGTGCATATGTGTTAAATGTGTAAGTGAGAATAACTAACGTGGGTTTAAATCGTCAGCTTTCAAACCCGTATATACATACGAGTCGTGAAATTTTTATTTAACTTTTATAAGTAAGAAAAAATGTATATGACTAAATTTTACTTCGTCACATTTTATCTTAGTTTTAATTTTTGCAATGGAGAATGAAATTAAATTATTTATATCTATATAATAGGCAATCTAATTAGTAATCATTAATCGATTCCAAATAGTTGATTTGTTTAGTTGACAAAAAGAATTCGATAGAAGAAAATGTTAATAAATAGAAGAAGAAAATTTTGTTTCTTTTATTGTTATTAGCATATAAAAATGTTATAATAGGTAACTTGAATTGTCAATCACTCAAGTAATAATAATATATTAACTATAAACTCATTTCAAAACTATATACTCAACTTATTCGAATCATGTATCCTAGAGAATTCGTTAATGTTAATGATTATGTTGTAAATTCTTTTTTAAAATTAAAAAATTTGAGAGGTGTTATTTTTATATTTAAATAAAATTAAAAGACTCAATTAATCAATTGAAAGTTAATTTAATTGATAACATCATAAATGTTTTCTTATATTATATTTACTAGTTTAAAAACCCGTGTGTAAACACGGGTAATGTAAAACGAATACGAATTTCAGTTTGATTGTACTCAGTTTTTTTTTATTAATATAGAGTTTTAAACCCATATATGCACATATTCATTATAAATACGTAATTAAGAGTTTGATTGTATTAAATAATTTTTTTTCATTCATCATGAATATGTTAAGAGTTTGATTTTATTAAATTATTTTTTTCGTTTATGATTGTAAATGTCACACCCCCAAAATTAGAGTAATAATAGTTAAGGCGGAAACTCGGGGCGTGACTCGATCAATCGACAATAAATCGAGAGCGTATGATTATCGTAGAACATCTAAAATATTAAGATGTCAAATATAGTTTTACAAACGTTACGGCTTATCAAGCCGTCAAAATATCAAAGTTATCAATTACATTGTTAAAATAAAGATACGTTCCGGGATAAAACAACATTAGGTTAGCATCATAAATAAATCCCATTTGTTCAAAAGATGGCATCCTAAATATTATGGCAAGTACGGTCCCAATATGCATGAGTTCTTGCGGCATGCCTAATTCCCTTAAAAACATATTTAAAACGTCAACATAATTGTTGAGTGAATTCACAGGTTTAAGACTCAATCGTAAACCATCATTTAGTAAAGTTCATCAGTAAATCAAAGTATGGCACCGAAGCCTTAAAGTACGATTATTTAAAATTTGAAACAAAGACAGTGATCCCCCAAAGGCTAGCTAGGCCTAATGAGTTAAAGTACGACCTCTAGTCCTATAACCAAACCACGACCTGTTGTGTTGTTTGCCTCGGATCGGTTAAATATACGCTCCTCGTTGTGTGACATAAAGTCGGGGGTTGGCATGACCAACAAATAGTGGGAGGGATGTCATCTCCATAGTACTATCCGTATATTCAGTGGCTAGAGTCACCTAGCTAATGGTTATAGTTTGTAAGCAAGTGGACTTCTATGCACTACAACTGTAAACATAGATTCAAACAAGGATTCGTTGTCATGTTACCAAGTATAGTATGAAATTCCTTCATAAGTAAACAAGTTTTCAATCATCGTATGAAAAGCAGTTCATATGTTTTCCACCCCTAGTTTAAAAGCAGTAAAACAGTAAAAATAGGGGCTGTGAACTCACCTGAGTCCGAGCGTGTTAGCAAAATGAGTTTAAAGTGAACGAGCCCAAATAAGCCTCTTAGAGCCCTAAACGCATGAGGTCGAGTTAATAAATGTAGGCGTCTTAATAGTCCGTCTATGCTAGTTGTTCACTCAACTAGGGTTTTATGTGCCCTCATAGGCGTATGTGACATGTTGTGATCATTTATAGTTTTTAAAATACCACAATCGTTTATGTCATCCCCATAATATACTATTATTCATAACGTTGATTATTTTTAATCGTCATGTGTATCGTTTCGATCGTATTCGATTTGAAGTTCATGATTTCGTTTAATCGACATTTAATTATGTGTCGTACGTTATTATAATATAACCATGTTGCTTAGATATAATATACATTTTTAATAACGTTATAAGTTTTATAACTCAATTTTGTAACCTTTATCGTTAACGTACATTTTAACTTGTTATAATTCGGTTTTCACGATTTCTCGGTCTATACACTAATCATGACTTAATGTATATTGTTATAATAAAAGTCCCCTGATTTACAAAGGGTCCTTAACAGCTCTCAAAGTTTCTAAGTGACGGTTTTAGTCCTTGTAGTTTCTATTTTGTCATTTTAGGTTGAATCGTTCGGTTTCTTCGATTTTTAACGTATAAGTTAGATTCTTGACATCTTTTCTTAGCGTTTTCACTTGTGGACACTTAAGTTACTGTTTTTAGGTCTTAAGTCCCAGAACTTTCTGATTTTACACTATTAGTCCTTAAAGTTTCCAATTATCTCGTTTTTTAGCTCAAACTTTCAGTTTGTTGACTTTTAACTACACAAGTCTTGATTTTAACACTCTAAACTATAGATTAAACTTTAATATCATTGTACTTACTTATTTTACCATCTCAGTCCATAAATTTCTTTTTTTACATGTATAGTCCTCTAGTTCTCATTTTTCCACTTTTAACCGCATAGTTGCGTTTTCTTGATTTTTAACCACAGGGGTTTGGTCTTTAACACTTTTATCCATAGATTAACATAATGACCTCTAAGTACACTGTTTTTAACCTTTTAGTCCTCAAAAATCTGGATTTTACATATTTAGTCCCTTAAGTCTTCTTTTTGATATTTTTCACCCAAAAGTGTGTTTAGTTAGCTTTTAAACCACAAAGTTCATGTCATTACAAGTTTATGTGCTATTTAGTTTAAAATAACTATTTTAACATAAATAAGAGTTAATTACATATAAATGAATAGTTTAAAGAGTAGAACATATATTTTGCATTTTTAAAGTCTCTAAACTTGTTTATAGACTTTTCATTTGTTAAACTTACTAGTTAATGTTTTTAAAAGACAAAGTAACTAGTTTAAAAGCATATTTTAGTATGAGAGAACATTTTTAGCTAGTTAAAGACTAGAGAAAGTTTCCTTACAAAGCTTTTATGATGAGATTTGAGCAAGATGAGAACTTGATTTATTGATGAATGATTCCTAGCTCCAATCCTTGTATTTAACTTAGTTTACTCATAGGAATGTAGTGGTGTTATGAGTTGTAGGTGTTTGTATATTAAATGAGCCTTAATTTATGTTTTGAAAGTGGTGGTTTATGGTGGTTTGTGGTGGTGTTCTTGAAAATCAAAGTGAGAGAGAGAAGGGGGTGTTTGGGCCGTAGATATGAGAGGGAGGAGAGAAAGTGAGTGAGTTGTGAATCTTCTTGTGGTTGTTTGTGTGATTAAAGAGAAATGAAATCAAGAAAAGGGTAGGAGGTAAGAGCATGAAGGAAAGTATGGTGTGAATGTTCAAGAAAAATGGTCATGAGGGGCCCTAGGGGCCGGTTTTGGAGAGTGGGGGGGCCTTTTTGTTTTTCACTAGTTAGACTATGTGTAGATATTTAGGTCATTAAGTACTAATCTTGATTAATTAAGTGTTAATCATGTAATTAAGGTGATTTAGTGGTAATTAGGGTAAATTAATGGTATTAAAATATTACTAGTTGGTTCTAATAATATTCGACTGTTTATCGTTAGTCCGTTCGATTAATTTCGTAATCTATCTTGTCGTTGCACGTCTTTTAGTTCTCGTGAACGTTTATCGTTTTTCAAAGGTTGTTATGCTTATATATTAGCATAATTATCATAATATGAATAACTACTATTTATATTCGAATAGATTTATGTTATTTATGAAAATTGATTACTAACGTTCGTGGGTGTCGGTCTCTACCGATTGTTTGTGTAATTCTCATTAATTACGTATGCATATATAACTGTGATAAGTATTTAGCCTAAGTACGCACTAAATACACGTAATGACATTTTAATTAAAGGTAAAAGTTAGTCCTAAATTGTCGGTTGTCACAATAAAGTTATAATAGTTATAAGTAATATGAATAATAATAGAATATAGTGTATGGTACCCCTTGCGGTTATATTTCATCAAAATATTAAACATTTGATTGGCTAATATTTTTTAATTTTCTGGTAGCAAAGTTTTAAAACTCGTGTATTTTAAACCCGTGTATGCATTGGGTTAATGAAATTAAAACGAATATGTATCTCATTAATTGTCAATATGTTAAGAGTTTGATTATATTAAATATTTTATTTTGTTTATTACTTATAGAGTTAGAAAGTTTTAAAACTCATGTATTTTAAACCCGTGTATGCATTGTGTTAATATAATTAAAATGGATATGTGTATTTCATTAATTGTGAATATGTTAAGTTTGATTATATTAAATAATTGTTTTGTTTACTATTATAGAGTTATAATACTAATTATTAATATAATTAATAATAACAATAAAATAAAAATAAAAAAATGCGATAAGATGTTCTAGTAGGTTAGGCAAAGTATCACCGAATTTTTAAATATATATTTGAGTGAAATAAAATTTTAGAAAAAGAATTTATAGGTAGATTTGATCGTAAAATGAAATAATAAAGTATTTTGATTGGTGAATAAAATTTTGGTAAAATAAAGTATTCTTATTGGTCAATAGGTGTTGATTTTAAGCATAATTGAGAATATGAAACTTAGAACATCGAATACATTAGAACCCATTACATTTTGCTACCTTTTCACCCATCAAAATCATGTCGATGGCTGAAATTTTGGTAGGGCTTTTGTTGTAGTATTTTTTCCAAAGAAGTTAGAACTTTCACCTTGATGTTCCATGACTTTATTTCATCATTGATTTCTTTCAAGAAAGTGATTTTCTTTTCAATAGCCATGATTTTAATTTGAAAGAGAATTGATGAGGAGTAATAAATAAATAGCTAAGTGTATGTTTTTAAAGAGGGGTATGTATACCTATATATATTGATAATAAGTTTTTGAATTTGTATATGTATAGGATTCTTATTAGTTTGAAATTTTGGATTTATCAATTTTCATAAATATGTGTGTTTATCATTACCAAAATTAAAGAATGTTTAGAATTTATATATGTATAGAAATAACATACCAATTAGTTGAAATAATAATTCCTATAATATAAAGAAGGGTTAAAGTGATAGATATATGTAGTCGACGACGAATTGTTAATTGAATTTTAGAATTGAAATTGCTTAATTAAATGGTAAATTAAATCATGGGTATTACGTGAAGTGAAGTAATAGATATGATGAAGGCATTTGTCATTAATCCATCTGTTGTTGACATATGATATGAATACAGTATTAGAGGTTTTTGAGATGTATAAAATTGAGAAATCTAATAAGAGACGATAAGGTTCTTGTGTTAAAGAAATATTTATTTTGCAAATATAAATAAGAGAGAGATAGTCAATTGATAAATGGAACCCGGTAAAATCATACGAGTTTTTTTCCTTCTCATGAAGGGGATATTTTTTCATATGATATAAATGATTATTATTTTATTGAATTAAGGTGATTTTTTTACTTTTATTTTTGAAAGAGATTTTTTAGTTAAATGGAGGCATTTGATTGGTTAATTAAAAGTGAGATGAAATTAAAACATTTGATTGGTCAATACGGGTTAATTTTAAGCAAAATTGAGGGTAACAAAAAAAAAATTTTATTAACTATTAATAACTAGTTTTAAGACCCGTGTGTAAACACAGGTTAATATAAAAATAATACACATTTCATTTTCTATTGTACTAAACATATTTTTTCTTTAGTCAATATAGAGTTTTAAACTCGTGTATACACACATTTAATGTAAAATTAAACTAACTATAATGTTTCTTATATTAATATAGTGTTTAAACTTTGAATCCGTTTGCACACGAAAACTGATAAATAAATAATTTATCCGTTCGTTGTGATTAATTATAGAGTTTTAATTTAAACCCGGATTTACACATAACACGGCTAATGTAAAACGAAATTTAAGCATAGTGTTTTTTAATTATTATTAATATAGAGTTTTAAACACGTGTATGCAAACGAAAAATGTTAAATGAATACGTCATCCGTCCATTGTAATTAATATATAGAGTTTTAATTTAAACTCGTACATACAAATGACACAGTTAATGTAAAATGAAATTTAAGCATAGTTTTTTTAATTATTATTAATATAGAACTTTAAACCCGTATATGCACACGATTATTGTAAAATGAATAAGTGATTCGTTTATTGTAAATATGTAATGTATTAAATACATATTTTTGTTGTTTCATAGAGTCGTAATGATAATAATAATAATAATAATTAATTGATTAATATTTAATATATTAAATTAGCTCATGAATACATACTCACTTGCATGCTTCGATGATGTGTAGCAAATAACGTTTAATTAATATTTATATTGTTTGATAAAATATAACTTTGTTATTGTTAATAAAATATAATATATTATAAAGATAACGTTTATGTGGAATTAGTTTTGACATCATTTTTTTCTAAATTAGATTTTTTTTAGAAAATTAATTGATTAGATTTTTTAGAAAAATTAAATGATTTGATTGATCAATTGAATGTTTGATGAAATTAAGGATTTTGATTGGTTAATAAGGTTCAATTTTACATATAAATTTTTTAGGAGAGGTTTTCTTTTATTAATATTTATTATTTGATTATTATTATTATATTATTTAAATAGATTTAGATTATTTTAATAATATTTATTATTTTTATATTTATATAAGATAAGAAGAAGATATACATGAATCATGGGCTAGCGAGCTTTGGGCTGAGACCAATGTAACAGCCCAAAAGATACCAATTATTGTGGGGGCCTTTCCTTAACTTGTTTATATGTTTTATTAGAACTCACGATCACATATAGAAAAAAATAATCGTTATCGCACTTATTGATTTGATAAAAGGTTCATACTTGTAAGAGTGTAATAATCATATATACCCTTTGTCACACTTAAAAAATGTGTTACAAAAGTTTGCACCTATATAATGGTGGAAAAAATTAGTAGAAGTCGTATAATATTTTTGATAATTTTCTCTTGATCTTTTTTACCGAACGATACATTTAAACTTTTATCAACTCACTTTTGTATCTATTTCAAAAAATAATTTTGAGGCCTCAAAATGTATGTCTAAATTCAAATCTAAAGATTTGATTGGTGAATATGATAAAATAATTTGTAGAGAAAATAAGAGAGAATAAGTAGATCTATATGTCACGACTTGTGTGAATTAACCTAAATATAAGAAAAATTGCTCTTATTTATTTATGTAACTTCAAATCGATCTCTATACTACGAAGAATTACTCGGGGTTTTTTCTTTCTTTCTTTCTTCTTTTATTTACCTTAGTTTAAACAATAATAAGTCACTTTCACTACATTTAATAGTATGATAATGTAGAAAACTACCATGAAAACATGCATTTTATGTGAAATATATACAATAGATGTATATTCTTCAATTTCTTTGAAAACTTATATCGTTCTATATATGATTCATTCTAAATTTACTCGTGACGATTACCACTTAATTTCCATGATTCAAAAACTTACAAACCCTTTCCATGATTCATATTATGTATTTGAACATTATTGAATAACGTGTAACTTAACGTTATCACTGTGGCTTTCACACAGCATTATTTATCATTCCCCCAACAAACGTTCTTGTGGGAACTTGAAAGGAATGGCTTTTGTGAAATAGGTTGATCTTGGGTTCAATGACAACTCTTTCGTGATTCGCATGAAACAATTGAACAGTGTATAAGTTGCGGTCCTTGGAGAAGGGGCGTCGTATCATATCTAACGGTTTTTGGTTTAAAATTGACTGTCGAAACAACCTAGCTTTGACCTAGCTAGGCACTATGTCCGAAGTCTCATAATTTGGTTATTTGCATCCTTTACTAAGAATACACCAACAAGAATATTTACATTCTCAATATCAATGTTCCTGTTTATAAAGCATTTTCTGAAGAAAAAAAATGTTAAAGTAACGTGAATAGTACATTAGTTGATTTAAAGAGATTAACTTTTCGGAAATCAGAATGTTGAATAGATTCTATACATGTCATTTCCTGTTGTTGAATTATTAATCATTAAAACTAAAACTCCAGCGTAAAACTGTTTAATCAAAGTGCTTAATTAAGACATTATTATTATTGACCGAGTTATTTATTATTATTATTATTATTATTATTATCTTTTGTGAACAAACTTTTGTTACAAATTATATTAATTTAGATATATAACTTTAAAAATGTGTTGATATACACATTAATAAAATAAAAACAATACTTAAGTTATACAATTTCATTAAATAATTTAACTAAGAATACTTTAAAATCATCAATTAGCTAGCCATCATACTAAAGCATCTCCATCGGTGGATAAAAGTCTGAAGTAGTAATATTTATATTTATATAGTGAGTACAAGAATCTTCTCTTTTGCTCCATCATCCATCCACTAAGCAGAAAAGGCAAATCAACCCTAAATATGTTGAGTTAACCAAGAAGATATGCTCTCTTATCTATGTGTTTTTGCCCACTCCCTTTGATTCCAAATACTACTACTATTTTATTATATATTATACTCTTCACATTAAATTAAAATAATATATTATATGCAAGATTTTCCTTTATTCAAGAATTATCCCATCATATATACATTATTTTTTTACCAATACCCATTGTCAATAGGAGGATTATTTATCTTATAGTTATATAGTAACTAATAATAATGATGATATTGATCGATCATAGTAAAGAGTCATTAATACTTTGAAACAGTCTTTTTGTGACCTACATGAAGAGGTTGAGATTGCTAACCTTACTGAAAACAAGTATTATATAAACTATAAAGTGAGTGCATAATTAATTAGTATGTGATATAATTCAAACCACACCTTAATTAAAGCACAGATACATAGAAATTAAATAGCAAACCATATTCATATACCACACCCCAAATCACCACAAAAGATAGGTAATCACAAACCCTAGCTAAACTCTTACTTAGCTATAAATTAACAAAACAAGAAAAGAAAAAAAAAGAAGAAGAGTTTGGAAATGAAAGATTCTTGATTTAATTGTATGCACCGTTAGCCGCGGGTAGATCGGACCATTGAAGGGTTTGGTTCCAAAACCCTAGCTCACCACTTGCAAGAACTGGAGCAGAATCCAAGATGGCGGAAGTAGATGTAGTTGAAGATGAAGTATTATTCACCACATTGCCACCCAACACCAAAGGTGTAGATTGATCATTATTGTAGTAGTTTGATCTCAACCGTTGATACCGATTATTATCATCCGTGTTGTGAGCTTCATGATCATTATTCATGATCCCTAGTTGTTGTTCGTGTTGGTTTTGTTGATTGTTTCTCCACAAAGAACTACATAGTCCTAATGATGGTGCATGATGACTTAAAGGTTCAAACCCTAAACTACCCATGTTTGATCCAACCATAAAGCCTTGATCTTTGATATGGGTTGATGCAAAATTAGGGTTAGGGTTAGGGTTTTGGGTGGCTCTTAGTAAAGAAAGAAGATGAGATGTTTGTGGTGGACCAGACCATAGAATTGGGTTGTTGTTGGGATTGAATTCATGTTCAAAACCATTAATGAAACTCGATCTTCCAAGTTCGGATGAAACGACGGCTTTGAGTTTACCATTTGCAGAAATTGGTTTTCCTATAGTGGTAGCTATAGTGGTTCCTTTGTTCTTTCGGCATCCACCACCAATTGGGACGTTACGAAGAGCTCCACCTTTCGTCCAATAACGTCTACAAGTCTTGCAAAAATGGCGCGGTTGAGTGAGGTTGTAGTTGTTGTAGTAACAAAATTTTGTGTTGGACGAATCACATCGTGGGCATCTTAGCTTTTGGATGTCGGATGTGGCGGGATTGGGGCCCGTGGTAGCGTTTGTGGCGGCGTTTGTGGTGGTTGTTGTTGTAGAAGAAGAGGGTGAAGGTGAGGGTGAAGGAGAAGGTGATGGCTCAAAGACCCCCGAAATGGGAAGATTTTGGTCTCGATTTAAAAGATTAGTAGCACCGCCACCAAATAGTTCTTGGATCATCGTTAACTTTCTTGATTTGAGGATGAAGTTAAAGAAAGGAGCAAGAAAAAGAGACGAAAAAACAACAACAAAGTTGGATTTGTTGTACTCTTTGGGATGAAAATTCAAAATTGTGAGTGGGAGAGAGAAAAAGGAAAAAGAGAGAATTAACAAGAGTTGCCTTTGTTGTTTGAATGGCTTTTTGGCGAAACTATAGGGAGATCACGAATGTGAGGTTTCAAGACTTCATGCTTTAATATAGTGTGAGAGAAAGAAAGAGACTATGTTGGAGTACTACGTAACAATACTCCAATATTTACGTATCATTTTATGCCAAAGCATGAAAATAAAGTACAATAAAAAAGCATAAGTATACATATCAAATTAAATTAAATTTTTTGTAGTTATACATGTTGTATAATTAAAAAGATTATAAATTACATAAAATGTGATAAATGGTAGGTATACTGGTAACGTGTCGTGATATCATTACAATAAACTTCAATTGCATACATTAGATGAACATCTTGCGGGTAGTCGTCAGGTAAAATAGTAGAACGGTAAGAAATAATATGTAGGTACACATCGAGTGAGAGAACATATTACTCCTGGTTATATGAATCATCAAACACACCCAACTATGTTACATTTGTGCAAATTTCCCTAATCTACATTTTTACATGTTTAGTCACATTATTTTGAATAAACTTTCACAAATGCATGTTTCAACGAATTATATAATTTTCTCTTTTAAAGTTCTGTATGTTTTGATCAAAGATCAAATCAAATCTCAAACTTTCCCCCTTCGCTATATACATTCTTTTAAAAATTTGATATCATAGTAGTGCCTCGTTTCTCTTTTCTAACCTTCCTCCTGGTTCAATTCCTTGCATTGTTGATCGATCTTAGTTTATATATGCTCATAGATTTCGCGGATGGTAAAAATGATAATTTGAAGTTGTGATAGAGGATGTTGAAATTCGCCTACATTAATATGCTAACTTGTGGTAATATTGATTAGTGCTTAAAATCCTTTTCCGCTAGCTCTCGACATTATTGACTCCATGTTTAAAATTTGTTTGGATTATATATGTACCATTTACTCTTTGAGAAAAAAGTTAGTATAACGACTTCCTCATAGTTAAGTAAACCTTAACGCATTTAATGTGATTGAAGGGTCCACATACGCGTTAAACGATATGATATAGAAAATTTATTATAAACGTAACCTTTTTAGAAAATTTACTCATTATTATAAACGTAACCTTTTTATTATAAATTAGTAGTGATATTTATACCACCATTTCATTTTTCCTACATTTTTCTACATGTTTGCCCTAGTTGTGAAAGATCTATGTATAACTATCTTAAAAATATTATTAATCGATATAACACACTAGTTGTATCATATTATCATTTGGACTAAGTATCTGAAAATGTAACAAACTATGACAAAATATTTTTTGTGTGCATGAACTTTCAAAGGATCTATTGTGTGTGTATCCAATTTTTGTTAGCTAACTGTATGTAATTTGGCAGGTATATAACTCATACAAAGCTCCCACGTGGCATTCATATAAAAGTCTGCGTCAAAAACTTGTATACAATTAGTAATAAATTGAAAATTGAATACACACAATAAAAATGTTGAAAAGTTGATACACAGAATAGATTTTTTTATAATTTGCTACATTTTTAAACACTTAGCACTTACTGTTTTAATAAACTTCAAACGAGACGCATGAATGGATGCTTTGATGAAGCTGGTCATGTACAATGATTCAAAGTTTTGAGTAAAAAGACCAAATTATTATCCTCATGATTCTTTTTTGTTTTTATGGGGCAATCGTGCTCATGATTGTGGTGTAAAAGGATAACCGAGAAGTAGCAACAAAATTATCATTGACCCAATAGAAAGAACAATGAAAAGCATCCTTAAGTAATTTGTATTTACACGATAATAATAAAATGTGAAAGGAAAATTAATTATAACCTTCAAGATTGCATGAGTGACTTGGTGTGTAAAATAAATTTAAAAAACTTCGCTTAAAACTCTAGCTAGTGTAAATTAATGTCTAACTTCAAAAGTTTATATATATATATAGATCGGGTCTAGAGGTAAACACTATTTTCATCAAAAATGAATGTTTGTGAATTTCCTTAATATTCATCATATGATATTATAAGTTATAAAAAATAGTTTATTGATAAATATTAGTAGTTATAACAATATTTATTGAAAAAAATATAATTTCATACGTTTTGATTATCATTCATCGTTGACGAATGTTAACGAATAATTTTCAAAGAAAATGATAATATCCACTTCGATTAACATTCATTAATGATGAATATTATAAAATTCTCGTTATATTCATCATATGATATTATAAATTATAAAAAGTAGTTTATATATTAATATTAGTAGTTATAACATCGGTTTTGATTGATACTTTTTGTTAAAAATATATTTTTTTACGTTTGATTATCATTCATCGCGAATGAATGGTTAGCTTCTCTCATTCTCTCAAAAAATTACTTCTTTCTTGATCAACTCAAAAGTCACACATTCTGGTCAACTAAAAAGTCAACGCGGTGGTAAACTTGTTATAACTTGAAATCAATTCTCAGAACGTGAACATTCATTTGGAAATCATGTTAATCAAAATTACAATTTAATATATCTAAACATTCATTTACGATGAATGTTAACTTATATATATTATACACTGATAAATATTTTGTTATCACATTTAATAGTGTAATAATAACATATATAAGTTAATATTCATAAAAATGAACGTTTAAAAATATTAAGTTGTGATTTTGATTAACATGTTTTCCAAATGAATGTTAACGTTCATGGAATTTTTTGAGTTTGTGAAATTCGAGGGGAATAGCGAACAAAATTCGATTAATTACTTGTTTATAAGTTTTGTACGACGAAATTCGTTTAATTTTATTGTTTTCATTACCGAATCAAAATTTTTCTCTAAAACCCAAAGTTACACCAAAATTCATAATTTTGGATGAATCCGAATTATGACAAATTGAAGATATGTATGAATGCGTAGAATGGATTCGAAGATTTATAATATTTTTGATTGATTAATTGTTGAATGACATGCTTTAAATTAAAATTTGGATAAAAATTGATGAAATGGGTATTGTGAATATATTACAGAAGATATGAGTAAATGAGTGGATGATGTTTACTTCCCTTCCTCCTTTAAATTTGAAGCTTCCCTCTTGATCATGTCCATATATATATATATATATATATATATATATATATATATATATATATATATATATATGAGTCAGTTCAAGGGAGAAGGAAATTTAGGGAGAGAAGAGGGAGAAACAATTTGATTCGGTATTTTAGTATTATGATTCAAATTTTTATTACCTATAATTTTTGAATCATAGAAACAAATGATTAAATCTTATTAATAAAAATATGAAACCAAACAATAAAATGTAGCATTATAGTAATAAAAATTTGAATCATACTAATAAAATACTGAACCATATTGTTTCTCCCTCTTCTCTTCTTAAATTTCTTTCTTTTTTGATCCTCCTATATATAGGAGTTTGATCCATGGAGAAGCAAAATTAATGAGAGAAGGAGAAGAAGAGATCTAGACCTTTAATTAAATTGATCAATGGTTCATAATTGGTGATGGCATGATTATAATTTTTAGCAAAAAATTATTGACATGCGTCTAAAGCTAAAGGGTAATCTAGACATTTTATCCTATTTTCTTTTTTTAAACGGTGGATCGATTTGGATGTCTGGGAGTTTTTTTTTCTTCCAGAAAAATATGAATATGTTTCTACAAAAATGGGTGTAGTTGACCATGTTTTTTTTAGCTTTATTTTAGATTCACATTTAGCCGAAAAAGATGAATATGAAACAAAAAAATAATGTAGGCTACTTATAAAGTACTTATTGCAATTCATATTAAAATTGAATCAAACAAATTGATTATTATATGATTTAGGAATCAATGGCATAAACTTTGTGAATCGATATTGTCAAATTTCTGAAATAATGTTTTAAATTTTTTGATTCAATGGCTTAAACTTTGTGAAAAAATTCTGAATCAATGTTATATTTCTTTTGATTCAATGTTATGAATTTCTTGAATCAATGTTATAAATTTCATAATCAAATTTATAAATTTTCGAATCGATGTTATAAAACTCATGAATCATATTTATATTGAAAACTCCAGATCACGATTCATGAGATCTGGGATGACTGACGATATTGAAAAAAAGAATATTAAATTTCAGTTGTAATAGAGAATTATTTATTATATGGGTTGAAATAAAATAGCATTTAATTTAGATCAACATGTAATACCATGTATGTAAGATTAGATCAACGTTTCATTCAGTGGGTGTTGATCGATTTTTATGGAATATTAATTCTCCATGATTTAGAGAATTAATAAATTGTTTCTCTACTTTTTGATCCTCATTACATATATATATATATATATATATATATATATATATATATATATATATATATATATATATATATATATATACTCACGGTTCGATAACTATAATATACATGCAGAAAGAAATTTAAATTTATATAAAGAGGGAATTTATTTTTCAGTTGTGGCAGCTTCCATTCCCGTTGATGTCAAACCTTCAAGACCTTGAAGACATTATGGAATCAAACAATATTTTGGACTCTTAAGAGATATCGAAATGACGCTTTGTTTATGGCGTAAAAGCGAAGATAATATTTCATGTTGGGTTATTCACTTATTCTAGATTTCAAAATTTATCTCTAAATTGTTTAAATGGACTTGTGATCGATTTAAGTTCTTCGATCGGCCATTCTCCAATATAATTCTTTTTGTTAACGTACTAGCTACTTGCTTGTATTTTTTGGTATTTTACAAGCTATATATATTTGTAAAATTAATTATAAGCCTTCAAGTTCAAGCTAGAAGCTCTATTGCTTTAACCAAAAAGTGAGTTATCACTGTAGAATTTAGTAGGAATTATATTAGGTTGATGATATTTCCATCATAGTTTTTGATAAATCCACCATAATTATGTATTGAGAGGTTGTACTGTACAAATAAATATTGCACAGTTTTTGTGGATCTATCAAAAAGTGTGGTGATATATCACTACCCTACCCATCATGTTATAATAATTTTATTTATGATAAATTAATCATCGTGATAAAAATAGTACTATTACAGACAGATCCGGACGGATATATGATAGAGTGAGCAGGTTTTGGTATTTAATTTGTAGTAAAGTTTTCTAAATTATTACTGAAAATGTAGTATTAGCGGGACCGGAATTAATAATGGTTGTTTGGAAGAATGATTACCAAGACCAAGACAGAACAAATCCACGTGTCCATACATGTAAAGGTACCTTATGTTATTCCAAACATGACCTTCAATCCGATCCCGAAACTTGTGACTCAGATTTTGCCCAGCGATGGCGGCCTGGGTCATTTGCGCGAATACACTTGACCATAACCCGTATTCGCAGATTTTTTTTTGAGTTGTAAATCGGCGGATCTTCATTACCTGGTTTATTTTTAGATCTGTACTCGTGACTTGCGAATATTCACGTGTCGTGAGTTTACTCGCGAATCTTATATAATATAATTTTATGAAATAACAATAATTTTTAACATCAAAACCTTCAAATAAATTATCATCTAAATTAATATTCAAACAAAATATTTAAGAAACTTTTTTACCACTGTAAGTCTCATGCTAGACATTGAACTAACATTATAAACTTGTAACTTACAATCAAATAACTAAGTTATTAGCATTCTAGTTGACACATCTTCTCAACATCTTTGTATAATTATTTACATTAAACACTTTGTTACTTATATGTGTAGTTTTATTATTGTTTATCCTATTACGGGTAAGATTTTACGAGTTTACCCGCTCATGACTGATCGAATACCCGCAGATTGTAGGTTTTTTCTAACCCATTGTGATCCCTAATTTTGCCCCCTAGATTATCAACATATCACATTTTTTTGAAAAATACGTACGTTTAGATCATCGTATCATAAGTATTGGAAACTTGTGTTTTGGACATAATATTTATAGCATTTAGGAAGAAAAATAATCGCAATGACTATTTTTGGGTCTATTTGGTTTAAGGGTTTTGATACACGAGATTAATTATTATGGGAATGTGTGAGAATGACGCAAAATATTTGGTTACGATGTTTGAGTTTTAAAATTTAAATTTGAAACTTTCAAAATAATTTTTTTTTCAAACCTGACTAAATAGGTGTGTTTAAGACCGAAATTCATTCTCATTCTATGTCAATATTAATCACATGATAACTACAACTCTAGTTATATGGTTATGAGGTATCTTTTATATTTTGTTTTGTTTTGAACGGCATACTTTCATTAAATCCAGCACACTAGCAAGATGCTAGAGGCTAACGAACGAAGAAATACAATTGCTAAACGTGATCTTTTATTTATTTATGTGTTTGAATACAAAGATTTATATAACCGTTGTCGTACATTATTTATTTAGTTTTTGGAAAAGCTTTATTATAACCCACTCTAAACATGAAGGAAACAAGGATTACAGAAGACCATGGATCTCTAAGAAGGAGAAACCATGGAGGCTAGGAAGAAAAAAAAAACACGAACCAGGAACACATAAAACTAAAACCAACTTGAGACTATCCAAAGTCCGAGACTAAGGAAGTTGGGTTTGAAAGCCAATTCTTCCAGGAACAACACATTCTGGCACACCTGTAGTTATCCAAAGCATAGAGAAAGCCTGAATCTTAGAAAATAAGTCAATAACCATAATATTCCTCTTGTTATCCGAAAGGGCATGAGTGTAATGGTTGCGCTATTCCCACACAAACCACAAAACAATGTAGCATACCCCCTTGAAAATCTTGACAAACATTTGGTACATGCTAGTAACTAACTAAACATTGAACATGATAAATATTGCGCCTCTTAATAATAGTCGCAGTCTTCATTTTATAATCCATGAGTTTGTGAACTGTTTAACATAGTGAATAGAATAAATTCAAAATATAAACGAAGACACTTCAAATGAGACGAGGTATAAATTTATAGGTATTGACTTTTCAATATTATTGATATAGTATGAGTATATTAATGATACAAGCAAGATAAAAGACAATTGTGAAATCCACGGATTAATTAATACCTTGACTAATCAGTGAGCACTCATACAGACAATAAGACATTTAAGGTTTAGGTACCTTCATATATTTGAAATGTTACAAGGTTACAAGGATGTAATATACTTGTGACCAAATATATTTTTGTTCTTATAACATCTACATATATAATTATATAATATATAATATAATATAATGTTTGTTATCCCTGGAAAAACGTGATTGTTCTTTATGAGGAGTAGAGCAATGAAGGAATTGTGGTGATTAGTTTAAGTAATAGTTTTTATCTACTAATTAATCTATGAAAGACCCCATACATGATTGAATACCTAAAAGAAAAGATGTTTAATTTGTATATGCACATAATTACACTAGTTTACTAACCATATATTGTCAACAATAATTTATTTAATAATTTGATGTTAATAGTGTACCGACTTAAGCACTCAAACATTTTATATTTTTCAATCATGCATGCCTTATTTTTAAGTTTTTGATAGATGTGGATGATTGGAAACTAGTGGCAAATGAAATATGAAAGGACAAGAGAATGTTTTTCAGACCTACCCTCAAGAAAATTAAAATAGAAAAAGACCCCACCATGGCCCGCACTCCACAACACAAAACAATGGTTTATTGTGTTTTAGGGGAAGAGGGACAAAGAGTATTTGCTCAATTGTAATCATATGCAACAAGCCTATGATGGTTGAGTTGCAAAATTTGGTACAAACATACGGACAAACACAAACTATTGCAGGGTATCTTTTATCATGCTTAGTGTGTAACGTGGAATGGGTTTTTCATGCTAGAAATGACAAATAATGTTGTGGTGGTTTATACATCAAGAAGTGAAAACACTTTGATTTTTGATTGCTTATGTTTCAAGAAAATATGTATATATGTATCACTCTAATGTATTGAAACTATTGAAGGGTGATAACTTAATTATGAAAGTTGTAGCAATGTTAACATCAAAAGATTTGATGTTAGAGTGCCATTGTTCTAAACAATGTATTAAATCATTCATGACAATCTCTTCATGAAATGATTGGCATATTAAATCTTATTATGATAAATTTAAACATAAAACATATGAATCCAAACTTTACTATTTCTTAATTGTGTCATCCACGACAGATTAATGCTAATATTCTAATAATGATTTTATTTTATAAAGTTTTCTTATGCAAATGTTCATATAGTTTCATCTAGCTCCTTTTTTATATAGGATCTTCATGGTTTCAAGAGTTCATCTTCTATGTCAATGTAGAAGTCCTCTGGCTCCGTCCATCTTCTATTTGATATCAACCAAATACTATTCTTAAGTTATATCTCAACCTAGAAACTCTTTATAGCCAAATAATGCAACTAGTACCCAATGCATTATTTTTCTTTCCACTATTCTTAGTTTAGTCCAAATATATCATTCTACCAATAAATAAAGCCAATAAAAACCAAAAAAGAAGACTAAAAACCATAGTGTAGATAACGAAGAGTTAAACAAACGTAGTCGAGATAAGTCAATGCATAACTTCTAGAATTCAATTCAATTAAGACAACATTGTCGCTTTCTTATAACCTGAGATATCATCGATCCATCATTTAGCACTTTAGCATATATAGTTGTTAACGTATTTGACTATGCAAATGCATTGTCATGCACTTGTATACATGACAAGAATGGAATGAAGGTTGCAAGCTTAGTATGTAGAAGAGCACAAACTAACCCAACTATTACGAATGAGATGGTGTGGAGTCAGAAAAGTGACGTATGGTGTATACCAGCAAATTGACTATTGTGTCATTGGTGTGCAAACTCTATTGTTAGCACAAGTGTCGTTAATGTCAAAACTAATTATTCCCCAACTCAAACATGTAGTAACTATTTTACCTATATTCAAAGTATAGATTGTATATAAATGACAGTAGAGTCAGAAAATTGTGTAGTAGAAACATTTATATCACATGTTGATTAACGATTAACTATCATATATCTAAAAATAAAGTACAGGTAAAATACCGGCATATGGATAAAAAATAAAAACTCAAAAAACATAGTACAAATTATAAAAACTAAAAAAAGCGAATCGAAGACGTACGTACTTGAAGTTGAACTGACCGCGCGTGCCGTCCGGAACGAATTTTAAGAGATTCATTTTGGTTAACGGGTCCCACCATCGGACAAACCTTTGACTGGATGGTCATGGTGTTGAAAAGGACGTGAGAGACTGATGGTGTGGTGGCGGTTGCTGTTACTCACTGGGCCCACCCAAAACACAAGACCCGCTCTCCTCGATTTACGATCACACGGTGAATCCGCCCCCCCACCACTTCGCGCGCTAATGTCGCTATCGATCTATCTTGCTCTGCTATTTCTGATGGATTTTTTCATCTTTTTAGTTTCCCCATAAGATTCGTTTGCTTTGAATAAACCAACCGCAACAATTTCTGTACGCACCATTTATGCACTCAAAACCTTCTACATTTAACCACTTGTGCCTTCCTTTGGGTTTAACGTATTTGTGTTTAGTGTTTGATCACAATCAAGCGTTAAACCATTGTCACACTTCCTTCAAACAACCAATTATACAAAAGTTTAATTTTTGTTAGCTAAAAATAGATAATATTTAAGAAACATTTCTTATGCACCTTAAACTTAGAGTGTGTTAGGTTATAATATTGTCAACAAACGACTAGTATATTTCTTGCAAAATACTAAAACACTAATAGATAACTGTTTCATTCAGTCTCATTCTCATTGAATTTTGTTTAAGGTAACTGGTTTAAGTTTTAAAAATCTATATCAGACCAGAGAAATTGGAGATACTACAAACCCACTTAGACGTGGGCCTATGGTCCGTCTTTGCTGTAAAGATGGAATGTCTTTGTCGAAACACAATAGGCACCGTCAAGTCTTTACCCGAGTCTTTCTTGGTCACGTGGTGCAAACTTATTGGTTACGTGGTGCAAACTTATTGGTTCCATGGTGCAAACGACGAGATGAGATGAGAACGGAGGAAGTATGGAGTATGGGGTCACTTTTTTTTTTTACGTTTTAGATATATAATAGATGTATTATTATTGGTAAATGTGAAATTAAAAATGTTAGTATTTAATGCCATTATAGGTAGTTTTCAGTCTTCGTTTATTCTTTCTGAAAGATTACTGACATGACGCTGAGCTGAAAAATCAGTTATTCAGTCTTTCATGTCATGATATGGAGTGTTCTTAATGCTTGATTTTACAATTTGGTGATCGAGATAACTACTATTCGTATATAAGAAATTATCAAAAAGTAGTTTCAATATAAGAGATAAAAATATAAATAGAACGATAATCTTAAAATCTAACTCACGTAATGTACGAAACACACCCATAGACAAATGACTCCAATAAACTTTGGACTGACAATCTTTTAATTAATAAAATTAAAAATTAATAAAAGAAAAAACTTTGTTAAGCTAATTTTGTTTAAAATTTAGCCCCTATTAACCAATCAAATATTTAGATTTTACACATCATCCAATTAACCAATTAAATACACTCATCTTCCTAAAACTTCTCTTTTAAAAATATAACTCATTTAATAATTAACTTAAAATTAACAATTATAATATAAAATATTTCTACGTTACTACCCTCAATTTAGACTCATATTAACACTCAATTTCATTAAAATAAAATACAATTAGCTAAAAAATTATTCAATGTAATTGAAAATGTCCATAACCTTAATTAATGGCCACAGCACTATAACCTACTCTATTTTAAAAATGTCAAACTTAACTTTAGATCTCTATATGATTTTATAAAAAACTTCACGTGTATACAAGGGTTAACATTCAAATAAATGAAAAAAATAGTTTGATTTGACATCCATGTGTATGTACAGGTTTAACATTCAAATTATTGACATATAGTTTGATTCGAATTCGTATATGTGTATACAAGGGTTTTAATAGTCTTAGGGCATCTCAATTTATCCACTAAACACTACACCAAATTTGGTTTAATAAAGGAATATTTCATAAATATGCATGTACTAAATGTGTTTCATCTCCAACGTATGCATTAAATTTATACATTAAAACGACTTTTAGCATTTATACGTTGCCCCCTAAACTATTTATACATTATACTTCATTTCAATATATTATTTTTATGATCAATTAACCTTTCAAACTATTAACTTAAATGTAAATTATATTTATTTACTTTCATAAAGTTTCAATTACATAAGTTCTTTGCATAATCAACGTTTTAATTATCACAATTTATTTGAAATCTATATTTTATCGTCTCAATAATCATATTATCATACAAATAAATAAGTTTTTTCAAGTTTTGTACTTAAATAATAATAATATTTCAAACATATAGGCTAAGATGAAACATTATAAATTTGGTGCAACGTTTAGTGTTACACCAAATTTGGTGCAAAATCTAGAAAAATTTAGTGTACACTAAAAATTGCACTACATATCATGAGTTGGTTGTAGTTCAATTTTTACACAAAAACACCAAATTTGGTGTAAAAATACATACATTGGAGATGACCTTATGATTGACATATTAATAAACTCATGATATATTTCTGATATTTATATTTGATTGATAGCAAAATAATTAGTGTAAATTTACACATTTAATATTATATTTTACATAAAGTCCAGTTATTCGTTTTTAATAATACCCGTGTATATGTACGAGTCTAAAAACTAGATTCTAATATACGAGTATGTCTAATGACATTTGATTTGTCACATTGGTATTATTGATTTATATAATTAATTAAAAATGATTTAAGTTTAAATTAATTCAAATTTGAGTTTAGCTTTTTTAGTGAATCAAGCTCGTGCTGTTTTCGAGCACTAAGTTCGTTACAGACCTCAATTCATATAAGTAATACTTAGATCTAAAATAGATGCTAACAAAGAAACGTATTTTTGGTCAAAAAAAAAGTTTTGAAAGTAATAAACAAAAGGTAGATTGGTTGATGATTGGCTTCGAGCTAAACAAGTTATGTCGAGATTCATTGGTCTATAATTCTATATACTTGTTTTTTATACAAATTTTAAAAATAACAAACACAATGGATGATTCGGTTTCAAATACACAGGAAAATGCTAACGTAAACAAAATACGCAGAATTTTAAGCCGTTAATTCCATCATCTTGTTTTCCTTTCTTCAAACTAACACTCCCCACCCATTTTCTTTCATGTGTTGTATTTATCCTACCATAACTCATGTATTCCGGCAACCATCTCACCACTAACAACGGCAAAGTATTCCGGCGACCTCCAACCAGCAGCAGTGACGACCTCATCTTCTCCGGCCAGTTCATCTTTTCCGGCGAACTCAATTTTAAATTTTCCAATGATGGTTTTTATACATACATTTTGGGGTTCATTAGTAGGGTTTAAGAAATAGTTTTGAACTAAAATATGCATAAATGGATTTTGGGTTGATAGATAGGATTTTAGAAATATTGAATCAAATGGTGTTTGAAAAAGTTAAAACTTTAAAAAAAAATTTATATAAAACTAGTCTCGTATCAAAGAGCTTCAAAATCTGATTAATTTGATATATTTTTAATTTTAAACTTAGTTATGATGTATTTATGTTTAATTAAAAGAAACAAAGGTAATGAAAATGGTGACGGAAGAAAATGAAAAGGGCAACGGAGAAGATGAAAGAGAAGAGGGAAAGTGAAGACACATGTCAAATCATGATTGTTGTTTATCTTTCGTACTTAACTTTGACGGGTACAAGAACCTCCCTCCACAATAGATTTAATGCTAAATTTTCTGACAAATCAATTCAAGAGTTATGAGTATTAAATTAAACAAGAATTTGTATAAAATATTTTTAGAAAACAGTTAGAAAAAACCAAGAGTACATTTTGTTTTGTATAAAACAATAAATTTTAACTCGCGCATAGTAGCGGGAGTTAAATTAGATTTTAATATAAAATAAAATCTTTAAGATTGAGTTAAAATATATAATAAATTGTGAATCATAGCTTACTTCAATAGAAATATGTAGCATTTTTTTAACAACTTAAGAAATGATTAAATAGTAAAATTTTCTTCAACTTAGACCTCATATTATAATATGTTTGTTTTTCATTGTCAACTAATATTTTTTTTTTACGTAAAGTTTATGACAGAAACAAAAAACGATATAATATTTAAAGTGAGATTTAATTTCATATTATCAAATACCGCACTTAATAACAACACATCTTAATTTGTAAAATGTTGATAAAATAATAACGACAATTATAATTTTAATAAAAGTCTACCGACATTATTTTTATGCTTCTCTTTTATACCGAATTAAGTAATTAAAATGCTAAAACAACACATGTATTAATAAGGTGTTTAAAACTTTATATAAGATAAATGTATATGAATTTTCAATAATATATAATTCTATAACAATAATTAAAATATATCAACCGACGATACCTAACTTTGAATATATACTTAATTGAAATGATCTTTTTAATGTATATGAATTTTATTTTTAATTAAATAGACTTAAAGAAAAAACAAAACAAAATAAACAAAAAGCAAAACAAAAAAAGCAAAAAGCAAAACAAAAAAAGCAAAAAACCTTAAAAAAACAAAACAAAAAAAATAAAATAAAAAAATTCATTGCATTATTACAGAAATAGCCATTTAACTTTGCTAAATATAAGAGGTGTAAATATTATAACACCACCGATTTATTTTTCGCATCAGCATTTTATTTTGTATTGTTTAAATTGATGGATCATCATGCTAAATAAATTATTAATACAAATTGAAATGTTCAATTAACTAATTTTGTGGTAGTATAAATTTGTAGATAATCAATTGAACGGTAGTTTTTTAGAGTGTTAATTGGTTCACTTTACGGTTTTTTCAATTTATTTGATTCGGTTTGTTCGAATTTGAAAAAAATTTGGTAGCAAAATCGGGATCTGAACCGAAAGCCGAAATTCAGATTTGTAAACCGAACCGAAAATCAAATTTGAATTCAGTTCGGTTTCGGTTATAACCGAAAAAATAAGAATTTAACCAAATAATGATAAATATCGATTTTGACTTATAATTGTTAATGTGTTAAAGTTTCACTAGTATGGAAAGTGAAAGATGTAATGATAATTTATGATTGAAATGTGAATAGATTTATTTAAAAAAATTTAATATTATATATAGTACATATATTAATAATTTAATATATATTCACGTGAATTCAATTTTTTATTAAATTGAATTCAAAAGTTTAAAACTAAAAAATGCGTAAATCAATTGAAATAAACTGAAAATTAAATTCAAATTTGATTCAATTTTTTCAATTTTGATTTGCTTTAATTTTCAAATTAAATAGTTTCAAAACAAATATCAAACATCGTAATTTATTTTTACAAAGAGAATAATATTTGGTGTAAGATTTACTATAGAGGGGACCCACGTTTGTCTCTCATCAGGCGGCAAGTCGGTTTCCTTGGCCCCACTTTTCATTCAAGTGGGATAGCCGCTTTCCGGTACAAATTTCTATACGTATTTCTTGTTTCTTTATCTAAAGTTTTGTTGAATAAATTTTAAGCAAATTAAAAATTAAAAATAGAATAAATCGGTTAATTAAAAAGGAAAAATAAATTATGAGTCCGCATCATGATTCTTTTCTCTCCTTGTTAATTTAATTTGGTTAATTAAAATTACAACTCACACTAAACTAAATAACTAATAATGGTATGTGATTATATAACGTTATGTAAGTTTGTTAATAAATTACTTCGTTAGTCTTCATATAAAAAAGAGTAATTTGAATAGTATTCTGACTTTCACGTTATATTTCAATGTTACGCGTTTATCTCACTCACAAGAAGCATTATCGTCGGACAAATCACCTCTCAGTATGTTACGCGTTTATCTCACTCACAAGAAGCATTATCGTCGGACAAATCACCTCTCAGCAAATCATCTACATATGTTGAGGCATGAATTCGAACCACTGACCTAAGTCTGGGTATTTGCAGTGACGGTACCACTTGAACTGTATCAAATTAGTAATCTTCGTATACATAACATATATCAGTAACATTTAATGACATGAAAGTTGTATCTTATGTTAAAAGTATAATACATTATTTAAGAAAAAAGAAATGTTCAAATATAAACACTTTTCATGGTGAGAATTATAGGAACACATATTTTTTATTTTTTATTTTAAGATTATCTAATTTTTTGATAAAAAAATTATATCAAATTTTATTAGAATCTATGTTGTTTAAGATGAGATAACTTTTTAAAAAGATATGATACACATTATAAAAAATTTAGTGTGTATCACAGTATCATATCAAAATGTCGTGATACAAAACTTTAAGTTTTGTATCATATATATATATATATATATATATATATATATATATATATATATATATATAAATCAATTTTATATTTAAAAGAATAAAATTTTAGTAATATTAGTATTATTTATTTTGTAAAAAGTGTACATAAGATAAAATAAAAAAGATAGTTTCTTCGATTTTTATCGTAAAGAATGATTTGTCCCTAGAAGAAGTGGTTAGTTTTCTTTTTATACGAAATTAAAGATTAACCAGAGAAAGTCGGGAACCAAGAATAATAAGTAAAGCTGGTCAAGGAAAATCGTCTTTGATAACACTCCCAAATGCCATCACTTGACAAATATTCACTTACAATACCCTCGTACGTTTACAACAAAACAATATACGACAAAACACAGAAAAGAATATGACAAAAATCATAATCACTGTTCTAAAAAGCCTTTGTTGAAACACTTAAATAATGAGTTTATCTAGACTAGATATTAAAGTATTAGTTGCCAAATATACGGTTGCTTTCGATATCTAGATCTAGTATAAAGGAAAGCTTCATAATTTGCCACGTAAGTATGAAATGTCACGTGTCAATCTCTTAATTTCAGTTAACAAATTATTTAATTAATATTATATTATTATTTTATTATTTTATAATAAATGATAAATATAAATGCTACATATATTATAATAATATGAAAAGAGGAGTCACGTACGAAAACAAAGTTCTATAAATTATTTTATTAATATTATTTTATAAAATATGTACTACGATTATCATTTAATCACGTAATATTTAAAATAATTCTAATAAATTACCGTGCATTGCACGGGTCTTCCACCTAGTATATAAATATATAAATAAAAAACATCAATCACAAAGCATTATTATGCATATAAATCTTTACGAAATTGTTACTTTTAGTCTATATATATTTAACTTGAACCGCTTTAAGCTCATAAGTTTGTAACAAATGTATAGGGTTTTGGATGCATGTGAATGATGAAATCCAAAATTACGCCCACTAATTATGCCACAATGCCTGTGATTTCATCATTAATTTGTCTACCACCATTCGTGCACATAATTTTACCCATTCTACTTAATCCTTAACAACCGCCACCTCCTCGCTAGATCTTCGACTTCTTTATCCGATGACCAACATGCAATTCATGGGCGGACCTACGTTATAATCTGCGGTGGTACGTAACATCAGTCAATTAAGCCGGTTTAATGTAAAATTAATTGAAAAGTTATTAGTTCTTTAGAGTGCTACCACTTATATTTAGGCGGTGCACCTCACTATTTAAATAAACTTACAAGTCAAGTGAGGTTTAAATTTTGTGACACCGGTGATTAAATTTTCTAAGTACACCACTAACGTAACTAGACGCTGTCAACGGAACCCTAGTTCTTGTGGATGGACCCACCAAAAAAAAAAGATAGAGGTTGATCTGACTAAAGTTAAGATGGACAAGATCCTTGGTCCAGGACTCACCTATATCATATATCATTCAGATGTAAAAATGTATAATATATTGTTTATAGACAAAGTTGGCATGTCATGTGCGCAGGTATTCATTGGATGAGAGCAACTTAACTTATAAAAAGAGAATAAATTTGAATGATAGATTGCCAGAAGAATTTTATTTCTGACACTCTCTCCCATGCTGCAATTTTCTGTTCATCAACATTACATTTTGGGTTTCCATGAAAAAGTTTTAACCTTGATGCAGGTTATAATAATGTGATAATCATCCTTTGATCCAACACTCCAGAACAGACGAGCTAGATGTATTCAGCTATATGAAAACTGTTTAATTGATATGTTGTATTCAACGCGACTGAAAATAGTAAATTCATGAACGATACAAGCATACGTAGATGAACCTTATAAGTTAACTTGTATGTGATTACCCTCTTCAAGGGCTAGCCCAAATTCTGACTCAGATGTTATCAAGTAGCAAATCGTATATTATCGAATTTGGCTAAACTTTATGGTTTCGGACCCACGAGGACAACCCTTTCATTTGTTCCATAAACATGGAAGGTGCTCATGACCATGGTCCAACTCATGGGCCAACAGATATACAGTCTAGTATGAGCTTTAAACCCATTGATAAAAGTTAGTGGGAATACACTTGGGAGGTTTGACTGGGTCAAACGACTCAAAAAACCCAAAAATGCCTTAAAGTTCTTGTGAACACAGAGGAGGTTGGTTAACCAACTGTTGCATCAACATGACCATAATTGCAGAAATTATCAAGATTCCAAACACACATGAACTCAGAGTACCTTCCACCAGACACAATAATATTAAAATTTAATCTAAAGTTGCCAGGCATACACATATACTACTACTACTACTACTGTTTATTAGTTAATACATCTGTAAATACATTATCATAAAGTAGAATATATGTCATGTGTATATCATGTAGACATAGCATGAGCATGATCATCATCATCATCAAGTAGATGATAAAAATTGCAGATTCTAAACTTGTAAGATTAATATTTTGACATCACTGGACAAAACTTAGTGGTGCTCAGCTATTACATTCCTCTTGTAAAGAAGCTAGGACCCATCAATAGAATTGATGAGACAACATGAACAATCCTATGAGGGGCCATATTGTCCCATGAGGTACTATAATATACCAAAAGTCTTAATTATGTCATTAAGTTTTCTTATACCAGAAGAAAAGAAATCATCCAAGACTACGAGTTCCCACATACAAAGCGGTTTACAGGTTCCGAGAATGTACAACTTATATATCATTGGATTGGTTTATTAATGGAAAAATGTAAAGGGGTTTGGAGAGATTGACATTCGGAACCACTTGAAGTCGCCATCCATATATGGAGTTTTCAAAACCTATCACTTTGAGTATCTTGTGAATCTTTGTCGTTCTCAACTTGCTCCAATCAATAGAGCATCTGTCAGTTTCAAATGTACAATATTTTCTTATCTCCATCATGATCACACCTTTAAATGAGGATTATCCACTAACCATATAAAATTAATAGTACTTTAAAGTATACAAATATAATCAACTACCTACTTGTGCTTGGACACATATTATATGCTAATTTGTAGTTACCAGCAAGTAGCTCCTACAGTCTCCATTCATCGGTTATTTGCCTTCTATTTTATAATAAACCAGATAATTGATAATGTAGTGGGACCTAATCGCCAAACCTAACCAGTTGACTAAAGACAGTAAAATTTCACCCGTTTATACTAATCATGTATGATTACGCTTAAGGTGGGAGTTGTTATATCAATCGTCAAATCATGCTTTCTTTTGAGGGGTCATAACATGCCTAGAGAACAGGATTCGGATCAAATCGAGTAACAGTCAACTCTCAGAAACTTATACAATTTCACGAATCTTACAAGAATTCCCCAACCCAAATCCGACATAGTGATCCAATATAAGTGGATACGGTCACGGATGTTAGCTCTCTTCGTACTGGATATTATGACGCGTTCAGTACGAATGATGTTACAGTACTACAAGGGATATCATCGTTCAAGTTTTACCCATTCTCACAAAAATAGATTTAAAACTAATGAACAGTAACAAGGATTAAATGTAACCTCCTAGTCTAATCAATACTTTTGTGTACTTCAGGGCAGCAATTGAAGCTCGGATCTAATATGATTGCTGGGAAGCCATTGAGAATCATACAACCAAGTCACCTCCATCAATAACAGTTAAAACTAATGCTGAAATTCTTATCTCCGTCCTGGGCGACTTTTAGCTCTTGATTTCTGTGCTCAACATAAACTTATATTAGTAGGAATGGGAAGGTTCTTCTTTGCCATAGAAATATATGAAGCTATATTGATTCATCAATAAAAACATAAAGAACTATGTATTGTTGGGAGATTACAATTGTAATCAATAACAAATATCGCATAACATAAGACCCCTTTAATCTGTAAGGTTCAAAGGAAACTTTCACTTACAGATAAAGTATTGAAACTTGCCCCTGATCCTGTTGCAGCCCCTATTCAGTTGAAACAAAAACTTAATGAATGAGCTGATAAATAGTAGAATAACAATCCGAAATTGCACGAACACGTGTATACAGAATAATGGTGCTTGTTGCTTAACAATCCTAGATTGCATACATTTTCTTAAGAGGGGTGATCAAAAATACCCAAACGGATAAATTGACAGTTTTTCGGTTTCGGTTTCACATTCAGTTCATGATTGTAACGATGGACGGTTAACCAAAAAACGAAAATTCGATATATTATTGACTTTTAATACTTAAACCCATGATGATTATTTATAACACATAATATTTAGCCTATATTTGTTCAAAACAATTAACCATATTCTATGTCAATTTTTTTAACAAGTTAGACAATCATTATAATAATAGTATAATACTAATCCAACTTGGTTTTCAAGTTAAATACATACAATGAGATTATATCATTCCTCAATCTTTATGTTATTGGTCATGTTAAAAGCTTCCTTTGTTAGCAAATTTAATATGAAATTAACATTTATAAATTTACATAGAGTATTGGTTAACCGAATAACCAAACCGAAAGAAAATAAAAACTTCAGTTAACAGATTAGCAGTTCACCAGATCTTTCGGTTGTAATTCAAGAAAATGATAAACCGAAAATTCGGTTAACCATCCATGAACACCCTTATTTTTATATTAAACTAAAGTTTATTACATAAAAGGCAAACATTAATATAACTAAGGATTGGGTACTAGCATTTTACTATTATAGAAATCGTATATATCTAGTGTTGTATTATAATTTATAACGACAATGACAAGGTTTATTATATTCAAAACTAGTTAGACGACAGAACTCATTACCTGTACCAAATGGTGTTGAAAATGTTGAAGCTCCTGGTGTAGGGTTTGTGGCAAATGGTGTTGTTGAAAATGCTGATGCGCCTGTAGAAGGGTTTGTGGCAAATGGTGTTGAGAATGTTGAAGCTGCAGCAGGGGTTGAATTAAATAAAGAAGGTGCTGAACTAGAGGACACCCCAAAATTGGATGTCTGCGGAGAAGAACTGGATGATGCAAATAACGAGAATGATGGAGCCGAGGCAGCGGGAGTAGAAAATAGCGAAGATGATGATGCAGCAGGAAATGGAGAACTAAAAAGTCCAGATGCACCAATTGCGGTCGAGGCAGATGCAGGTGGAGCAGCCGATGTTGTAGGTACTGCTGAGCTGGCAAACAAGCCACCACCAGCTTGAGTTGACGGTTGTGAATTAGAAGGCAAATGTAAAGTTGGATGAACCCTGCGGGCTGCAGCAGCTCGTTTGGCAGTTTCTCGTCGATCAGCTTCTAGAAATGGATCATTCCCATCCCCTCGGCCACGTTGGTCTGCAAGGTATGCTGTTTTCATGGACTCCATATACTGATGAATGCTCTCCACCTGCAAACCATAGGTCACGTGAATCGAATATAAAATAAAGAATCAGAATGTGAACTATTATGCTCCTAAAAATTCTCACCTTTGCAGCCACATAAACAAAAAAGTCATGAACATTTGTCATAACTTTGGGAAGAGACTGCATCACCGAAGAATTGGAATTCAAACCATTCTTGTTTGATTCTAGAAGAAGTAACTGCTCCAACTCCTCAATCCATTGGCGGCACTCAGCGAGATACTTATCAAATCGGGCAACTGTTTGTAGCAAAAATGGAGACGGTTTTCGTGGCATGCCACTGTAGAAATCATAAACTGGCACCATGGCGGAAGTTGTAGGTTGAGTAGTTGCAGTTGTTGTAGCCCCTGAAGTCTGAGATGTTGTTATAGCAGAAGTTTTATTTGGGTGAAGAAACTTGGACCGAAGCATCATGAAAGAACGAACTGCAATTTCTGTGTTTCTTAGCATATCCTTCACATTAGCAGTAAGGTCTTGAAGCAGAACCTTCTGTCTATCCATTGCGGTACTGATTCCACCAAGTTCCTGTCAAAATAGAGACAATAAGAATACTAGTTAAGGTGACTGAATAGCAGTAACAAAAAAATGCACCGTCAACAACAACATACAGCATAAAACTCAATGCGAGCATTGATCAACCGTACACTGATTATATTATGAACAATTAATTAGCAGCACACAAATCCAAGGCTTAAACCAATTCAATTCATAGTGCATAAGCAATATGTCAATACCCATCACCAGGACAATAGGAGTTCATTTCTAGACAGCAACATCACATGTTACAAAGACAATCACTGCATGGGATTAGAAAGCTATCAGGGTCGTGGAGATAAGGGATCACATTCCCCATACTTGGCTCTGATCACTCCTTCCCGCTGGCAAATGAGGTTTGCAGTTTAAGATCCCAATCCCCATGGGGATTTTGGAACTTTTCCCCATCGTCAAAGGAACTATGGCAATCAAATAAACTTCATGATCCTCAACATGGCTCAGGGATTTCGCGGACATAGCGGGGTCAAATATCGGGTGCAGGCTTTTTGGCCATGCCTTGATAATATCTATTATTCCATTGGAAATGGATATGCATTGATAACATCTTATACGTTAATCAGCAAGGATGCCAATATTAAACTTGTATCTAAAAAGCTTATATCATTTTGCTCGACTTATCACAAATCTGCCTAAAAGTTGTGTCATTAGGTTTATGGCCGTAACTGAATATGGTTAGAAAATAGATACTGATCCGATAAGGATGTCTGTCTATTACAAACGGTTGGTTACTAATATTAAGCTGGAAATATTATGTCTAAATAAGACAAATCTAGTTATAAAATCCCTACTTAATTGGTTGAGTAGCACAAAATGACACCAGATTTCCATTCCCAACTTTAAGCTTTTGGATGTGGATTAAAAAGCAATACCAACATAGAGAGTACATGGAAAAATATGGAACTAGTTGAGCTTACACAACACACGTCCAGTTAAGGATCTTCGTACTATCTGTTATTTACTTCTTATAATCAAGTGTATTACCGTTCTTCATGAATCTTGGCCAGTATTTAATTTAAAACATTGTACATGGGTTTTGCGGATGCCTTAATGCTAAGTTACAGTTTATAATGTATGCAACAGAAGGGAAAGGTCCTGCTGAGAAGTCAAAATATGTCAAATTCTCGAAATATCAATTTACATACGGGTGTATGTGCAAAAGAAATTAAGAATTTTACACTTCAAAGAACACTGACTCATGTGACACATCACACAACATGTCAAGATAGGAATGATGCTATGGCCTATGGGCAGGAGCTACAGAGCATAATTACTTCGAAATAGCCTGATAGGTGTACTTCCTAGTAAAGATTTCCACTCAGCATATCTTCTCAATTTCAGCAAGTATATTCAGAGTTTTTGTTGTGAATTTCTAAACTACTGATCATGCATGCAATTTTTTGTGTTCCCCATTAAAGTATTTATTTGATTAATACCTTCAATTTGGTTCCCGTATAAAATAAATATAATCTCATTCTAGCAACTTAGTCGTAGTACAAGCCCATTGTGTTTAACTGCAACACTATAACTTAGGCATTTTTCTATACTTTATACACCAACAAAAAAGTTGAAATAACATACAAAAAACAAAAGATACCTGAACAATATGACTTGCATCAAGCTCAAATCCTTCATTGGAGACAGATGAATCATACAATCTCCCACATTGATCTAACCGTTGACTTTCATCTCTATACTCCAGTATTCTCTCCCTGTTCCCATAATAAAATTAATTAATAATAATAATATATAAAAAATTCATTGCTATTTATATGAATGTGTGTGTATATGTATGTATAATTATCATACTCAATTTGAAGAAGAAACTTCTGGGAATCAGGATGTAGGTCGGCCCATTTAGTGCCGTAGCTGGCCGGAGTTTTTACATTAGTAAAGAGAAAAAATTGATTTTGTTGCTGTTGTTGTAATTGCTGCTGCTGTTGCTGCTGTAATTGTTGTTGTTGTTGTTGTTGTTGTGGTTGAAAAAACGGACTGCCGCCACTTGGTTGAAACGGCGATTGCTGCTGCTGTTGTTGTTGCGGTTGAAATAATGATGGTTGCTGTTGTTGTTGTGGCGTGAATGAGAACGCCATTGTTAGTGAGAAATTGAGTAGATCAGATTGATTGAATGATGACTTTAGAGGGAATAATGATTCCTAAAAAGAGTGAAATTTTGAAAACCCCTTTCTTAAAACCCTAGATTTGGAAGACGATGAGAGGGAAAGTTTGGGGAAGAAAACAAAATTGGGCTGATCTTTAATGGGCTTTACTCAACTAATTGAACGCCCAATCCAGATGGTAAAAGTTTGAATAGTAAATTCTAGTTTACTATTTTAACATTAATAAATTAATTTCTCCGTATTATGATTGTATTGTTAATTAATACTAATAATAAATAATAAGTTAGTAACAATAACCATTGTTAAAACAATCATCACCTAGGTGACTTACCGGTAAAGCGCTCCGAGAGTAGACTACTAAGAGGAACTAAGGAAGCCCGAGTTGAATCACATAAAAAAAAATTGTTCTCCTCACATAACTTGAATAAGTAACAAACATCATCTGTTTATCCGTTTATAAATGTATTTTTCACAATATATGTATAATATAATGTACATGAACAAAAGGCATAATCATTGACATGTTAGAACTCATAGATAATTCATGAAGAAAAAAAAATCTTTTTGATACATCTTAACTCTTAAGATCCCTTGTCGTATCGACCACTTTCACATTCCAACTATAACTTGATCTAACCCTTTTATGTTTACGATATTTGCATCACAAGAAATCGTTACCATTGCACTAATAAAATTCACAATACTAACAAATATCCTAACTATCTTTGTTTTTCACTATAAATAAAACTAGCTTAGGACCCGCGAATTCGCGGGATTATACATGAAATTTTTTTATAATCTTTACGTTAGTATACAAAGCTTATCATTTTTAACCAGTTAATCAATCTACCTGATCAGCCTATTTTGACAACTTTGAAAAAGATTGTCATTCAGATTTGACATAAAAAAAATGTTTCGGTTACCACACACATTTGGCTCTGAATGGAATCTTACAAAAGCCATCGAAACCCCCGGATTTCTTATAACCGCATAAAAATGAACATATTCTATAATACGACCATTATGTCATTTTAAGGGAAGCCGACTTTCTATCAATGATTTATCGATGTAACAAACATGAGTGGCTGAATGAACTGAAATTGCCTGCACACTCACCGAAACCAAAAACAAAAACCTTGGAACAATAAAATTAAGAACAAACCCTGCTAGGGCTCGTAAAATACTTGGTGAACTATAGTTATAAAGTGCTATTTAAAGTTGAGAAATCCACTAATTCTCATTTACATAAAGGCCGAGTGAAATCGAATTGTAAAATTAATCTTCAAAATTAAAACCCTAAAGTTATAAAGAATTGTAATAAGACATCAACTAACAGCAATTGAATAGAACTTCAGTCACAAATAGGCCGATTCAAATTTAAATTGCATTGTAATATTGATATGCAACTATAAAATCATAAAATTAGGATCAATGGCAATAAAATCAACTTACGGCTATTGAAATAAAACTTCAACTACATGATGGGTTGTTAAAATTGATTTGTAAATCACCTAATCATTTACATAATTCAAAACACGTACATATGCAATTTATGCCATAGTTCTGTTGAAGAAATAAGTCTCAACAGACTTAGAAAATAGGAATTAACATCATAAGTCATGGTTCGATTGAAGAACACAGACTTATAAAACTAGGAATCAACATCATAGGCCATGTCGCCTATCGGATCCGAATCAGTTTCCGGATCGAATGTTCGGTGTTCAACTACGGATCTCTCTCTTTTTCTCTCGGACCGTATTTTTCACATATTTTATTTGTACGAGGTTAGAGTAGTACATCAAAGGGAAGAAGTGGGGTTGCCGGATCGGATGTATTGCCGTGTCTCTGTCTTTTTCTCAGGCACTGTTTTTTTCACATAATTGATCTGGATTCCCTTGAAGGTGTTTGACAGCAGCTACAAGCATCGTGAATAAAAAAATGTCATTATTTATTTTATTAAGGTTTTAGAGATAAAAAAGGTGAAAGTTTGAAGGATTTATTAAGACAAATAAAAGATATTATGACGATGGTAAGCTCAAATTAATCAAGGGCATGGTAGTATTTTACTACATAATTAATTAATTAAATGATGTCATGATTTAATCCTAAAATTGTTTTACGAAGGATTATCTAAAACTTAAAAGAGAGATTCTTTTAAGGTTTTTCTTATATATATTAATATAGAAATATAGATATAGAATATAAAGTAGGGCATTAACTAAAATTGTTATAAGTCATACGTCTGACCATTTCCAATATACTTTCTTTCTTTCTTTAATATGCAAAATTTAAAAATAAAAGGGGTTATTACCTCATTATTATTCAAATAAAGTACTACATGTTACATATTATCATCCCAAAAATATTTTCACATTATAGCACTTACTCTGTTGCAAGACCCTTGCGATTAACTATATCCAACGTGTCACTTTCTTCATTTCCTTGGCTTTTGCGAAGAAATTTCCGAACGCACTCAAAAACATTTTTTTAAAACCTAACCTCTAAAATAAGTATCAAACCAATTTAATGAAAAATCAACCTAAATATAGTAATTTTTTCGTCCCAATTTAATTGTCCACTACTGAAATGCACACAGTTTTAAGAAAATACATCGATTACTGTGTCAACCAATAGAATTCAATATCTACTCACTAGAACTCTTTCTAATTGGTTGAAATCAAAAGTGGACAACAATTTTAGAACATCGCAAATGGAATACTGGATATATAAAAATTAATGATGAAAATATCGTTACCTATTTTGAAATCCACTATATTTCAAATTGGTTGTTCTGACATTGATTGATAGCGTGAGGTTATATTAGTTGTACAAGTTTTGAATCTAACATTAGAGTTTAAATCCCATTTTGATTACTATTTGGGGATTTGGCTTGCGAATGTATTCAAATGATCCTTATATATTGCGAAAGTTGTTTATAACCCAATTCATTTGCTTGTACTTTGTAATTGTGAAAGAATTGCGCGTGTTAAAGTTTAGTTAGCTTATTTTCTTAGTTAGCTTATATCATGTTACGATTTAGTTAGCTTATTAATGTGGTTAAATTGTAGAGTTTCGCAGGATATGATAAGTCATATTTTGAGAAATGTATTGCGATTTTACGAAATTGATATTGTGAATTTCTCCGTACTTGCAAAATCAGATTATTACTTTTTAAAATAATAAAAAAAAAAAGTTCATAATTTTTAAAATGCTAAACCCACTTTCAGGTTAAAATTGTACATTTGTGATAACAAAAGATTACCAAGTATACACGTTTTTAGTAAAATTTTAGCTACTCGGGTGAAAAATTTATAATTCTCTATCTTTTTATAAGACCCTAAGGTTGTACTTTATTAGTAAGAATGTAAGGGCATAGATATTTCACTATTATTTTTTATAAATTCACCTACAATATAACTACTTCAACTGTGGAAATATTAAATATTACCACCGATATTTTATACAAGATGGAATACTATGCAATGACAAAACTTAAATCTCCAAATAATAAACTAAAAATAAATAAATAAATAAAAATAAAACAGTCATAAAAGCTTGTCTTTTATCACCTCATACTAAAACCAAACAGGAAATAGTAATAGTAATAATTTAACACAACCCATAACACCTTAATTAACATTTCTACTCTATCAACCTTCTAATCCCTTCACTAATCTTCATATCATTCCAGGTGTGGATATAGCAAGTTCTGGCAAAGTAAAACACTGGTCACCACCACTTTCACCATTCTCCATCTGCCACGTCACATTTCCGTTCCCATTTCCACCGCCATAAACACCTTCACCACCAATCCCAGTAAACGGCCAAATCGTTCTACCAAGCCCAAAACCACCATCTTCAAACCCAAGCCCAAAAAACCCCGTAGGCCCATTAGTACTATTCAACAACGACGTAAAACTATCGCACATACTCACTCCAGGTATCAACATCCCCGGTGTTGTTGGTGGGACCATATGTCTAAACTCGACACCGTTATTATTTATCAAACTAGTAATGCTATTACTAACGGTCGTGGCACGTGAGTCACGTGACCGTTTAGCGTTTTTACGACTTCCACCGCCAATTGGGATATCACGGAGAGTACCGCCGTGAGTCCAATAACGGCGACACGCTTTACAAAAGTGACGTGGCTGAGAGAAGTTGTAGTTGTTGTAGTAACAGAATTTGGTATTAGTGGAATCGCAACGGGGGCAGGGAAGGTGTTCGGGTTCGGGTGGCGGGGCACCGGGTGTACAGATGTTGTGTGGTTTTGTGGTGGTGGTTGTGGTGGTGGCGCGACGGTGGTCGCATGATTCGGATGGCATGTTTTAGTTATTGTTTTGGTTTGTTTGAATGTTTGGTTTTTGAAAAATGGTGGTGGGTTTTGTGGGGAGTGAAGTGGGGTTTTATGGGGGATGAGGAGAGAGAAGATAGGGGAATAAAAACAGGGTTTAAGATGTAGATGTAACAGAAGAGAGAAGAGACAGAGTGCTGTTAATTGTGGGCTAAGCCACCAACCTTGAACCTATACTACTATTATAATAAATTTAAAATTATTTATTATTTTTAAATGTTTACTGCACATAAACCAGATACGATATCCGTACCAGCAGAGAATAACTTTTTATAATTAATAAATGTCGTGTAATTTGGTAATATAAAGTGATTGAAATTTGGTTAATTCTATCAGACCATTCACGATGATGTTCATATTCAAAGTTCATAGTCTATGTGACATATTTATTGAGGAGGTGACAACATTTTTTTTAGACAAGGATGTCAAAATCTATAGAGATGGACACTCATGAAGTCCATAAAAGAAAAATAGTTGATGGGTTCTATTGATGTTGCATGAGATGGCATGCTATGGACTTTGTAAAGTCTATACCATTGTCAATGCTCTTAGCTAAACCACACATAATGGACCCGTGTTGGGGCTCCGTGGTGGTTGATGAAGGTATCACAGCTGAGTTTGGTCCGTGGTGACCGTCGTTGTGGTGAAGGCGACGAAAGATCACGGGAAAATTTTGGACTGTGGTTGGAGATTTGAGAGGTTGAGCCCATATGAAGAGCAAAAGGAGCAGTGACATCACGCCGTCCGTTTCATTCATCAACGACATTAATCATGTCATGTTACATGAGGGTCCTGTGTGTAATTATTTTCGTTGAGGACTGAAATTTCAATTTACATTTAATGAAACAAGAGGGGTAATAGTATAAATTTTCAAAATATCTCCATAAATCAAATTGGGTAGAGTGACGGTCAAATTAACTTTTTGATACACACAATAACACACAAATTCTCTCTTTCCACAAAATCAAACACACTAACACACACTAAATTCGAACCGTTAACACACACTGAATTTCACATCGTCCTCCACCACTTTCTACCACCGCGCCAGACCGACGACTGTTTCTGTGGCTCACTCAATTCATAACTGCCAAATGCGATGTGAAATTCATCTTCTGGACCGCGATAATCGGAGTATCTAGTCGGCGACTTGCCTCGGTCTAGACAGTACACCTTTTGCATCGCCGTTGACAATCAGTTAAACTAAACGGATGGTTCTTCTGACTACCGACGTCGGCGACAGACATAATATTCGACAACCTTGACGGTGATGTCGTTGCTGATGTGGCACTCTCACAGTTAATTTGAGATTTAAAATAATTTGAAAAACTACTAGTAGTTTATTTACTACATTTATGAATAAATTTACTGCATTTTACTATTTTCATTTTTGTACTAACATGCTTTTATACGTGAACTTAAAAATTACTATAACTTTTTTACTACATATTGTATATGTTTACTGCATTTTATGATTTTTAATATTTTTATGTGTTATGTAGCTTGATTTTATACTTGAAATCAAAAAATTACTAATAACTATTTACTGCATTTGTATATTGTTACTTTAGTTTATGAATTTTAGTATTTTATGTATTTGTAAAGCTTGGTTTTATGCTTGAAATCAAAAAAGTACTAGTACTTGTTTACTGCAACTTGTATATTGTTACTGCATTTTATGAGTTTTAGCATTTTTACGAAATTCTATAGCTTGCTTTGGTGTAAGTTGTCTTATGTTATTATTCAATTTGTAGATAAAACAGTTAAGGAGAGTACAAATAATAAGTCTACTAAATTTCAGCTTATTAAAGTTGAAGTTTGAAAGAAGAAACCATCTTCAAAAAGGAAACATGTTGAAACTGACGTATTTGAATTTTTAAGTTATCTGAAATGTTGTGTTAGTGAAATTAAGAAGTTTACGAAATAATTTATATTTGGTATGAATCAATGATGTGTTAGTGAATTTCTCACTGCATTTTATCTTTTCACTCCATTTTTATTTTTGCACTGTATCTTGCATGTTACCAGATTTTCTGATTGGACAAATTTTTCGGCAATTTTCTGACAGAGTCACAACTTTGTGGAAATTGCAAAATAGTCTATGGTGACCTGACAGGCGGGGACATCAGGTGGTGTCACACTTTGGTTGGTCAGAAATTTGTTATCCTTTAACCCTAAAAAAGACACTACTCCTCTGAACCCCAGTTGATAAATTAAAAATAAAAAAATAAAAAACCATTGGGAAGGGTAATAAGTGAAAATTTTATTATTATTTTTTAAATCCTAATTTACATACTTTTATTTATACAATTCACACAACTACAATTCTTATCTTCTATACAATTTCATTAATATTTTACCTTATTTTTGTTAGTATTGTTACGTTTTTAATTTTATTCATTAAGTAATTTTTAACTTAATTGTAGTGTTTTATTTAATTAAAAGTAATTATTTTTTAAAGAAAATGAAAATTATTTAAAATGTGAATTCTAATGATGTAGAAAAGTGTCATGATGAACTTTATTTCCGTATTGTAATTGGATAACTATTCATTCTGAATTTTTCTATAGTTATTTACAATCTTTAATTTTTAGTGATTATATGTAATATTAATTTGTTTTCTAGTTAAATTGTGATTCTAGAAATTAGGAAATGAGATATATAACATCCTTATAAGTATTATATTTAATTGTTTAATTATCTAGTTTTATGCTTTGAATAATAAAGGAGTTATAGAAGAATTACCCGTCGGGAATTCGTTTATTGCTTCTTTGTTATACGTTTGTGTATGTATGGTCATTAAATCATATCGATCTTTCACAATTTGGTATCAAGGCTTCTATGTACAAATCGTCGAATGGATTACTCGTGTTCGCGAAAGAGATCGTCGTAGATTCGCCGAACGAGGCAATGATACAATAGACAATCGTAAGCTAGGTGATATAGACATTAAATGCCTGCAACAACATATACGAGAGCTCGTGATCCATTTGGACTCGCCGACTAAAGAAACGAAGTATGAACCGAATGTCTGGAACTACAGTGAAGAAGAAGTCAATCCTTTTGACGGATATTATCAAGGACTTAATGATAAGTTTCAAGCGGAGGAAACTAAATCTAAGCCTAAAGCCCTGGACGAAGGTGAGGATGAGTATACTTTTATTGACTATCATGAACTTTTATTGACTATCATGAAGTTTTTCCGGTGTTGATCTTGTAGACTCTGCCACGAGCGTTGTTGTTTTGGTGGTTAGCTCTGTCATTTAGTTCTGGACAATCTCTCTTATAATGCCCAGGGTTACCACATTTGAAACATGTGCTTTGCGCATCAGGATTTGCGGGAACCCTGCAGTCCTCAGCTTGGTGTCCAAATCGCTGGCATCTCCCACAAGGCACACCACAGGGACCTTCGTGATGACGATTACACTTGGAACAATAAGGTTTGCTTCGCTCATAACCTTGCTTTTCCTTTACTCCGGAAACATAGGCCTTGGCAGTTTCTGGCCTCTTCGCTTGTTGTTGACCCTGGATGTCGCCGAAATTCGCATCCCATTACCTTTTGTTGTCTCCAACTCCGAATCTAGTTTTCTTTTCCGTCGGTGTTTCACGTCTGGCCACCTGTGCCATTAGACTATGGGCCATGCGAACGACCCTCTGGATCGTTTCGGGGTTTGAAGCGGTAACCATCCCCTGGATCTGTGCTGGGAGTCCCCAGATGTATCTCTCTATTCGCTTGTACTCCGGGTCCACCATTATTGGGCAAATGAGTGCCAATTGGTGGAAGCGAATGGTGTATCCAGCGATGTCGTTGCCCTTCACAGCAAGATCCCAAAATTCTACCTCTAGTTGTTGTAATTCCTCCCTAGGACAGTATTCGTCCCTCATCAGCTTTTTCAAGTCTTCCCACGGAAGTTGATATGCAGCATCTATTCCCACAGTTTGAGCGTAAGTGTTCCACCACGTGAGGGCTCTATCCAATAGTGTACATGTAGAATACTTGACCTTGAACGCCTCGGTGCAGTTGCAGATACGGAATACCGATTCCATTTTCTCGAACAATCGTATCAGGCCAATGGCTCCTTCCGTACCTGGAAACTTAGGGGTTTGCAGTTCATGAAGTCCTTGTAAGTGCATGGTTTGGTTGTCACTTCTGGAGCTGATTCATCATTGATAGTTCTTCCTTGTGTTCCCAAATCTCTATTTCTTCCTGCTTCGTATGCGGCCATTGCGTCAGCAACTCCTTGGGCAATGAGTTGCGCAATTTCAGCTGGGGTGTAAGTCTATCTTCGTGGCGGCATGATCCTTTAATAAAGGAAGGGATATATAAGACCCTTTGTACAAAGATGAAAATTATTGCGCTAGAGAAACAAAGGAAGTGAGTTTATCGGTTCTAGGTGATGAGTTAGTTCTAGCTTCATCAGTTCCTCGTCAGCAGTGTCATTATTCGACATACGTGGGTGAATGGGTAGACGGTAGCAAGTGAGGCTTGAGTCTCGTTCTCTATGTCGGGTGATGTTATAACAGTAAGGTCTGTCATTTTCTTGCGGCGAGTGTACTAGCAAGTGAGGCCCATTTATATATATAACATATAATAGCCTAATATGTATCGCACGTACAAGTTTGGTCCCGTCTCTATCGTTGTCGAGGTCTACAATTGTATTCTCGTTTGCCATAACTATTACAGACCTTGCACCCATTCTTCTTTAAATGTACATAGTTGATCAGGCTATGTCTAATTAAAGTCAAATGATGAAATTCCTGATCCAGTTATACCTAATGAGGAACACTATCTTAACGGTTATAGTCTAGGCCCACTAATGCAACCTAGTTCGCTATAACCTTTAGTTCTGATACCAATCTGCCGCACCCCCAAATTTACTGTGCAACGGAAGTCGGGTCGGGGCGCGACTACTCATGGATCATTACATAAGATTACATTGAACGACCCCTATATGAGTCGTTTTGAAAATATATTGCTTTGATAAAATGTTTACAAAATGATATGAATCCTTAGAGTTCGCATCTAGCCTGAGAGATTCTAATACATAACTAAATTATACAAAATATAGTAATGCAGGGAAATCTCTAATTGAAAGTTGTTGTAAAACATGCGAATCTAACTATTGCTTCCTCGAGCAATCCTACTGCGTTGGTGAACCTGAGAAATACATGCTAAAAGGTCAACAATAATGTTGGTGAGTTCATAGGTTTAAGCAATTGTATCGTTTTACCACAATATCGTTACTGTAATTCACAAGATTTAAATAGTTGGGTAACCCTACCACAAAGTTTAAAAGTAAGCCACAAGATTTGAAGTAGTTGTATTGCTCCACCGTAATGTTTATAAGTAAATCACAAGATTTGAAGTAGTTGTATTGCTCTACGGCAACGTTTAAAAGTAAATCACAAGATTTAAGTGTTTGTATTGCTTTACCGCAATATCGCTTTTGTATTGCTTTACCGCAATATCGTTTTTGTATTGCCTTGCTAATAGTTCATGCGCTTGAAACTTAACCAGAAACACGTTTGTGAAACTTGCCAGTGCCTAAATCTAGCACACTAGTTATAAACAAATATTAAGTGTTTTCTATACTTGTATTCCTAAAACAAGGAAAAGAAACATGCATTCTCACCCCAATGTAAATTAAAACAGTTTAAAAGTGGGGCTATGAAACTCACCTGAGTCTTGAAAGCGTGCGTTTAAATCAATAAACGTATATCCAAAATGTAACCTCCTAGCGCCCTAAACGCATAAGGTTATGAGTAAGTGAATGTCTCAAAAGATCATTCATGCTAGTTGTCCACTCAACTAGTTATGTCCAGATGTATGTTTATCGTTTGTGTTTAAAAAACATGTACGGCCCGTTGGTGACGTTTTGTAATAATAATTCCCGAAGACATTATTATTATGTTTTGTTTCATTGTATACTTATAAAAGTATATGTATTGCGTGTTCGAATAGTGTTGTATATAGTATAGTTGTTGTCTCGTGAAAACATAACCTTGCGAAAACATATTTTTAATCAAACTGTATTATGCGACACAAGGGTCGTGTCGTTGTGAAGTGCTGCGACACAGATGTAGTGTCACAGAGTGTAGATTTCAGATAATTTTGCGACATAAGAATTTGATGTCGCAGGTCGTGAATTTAAATCGATGTGCGACACATGGGTTAGTGTCGCAAGTTAATACTGTTAGTTATAAGTGTTGCGACACAAGGGTAGTGTCGCAAGTTAGCACTGCTAGTTATGTTTATTGCGACACAGGACTTGTGTCGCTATGTTAACAGACTGAGATTGAGTTTTGCGACACAGGGCTTGTGTCGCAATGGTTTTGGGCTATCTGCGACACAGACGACCTGATGTGCTTTCGTGTTCGGGAACATGGTCAACGTGCTCGGTTTGACCCGAAACTTTAATGGGAATTCTTAAATATATTTTTAGAGCTTAGGAAAATTATCGTTACGTTTTGTGGTTATCTCGAAAGCGTCGTTTTATTCTCGTTGCAAAATCAGTCCCTAGAGTAGTTTCTTCGATATTTATACGTTTTTCGTAACACGATTTAACTAGGTAAAAGTCCGAAATAAAATCCAAAAAAAATTCAAGGTATTCCCTTATGTCTTACCTTTATAAAACATATTTTTACATAATTTTTGGTCAACTATAAGTCACGTAATTATTTGAAAACCGAACAGGTGTCCATCATGTCGACTTCCTGACCTTCACTCAGTGTTTCATCTATATCTCAAGTTTTACGAATTTTCAGAAAACTTGCGACTACAACTTTTAAAGCCGACACAATTACCCAACTTTTCTTACTGGTTTCACGTCCTAATCATTTGTAGATCTCAAGATATGCCGTCCCAAATTTGACTAAATTTTCTTATAAAAATGACAGTCTGTACATGTACTTTTATAAAATACTTTTGAGATAGTATTTGACCCTAGAAAAATGTGAGGCTTATGGATTTCGAAAGTAGACATCTTAAACTTGATTTTAGGCTCAAGAATCACTCGATTTGGTTGAGAAATGAGTTAGATATTACCAATCTAAGTCGGGTTAAGTTTTGTCTAGCGGTTAACAGCATTATCCGACGGGTTTTTCGTATTATCCAATGGTTTTCGGTTTAGATCTTGGACATAATTAGCAAAAATGAACATCTAACATGTATATGAACATTATCCAACAAAATCGTGATCTAAAGTCGAAACGAGTAGAAAATGGGCTGCTGCGACTTGATTTCTTGTTCTTCTCTTGCAAGGTTATGGCACCTAAAAGGGGGGCCTTTGGGCCGAATTTTCTGGGCCTGGGCTGGGCTGAATTGGGCCTGGCCCATCGTGATTCTCGGGCTCGTGACTCGCTCCTCGACTTCGTGTTACGTTACTCAGTCGGTTAAACGTTAATCGCGCGTTTTAGAATTTAATCGTTAATGTTTTATTTTCGCGTTTTGTTTTTGATATGTACTTGTTATTTTAAATTGACCAAATAGTTTAAAATAGTCTATTGAACCTTTTCCATAATATTGTCGGATTTCGTTTGGGTTTCGGGTTCGATTTGCGCGTGTTCGTCGCGTACGGTACATTTTATACGAAACGTAGATCGTAAAATGTATTATCGCAATAATATAAGTTAAATAACGATTATTTAATATAATTACGTTATTTAAGAAAATGTTTTTCACCAACGTCCGTATTTATTGCGTCGGATTTCATCCGATCGAGCTCGCGTAAAAAAAATAAATTACGTACATTTATCCGAAGTGTCCCCACTGTTTAGTCCTAATTACGAACTAAACATATGTAATACGTTTCTAGCTTAAAGTAATGAACTACCCTTAAGTACGGTTGTCACATAGGTGGTACAAAGATGAACTCGACTAGATGACAAATCTTTTTCAAGAACGGGTGGATGATGTAGGGAAGCATTATGATGGACTTTATTTCCGTATTGAAATTGGATAATTATTCATTCCAGATTTTTTTTATAGTTATGGATCTTTTAGTTTTAGCGAATAAACTTAATATAAATTTACTTCCTAGTTAAATTAGGATTATAAAAATTAGGATAAGATGTCTTTCTCTCCAAAATAATATCCTTTTAAGTATTCGGTTTAATTGTTTAAATATTTAGTTTTATGTTTTGAATAATAAAAGAGTTAAAGAAGAATTACACACCGACAATTCATTTATTGGTTCTTTATACATTGGTGTGTGTATTGGTGTGTGTATGACCACTTAATCATATCGATCCTTTATCACCAAACTTGTAGTCACAAGTCGTGGTTAGTCATGGGACTCCTCACTGCAAGCTATCATCCACGACTTGTAGTCGTGACTGACGTGGCATATAATCGTCTCACGACTAACCATCACCACTCCTAGTGGTTTTAGGACTGTGTAAAAAACAAATGCATGGTTATATACTTGTTTAGTTAAATAAACAGACAGATGCATAGAAATAGGTTAACACGTGCGGTTTAGAGCATATGGAGTGGGAGACATTTTGTCGCCGTTTCGGCTCAAGAATGTCATCGGACGGCGTTCCCCCGCACCGTCGCAGCGCTCTCGGTGGCGTTCTGGGCAGCGTTCCGAGCGGGGTGTTTCCCTACGGACGATGTGTTTTGATTTTTTTTCTTCTGGTTTGACTGAGAAATAGCCATTGTTGAGCTCACATAGAAAAAATGTGTGATGTTGATTTTTGTGATAAAAATGATGTTAGCTTGTTTTTTGTAAGCAGGGGAGGCCGGAAAAGATAAGACAATGAATGAAAATATAGGGTATACATATTATTGAATATTTCTTTTATTTTGAATTAAATTATTTTATTAACGGACTGAATATGTTTGATAACGCTTCAAATTGAAGCTGAAAATGGCGATAAGTTCAATTAGTTGATTAAGTACAATAATTAATTAATTAATGAATTGTTTTATTTATTTATATTTATTTATTTGTTAGTTATTAATTTAATTGTTGTTTTTAAAAAAAGTTGATAACTCCGTAAAAACGATGCCCTCCACTCTTTCACTTTTTCAGCCTACAATATTCTCCCAATACATCGTGAAAACGGTGTTACCATGTACGTACTTGATGATACAAGTGTTGCTACGTATGACAATGAAACTTGTTAAAGTCGGCTGAAAGTTTGAATAGACGAAAAATAACAACACTTCAATTAGAATATTACCATCTATAGCAAGATGAGTACCAATTATAGCATAAAGATATGTATCCCAACATAACTTAGTTGTTAATTAAATCAATAACATTAATCGACTTTATTATATCTGAAGAATAAATAAAGATTAAATTGGCATTGAATAGTTTGGAAACATGGACGAGTGAATTTTGGGGCAGACTTGAGAGAATACATTGCAATAAAAAAGCAAAGGCAAGTATGATTAAAAGAGGAGAACATTATAACTCATAATCATTGCATAGTGTCTCCCAAGAGGAACCCACAATAATATTAGGTATGTCATACGTGTGTCCAAACTTGGTTTTATTTTCTCCATCATTGTTTCTACAAATTTAATTAATTATTAATTAATTTTATCAAAAGAAAAAATGAATAACATTTCGAAGACGTAGTCCAATGCATTTCACAAATTTTATTTTCTGAAAAAAAATAATTGAATCCATTGTACATGAGTATATACTAGCGCGCAATGCAACGGGTAAAATATATAAGTTTCATGTCTATTTGATATATATTGTATAAATTATAATCAAAATTTATATGACTGACCATACGATATGTTATTTTATAAAATAAAAAATCACTAGTTACCCTTTTAACAAAAAAAATTAAAATAAAATACCCAAAGAAGGATATATAAGAAATGTCTTTGCGAACTCGAAGCTCGGGATGCTGGCTGAGACTATCAAATTACATGTTCATATTGGATATGTGCAAGTTGCGATATCTGAAATCGTTGGTTGGGTCGATAATTTAACTATCAAAACAATTTTTCCTTGAGGATTGGATACTATGCATTATTTACGTGAAATTGAAATCGTAAAAATTGATCAAAAATTGAAATTCTCAAATATAGGAATTGAATGTATAAATACAAAATTAAAATGGTAAATAAACACGTAAATTTATAATTTAATAAAAAAACACTATCTAAAGTTTGTTTCTAATTTTTTTTAACACACATAAAAATGTGTAAAATTGGGAGAAATTTACTTTGAAGACTTTAAAGATGAAATTTGACTACAAAAGGTGGATAAACTGCCTTTGGCAGTTTGTAAACACGATCGTCTCGTTCTGACCTTTCCGTCGATAATTGACACGTCCCGTAATTCTTTATGGTTAAAAAGTTATGTCATTTATTTATTTGCATAAGTTTTAATGATTTCATTATAAATGATACTTTAATATATGTAGTTATATTTTTCAAGTATATTTTTTAAATAATAAAAATAATGTAAGGGGTAAATTAGAATTAAATATCACATGTTTAATACTTTAAAGTTTAATAATGATGGTATTAATAAAATTTTAATACATATAGGGGTATGTTTATAATTTCAAGTGAATTTTTCAAAAATTATTAGTAATGTTAGGGGCATATTGTTAACTTCTCTCTTAAAAAAACATCCAAAATGTGTTATATATTAGTAATAGATAATATAGTTAAACTGTTAAACAAATCTTACCTTACAATCACTACGTCATGTTCATTTAACTATATGCAATGCGATTTATAATTTTCATGTTGACTGTAAGATTGATTGTCGAAACCCCTCGAGTGATGGCCACCTTTTCCTGGCAGAAGCTAAGCGCTTGAAAAGCGCACAAAGAAAGATCGTCTTTGTTAGCCTTTATGCGCAACAATCCGGTAGCGAAAAATAGGGTTACCGTACATACAAGAGTCTTCTAGCTCTTACGGAATCTCTTTCTTACAGTCAAGTAGTACTAGTGATGTTCACGCTTTGACCGAAACAGTTTAAACCAGCCAAACCGAAGTGGCTTGGAATTTTCATAATTGGTTTAGTGGTTTGAAATTTTACAACCCGTTATATATGGTTTGGTTTGCGGTTTCAAGACTCAAACCGGCTATTCAAACTAACACGGACCGTATTATATTTTCTTGTATAATTTGTTCGATATATATATTTATTTCAAAAGATTAACTTTGTCTTTAACAAACAAATTCCATATTTGTTTCTTCCGTAGTATTGAAAGTGTTCATTTGAAAAATTTTCAACTTATGCAACTAATTAAATTCAAATTAAAGATACTATAAGAAAACTCTCGGCTATATAACAATATTGTTATGAAAGTCAGTTTTAATAATTATTGTTAAACACTTTTTTTTACCAATATTAGATTATGTATTCATATTGCTTTTAAAAAATTAAGATATAATAATAGTAACATTATTATTCGTATTATGTAACTTAAACATTTATTTAAATATTTTTTATTAAAGACTAAATACAAAAAGAATTGGTTTAAAGCGTCAAACTAGTCAAACAAAACCGACTACAATTGTTTTGGTTGATTTCGTTTGACACGTTAAATTGATCGATTTGATTTGAGAAAACGTCAAAACGTAATTACTGGTTTGGTCTAAATTTTATGCTCATACCGGTCAAACAGAACTATGAACATCCCTAAATAGTACAACACATCGAATAAAGGTCGACAAAAGAGAAGCTCGTTACCGCAACGCTCATTGACCCCTCCCCAGTTTCCAAGTAAGAATTCATCAAAATCTGCCACTCGTGTTATCCTTATAAATGATTGTATATTTACTTTTTCCGTTTAAAATATTTTTCGTGTCTGGTATTCTTTAATTTAATAGCACATATACACAATGTTGTTTTAAGATCATCAATAGATAATCGTCGTAAATCCATAAAAGCTTTGGGGTATGGGCAGCCAACTCTCCATCTCAGTCCTTGATTTTTTCGATTAACGGTCCAGATCACTTCATTTTAAATTCACTGCATTTTAATAAACCGTTGATCGGAAAAAATCAAAGGTTGAGATTAATGTTGCCCTCTTGCCCCTCATATAGGGGATGCGCATCTAATATCACATCAAAGTTTTAACTACGATTCGTCATCCTTTTTCTCATCGTTCCTTATAATCCATCAAAAAAACGTACATATGTGCATGTTATCTCCTAATCATCCTTTTAAGTTTCTATAAAATATGCTTTGTCTTTCAAAAAAAATAACCATTAAGTCTTTAACAATTTAATCTATAGCGATATAAGAAGAACTTATCAAGAGCATTATCTAAATTCAAGTCTCATTTAAGACATTAAATATATAATACGCATGATATTTGTAAATAATGTGTACGTGTTACATTTTACATTTACTGTAAAGGAATATATATTTTTTTTTTCGCAATAACAACAACTATGTGTCTACAACAGGAATGACCATTTGGGACGGACAAATCCGTTGCAATAGCTCTTGTCACCGATTTGCGATAGAAATTGACCGTCACCATAAAGTGTGTGGCAATTGTTATTTGCGATGACATATTGCTAATAATTATACTGCGACAGATATAGGCGGTCGCAACGCTGACAGAAAATGAATTTTCAAAACTCATTGAAGTTAGCATTTGTCAGCCGTGTTGCGACGAGTTTTCGAGGCAACTTGTTTCGACAGATTTGTAAAATGTCAGATCAGCGTGGCATTTTTTATGACAGACTTGGCACGGATGGATTGCGACAGATTTGCAAGACTAGTAGTAAATACATTGTTATTTCTGTATATATATATATATATATATATATATATATATATATATATATATATATATATATATATTTAAATATAAAACCTTTCTGTAAACGGTTTAGTTTAAAACAATATGTTCTCGAGTGGAATAGTTGGTTTACACGGGCAAAGTCCTATGAATCAATATTAGTAATTAAGTATTAAGTAATTAATCAATTACGCTACAATGTTAAAATCATTTCCAAGTAATTTCAAGGAACAAAACATCATAACTTGCATGTCAATCCAATGACAAAAGTCTCTGCCCTTTGCCACCGTCATCCAATTACATGTAATTGCACCATCGTATTGTGACTTTGTGACCACTCAACCGAACGTTGATTTGTTTATGTGCAAATATGCGGGATGCATTTTTTTACTTTAAAAATCCAAGTAATTTCAGAACTTCTAGATCGATGATGTAATCTTAAATGTCAAGATCAAAGTCTTGATCGTAGGATCTGTGGATCATTATAGGATCGTAAATAAAATCGTAAGATCGTAAATATTAATCGTAATATCGTTAATAAAATCGTAAGATCGATCATAAGATCGTAACCAAAATCGTATGATCGTTTTAATTTTTGAAATAAATGTATAATAAATTAATTTTTCTATTAATTTTTTTATTAAAATGGAATCTTACGATCTCGATCTTGTAAAGATAAAAACAATGTTGGGTAAGATCTCGATCTTAACGATGTTATCGGATCGACTTTATTCCATATGAAAATTTTATACAAGTCTATAATATTTGATTATTTCACTCATTGTCAGCCAACGATATAAAATATTTGATTATGACCCACGTATCATTTTATATCTATTTTATTTAGAAAGAATAATATGTAATACTGAAAGTCAACAACAACTTCCACACTAGGCTTGTTAATGGTTATCCACACTGAGAGTTTACATATGCATCTTAAACTTTTTCAAATATAAAGCATGTGTAGCATTATTTGGATTAGGTAATATCATAATTACATTATCTAGTGGTTCATTTATTGCATTTTCAAAGATAACAAGTCTTACGTATGTAATAGCCTAATAGGTTGTGGTATTTAACACACAAGATGTCAAACAGTTGATTATATGGTCTACTTCTTGTATCACAACGTAAAAGGATGCGTTAGATAAAATGTGTTCTCATAAATAGTAGATACGTTTCGGGTTGGTGTAACATCGGAAAAGCGAATGTCGAAGAGGTAGGTTTTCAAGGTTGTGATTGCGTTCTCACGGGTAAACCTTGATGAGTTGGTTTTATCGGCAATTTCTTGATTGCTGTGAAAGAAAATAGGATAGACGAAATTCTTTATGTGTGGTCGAAGACATATCGGTGACAGTATCAGATGTGGCTTTAATCGATGAGTGGAAGAGGCGGATGTCTCTTGATAGAATCATGTGGTTGGAGTCGTTACACACTTCAACGGATCTTCTTGGGCCTAGAATTCGGAGAGTGGTCCCAGTTTCATGGTATGTGTTCTGATGGCTTTGAGTCGAAAGTCTTCCGACTCTGTGTGGTCGAGCGGCGTGTCCCGAATAATATTTCGATGGAATAGAGTTTGAACGGGTAACATTGCTGAAGTGACGAGATTGTGAAGGATTACTGGTTTTTGTGTTCGTTAATCTTCAAGTGTGAGATGTTTTTAAAAAGGAACAACCGCTTTGATGGGTGTCACAATGGCTTTATTTGGGGTATTTCTATCTATTATTTTGGAATGGTGAAACTTAACGAAAGAAACGAATTGGATTAGCTGTCTGAAACAGAGACTCGATTGTACCAAATTGAGACTCGATTGCATGATACCGCGACTCGATTGTAGTGGATCGCGACTCGATCCTGATGTCGGCCATAATCCTATTTTTCTTGTTCATAAAGTTGTGTTCCTATTTAATCAAACCTTACGTAATTGTATTCCTTGGTTCGAAACTAATAAAGAAAAACTCTCTAATTAGGCCCCTCGAACTAAAGCCTTCAATTTGTAGATTGTACATAACCACGTTACATCCGTGTATCGTATTGTTATTGTTATCTTGTTGCTTGTTTAATTACTTAGTTAGCGTTATTCGTTTATTGTTTGTGGGTGTAAAGCAATTACGCAAGGGTTGTTTGTGTTTTGTTTTTTGCTAACAATTGATGGTTGTTAATTGTATGTTTCCGATACAATTCCTAACAAACTTTGCGTGACATATAAAATTAAGATTAATAATAAATAAAAAAAAACAAGCACCTAAATCTTTTTAAAATTAAAATTTATTCCGTTAGTTTTTGGAAAGATAAGTAAGTTCCATGCTAGCTAGTTACTTAATCACCATACCCTACGGTTATCTATCACGTTAATATGGTATTTGAGTTTGCATCTATGAGTTTGGTTCCGGGTAAAAGTAACATTTGTTTGTGGCATGCTTATTGGGATCGACATCCTACACGGGAAAACCTTTTTCACATGGATGGTTTTGTTAAGATCGAGAATGTGTTTATTTTGTGGTCGTGAGGTTGAGTGCTCGAATCCTTGTTTTCTTCGACCGTCCGAAAATCAAAGTTTCAATTCTTGTAATTTATTGGATAAACACTTCTAGAATATTACTCGTAATAATAAAAAGTACTCTATTCGTTTCAAATTTATTGTCCACTGATAAAAAATACGCAGTTTAAGGAACATAATCACCACACTTCACTTTTTCGATAACTTTTCGTACACCTTTTTATGTCATATGTATACATGAAGGCAATAAAGAAAATTTATTTTATTATACTCATCTATTTTTAAAAATAAAAAATAAAATTGAGACTGTCACAAAAAAAAATGTGAACCATAAATCTGGGACGGGTTGATTATAAAATAGTCGTATAAAAATAAAAAAGGACAATGGAATAGAATTTTGAGTTGGACAGAAAAGACAAAGGAGAAAAGCCAAAATAATAGCGGGAGAATCGGAAAATAAATTGGGTGTAGTCGTGATGGGGACTGATGGATGCACACATTCACTCTTAGGAGAAGATCATCCATATAATTACAAACGACAGAATGATGACTGTCGGATTAGCGTGGGGATGCAATTATTGGATTGCTCCCTTCCTTCTGTCTTTATCTTATACACGACGTCGTTTTCTCCTTCCCTTCGCTCGTACTACTATTACTGTTTTCTGTTTTTCTTGCCTGATTTCTCGCTACATCTTCACCCACCAATCACGTTAAATCTACCTTTCTTTTTTACCTTTTTTGCGTTAAGTTTATTTATCATCCAACCATACTGTCAAATTTAAGTACCCAGCTTTTTTACTGTTTCCTTGATTTTGGAAATCCTCTATTGCCAATTTTTATTCAATTAGTCATCTTTTTTTGCAAATAATAGAAAGATAAAATTACATAAATCGTCCTTTAAATTTAATTTTAATTTTAATTTCAGTATGTTACATAACTTCAATTACACAAATCATCATTTATCTTAAAACTTATTTCTACAAAACGTAGCTCAATACAATGGCTAGACTCGAACTCTCCGAGATGGGTAAGTTAATTTGATTGGTAAATTTCGTGAGTTATACTCTATCATCTTGTGAAATCTTTTGGTAAATTTTTTCTAAATATAACATTTTTATTTTTATTAATACTAGAATATAATCCGCGAGAATCGCGGAACTATAGTATGAAAAAATATCTATACATGATATATGAAATAGAGATTGAATTCATATAAATTGAATGTTTGATGTAATATTCTAATAATTTTAAGATTACAAATTTAATTAAAAAGTTTAGATATGGCTTTAAGAACAGTAATAAAATTTTGTGTTTTCTATGATGTTAGTAGTGCAATCCGCAGTGTGCCTAGTATTTTTAGTCTTGCGAATTGGTTATTTGTTTCCATTAAAAGCAAATGATGATTGTGTTGTCGTTAGTATTTGTTGCACCCGTTTAAGTAGGCTCACATGGAAGACTATATTCAAGAGCAAGTGAAGTCTTAATATACAAATACTCTTACATTCACATTTTTTGTTTATGTTGTCTATCTCTACCACGATCAGCCACTCGCCACTCGATTCACATTGATATTTAGGTGGTCTACCTCTACCACGACCGGCCATTGGATTTCCATTAATATGGCTTGTATTTAGTGATGATCCTTCGTTGGTTCACATTAAAATGTAATTATATTAGTCCTATATTAAAAGAATTGAATCTATAGAAGCAACTGAATCTAACGCATGATGACAAGCTAACAGTTATTATAAAGATTGTTCTATATAATGAGATTTATATAATCATTATATAGTTGTATATTACATATGAATTTTTCAACTGAAATTTATAATTTAACATATTCAATTGAGGTTAATTTAATATGTTACCTTTGCGAAACTATACTACGTCTCACCTTTACCATTAATTTTCTACGAGTGGCACCATCTATTTTTATTAATATATGATATATGATGAATGCTACGGAGTATATAAATTTAAGATGAAGACGTATGATTGGAATGCACTTATGATACTTACCATTGAATTTGTCACATATCAATCATATTCTTTGACTTATTTTTTAAATCTATGCATTCAAACCTATCAATCATTTTCTTGAAATTTATTTCTCTAAATATAAGTAGAATAATTATCAGTCGATACGTAAAACGATTTAATTAGCCGACATACTACATATTATTTCTTAAAACTAGTTTTTATACCCGTTCGATGGACGGCTAACTGTTTTTATATATTTTAGTATTTAGATGATATATGAAACGATATAGTCAAGATTATATTTTTGTCAATTGATATATCAAAAGTTATCTAAATTTTTTTCTTATTAAAATGTAAATGTAGTGTTTCAAACAAAATGTACATTTTACTTTTAACAAATCAAATATTATCTATATGCAGTAAAGTTTTTTTTTATTGATTATAAATCAAAGTAGACACTTATAATGGGACAATCAGAAACAATAACTCGCCACCCGTGTGATGCACGGTGAAAACTTAAAAGAAAACGTAGTTCTTTTAGTAGAGTATTACAAAGAAAGGAAATGACTATCGATTTATATTATTTTTCAGTGACGAATATGTACATACCTTTTTAAATACATATTTATTTTGTATTTATGAATGGTTAAGAAATTTAATGATAACATAATCTAGATACTATATGGTTATAGTATACATGTAAAACGATTATTTTATATATTTCGTGTCAGGATCGACTTGATCACTATCAAGATTAAACTTTAACAAATGCAATGAACTTCTTAACAAGAAATTTGCGGAAAAATACTTGTTAAGTTTGGAAGATATTTTAGTGTGACTTGTATGTAAATAAAACAGATAAATAAGACACAACAAATTGTATATCAAAAGCTCCAATATTATTACTTGAATAATACGAATACACTTAATTGTATTGGGGTTACAAGAACCTTGAAGCTAATATAAACATTCATGTTTTTTTTTTTAAGTACAAGTGCAAGTCTTTTTACCCTCTCTGTCTTTGAAAATCTAAGACTGCATTTATACACACACATACAATGCATACCCATGCTTCTAAGGTATGGAACTCTACTTATAGATTGTAGAGTTCCAATTACACGTTATAGTAATTAATGCATAGAAGTCAAACTATCCAAGCATGGTTTGTAGCCGTAAAGTGTCCCATGCTTTGTCGCTCATGCTTTGTCGCTCATGCTTTGTCAAGATTAGGTAACTGTAGACCCACGTGCGCCGTATATTCATTGGACAAGGCCAGCAGTAGAAACTAAGGAAACTGGTCTAGCAGCACTAACTGTGGAAACTCTTCTAGCAGTACTAATCTTAGAAATCATACCAGCAGTACTAACTCTGGAAATGAACTAGCAGTAGAAACAATTGTAGCAGTACTAATAGTGAAGAGCAGTAGAAACTTTGAATAGCAGTACTAACTCTTGAATTGCTTGGCAATACTAATCTATTATAACCCAACATTTCGGATTGATGTTCAATGACATTAAAAATACATAAGAAACCAAAACCTGTTAAAATTGAGAAAAAAATGTATGATTGTACTATAGCATTTTCTCAATAACTGATCTTTACAACTTTCTCATTCTCATCTTACATAAATCACAAAATAAATAGTTAACTGTTGATTAATTATTTTGGACCAAACCCACAAAATAAATAGTTAACTATTGATAAATTATTTGGACCAAACAATGAGTAGGAGGGTGTGAAATGAAAATAAATTTGAAAATAGAGTTTATAATGTATGTAGTAATGAATTTACGATTGATAGTCAATAATCTTGGAATTGAAAATTTTAGTAGATAAAAAATAGGTGGATCTAAACCTTTTTTCAATTTGAATGACACATAGAGTTTTTAGAAAGTTAAGGTAATGACACCTAATATTTTTAATTAGTTGTCAAAAGAATAAAGGTGACACATAGAAAAGAGATTATATTCTATTAGTTATATAAATATATTGTATTGTTAACTTAGCGACCAAGTCATATAATTTGTACAAATAGATTGTAAATCATTCCAAAGAGAACAACAACCACCGTCAACCACCATGTTCACAGGTTAAATAAAAAACACGAAATTTGTGTACCCAAATCAACACAAGCTTGTAAATCTAATTGATGGTACCTTACACGCATGGGATAATTTTGTAGAGAGGGCAAATTATCAATGTTCAACACTTTGAACGTAAAGAGTCGGCATTCACCATGCCCTGTTGGCGTTCAAGACCGGCGTTCACTTTCAATGTTTATTTTTGAACGTTGCGTTTAAGAGTTTTGTTATTTTTGATTTTCTTTTCCTTTTTTTGATTGGGTCAAAAATTATTTTTTGAGACCATTTGAGCTTTAAGCTGTGAATCGAACATTGAATCAATACTCTTAAAATTGAATCTGTGTTAAACTTCAAACATAAATAGATTTACACGTGGAATTGGTTGGAAGCAAAATAAAAGTGGGCAAATGTGATTGAGTGGCAGGGGGCCAAGGCAGGGCTATGTTGGGTTAGATGTGTCAAAATAAATGGACCGGCACCTGTTGAATTGTCAGTCAAACTGGTCGGAGATATGTTGTTATAGCACGCGCCACCTACCATTTTTATTCTTGTTCTTGTTCTTTCTTGTTTCCAATCTCTATCTCTCTTACGTCTCCATCACGCACCCCCATCAACGTCTCAACCATATTTCTCTTTCAAATTAGACAACGTATGCTCCTATTCTCAAAATAATTATCTATCATTGCATAAAAATGTTTCATCAACTTAAAGTACAAATCTAAACATATCATCAAATCAAATAATTTAATTAAACTGTAAACAAAATCGAATACATAAACACGTATAAGATTACAATGTGTGCGGCTAGCGGCACACATAATCAATGCCTTTGGGTTTGAAACTTGAAAAATTGATAAATACGTTTCGTTAAAAGGGATGTCAAGTAGATCCTTGACAACGTCATTTGACTTTTTATTTTCAAACTAACATCACCTGAGTTAAGTGATGTTAACTAAATAATTGATTTTATCAAATTAAATATACATTAATCGTATATTTTACACATTTATGTAGTATTTACTACTACGTAAGGTCTTTTTCATTATAAAAGTATTGTCATTTTATTTTATTGTTACCATTAAAAAGTGTGTTGACTATTCTTAGAAGTTAACAATTAAAGATGCGTAGATGGCTTCTTCTTTGGTTTGCTTAGGGTGAAAATTCATACATACACGTTATTTGTATGTCTCAATATCATATCACCTATTTCGGCCTTTTCCTTTTGTATTACTATTAATTTTGACGATTCTCCTTCATCTCTTAGAAAATAAATATATAAAATAATGAGTGTATTGCCCTAGAATGATAGTACTAGGTAAGATTATACTTAATCATCGGTGATCATTAGTGTTTTGAAAACCGGTTTAATCGGTCCGGTCCGATCAGTAGAATTGGGAAAATCAACATGAGAGTGGGCATTTTAAACCGGTCCTTGGTCACTTTTGAAAATTGGTCGAACTACCCGGTTCACCGATTCAACTAGGATTCGGACCGGGTTTAAACCGGTTCACACCATTTTTTTTTGTTTTCTTTTATTTCTTATTGTTTAATGTTTAATTGTTTATATATTTATTTATCATAATAGTAAAGCAATAATACATACCATAAATCATATATGCAACCAAAAATGTTAAAATCAAACCAAAAACTATTCAGTGTATTTAATACACTAAATCGGTTGACCAGCGGTCCAACCGATCCGACCGGAATCGAACCCCCTTCCGGTTCAACTAAAAAACCGGTTTTTAAAACATTAGTGATCGTCGATGTTTTGATTAGGGCTAAACTACATTAAAAGTAGGGGTAACCAATTAAGTATTTAGAAAGTATTTGAGATTGTTTAGTTAGAAGCGTTTATCTGCTTAAATCATAAGTACGTGTCATCGTGCTTATTTTTAAATTCTTATTACTTATAAACTAAACATATGAATAACTTACAGAAGGGTACATGTACCATGTTTGTTATTCATTTTCTATTCAATTCAAATAATCTATAAAAAGAAAAACACTTGAATAAACAATTCTAAACATTTCCTTGACCAATGTGCAAATGTTTAGGATTCGAAATTTAACGGGTCCATCAGCCCCTGTTCATGATATTTTAAATGTCCTTTGATTGAAACAGTAGTAGACATCAAAATGTTCGACCGCCATAATTTTCTCATTTTTATTATAGTTTTTAATATCATAATCCATCTTATGCACTTCAAGTAAATGCAAAGACATACTCCTTCTATCCCACTTTTGTTGTAATTGTAATAAAATTTTTTGTTGTATTTAAAGTATGTCGAATAAATGTCAATTTTGTTCAAATATTCATGACAAGTTTGACTGAAAATATTTAAAAAATAAATGATTGAGGATAATAAATATGGGTAAAATTGTGAGTTTCAGATTTTTAAAAGTTATTTTTTATAAGTAGACTATTAATTTGGGAAAGACAAAAATGATAAAGTGAACAATAAAAATGAGAGAAATGACGTATGTCACAGCTCATAATCTTAATGTTACACATTTTTACATGTTAGTCATTTTTTTTTCTAGCTAAAACATGCATATAAATAATTAAATAATAAATTGACAAAACAATTATGATAATAATCGAGCAAACAATCGAAGCCATCTTAGAGCTCTCCTCTTGTGTACATTTTTTTCTCTTATTAATGTTCATGAGTTTTCAGATTTTTTTTTCTTTCTTTTTTTCTTCTTAAAATCGCTACATTTTTCTAGATCAATAATGCATGCTTCCATGCATATATAACATCAATCTTTAGTTTATATGTGCATTACCTAATTATAGTTTTGTAGAAGTCAAGTTCGATCAATTATAAGTCTGAATTGCACCTCGCTACGTACTTTCTGATATTCGTATATCGGTATCATTTATAAATTTTCAACATTATAAAACTCGTATCAGGTTATGGTTGTGATAGTGTTTGATGTTGGTTATCGGTATGTTTGAACACAAATTTTAGAATCAATGAAGTGCCTTGTCAAATTTTGCTTTCTAACAAATTGACTTTCATTATCTATGAAGTTTTTAAGACCTTTTTTAGTTCATAATTAATGAATCAAAAATCTTTCCACTTCTCTTAGTTTCGGGAACATCGTTTTTTCTTCGCCGAAGAGCTTCCTTCTTTATCTAAGCGACTAATAGGCTTGGGTGGCCCATTGCCTATTTCGGGTTCACTCGGCCCGAAACCAGACAGAGAAGAAGGAAAGAAAGTCAAGTAGAATCCCGTGCTTTCGGTTGTTATTGAAAATACCTTAGATGGGTAGGTTTAACTTTCTTTGATAATTTTCCCAATAATACAAACTACTAGGGAAGCTTATAACAAATATATTCAAAGAAATTCGTTAACATCTTATGTAAATGTTTTATAAGCATCACGTATGAGGTCTATCCGTCTATAGAGGCCCATTATGTTAAATTAACTTTCTTTCTTAACTTGGAAACCAATAAGATCCATAAATGGGCCCAGTAGAATGATTAAGTAACAAGCTATCCGTCTCTACACTGTTAGGCTAGCGGGCTTTAGCCCAATAGGCCTGTATCAAACTGGCTATAAACTGTAAGCGTAATCATATATCGACCCAGTCATTTGCATAATCCAATTGATGTGTGCCTTTTTGGGCTTTCTAGATACCTTGTTTCTTGTACCCACATTAGGTAGTTCACTAGTTCTTTAAACCTTATAATCACTCGTCCAAATCTCATGTTTGTATTTGCATTGTTAATGGGCCAAAATTTATTGACTAGACTTGGATTCTATGAATAACATGGTTTACATATATAAAGTTAGTTGACCATTAATATTTCCACAAATACATTAATTCTAAGATTTTAAATTTTAATATTTTACATATATAGATAATAGCTTTTGTCACTAAATGATGGATGTGGTGATGTGGTCCCTTTAAAACGAGTATTAATAGAATAATAGGGCTTTTCAAATTTATACATTAGTGACTAAAACATGCTAATGTCCGGTCAGGGAAGAGGGTCGGTGAGAGTCTTTCAAAAACATAACTGATTAACAAGTGTGATAATTGCCTACATCATATTTTGTCGATTCCAATGAAAAAAAATATAATAATTAAATAAAATTGTCTATCCACTATTATTTTTAATAGATCCACCACAAATGTGCAATAACGAGTTGTACTACATGCAAATATATATGTAATATAAAAATCATATTGCAAATATCATTACCCTTTAGCAATACAATTGAAAGAATACGTTCAGAAACGCAACTTTATTGTTGATTGTTTTTAACCAATAGTGGTCTCGAGATGAGCTCCCTATTATAAAGTTGGGAATTCAAGTCATGTAAATAAGACAAATGTAAATATCCGTAAATTAATGTATATATTTGTGGTACTAGTGTATATGCGTACTTACCTTTTTGAAAAATAATAAAAATAAGTTATAAACACCACAGGCATAGCAAGTAAACGGGTTTCATTTTGAGGAAAAATATGGCCAACCTATAAAAAAAAGTTAAGTCTTTAGTTAAAAATCGTGTAAATGTCAAATAAACAAACAATATTTACAATTGAGGTAGTATTTGGTAAGAAGGTAGGAATCACAATCGAAATCGATATAAAATTAGGTTGAGTTTTCGTGACATTTCCCCATCAAACAAATCTTGGAGCATCTCAAGGGTAAATAATAAGTAAATAATAAATAATAAAATATTAAAATTGGGGGCCAAGTTGGTAGCTAAAACCATAATTTACGGGAGAATGACCCCAAACCGTTGACCAATGTTTATTAAAATACTCGTTTAAATTAAAAAAAGAAAAAAAGAAAAAGAAGGTAATACAGCAAACATTTCATATAACGTTATTTAGAGAATGTCATGCTTGGACCAAAGAATTCAAGTCTACGAGAATAATTAATAACAGTTTGTTAGTTAGTAGTTGTCAAAGACTTTTGCTAATCACAACTGGAGTAATATTTCTTAGTATCAAACAAGGGGGATTGTAAAACTCGGCCATTTCAGTCCCTTGTGACTCGAGGGTGATCCAAAGTGACCGGGTATAACTCGGATCGAAACTCGATCAAACGTGAAAAAACTTGGTCCAACTCATAATAACCTGGTCAAACTTGCTCAAAGTCAAACTCGGTCAACATATGTTTTAAAAATTGGCCTTTTAGTCCAATTAAACGTTGACACACTTTCTTTTCCTTCGTTTTCGATATTTAGTGTCGATATTTAAATCAATATGAGTACTCCCCGCGTACTCGCCACAAAGTCTCGATCAAGTACTTCCCGTTTAGACCGAGTACTCGCTACAAAGTTCCGATTAAGTACCCCCGCCTAACGACTTTTACAACTTTGATATCAACCGATGGTAATCAATAGAATTTAAATACACTTACTTATTTTGATTCATATTAGTAAAACATTTTTTAACCTAATTATTATTTGTCATGATATAATAATGAAGAATCATATCATATATTATGAATATATTAAAATTGTCACCGTTGATTATTCGTTTTCCTTCTTTCAACAAACTCATCTCCCCAAAAAAAAGTGTAGAACAAAATCCAACATACCCGTAAAAAAAGGTGTCTAGAAGTATTCAATTTATGTTTTCGGTTAGTTAAAAACTTAAAATAGTATAATAGCAACACTTTATTTAAGCATATATATAAAACCAATACTACGTACGTACGAGTAGTATATGTTTTCATAAAATATATTACTTATCACTCTAGATTAAAACAAAATCAGGTTGTCAAAAACAAGAAGCTTAATCTTGATAAACTACATAGTAATATCTATTTAAGGTACACTATAACAATTTCAACATATAGTATATTCTTTTTGTCTTAAAAATATTGAACAACCCAAAACTTATTTATCTAGTTTCATTTCAATTCATGGTACTTTTGGTTTAACATGTCTTAAACAAATAAAATAAAAGTGGTTTAGTACTTTATGTATTCAAAACTAAACAGTCAACGATCAAATGGCCATTGACTAGCGATATCGACGTGCGTTGTGACAAATGTATATTCGTGGACTAGTGTATACATTCGTGATATGGGTATATGAAATGTGAATATTCTTATTTCTATAAAGAAAAACTGAACAACCGTCGAAAACAAATAAACTTAAAACAAAATATAAAAATTGAATCAACTATCGAATAAACTTGAATTGAACTCGAATTTGATCCGCCAACATAATCTAAACTAGTTTGTTTATGTCTAAAAAAGATATTAAAAACTATAACGTAAAAAATGCTACAGAAAAAGCATGATTGTTTATTTTGTTCCCAACTACAAAAAGCAAAAAATTTATTGTGCAATAATTCAATCACAAGTTAGATTAGATAAACAAAAATGTCACCTTTTTTATTGTTTAAAGATATAAGTTGGTTTTTCCTTTCAGGCACAAGTGGAAGTTAAAGAGAGGTAACCAATATTTGGGCTAAGTTTTAAATATTCAATTGTCCCATTCACCTCAAATTTTAAAGGCAAAGATTTATGGTGCTAGGTTCTGCTTTAATTTTGGTTTCAGAGACAACTTTTGTGAATTTGAGCTTGACCAGTTTGAATCTTTTTAAGGTATAGTCAACTTCACTCTTTCTTCCCCATTCAATCAATATTCCTAATTTGTTCACTTTGTGCCTGTGTTTATAATTAACAGTGTGTTCTTGGCGTTGTGTATGTTTTTTAGAATATATTCTTCTTTCAAAGCCAGACCTGTTTTTTTTTTTTTGTGTGTGATGGTGTTTCTTGTTTCCCTCCTCAAATTTGGGTTTTGAAGTTTGAATCAAAGGTTTTGATTCTGAAATCCTTCAAAGTTGACACCTTTTGCTTTTTTGAATCTGGGGTTTCAGTCTTTTACATTTTTTGTGCTTTTATTCAGGAGTGAATCAAATTGGTTAAACACACAAACAAACAAAAACACTAAAACTCATCTTCTTTTTTCTCTTATCAAAAAATTGGAATTTGTAGTCCTTGAAAATTTTAAGAGATTGATGCATTATTCACTCTGGAAACCCATCATTTCCCATTGTTCTTTTTTGATTTCTGATAAAAGGAACAAGAATAAAAATGGGTGTCATCATTCTTTAGAAGAAATCAGCAGAAACCCATCAGTTCTTAGAAGATTACAAGAAAACATACTTAAAGATGCACTTGAACAAGCATCTGAAGATGGGTGTCTCATGAAATCCCAAAATATGGATTCTTTAGAATCTGTTGATGTTAAAGATAAGAGCTTGGGGAGGTCAAGATCACTAGCAAGATTACAAGCTCAAAAAGAATTCTTAAAAGCTACATCGTTAGCTGCTGATAGGTTGTTTGAGGTTTATGACTCAATTCCTGATTTTGATGAAGCTTTTGTAAAGTTCTTAACAATGTACCCAAAGTACAAATCATCTGAAAAGATTGATCAATTGAGGGATGATGAGTATTCTCATTTGGCTGAAACTCTTTCAAAGGTATGTCTTGATTATTGTGGATTTGGGTTGTTTTCATTTCTTCAAACTGTTGATTGTTGGGAATCTTCAACAATTGGTTTATCTGAAATAACTGCAAATTTGTGTAATCATGCTCTTTATGGTGGTGGAGATATAGGCACCGTTGAACATGATATAAAAACTAGGATTATGGATTACTTAAACATCCCTGAGAATGAATATGGCCTGGTTTTTACTGTTAGTAGAGGTTCTGCTTTTAAACTTTTAGCCGAATCGTACCCCTTCCACACGAATAAAAAGTTGTTAACGATGTTTGATCACGAGAGTCAATCGGTTAATTGGATGGCCCAGAGTGCAAAAGAGAAAGGTGCAAAGGTTCATAGTGCATGGTTCAATTGGCCTACACTGAACCCATGTGCGACACATCTTACAAAGATGATTTTAAATAAGAAAAGGAGGAAAAAAGATTCGGCTACAGGGCTTTTTGTGTTTCCTGTTCAATCTAGAGTTACGGGTGCTAAGTATTCGTATCAATGGATGGCAATGGCACAACAAAACAATTGGCATGTGTTACTTGATGGAGGGGCGTTGGGCCCGAAAGATATGGATTCACTCGGGTTGTCTTTGTTTAGGCCCGATTTTATTATCACGTCATTTTATAGAGTTTTTGGGTTTGACCCGACTGGATTTGGGTGTCTTCTTATTAAAAAATCGGTGATAGGAAGCCTTCATAACCAATCTAGTCATGCTACTAGTTCTGGTCTTGTGAAGATCAGTCCTGTTTTTCCTCTTTACTCGGATGATTCTATTGATGGAATCCCGGGACCATTAAATGGAATCGAAGATGTTGAAGTTGGTGGAAAAGGGGTTGGGATATCGGAAAATAAACCCGGAGCTCAGTTACCGGCCTTTTCTGGTGCATTCACTCCTTCTCAGGTGAGGAATGTATTTGAAACCGAAATGGATCACAGTAACGGGTCGGATAAAGATGGAAGTAGTTCCGTTTTTGAAGAAACTAGTAGTTTTTCGGTTGGTGAGGTTATGAAAAGTCCTGTTTTTAGTGAAGAAGATGAATCGTCTGATAATTCGGCATGGATTAGTTTGGGCACGAGTCCAGTTTTAAGCAAGGCTTTGTCTTTCAAAGCTGCAGTCAAGAGTCAAGAAATAGAGAAATGTGAATTGAAAATACCAAACAGTAAAGGGAATGGGAGTGCGATTATACAAAGAGAAACCGAAAGTGATTTCAGATTACTTCGGGGTAGGGAAGATAGTAAACGGGTATCGTTTGGTTTGGAAAAAGATGATGACTTCACATTTTCTCGGCCTTTAGACAATGAGGAAGATGATATAGAATTTGAATCAGATAGAAGGGAACTCGAAATATCATGCAGGCATCTTGATCATGTAAACATGTCCGGCCTCAATAAGACGACACTCAGGTTGCGTTTCTTGATCAATTGGCTTGTGACTTCATTACTTCAACTGAGATTACCGGGCTCAAACGGGTCAATCCCACTTGTTCACATTTATGGGCCTAAAATAAAATATGAAAGGGGAGCATCAGTGGCGTTTAATGTGAGAAACAGAAGTAACGGTTTATTCAGTCCTGAAATCGTTCAAAAATTAGCCGAAGCAAATGGGATTTCACTTGGTGTTGGGATTCTTAGTCATGTAAAGATCATACCGACCCGTGAGTCTATGGATCTTGTTGACATGACTTTATGCAGACCGATGGATGGTGAGAAACACAATGGAAACGGGTTTGTTAGAGCCGAGGTTGTCACTGCTTCTCTTGGCTTCTTGACTAACTTTGATGATGTGTATAAATTATGGGTTTTTGTCGCGAAATTCCTTAATCCATCTTTTATTAGAGAGTATGGACTATCGACTGTCGTTGAAGGCGAGAGGTACTAAAGATTTGTGCATATGAAACAGCCCGTTTTGGGCACGAATCGTAGGTTTATCGAACATACTCTTGGTGCAAATGTTTGTATTTTGTTTAACTGAAACTTGTTTGGTAGAGGTAAGAGTTATAGCTTAGAAGGTTTGTTCATGGCTTGAAACAGAATATGATATGGGGTTCACAATGTATCTGTATAATAGTTTTTTCTTCTTTTGCTTTAAGCAACTGAAGTTGACTTTGCTTTGCTTGTGGATGTAGTTTACTTTTGGTTTTAATTTTTTATGTCAAATTATTGTTTTTGGTCTTATAAGAAACTATAAAATTATATCGTTTAGATCCCGATGGCAGTGACAAATGGCAATGGATGGTAGAAGGTGAGCAGTTTTATACGGTTAAAAAAATGGCAAAGAAGATTGAAGTGTTGTTGATGATCGGGCAAGCGGGTCAAGAAACGCAGCAGGTCAAATTCGTACTGAGTAAGATCAACATCTTTGCTTGGAGAACGAGAAGAAGAGGATTAGTGTTGTCCTCGAGGGTGTGCAAGTGGTGCGGTCGCACGGGACCGCCAAATTTTTAGGGCCTCCAAATTAGGTTCGGTACTAGTAGCAGCTATTAATATTCGACAAGAATTTCCAAAATTATGGGGTGTCAGGATATTTGAGGCCTCAAAATTCGAAAACAATAAACAAGTTCTACTATATTAGTTTTTAAATCGAACTATTAGTTGTAATATTAATTAGAAAAAGTATATTATTGAACTTTGGATGCATAGCACTGATAAGTTTATAGCTTTCATCGTAACTTTATATTATAGGGTCTCATTTATGACGATTTGCACAGGGCCTCAAAAATCTCAGGGACGACTCTGAAGAGGATCCCGGTTCTTGTGTAGTTGAACAAAAGAGGTATTGATTTGCATTCGTTATTATGTCCATTTTATGAAAAGAATGTTGAAACAATCGATCATTGTCTAATTTTATGTAGTGAGTCAATGATGGTTCGGGCCAATGTATTTTGTTGGTGGAAAATGGGTAGCTGTGATGTGTTAGATATGGAGGAATTGTTAGAATCTATTAATAGGTATGATGGCAGTAAGATAGTGAAATAAGTATGGACGGGGTATAATGGGTCACGAAGTATTTGATTTGGAAAAATAGGAATGCTAAGGCTTTTGCGGAAAAGGTCATAAGGGACGCGGGATTATTTCAAGAGGTGCAGATACGAAGTTTTGAGTGGATGAAAAGTAAACTGAAGATGGTGAAACTTGAGTGGGCTCGTTGGGCAAGTGATCTGAAAGCTTGTGTTGATGGGCAGGTGGTATCAAACAGGTAAGGGGTACTGATTCGGGTTAGTATTGTACAGTCATAAAAGTCTAATGTCTGTGCACTGCAGCTAAAGGAAAAATTCATCACTGTTGGAGAGCATGGGGCTGTTAATGGTTGGGGTCTGTATACTTAATTAATTGATGTACATTGACTAATGTTTAAAGGCTACTGTGATTGTGGGCTTACATTGTACATATGAAAAGTTTTCATGCACAGCTCGTTAAGATTACAAAAATTAACAGTTTTTTCTTTAAATAACATTGATGTGTAACATTTTAGATTTATATATATATTTTTAAAAGAATTAGTCCCACGCTTGATGCTTAGACCTATACAATTCGATCAATTAAAACGACATTATACAATGGGTTATACACATGTTAAAATACCTTGTTGGACAACTACGAGGGGTTGACTAGTTGACTATGGAATAGATTCTTTGCAGAGTCCCAAGTTTTGGTTGGGTGTTGTTCTCCATGTTTCCTTTGTCTTGTTTCTGTTTTATTTTTGTAATTTTTAGTTGTTTCTTGTTTGTATGCACATATCATATGTGCTCCTATCAAGTTTCTACTTGTTGACTTGTTTCTTTAGAGCCGCAACTATTCTTTTTGTTTATTTGAAGACCTTGTGTATGTATAGTACTATACTAGATTAATACTTGTATTTTACGGCGGTGAAAATTTTAACATTGATAAAAAATGAAGTGATAAAGTGTTCGTGAACATTGTGTTTTTATGGAGTAAATTATGATAGTCATTTTAACATTACCTGATTATTAAGGGCACAAAGTTATTGGTTCTTGCTAAACGGTGAGTTAGTTACGAAGTAAGTTACATCACATATAATATATAAATGTTATACATAAGCAAATATTCTAGGACAAATATTTCTTGTTTATGTACAGATAAAAAATGATAGTTTCCAAATGTGTAATTCGTTTCTATATTTTGCAAATGGTACTTTGGTCTATTCCGTTAATATTAGAGGTATTGTTGTCATTTGAATTCTGTAAATTTGTAAGACAATGAAAGAATTGCTAAACAATTTATAAGGGTGTTAGATAGTAGGCCCGTTTTCGGACCATGTTAAGCCTGACCCGCTGTAAAAATTAAACTTATCAATTTCACTTATAAGATTTGATCAACTATTTGTTTACAATTACTCTCTATCAGTTGTTGTATAAGAGAAAAAGAATTTAATGATAACAAAATAAGACAAAGAAATATTCAAAGACGTCGTATTCATTTTTAAGGTAAGAACGTGTTTATTTTTAAAGCATAATAATATTTTGAATATGACATTAACGAGAGTTATTTACACATGTTAGTTGAATTATATAAGGGCAATGATATTTACAAAATCATCTTTTAATAAATACATAAAAATTATGCATTGTTAATATATGTTAAATACAATTTGTTAATGTATAATTTTAATGTATTTATCAAAAGTTGAATACTATTACTTTATATTTTGTCCTTTTTATGTATTTCTTTTTAGTTTTCTTTCATCGTGTCACATTCATTTTAAGACCTTATTAACAAGCAATGCTTATACAAATTTAGTGAGCTGGTATGTTTGTGATTTGACATCAACTTGAGCTTTTTTTTAATAACATTATTAAACAAAAAAACAATTAATAATAAGTTTTAAGATATATGTACCATAAAACAATTAATTAATAATTTGTTAAATTCTCTCTCTCATAATTTTGTTATACTTTCGAACTGACTGTTTATCACTATATATAATAATTTGATGATAAATCCACTATTCAATTTGATAAATTTACCAAAAGTATGCATTAATATGTTATATATTACAACCAATTAATACATGTTTTTGGTGAATTTATCAAATTGGATGGTGATTATGTTATTTGACACACATATGTATATATATATAACAATAAATAATGTAAGAATTTAAGAACTTATGGTCACTATTTAATTGTGTCTTCTATAAGGTATTTTATTAATTGATTATGTAGTCCTACGCATTAACACGAAGTTAGTCAAATCTATATGAAATCTAAAACATATGCTAAGTAATTTTAATTTCTAGCTGGTCCAATACTTAATGCTAGAATGAGTACTCTTATAGCATATTATATGTGCATGGTTAGGTGTAATAATAAATAAAATAAGTGTTTGAGGGGTAAAGCTAAAATTTATCTTGTATATATCTTTTTCTACTACAAGTGCCTTTTCACCTATTTCAATATTAGTTTTGACATGTAAATATATAATTGATTAGTGGAAACCTAAGCTTTCATTAGTCAGATAATATATAACTTTCAAATGATACATATATATATATATATTATAATTAAATTATAATTATATATTGTATATATTATATATATACATGAAAATGAAATAAATAGTCGTGGGATGAAGTCTGAGAAGGACAGAAAATAGCTTTTAATAAGCCAGCTAGCTAACATTTGACTTTGAACCAACAATAGTGTACCATAGCATATTGATATGAGAAAGCTCATACTCATTGTGCGCCACTGCACCCACTACCCCAACCAATAATAACAATAAGCTTTCATAACATGTATATTTTATAGCTCAAATTTCTTTCATATAGTATATAACAGCAAAGTTTCATAATATGTAATTTTCAGGTCATACTGATAGTTACATTTTTTTGAAAGTCAATATTACAGTTTAGTATTGATATAATTAAAACTAACAAGATGATAGAGAATACACGACCGTATACTATCACTCCAACCAAAACGATATTATGACCAATGACCCTAAACATAAATTTCCAACCAAAACAGCGATGGAAACAAATTCTAGCCAATACAATTCTAAAAATGACCCAAATACTGCAACAACCTCCACTAGCTGATCAAACAATCGAAGGAGGAACCACCACCAATCAAACCCAACATAACATAATATCACTTAAGGACATCACCTGATAGAAAGCATAAAAACTGGTGAAAACAACCGACCAACAACTTGACACATCACATTGACACCTGATACAAAACCCTCCGAAACTTCAAACCAAACAGTTTCGACAACATAATCACACCGAGTGGTGACATTGTGAGATGAATGGCCAGTTAACGATGTTAAAAATGACGACTATAAGACCACCCCATGCTTGTCGACCCTTGAACCTTGTTGAAATGACCAAAAAGTAAGTATAGATCACGACATCAACCACCGATCTAAACCAGACTAAAGCTTTGCTAGCATGTAGGAAAAACACTGAAAGTTAGCACCAAAAATTACCATCGAAGGAAGAACACCTTGAAACGACCTGCTGAAAATTGAAACCTTGTTACAAAAACGACCCTTGAACGTAGCTGAAAAAACAACCCGTTGAAACCCTTGTCGGAGAAACGCCCTTTGAAACCTTACTGGAAAAAACACTCTTGAGACCTAGCTGGAAAATGACTCTTTAAAACGTTGTTGGAAAACGATCTTTTATATCTTGACAGAAAACGACCATTTGAAACCTTGTCAACAACCTTGAAACCTTTGAAACCTTTGAAACCTTTGAAACCTTGTCAACAACCTTGAAACCTTACCGGCGAAACGGACCTTGAAACTTAGCTGAAAAAACAACCTAAAAGCCCTTGTAAAAAAAACGAACGTTAAGAACTCGCCGAAAAAACGACCATCGGAATGAGAGAAGAGGAATGTAGTAGGAGGGGGAGCGGGGGAGCCCTCCGGACTAGGCCTGGCAATGGATCGGATTTGATCCAAATCCGATCTGATCCGATCCAATTATATGACTTATTGGATAAAAAAATTTAATCCATCAATCCAATTAGTGATCCAATAAACCGATCCAAATATCCAATTATACATTTGGATCGATCCATTTATAAAAAAATAAAAAAGAGTAAATGAGAGTTCTTTATCAATCTATCATATGCGAGTATGCAACAGACACTCTGACACTACGACTCATCGACGAACACCACCGCTAGTCTCCGACGAACATCACCGCTAGTCTCCGACGAACACCACTGCAGCTCCAACAAGCCAGGATTTGCGGTGATGAGCTGAAACTTCGTAGAGACGGAATTGTGAAACGGTTATACGCGTGAAATCAGTGTAGTAATTAGGATGTATATGTAAATGTAATTACTGAGCAGAAGCCAAACGGTGTCGTTCGGAGTGTTGGAAATGATTCTCCGCAATCGATTCCTCAGGAAATGATTATTCGTTAACTCCGCAATGGATCCATACGGTGGATTATTTGATGATGATGAAAAGAGTAAAATTGTGAGGATCAAAGAACAGCTTGAAGATCCACATCAGCTTTAATTTGTTGGAGATGGTAATAGTGAAGGCATGTGATCAACTTTTTTCTATAATGGCATTTGCGCAAAGAAAAGGAGAAAAGAATGACCCGTGCTTTGTAAATTATTGTGTACAGTTATGTTTTTATCTCAGTGCTAACATAATCCTTACAGTTTGAAAACTGATGTGCCAATAATAATGAATTCAATGAGACGTAAAAGGTATTTTTGTCTAAATAATTTTGCAAAAAAATAAAATAAAATATTAAATGGATCGATCCGGACCATGATCCGATCCACTTAAATTAATTGGATATGGATCGGATCACGATCCATTATAACGGATTATGGATCGGATCATGATCTATTTGAGATGGATCACTAATGGAGCGGATTAAAATCCATCCATATCCATCCATTGACAGGCCTAGGGGTGCAAACGAGTCGAGCTTTTATCAAGCAACTCGAGCTCGGCTCGAGCTTGAGCTCGTTTGAGTCGAGCTTTTATCGAGTTCGAGCCCGATCTCGAGCTTAAAAGTAGAGCTTGAAATATATATCGAGTCGAGCTCGAGCCTTTAAGAGCTCGGCTCGAGCTGTTATCGAGTTTTTCTAGCTTTAATTAATATGTATATTTTTATATAAATGTATATGTAATTTTGAATCTATAAATTATATCATTATTATACTTTAAATATTGTTATACTATTTTACATACTTTAAACTAATTTTCACACTTTATTTGTATTTTCTATATATTTGAAATGATTTTTGGTATTTATTTTTATTTTTAATATATTATAAAATAAGTTTGGGTATTAAAAATAATTTTTTATAAGAATAGTCGAGCTTTTCGAGCCGAGCTCGAGCTATCCTGAAACATTTTCGAGTCGAGCTCGAGCATTCATCGTGAAAGCTCGTCGAGCTATCGAGCCGAGCTCGAGCATACCATAAGTGAGTCGAGCTGAGCTCGAGCTCGGGCTCGGCTCGACTCGATTACAGCCCTAGACAGACCTAATCCGGACCGCCGACCAAAGTCGACGAACGGAGAAGAAAGGGGTGGCAGGTGCTTGAAGTTTAGGGTTATAGTTGAAATTTATCCCAATCTTGCAATATTTATCATCATAATTGTAGATTTTTGAAAAGTTTTAATAAAAAATGAGAAATAATTTGGTTATAAAAGATTTACAAAAAGTTTCTTACAAAATGAAAAAAAGAAGTACGAAAAAACTAACGTGATGATTACAAATCATTTTACAATATTCTTTTGTAAACATTCTTTGTAACCGTAACATTACTCATCAAAAATTAGTTAATTACACACATTTTACATTAAAAATTATTGATTTCAATATATGAAATTCATGCATTGAGTTAGAACATATGAAATATCAAGATAAGGAATGAATTATCTATTTATGATATTAAATATATTTCTTTATTATCAATTTAATTTTCATATTTCTATTTTTATCTGTTTTAAAGTAATTGAAAGTATTAATATTAATGGTCACTCTCACTTTTTATCAAGTTAATATTTAGGTTGGTAATTATGAAATTGGATTGGTTTACAATGTAAATTAGTACATTTCAGTAAATATATTATTTATATAGTGAATAATATAATTAATACCTTTTTTACGGATTCAATTTCATTTCCTCTTTATAAAAGTTACTTGATAATTGGTTTAACCACTCTTCTACTCAATCCATTTAATGAAAGAAAAAAAAAATAAGTCAAACTTTTTAAGTCAACCACTAATGTTAAAGGAGTTAGTTTCATCATTCTAAAATGGACTTTTCATTAACACAAATCTCAATATTATAAGCTCCAACATCTCTTTGTTATTTTCAACATTACTATTGACTTTATTCATTAGGATTTTGTATTTTAGTAAATACGTAATATACTAATATTAATTTAAGTAAAACCATAAAATTGAATAATTAAAAAGGAAATTAACAGAGTGAGTAGTTGTTTAATTAAAAATAAGCCCCGTCTCATACCAGTTGCTGAAACAAATAAAAAATAAAATTAATTTATTTTTTCATAGGTGGAGTTAATAGCTACAGCCCCAGCAACAGAAATAGTCAATTTACACACACATAAAACACAATATACAAATACTGGGTCATCATCAATCATAAAGGTATGTTTTTGGATTAAACAAGTGAAGTAAATGAGCCATTGATCTGGTGGGTTTGCTTTTATTGAGTCTCATCTTCTATTCACTCAAGCTCAAAGATTGGGGCTTTTTTCAAGATATCTGGATTTTAAAATTAGGGTTCTTTCCCTTTGAACCATTTGCTTATTTCCCATCATTCTTTATGGATCTAGGGTTTCATCTTTATTTTGTGTTTTGTGTCTAGGGCTTGGAATTTTCTTGAATCTTGGGTTCCTTTTTTTTTCTGGGTTTTATAAATTTGTTGTGGGGTTTTTTGGATTTATTATCTTTCCTGTTCTTCATTTTTCTTCTTATGTATGACTGTAGACAGCTGCATTGACCTTTCTATTTAGTTGGGATTTTTTTTGTTTTTATTGTTTTTGCTCAAATTCCAAGACTTCAACCTTGTCTGTGTAACCCCTTCTTTTCTGACATTAATCTTGTAGTTCTTTGATCTGTGTTGTTCAATTTCATCTGGGTTTGATTTGTATTGAACTAAGCTAGCTCCTTTATTGTTCAAAACAAATTGTTGTTTTTGGAATGTTAAAAAGTTGATTCCTTTTTACTTTTTGTTGTTGGGAATTAGGGTTTGGCTTTATATGTAAATAAGCCAACTTTTGTATTTGATTGTGGGTAGATTGCTTATGAACATAAGCTGATTTAATGCATCTTTCACTATGGAAGCCAATTTCTCACTGTGCTGCTTTGATCTTGGACAAAAAAAGCAAAAAGAAAAATGGGTCTGAAAACCCTTATTCTTCTGATGATATCAGAAAGAACCCATCAGTTCTTAGGAGATTACAAGAACACAAACTTAGAGAAGCTCTTGAAGAAGCTTCTGAAGATGGGTCACTGGTTAAATCTCAAGATATTGACTCTGAATCTGCAGTCAACAATCAAGATGAAGGATTGGGAAGATCTCGATCTCTCGCAAGACTCGAAACTCAAAAAGAATTCCTCAGAGCAACTGCACTTGCTGCTGACCGAACATTCGAGACCGAAGATTCGATCCCTGATCTTCATCAATCGTTCTCCAAGTTCCTGACTATGTATCCAAAGTATCAGTCTTCAGAAAAGATTGATCATTTGAGGTCAGACGATTATTCCCATTTATCCGATTCTGTTCCAAAGGTATGCCTTGATTATTGTGGATTTGGGTTGTTTTCATTTCTGCAAACAGTTCATTATTGGGAATCATCAACATTTAGTTTATCAGAAATAACTGCAAATTTGAGTAATCATGCTCTTTATGGTGGTGCTGAGAAAGGAACTGTGGAACATGATATAAAGACTCGAATTATGGATTATTTGAACATCCCCGAGAACGAATATGGTCTTGTTTTCACAGTTAGTAGAGGTTCTGCTTTTAAACTTCTCGCTGAATCATACCCTTTTCACACGAATAAAAAGTTGTTAACGATGTTCGATCATGAGAGCCAATCTGTGAATTGGATGGGTCAGAGTGCTAAAGCGAAGGGTGCGAAAGTTCAAAGCGCTTGGTTTAAATGGCCAACACTTAAACTATGTTCGACAGATTTAAGAAAGCAAATTTCAAACAAAAAAAGGAGGAAAAAAGATTCAGCTACGGGGCTTTTTGTGTTTCCCGTTCAGTCTAGAGTTACGGGTGCTAAATATTCGTATCAGTGGATGGCGTTGGCCCAACAAAACAATTGGCATGTGTTGCTTGATGCAGGGGCATTGGGTCCTAAAGACATGGATTCACTCGGGTTATCTCTTTTCCGACCTGATTTTATTATCACGTCTTTTTACCGAGTTTTTGGGTTTGACCCAACTGGATTTGGGTGCCTGCTCATTAAGAAATCGGTGATAAGAAGTCTTCAAAATCAGTCGGGTCATGCTGGATCCGGTATAGTGAAGATTAGTCCGGTCTTTCCTTTATACTTGAGTGATTCTGTTGATGGAATCCCGGGATTAACCGGTATCGAAGATGATGAAGTCGGTGGAAATGGTGAGTTAACATCTGAAAGTAGTCGGCCCGGCCCGCAGTTGCCTGCATTTTCTGGGGCGTACACTTCTGCGCAAGTGAGAGAAGTGTTTGATACCGAGATGGACCATGATAACATTTCTGATAGAGATGGGACGAGCACAGTTTTTGAAGAAGGTGAGGGCTTTTCAGTTGGTGAGGTGATGAGGAGTCCTGTGTTTAGTGAAGACGAGTCATCTGATAACTCGTTATGGATTGATTTAGGGCAGAGCCCGTTAGGGTCAGATTACGGCGGCAACGATAAGCACCGGGGTACGTCTCCCCTGCCACCATTTTGGTTCACGGGGCGGAACAAAAACAAGCAGTTATCATCTCCTAAACCGACTTCAAAGATAGCTAATAGCCCCATGTACGGCAACGAAGCTCGAATGTTGTCATTTGATGCAGCTGTTATGTCGGTTTCTCAAGAATTGGACCGAATTAAGGAGGATCCTCAAGAAGATCACTTTAAGGAGGCCACAAACAATACTCCCAATCATCACCATTTTAACGAGATCGAGGAAGAAGAAATGGAAACGAGTAGATGGGAGAACGGGTCAAGCTCGAAAATCCTGTCTCAGGCAAAAGAGAGTGCCATAAGGCGGGAAACAGAGGGTGAATTTCGGTTGTTGGGAAGGAGAGAAGGGAATCGGTTTTCGGGTAGTAAACTTTTCGGTGTCGATGAGATTGAATCACAGACTGGAAGCAAAGGAAGAAGAGTATCGTTTACTACAGAAGATCAGAGTAAAAATGGAGAGTTTTTAGCAACAAATGTTGAAGATGATGATTATATTAGTGAAGGTGATTATGGTGAAGGGCAAGAATCAAGTAGGAGGGAACCCGAGATCACGTGTAAGCATCTTGATCATGTAAACATGTTGGGTCTCAATAAGACAACTCTTCGATTGCGGTTTTTGGTCAATTGGCTTGTGACATCACTGCTTCAGTTGCGGATACCAGGTTCAAACGGGCAAGACAGTGTGCCACTAGTTCACATATACGGGCCGAAAATCAAATACGAAAGGGGTGCATCGGTTGCTTTTAATGTTAGAGACAGAAAGAGAGGTTTAATAAACCCTGAAGTGGTTCAAAAGTTAGCTGAAATAAACGGGATTTCTCTTGGTGTCGGTATACTTAGTCATATACGGATCTTGGATAGCTCCAGACAGAACCGTGGGGCTCCAAATCATGAAGACACGACACTCTGTAAGCCGATGGAGAATGGAGGACATAATGGGAAAAGCGGGTTCATTAGAGTCGAAGTGGTGACTGCTTCTTTGGGTTTTTTGACTAACTTTAGTGATGTCTATAATCTATGGGCTTTCGTTGCAAAGTTCTTGAATCCGGAGTTTAACAAGGAAGACGGGCTTTCGACTGTTGTGGAAGATGAAGAAGAATAATATAATAGTTGCTTTGTGTTTTTGAGGTTTAAAAATGTGAGATTGTTCAGGTGCAACAGAGAAATGGTTAGTTAAGAAAGGTGCTATCTTTTTCTTTTGTGTCTGAATCTTTTTGTCTCTTGATGTCATTCATGAACACAGGCAGATGTATTTGTTCATTCTTATGTTTTTATTTGCTTTGTGATTTTGATATCGTAGAGCTTCCGGATTTAAAATAGTTCTTATATCGCTGTCTTGAAAATGTGAAATCGAATGAACAAAGCCCCTTCTGCTTCATATGCTGATTTATGCAATGTTTGCTTTACAAAGTTGCATGCTTTTTCAAGAAAAGATGGTAAGGTATCATTGTCCTTTTCATTTTGTTTGCTAGAACTTAGTTTGTTCTTTCAGTTTTGTATCCAAAGGTGGAACAACAAATCTGATTTAATATTGATATATTGACTTGTTTAACCAAAAGTTGTATATTGTTATGAGTTTGTTAATGTCAGCTAGGGCTTAAAGTAAGAATTTGAATATTGTGATATTTGAATGCATATGGATTTGAAGAGCATCTTGATGTGGAAATTGTACTATTAGCTTTAATAACAAGGGTAGGCCATAGCCAGCAACCCTTGTTTGCCATTACTATAGTGTCATATGCCTTTTATCATTGCATTACCAGTTTACCACTCCTCCTGATTATAGAACATCAAGCAATTAATATTTTATGTATAATTCTCATTAGCTTCTCCAAGTTTGATTACTTTGACAACTGGTTTTGTGACTAACAGTCATGAATCCACAGTAATCACTCTGGATGATGAATATAATGCTCTGACTCACATTTATGGCTTTAAATAATAAAGATTAATCTTTAATTGGTATTAAGAGCAAATAATTTTTCATAACTATTAAATGAGAATAACTGGTGCTTTAATCATATGAGGGCCCTTCTCAATTCTTTTAAGAATCTTGGTGCTGATGGATTGCTACTTGACTAGAGAAGTAAACCAGGATACCTACCCCAATATAACTAATATTGCAACTTTAGGTGAATAGATTGGCATAAAAGTAAAAACATAAACTAATGGAGATATACTTGATAAGCTTATTTTTTTATATAGCACATTGTGTTTAAAAAGTGAAAACTTTACATTGTGACAAAGTACAGTTGACCAAACCCATCATAAAGCTTCCCAAAAGTCTAGCTTTTTTGGTAAGCCACATATCATACAAGGTTCTAATCTATTGATCTCAATCCAAGATACTGGTTTATTCCTCATCTTTTAACCTTTACACAACCTAATAAATGGCCTGTGAATGCGTCTAGGAATCCATTATTTTTAAGAGAAAAGCAGCTTCCAATGCAGACTCTTTGCACTGTAAATATCTGTTGTCTTCAACTATATCAGTGGTTAAATTGAGAAGGATAGGATGGTTTGGATCATAAATGGTGCGCTCACGTACTCGTGCAACCCATTTTGCAGCTTCCCATACTCCAAATCTGAAGACAAGAAAAACTGACTTGTTTTTAATATTTTTAGGAACGATTTTAGATTTTGGAAACAAGGAATTTATAATAAAAGAATAGTCAACCAAAATGTTGGAATTTAACCTTGTGTTGAAAGATGAGCTGACCAAAACTGCTGGATAAAGAACATCCTTTTGAATGTTCTCGTAGGGAGAAAACTTCCTTATGGCTTCAAAGTCCTCTACGTCTCCAGGGTACCCAAACTCTTCATAGTCAACAGGTGTAAGTGGCAGAATGGGGTAGACAAGAGTGTTACTTGGGTCCAAAAATGGAACCTGCCAAATAAATTACGCGTGCTTTAAGCTATGTACAAATCTACATCCAAATATCAAACTGTATATATACAGAAACTAGCGATCCACGGGAATTATACAACGCATTAGAGTCGTAAAGTACCTTCAAAACAGCAGCACGAAATAAATGTGGACACAAATTAATAGCCGAAGCAACCAAGAGTCCTCCAGCACTATATCCCCAACCAGCAAGCTTGTTTTGGTTCACAATCTCCTTTTCAACAAGGAATTTGGCACACGATATATAATCATTAATAGAATTATGTTTTTTAGTACGTCTACCATCTTCATGCCACTTTTTCCCCCTGCCACCTCCACCCCTGAAATTTAAAACATGAAGCAAATTCAACAACTGTTTTCTCAAAATATTTCATTTTCCCTTTTATACGAATTATTTTTCAGACTGACCGAACATCAGCATATGCGATAACCCAACCACGATCCAGAAGGCTTTTTAACTCGCTACGCCACCTTTTGTCAAGTAACTCGCCATACGCACCATGTCCATGAAGTAACCCAGGATTTTCACCATGTTTCTTTCTTTTGTGTGAATACACAATTGTTAAAGGAACTGTAACCCCATCAGATGATATGACTTCATGATGTTCACAAGCAAAAAACTCAGATAGATCATTCCAAGAGTGATTATCTTCTTCTGCATTAACTTCGGTATTGGGTATTGATATATTCATACCAGAAGAAGCTGTACCATATAGCACGCGGGTCCTCTCTTGGAGTAAGTTGTGCTGTTGAATGATTTCCCATTTACCATTTGACAAATTATAATCAACTACTGCATCAGGCATCTGCAAAGAGACTAGGAGATCATCATATTTCTTAGCAAAGCTACATTTGAAAAAACAAACAGCTTGTATAGATGCATTGATTGTAATCAAACTTGCTGACATCTATATATACTATTTCTCAAATGATCACAGTTTCTCAATTTTAATATAGTATAAAGGAAATCATTACATATTGAAAGTAAATAAAGTATAAAAGGGAATGCAGCCAATCTATTAGTGTTTACTTTGCAAATGAAAATATACAATTAGCCAAACAAATCAATATTTCACAACAATCCAACACTCTATACAATGATCCATCAGTATCTGTTAGATCTTAATAGTGAGTTGTAAACCAAACTTAACATTGTATATTTGTATGGCATAACATACTTTCGACATTTGAATGTCTTGTTAATTGTAATACTACTATAAAGTAAAATTCTGTGCGTTATTGACCACACATTATAACTTTTCTCTTAAAAGAAAAACAAATAATTCCTCTCGATAAAGATTCTAAGAAAGAATGTAACACAGTATGCAAGGTAGCTCTTCTCTTCATCCATGAAATCTTTCCAAAAGCCGAGTAATTCAACTTTTTAGAACCACCACATATAGAAATCAACTTTTGACATTGGATTTGAAAGTTAAGATATAGTACTTGCCATTTAGACTGTATATTCAAGAAAAACAAACTTCAAGAGGTGAGTAACCAGCATGAATAACATACCACGGGCGATGAAATTGTAAACCGCATGATTGAGGAATAGAAGTCATAATTCGGTCCAGGTGAGATCTGGGAAACAGACTCTGGAAGAGGCAGAAATTGTGGACACAACTCTCTGAGATGGACTGCATCCTGTTACACCAACGGAGAAAGGATTATAACTTTTTTTACAGCCAATAAATACGAATCACAAATAAGAAAGAATTTCCTTTAGAAAAAACAAATATCAAGGGCGAGTAATCATCATAAACATAATACCTTATTGTTCGGCATAGGGAGCGCAACGGAACAAAGTCTGAATCGCCCACCCTCTCTAATGATAAGTACCAAGTGAGAGTCACAGAAGTCAACATCCTCAACGATCAAGTCTTTGGTATCTATAAATACATTCTGCACCCAAAATATTTGTAAAAAAAATGAAGCATGGTCAAGAAATACCTCATGTTCGAAAACATGAGTGAACTAGGAGCAATACACAAAACAAAAATATCACACATCTGTATTACCCAGAGGTGGCAAGTTAGAACCTTTAACTTAAGAAATGGTCAATTCAGATCGTGCTTTCTCTAACGGGCCAAATAAACATTTTACCTCAAAGCCAAATGGGTCGATAGTCATCCAACATGTTAACTATAAACAAAAAACCTTCTTAATTATTATATTAGAAGGTAGATTTTTAAAATATTTTTGTATTCATATTGACACGATGATTTTTCAAAGATTTATTTGGGTCAAGTGGTCAACCCATTAACCAACCCACCTGGCCTGCCCATTTGACAGCATCTAGTATTACTAATCCATCTGAAACTAACCTCCCACTTTCTAGGACCAGAAGAGTGCAGTGGACTACGAAGAAGATAATGGAAATCAAACGATTGTCCACCTCTATCAGCATTGGTAAAAAGATAGAGATAGCCTTGATGATGCTCGATAATACAATGTGCGCAAGCATCACACTCCCATACAAGTGTCATACCAGATAAAGGATCAGCCGCATTGATCAGAAAAACCTAATAACGGGTGCAATTCAAATGTTTAGTGAGAGGGAGATAAATAATATGCGTAGAATATCCGTCCATAAAAAGTAGAATTACCTTTGAATACGTGGTTGAAAAGACATTCACAGTCACAAAGCAGAAATCCTTGGTATGTCGAATGTTAAGATGCACATTTTCTTTGGGTTCTTCTAAAAGTATCACATCTTCATCCTTAGATCCAAGCATACTACAATATAACCTAAATCACAAGAGAAACAGTTACATACATAATAAGCAATCTATAAAATACAAGAGATACAAAACATACTGCTATACCTGAAAGGCTTCTTGTTATGATCAGTGACAACATATAACAAAGCTTGACCCCCTTTAGCCCAAGCCACATTAGATACCCAATCAGCTTGTGGCTTACTACAAAGCGAACCAAAATTCAAATCCCTTACACATAGCTTGAAGAAATCATTGTCCTTATCGTACATAGTGTACGCAATATATCGATGATCAGGTGATACTTCCGATACCTCCTCATAAGCATAACCTATCAAATCAAATTAACAAATTAAACCAACAACAATAAACCATCAACATATACAATGATGATTTAAAACAACATAAAACTCCGATCACCTCCAAATCTTTCTGCTTCTTGATTGTAATCAATAAGCTTCTGTTCAATCCTTTTCCCAGACGTGAAATCAAACCCACCCGTTGGACTTTTATGCGAAATGAACTCATCATTTAAATTAGCCAATCTCCTACAGAGCAGTGGATACTGTTTCCCTTCTTCCACTCTCCTATAGTACAACCTATATTCCACCTCCAAATAAAATATCTTGTTTTAATGAAGTGCCACAATTATGAATCTCATAACCCTTTTACGAAATAAATAAAAATAAACTGGTGTAATACTGATGTGTCGTATGATACACTGATTTGAAACAGGGCTGTAAAATAGTTGAGTCGAGCTTGAGTTTGGTTCCATGTCTCGACGAGCCTTCATGAGGATTCAAGATGGCAAGAGCTCTGCTCAAATATTATAGACAGACTAATAACTAATTCGATAACCTACCTTATTTCATATGCATTTAGAACTTACTTTCAAAATCCAGTAATTACATAGATACTTACTAGGATAAAATATAATATATGTAGTTGACAACAGCTACCTTATTTGCAGAAATGGCTAAAAATAAAAGAAATTTAATAAATTTAGCCCTTAAACATGCTCGGCGTAACCATCCCTCGGTCATTCGATAACAGCTCGACTCGTTTCTGCCCTAATTTCGTATGAATGTTACAAGAAAAAGAGCTGTAAATTAGAGGTAAGTAACTACCAGGGGCCCCAACGAGATGGTGGAGTAGATAATTGAGAAGACATGCGAGAAGCCATTTCCGATTGAAGTTTTGATTGAAGGCGATCGGTAGCTTCAGTTAATAAAACAGCTTCTGTGTATTTCTCTTCTTGTTCCATATAAACATCCATGTGACGCATCGCAACTTTATCGTTTAAATTTGACATCCAGCTGTACGAATCTTCCCATGTGTGGTTATGGAGTGTGAATTTGGCGGGCTTTTGTGGTGGTTTTGGGGGTGTTGGTGGTGGTGGTTGTGGAGGTTGTTTGTGTGGTTTGTAATGAGCGGAAGCGATGCGAATGGTGAGGAAACGGCGGTGATGGTGGTGGCGGAGAGGTGTTAGGAAATGAAGCATGGTGAACGGAGAACTCGCCGGCGATGGTGCCGAAATGTTGCTAGGGTTTAAGGGGTTTTGACTTTTGACGGTGTTTAATGTTTTCTTAATCATAATGGCAAAATTGCAATTTAAGTCCCTGTATTACATTACTACTTCTTATACTTTCTTGATGGTGGTAGTATGTAACGGGATTTAACGTTGAATAGTTAATTAGAGTAAGTTATTTAGAAATGTAATAACATTTACAATTTATTAATTAGGAAACTATAAATGATATTAGAAAAATTAACTATTGTTTAATTTCTGTATGAATTGATAATTCATTCATTGAAATTGAAGAAATAGTTATCGATTAATTTTATCAAATGGTTAGAGTTACCATTTAGATGGAGTATGACATTGTTACGTCAGTAATACACATAATTCAAATAGTTTGCTACCCGCACAATGCACCGATAATAGATTAGTACGTTATAATGTTTTTTATCGAAGCCTAAATATCTAAATTTTTTGAAAGAAATCAAAGACACTACATAAACTAAGATCTAAGCTATCAATCTTATTCTAGCAACAACATATATGTAAAGAAATAACAATTTAGTAAAACTTTCATATTTCAAGTAATCTATAATGTATCTATATCTATATAATATATATACATGTATGTATACATGTATATATACATATATATATATATATATATATATATATATATATATATAAAATAATGCATCTTCATACTCTACTTTTGTAAATTTTAAAATTAAGATTCCAAATATTTTAAAACTTATGACGGGTTTATTATAAAAAAATCCCAAAGCTTTCATATAAAAATTATAATACAAATTAAGACTTTACTACCCATAATAACATATTTGTTTAACATTCATATAAGATAGCTTCATCGGAATAACTTTGTCTATCATGAAGATACCTTCATCCAAGAAGTGCAATTTATTTATTATCAACACTGCTTCATATCCATGAAGCGACGGTACAACATTATGAGCATATACATCTAATACTCTTAATAAAACATTTTGATATTTTTGAGTCTTAATTCTTAAAAGGAAATTAAAATGACTTATATACTCCTCTTGCACTTATTATGAAAATAACAATTAAAATATCATGAAATAAGTAAATAAATTAAAATATACATCATAAGTAATACATCATGAAATAATAATTAAAATATACAACTATCGTTGAGTTATTACAATAATATATTATATTCCGCTGCGGGTATTATGTTATTTTCATAATAAGTGCAAGAGGAGTATATAAGTCATTTTAATTTCCTTTTAAGAATTAAGACTCAAAAATATCAAAATGTTTTATTAAGAGTATTAGATGTATATGCTCATAATGTTGTACCGTCGCTTCATGGATATGAAGCAGTGTTGATAATAAATAAATTGCACTTCTTGGATGAAGGTATCTTCATGATAGACAAAGTTATCCCGATGAAGCTATCTTATATGAATGTTAAACAAATATGTTATTATGGGTAGTAAAGTCTTAATTTGCATTATAATTTTTATATGAAAGCTTTGGGATTTTTTTATAATAAACCCGTCATAAGTTTTCTTAGCAAATGTTTATTATAATCTTTACGTGTCTCCTTCCCTTTTCAATATGATATATATGCTTTCAAATTACTAATTCATAATACATGTCTAATGTGAAATATTTATTGATAGCTTTTGAAAGTGGTATATGATACATATTGGGTACATGGCATGTCAAATCACACTTGACCGAAAAGATTACAATTCATATAATATGTGTTACTCAATGTATTGGTTAATGATCCATAAAGTACATATAGTTGACGATTCTTTGTTTTGCAAATTGAAAAAATTTAGTATATAAATGTTGCTCATATTATAAGTTAAATGGTTACATTTTCACTAATAATAATTGAATATTAGTTCAAATATTGCTTTTAGCACTATATATTATAGGTTTATTTTATCTTATTGGGGATACGTGAAATTCTTTTTTCTTTAGGTTATAAACTTTATTTATTAATAAAAATACTATTAAGGATTAAACTATTTTACAGTTAACAAATTATTAAGTAAATAATACATCGTAATATTAATAGACGTCGTACACCGTACCGGTTATACACTAGTGTTACATATGCTACAATGTTCAGAGTATTTTCTTCTTTATGTTTTATATTAACAAACATCTAATAAAATTTTTTTTCCCACCATTTCTTAACATGGGCTGCTGCAGAAGTCCGTCTATTTTTACTGAGCCTAATTTTTCCTTTTTTTTTTTCTTTCAATATAAGCTCAATTTTGCTACAAGCTTCTTTAACTACAATTGGAGACGTGTCGTAAAAGTAAAGAGAACAAAGAATAAGAAGAGAATAAAATTGTATTATTCATCTTATCAATGAGGTGTATATAGTTACAAGATGGAGTAATCTACAACTAAATAGTCTTCTAAATCACAACTTTTAAGAGCTTCTTAGTTCTTAATACATTTTGCATTATCATTGACTCGGGATGGTCTAACCGATCATGTCAATTTATATAATAACCAAGGTCCATAAAACACCAAGTTTATGACCATACATGCTTTGATTGCACGTGTATATGTATCATATAGACCACATCATTATACATTGTCGCACCCCCAAAACACGTGGCAGCGGAAGGTAGGATGTTGGGTTGGGGGCTACGACTGAATCAAATATCACAACACAAGAATTACAACAAACGACCTCTATATGAGACGTTTTCAAAAATCATTACATTTTCATAATTACAATGTTTACAAAAGTCTACATAATCATTAAGTTTCGAGTCAACAGTCTAGAGATTTTCGCTACAGCCCTGATAATAGTTACAAAATGTAGTAATCCATTCAAATCTTCGGTTTGATTGTGAAAACATGCGACTCGAGCTAATACTTTCGAAAGCATCTTACTGCGGCTGGTCCCCTGAGAAAAACATACTTAAAAGGTCAACATAAAGTTGGTGAGTTCATAGGTTTGTAAACAGTTGATATAATATCGTATGGAACACAAGATTTCCATTCGCATCATTCAACAATGATAAGTAATGTATTGCAAAAAGCAAAAATAGGGTATATTGTTGCCATGAGCTCATAGTTCGAGCTTAACTGTGGTGTCGGTCACAATCAAGTGCCATGATCGGGGTGCCTCCCAACGAGTGCCTAATCCAACACTCGCAAGAACAAATGATAATGCGTCCGTTTGACCAGTTAGCGCGACTAACCCGGACGGGGGGAGTCAATCCCAAATAGTACTATTCATTAACATTCACGCTATATCGATACTAACAAACTATGATGTGGAGGACTTTCAGGATTAGTTAAATAACTCATGCAACCAATATATCGAGTTTAGTACTTGTGTTCACATAAAAATAGCGGTATAAAAACAGTTGTATGTATTCTCACCCCAGTTAGAAAACAGTAAAAAGGGGCTATGAAACTCACCTGAGATTAATATGCAAATAGCAAATAGCAAGCAATGTGTGATTTCAAATGCAACCTTCTAACGCCCTAGACGTATAAAGTTGCGTAAGTAGATGTCTCAAAAGATCATCTATGTAAGTGGAGGGTTAATGTCCACTTAAGCCAATTGTGTAGGTGGAGGGTTAATGTCCACCTAAATAAATCATGTAGGTGGAGGGTCAATGTCCACCTATGCTAGTTCACTCAATTAGAAATGTCCAGTTGTTCGGTTATCGTTTGTGTTTAGAAAACATGTACGACCCGTTGGTGACGGTTTGTAATAATAATCCCATAGTATTATTATTATGTTTCGTTTTAATGTATACCCCTATATGTTTACATATTTCGTGTACTCGTTGTATCGTATGAGATTTAGTTGTTACGTTAGTCCAACACTTGATAGTTAAGTATTTTCTACTTTCCGGTTATGGGTAATTGATCAGTGCGACAAGGGGATGAAGCCCACGCATGACGGGGGTCCGGGGCAGAGCCCCTGGCTGGGGTCGAGCTGTTAGGTCAGCATGGAAAATTTTCATTTATGCTTATATTGCTTTAATAAAAACGTATAGATTCTGTGTTTTTAGCGACACTGGGTTAGTGTCGCTATGTGCGACACTAAGGTATTATGCGACACTAAGGCTTGTGTCGCTAAAGGTTTGTGTCGCAGGTTTGGTGCGTCAGTAGGACCCATTGCGACACTAAAGCTAGTGTCGCAAAAGGTGCCGATTGAGATACTCTTGCGACACTGAGGTTTGTGTCGCTAAGTTCAGACTGAGATCAAGGATTGCGACACTAAGGCTAGTATCGCTAATATGACGATTCGGGAGTTATGGCGACACAGAGGCTAGTGTCGCTAATATGACGATTCGTTCCCACTCTGCGACACTAAGGCTAGTCTCGCTAATGTGACGATTCGGGAGTTATGGCGACACAGAGGCTAGTGTCGCAGACGATTGGGCTTCTTCTGCGACACTAAGGCCTGGAACAGATCGTTTTTGCAAGTCCGATTTCGTGATCCAAATGTTCGAACAAAAATTTAAGAAAAATCTGAGTTGTTCCTTAGTATCTTGGCTACTTAAAATAATTTTTCCAGAATTTTTGGGTATACCTAAGTATTTTTAAAAATTCCATTTGTTCCATGAGGTCAGAAAGTGACCAATCTGGACACATGCAACAAGATCTAATTTATGGGCAAAATCTACGCATTTTCCGAGAAAGTTATCTAAACGACATTTGTACCTAACAAAATTTGTGAACTTTTGGCGTTGGTTTCAAGTTATTTGGAGATGTATAGCTCCAGTTATGACTCGAACAAGAAGAGTAATTTTTCTGACTTTTTGGACAGTCCGTGTACATATTTTTGTAAAAATCATTTCGGGTATCAAACGAGCTCCAAAAATTATGAAACCACTTGAAAATGAAAGCTAACTTCTTAAAGTTAATTTTTACCTTTTGAATCGTCCATTTTGGTCAAGTTTTGAGGGAGAAACTTCTCCTTGAAGTTGAACTATTTTTCTGGTCAGAATTGCATGTGACGTTTTTGAACATTTTAAGCCATGGAAAATGTTTTTGTGTTATGTTTTGGATATTTCCTTGTTAAGTGAACATTATAACATGTTTATAGAAGTGTTTCAAGTGTTTTAGAAAAGTTTTGAAGTTCTTACAATGTTTGTACAACCGAGCAAGAGGAGAAAGATGATGAGAAGAGCTTTATCTTGTGTTTTGGCTTGATTTTTTCTTGAAAATGTGATGAATGATGATGGTGGTTGATGGTGGCAGGTGGTTGTTTTTGGTGGTGGTGTTCTTGGGCAGCCAAAATAGAGGGAGGGAGAAGAGAAGGAGATGAGAGAGTTTGTGTGTGAAAAAGTTGTGTGGAAATGAGAAAAAGAAGGAAATGGGGAAATAAATAGGGTGGGTTTGGGCCGGTTTTTGGGCTTCATGGGCTGAGCCTTGGGCTCAGTTGGGGCGGCCCAAATGGAGCCTTGGGCTTGTACATTTGTTTCTCAAGCCCGTGTTTCATTATTTGATCGGTTAAATGTTATTTGCGCGCGTTAGAATTTAAAAACAAAACGTCTAGGTTTTTCACATATTATTATTTAATAACACTAATATAGGGTAAATAACTACTATTTAAACTATAAAATAGGTTCATGTTATTTATGAAAAGTTATCACTAACGCCGTATAGATTGTCGGACTCCGTCCGGTTGTTTCGCGTAATTACAAATAATCACGTATGTGTATATAAACATATACAAGTAGTTACAAGCATTTAGCCAAATCAAATACTAAATACACGTAATTAAGGTTCTAGTTTTAGAAAATCATTACCCTAAAGTGTCGAGTGTCACATACATGCATATCACGTTAAACTCTTCTATTCCCTATGTGCATGCTTATCACCTGAATCATTTTTCCTGTGATCTGTATATGAACTTTTATCATTTACTCTTGATCAAATTGATATTTCAGTATTATCAAAGCACGGATTATTATGTATAATAATAGTATAGTATCATATATGGATACACACAAAATATAACAATTACTATAACAAGTTGACATTTATAACGATAACACCCTTTTCTTTTCCACAATAATCTTATCTAAAGATATTATAATCAGATGTCAAGTAATCACATCAATTCATTTATCGATATAATATAAAGTTGTATTACCCTAGTTCTCTTTATTCACGGTGAGCTTTAAGAATCAATAAACTATGGTGTTAAAAGTGTGTTTTAAAAATATAGTTCCGTTTAATAGTGTTAAAAGCCATATATCCAAATTATGTAGAATCATGCATGATAATATTCTAGTATAGAAATATGCAGCACTCATATATCGTAAGAATTGAAAACTAGTATACTTAGGAGCATAAGTATTGGTCCGAATCTTATAACGTAATTTTTTTATATTTGCATAAGTGCATATATAGCTCTGACTCAAAGTGCATAAAACTAAACAATTTTATACATATGTAAGTTTACATGAAAGTTCAAACAATACAATACACATCACTATCAACTCGATATATCATTATTCACGTAAACCTCAAAAATTAACAATCATATCACCACGGAGAAGGATTCAAACAGTCACACAAACAAGACTTTCATATTGACTAAATAAACATTACTAAAAATGTGAACAAGTTCACATTTAATATATATGTATCACGTATGTTTTCTTTTCCTTATAACGAACCGAACTAGTTCTATCGGTAAATCAATAAAAATCTATATAAAGCAATGATCATAATCTCATGTCTAAGATTTACCTTTTAGTTTTGAGAATCACTTAAAGCCTTGGCAAATAATATGAGTTAATGGAACTCAAATTTGTCGAGTACGTTCCTTGCCCTTGAAATCTTAGGGTTACTCTTTCATAGATATTCATCCTTAATCGAATAAGTCAAGCAATAAATAACGAATCAAATCAAATCAAATTCTTAAGAAACTATAAATAACAAATATCAAATACTGACAACTTAGATGCGGTCCAACAAGGTATAGTAACGTATATTTTAATTCCCATAACATTATGGACTCCAAAGTCCAAACTGTAAATTTACATCACAATACATGTAATATGTGGGACCCTAGCAAGTAAAATTGTTTTACAAGGTTTATTAATAGATACATAGTCGTAGGGCCAACGCGATTTTTATATAATCAGATGACATCTAATGTAAATTTAAATTAAATTAAATTAAATCTATCATCAAACACAATAAAAAAGGATATTTATTGACATAATTATGTGATGCCACGTAACCTATAAACTTCACTTTCCCGCCAAAAATTTTGCAAGCGGTTTTTTTTGGCATTCCACATATAAAACCGTTACATCTTACCGAATTGAATGGCAACAAACGTTTCAATCGTTGTACCATAATAAATAATTGTCCTAAGTCCTAACATCTTTTGTATTACTTTACTATTTGTTTCATTAATTCATCCAATTTATTGCTTTTTCTCAACATTTGAAATTCACTTAGTTTTAACATCAATTTACCATAATCTCATTCAATTGTCTTCAACGTTTTGAGAATTCATTACTTATTATAATTTGTTTTACTTTATACGTTAATTTTTGTGCCACTGAAAGAATATTGTTATCCTACTTATTTATTCTGTAATTTTTTCAAGATTGATGATTGGTCGAAACAGTTGGATATGATAATGTCGATTTTACATTGGATTTTCGTGATTGAGGCTTTTACAGGTTGTTTGGAGAAAAAATATATGTAATGATCGAATTTGTTTATATGGTATTTTTGTAGTGATTCTTTATTATTTGGTATTCATTTTAGCCAAATTAATTGTTGTTTGTTATCCTTGTGTTTATTAAGAGACACCTTTCTTTGTCATATATTCAATAAATAATTCATCTTACTTTCTACTATAAGAAGTCTTCTAAGAACTTTGATTGTCCTCCGATGTCGATAATTTCAGTAGTTATTTAACTTGATACGTTAAATTTTAGTAGTTCTTGTCCTTTTATTTATATGTGTTTATCATGCAATTATTAAGAATATGAATACTAAACAAGGTTATGTTAATTTAACTATAGTGTTATTGTACGAAATTAACTTCAAAGTGCTTTCCTTTTCGTTATGATGGAAAATTCTACTTTCTTATAATACTATTATTATTACTTACTAAAATTTATGAAAAATCAAACATTTTAGAAAAACCGTGAATCTCACGGGTAATAAGCTAGTAACAAAATAAATCAAGACATACTCTCATTCATAATCCTTTTTTACTCTACCTATTTATTTGACTACATTACGTTTAGGTAATTACATATATAAATCTCTTTAATACGCTCATATAGATTTCTATCAATACTATTTAAGTTTAACCTCGGTATTAATATATTCATATGGATTTACTTTTGTCAAAAATCATTCAAACCTTGCGAATCATTGTGGTCTGGGTCAGCGTATTACGCTGAATTAAAAACTTGATACAAATTTCGTAAAGAGCTTTTCACAAAACAAGTACTTACATATAAATCAAAAGATATATGTGATTTGATCGATAAACCATAGCATAAACAACAATTATATTCTAATTTGAGTTTTTAATCACAACCAAAATCAATGCAAAGGAACCTAGTGAAGCGTGAGACACACTCACACTTGTGGCAGACAAGTAAAACATATTCACAATGGCACATGACATATGAAACTTAAATATAAAATTATATAATGCATCGAATGGAAGATTTGATGAAAGAGTCGTACCTCAATATCAACCACTCGGATTTTAAACCATGTAGACACTCGTCCTCAATATTAACTGCCATCTACGAACTCAGAATTTAGGTTAGAGACTTGTGCTGATAAAAATAAAGAAGATAGGTCGGCAAACGGGAGACGTATCCGATCTTACCAAAGAGAACACATAATAAGAAGAGAATATAATTGTATTATTTATCTCACCAATAAGGTATATATTGTTACAACATGGAGTCATCTACAAGTAAATAATCTCCTAATATAATACAATCTCTAACTAAAATAAAAGATATTGACATCGATTCTATATTTATGTTATATGATTGTTACTAGATTAAGACCCGCAGGATTCGCGAATTTTAACAGGCAAATTTATTTTAATTGCAATTTAAATAAACACATATATATATAAAAAATTGTGATGTGTACCACAAAATTATATCTCGGAATTAGAAAGTGCTATTTAGACTTTATTAGGTACTATAAAATATGTTTTCCGGAACATCTGGAAGAAGTAATTATGGTGTCGAGCAACCCAGAGCATGCTAAGAGCACGTAGACGAGACAAGTAGTTATGTATTGCAAGGAGGTCATGTACAGATTGTGTAGTTGTAAGTATTGCATGGACCTGCCGCATTGTTTTTCCCCGCAAGTTATCAGCCTGAGATGTGACAACTCAATAAGTACAATTGTATGTTGCCATAATGACAAAAATACATGACTAAGAAAATATAATGCTAAGTTAAACATTATCATTTCATTGCCAAGCGTTAATGATTGTTGGAGATTTGTTCATGTTTAATAACATTAACGTACATTAGTAGTTGTGATGTGGTTTACCTGGCGTAAAAAATGATCAAGTGAACCCAAATTTCCTATGGCCATAAACATTTGACCCATGTAATTGCCAATATTAGATGAGCTAGTTTGTACTACCGTTACTTTATTCTTCAAAGTTTCAAACAAAGTTTGTTGCATTGCATATAGTTGTTGAGATATCGATTCCTCAGTCTGCAGTGTTGTTTGACTTAAATTGTTGAGAAGTTTCAACTGTTCTGCTGTTAACATGTCCAACTGAGATACAATTACCTCAATTGACATAAAAATGTTACGTTATATTTGATAATAAGTTAATGTGTTAAAAAATTGAGATAATAGTTCACAATATATGCACCAACATAATTTGTGTAGTTACATTATCTCAATCATTGATACTTGAAATTACCTTGATTAGTTCAAATGAACGAAAACCACCAATCCACTGCAAACATCGTTTCACAGGTGAGGTCCACATTCCATAAATGATATGAAAAATAGCAACGTCAGATGCAGCTCTCTTTATCCTACAAATGTCATTGAAATGTAATGCAGCATTTTTCACAATATTACGCAGATCGGCGTCTGTAGTATTTGATTGAATTACAGTTTTATTTTGCTAATATGTTTGGCTTGGTCATCTAACCATCGCGAATATTCTGCAACAAACTCCAAGTAACCTAAAAATTGTTGTAAAAAGGAGTTTTTAGTAAGCTATTAATTTGGAATTTTGTTTGATTACAAATATAATAAAGAAAATGAAGGTGCCAAATTTTCAAATTGTATGGAGGTTTTTTCAAAAGACTTAATGTATCTTAACTACATCACAAGAAGGATATATTACAAAAAATGAAATAAACTTGAGCTTGATGTCAATTGTGCTTTAATGCACACAATATACATCAGTCACAAATTAGATGCATATCATTATCTGTATTTGGCCGAGAGGTATCATCTGGGATTGATATTGAAACACCCTAACAAATTTATTATTAAACGGTTAAAACTATAAGAATCAATAACATACATTGATTAACATAATGTAACATTCTTCATATCATGGGTATAGAAATGTTTACATGTTTTCGAGCTGCATCATTGACAGCCTTCTCTAGTTGTGAAAGCTTAGCGTTTCTATTTTCTAACTGTTGCACATATGCCTATAAAAAATTATCAAATTGCTAGCTTACTATCAAAGTCTATTTTCACCAAAAAATAATACGAGTATGCACTAAATTTGATAACCGTCAATTGGTAGATTCTATGAAATATGAAAATCATTAACATACATTTTTTCTCATACGACTATTTGTAACAGATTTACGATTCTGAGCAAGTTGCCGTAATTTCTACAATAAAAAAACAAGTTCACACGCGACAAGAAACACAATTTATTTTGTGGTAATGTAATAGGCTATTTGTTATTCTATGAAGAAACAAGTTTACATGCGACAAGAAACACAGTTAGTCGGTATATGAAATATCAGCACAAAAAGGAAAGGGTATATTTGTTATTTATAAAAATATATATAAAAAAAGTGTATATGTCTCATGAATTGATAAAAAGCAAAGGAATTGATATTTTTTTGTTTTTGTGAAAATTGATCTAGCGGAATTAAAATTAATATTTTAGTATTTAATTTAATTGTAAATAATTATTTAATTTAATTAGTAAAGTAATTAATAAGGGTAGATTAATTATATCCTTTAATTATTTCATTAAGGGTAAATTAGTCTTCCTTTTAAGGAGGTTAGAGAAAAATGATGTCATTAACAAAATTAATGGTGAGATTAGTCAAGTTGATAGTTAATCTAATGGCCATTGCTAATTCATGGTTTTTCTTTTAAGTAATAAGATAGATAGATAGCAAAGAAAACACATAACATCTCCAATTGTAATTTTTTCTTGTAGGAGTGGATCTTTTCGTGAAAGGATATCAAAGAGGTTTTTAAAAAAATTCTTTATGATCTAATGATAAAAGCTTTTAAAGCATGAAAGTAGTGATAAAGATGATTGTATTGGTTTGTGAGGAGCGAGGTACAGAAAAGTATTAGAGATGGTCAAATAGAGATATCTGATGGGTTTTGGAGGGAGGTTAGGTCCATTGAGTTTGAAAATTTGGTTTTTTCGACAAAAAGTATCGTTTATCGGTTTATCCATTGAGTACTGCTATTTGAGGCAATGGACTTTTCAGCCTGCAACAAATTTCTTCCTACTCTCATGCTTCCATTTACTCCGTATCTATCAACAAATATTTTCCTTTTCACATTTGTGTCTCCGTTGTTGGGATCGACGATGCTCTTAAACCACTCTCAACAGTTGATTCTTCAGTTGCTTCTTCAGTTTTGCCAGCTCAGCGCCACGTCAGCATAACCAAAACTGATGAAAGACTGACTAAACACTGTCAACAGTCATTTCTTCAGTTTCATTTCTGAAACTCACTGACTATTAATTTAATTTTTTAAACACAAATTAAATAAAAAAAGTTTTATTAAACTTAAAAAACATTACATTAATTAAAGTAAAAATATTACAATAATTAAAATAAAACAATACAATAAGTAAAAAAAAAATTACTTTTATTGAAAACAATTAAATAAACTAAGCACGATTTTGACGACGTAGGCCATGTGAGAGGTGCCAAATGTGTTCGATGAGAGCATTACGAAGTTGATGATCAACCCTTTATTCGCGTAGTTCCTTGTCCATGCGCATTTGTGTTGCAACCCTCTCGTCCCACGTACGTCTTGGTCTGTTTATCGGGTCCGACAAATAATCTTCCTCAAGTTGACATATATTGCGTCTGTTGTCCTCGGTGATCATGTTGTGTAAGACAAAACACGTGTACATGATTTGTTTAATTTTGTTGACGCTATATGGCCTTGCAGGATTTTTAATAATTGCCCAACGTCCTTGAAGCACTCCGAATGGGCGTTCTACATCTTTTCGTGCTGATTCTTGGTACCTTTTGAACTTCAGATTCTTTTCCTCTATCGAACATTTAAACGACTTAACAAGAGTCGCCCATTCCGAATAAATTCCGTCGGCGAGGTAATATCCTTTCGTAAAAGTTTGGCCTGCAATAGTAAACGGTTCTGCGGACGCTCGATCTTGTAGTAGATCATTAAACAAATCCGATTCATTAAGGATATTGATGTCGTTGTTTGAACCGGCCAGACCAAAATAAGCGTGCCAAATCCACAAATCATAAGAGGCAACCGCTTTGAGCATGATGGTTGGATGTCCATGATCACCTCGCGTGTATTGACCTTTCCAAGCTATCGGACAATTTTTCCACGGGCAATGCATACGATCGATGTTTCCGAGCATACCCGGAAAATCATGCAACTCTTGATGTTTAGCGTGTAAACGCTGAATATCTTGGAGTGTTGGTTTTCTAAGGTACTCGCTCGAGAATAGATGAAGTATCCACTTGCAAAAGTTATCCAAACAATCGTATGATATTTGTTTACCTATGTGTAAATATTCATCAAAAGCATCGGCCGCGATTTACCTTTTGGTAAATGTTGAAACCAAGTTTACCGGTAGCGTCATGGCCTTGACGGAAATAAGTAAAATAAGGAGGTATCGGTAGTTCAGCGTAAGATGTTATACCATGACATAAACGTTCAAACAATGGCCGACTCATTTAAATTGTCTTCGAAAGTAATCCGGCGGGAATGTGGGGTTTGAGCCAAAGTAATCTTGCCATAAACGTTTGCCGGTTGCGTGTCGATTTCTTTCTAGGTATCTTCTTGGTGCTCTTGGCGGCCGACTAGAAGTTTCGGCAACATCTTCTTCATCTTGCTGATCCAACGTATCAACAATATCGAGCATCGCAACCGGATCGAAATATCGCGTGACCGCTAAATATTGTTGCATAAAATCGTCTTCGGAGGAGTTCGAAAAGGAGTTTGAATCCATTGGTACGATTTATAGAAAAGTGATGAATTATATAGAATAATTGTGTGGAATAATGTATTTGATTGAGATAATGGAAGAGAAAATTGTGTGTGAATTAGAGTTTAGTTGTGTGTTTATTTATAGTGTGTTTGGGGTTGAATAAAAGGAGTAAAAAAAATATATTATTTTTTCAAAAAAATCGGATATATTACCGTTATATATATATTTTTTATACTAACGGCTAGAATTCAATAAAAAAAAGAAAACAACAAGTGGGACCCACCCCCACTCGTCGCCTTTCGTCGCCAAACCGAAGGGGACCAACTGACGAAGCCGTGCCATCAGCGTCGGTTCTCCGGCCTTCGTCGGTTCCCCAACCGATTAAGCCGTTAGGAACGGTCTTATACTGTTCGTTGAAATCGATCACGGTGTGTGCTAGATAGCGTTTAAAAAGTTATAAATTATGTTTTGGAAATATCAATAATATCACACAATATAGGCAAGAATACCTGATCAGATAATAATATAGTTTTAGTAAATCCGAGTGTCGAACTCAGGGAACGACGTATTAATTTGAATTATTAAAATTAAATATAAAGTAAAAGGGGTGCGTTTTAGTTCCGTACGAACGTTTTAAAGAAACTAATAAACTTAAATCAAACAAAGTAATTTAAAGTAGATTAAGACGAATATGGATAGAGAATGTATTTACTTAGACTTTCAAACCCTAGATTCAAGTTATCATGTATGTTTAAATCGTTGGATAATCTTATTGTGAATAAATCTTTTATGGAAGGTAACTTTATCCGGTTAACAATTCCTACAAAGTTTAGATAAGACACGAGACTCGTTATGAATACACAAGAAATCCTTTCTTTGTGTTGTCTACCTATTCTTTATTTAATTAAGAACTCCAACAGTTTAATGCGACTTATCCTAGGGACCTTGAATCAACAAGAATCTAATAATCATCGTTTGACAACTGTCACATTAAATAATGTTCAATAATTATTATTACTCTTAACCTATCGCTGATTAAAGCTTCAAGCCACAACTATTTAACAAGTTAAACAATTGCAAATAACTAATAAACCTAGACAAGACTACGTTATAGAAAATGTTGATTAATCACGTTAAGTAACAATTAAAGATCATTTAAATAAGATGTATCTTTCGGATAAACACAATAAACTTCATAAAATTAATATTCCAACGTAGAAACACATTCAAACCTTCATCTAAGTTTTATTGTCTAAGTAAACACAAATAGAAAATTATCTCATAGCTACGATACAAGAATTCATAATTAAACTCAAACAAAATAACATTGTTTAAAAGAAATAAGAATTGAAATCCAAACCGAAAACCCGAACAATCTTCGCAAGGGTTGAAACCTTCAAACCCTAAACCTCCTTGCTCCAAATTCGTGCCTAAAGCTGCCCTTAAACCCCAAAGTCGAATTAGGCTTAAAGTATTTCGTATGGTATATGGCTGGAGTAAGGCTTCTATTAATAGATTTTGAAACCGACTTCCAACCGGCGGTTGGGCCTTCCAATCGGCGGTTGGGCTTGTGCGATTAACCGACTTAAGGCCCGTTAGCCTCCAACCGGCGGTTGGGCTCGGGTTCCGAAATATTCTTCCGCGGTCAAACTTCAACTCAACCTCTTTACACTTTTATCTTTTTTCTTCGATTTTTCTTCGTTTTAAGTCATTTTTCAATTCTTTTTCAGATTCAAGTCATAATTACATTTATTTGCAAATACGAACGAAATAGGTATCTAAAATCATATAAATGCAATACAAATGTATTAAAAACAAGGAAATATTATTAATTAAATATGTATTAATTTGATGTTATCAGATCACCACCACACCAATTCATACAATCATGTATAAGTCAATAATAAATTGCACAAAACAGAAAAAAAACATGACACGCAATTTGCATGAAAAAACTCTCAAACGAAAGTAAAAACGGACCAGCGGCCACTTAAAATTTCACTATATACGAACAATATTATAACAACGGGCGCTCCTCTCAACACTCTTAAATATTATCACGTATCCTCACACCACTCTCACCGGTTGATTACAATAACGAAATTCACACCGTCATTATTGAATCATCAAGAATACCATACGTGACGGATGAAGAATCTCATATACTATCTCTTTTCCTCGACTTCCTAGCCAAATACCTCACGCAGAACTCGTATGTATATATAGGCAACTGACAATTTTTTTCATAAAAAAACATCACTTCCTAATTTATCTTGACATTCAAATCCCATATTTTAGAAAACTTAATAAAATCTCATCATCCATTCAATCAATCAATATTAATTAATTTGTACCAAAACAGTTACCGGCGAATTCAATACACCACGCCATGAAACCCCACGACCGTTCGGATATTCCGGCGAACTCTTTCAACTTCCTCAGAATGGTTTTTAAAAAAGACATGAAAACTCCAACTATTGTAAGTCTTCATTTTCATTACTACATTTTTACACTCCACTAATCACCAAACATTACTTTTAAGAATATTATATCTTCATATTATTTTTTCTTTTTCTTTTTCTTGGAAAAAAACAGAGGTTACCTGAGAAATTTAAAAAGATTCATGGCGGGAGTTTGCTAAACACGGTGACACTGAAAGTACCAAATGGTGATGCTTGGCATATTGACTTGGAAAAGTCAAATGGTGAAATTTGGCTTACTAATGGCTGGTTGGAATTTGCTGAGCATTATGGTATAAAATTTGGGAATCTTTTGGAGTTTAAATATAAACGCTTTTCTATTTTTAATGTGATTATATTTAACCTCACTGCTTGTGTGATTGTTTATCCCAAAAAGAAGTTTACTTTGGATCATAATGCTACTGAAATCAATGAAAGAAGGAGGTTGGAATCTTGTGAAAAAGTCAATATTGATGATTTCAAGCCTTTTTCATCATGGGATCAAGATCAAGAAACTGGAATCAAGATTACTACTGGTTTGTTCTTTTTCTTTTTTATTCTTGTTGGATTTGTATATTTTTGAGCTTATATTCATGAATCTTGCTTGATTTGTACATTTAAGATAGCCATACAGGAAGTAAACTTATGAGTTATGAGTATGAAGATGAGTTGACTAATTTATAACCAAAAAGTTGACTTTTTGTAATGATAGTTGCTCAAAACAAGACACAAAATTGATCTATGTACATGTCTATGATTACTAAATGTCAAATGCAGAATTACTGATGTTATGATTTGTTATGGTTTTGGATTTTGATGAAGGTGAATGTTCAAGTAGAAAGGTAAACCAAGTTGAAAGAGACAGAGCACTTGAAGCAGCACGTGCCAAATATAAGCCTAAAAAGCCTTGCTTCATGGTTTATATGTATCCACATCACATTGCAAGACAAACTAGTGTGGTAATTTTAAACTCCTTCCTTATATTTGATTGTCTGCACGCACGTATATACATACATTTGTTGGAATATACTGATTAGTTTTGTCGAACAAAGTTCTGTTTTAGACCCACATACACAAGAATGTTGGATGAATGTTATATGCATTTATTTGTGTACATATTTAGGTACTTACAAACTTTGACTGCCTTTGTGTTTATAATCTTTTGATATGGTGAATTGTGATTGTATGTAGCATATACCTTTTGATTTTTTAAGGGAACATTGGCGTAGTCTCAAGGCATATCAAAAGTGTGTGCTTAAGCTTGGAAGTAAAACATGGGAAACTAGAACAAATAAGAGGCGTGGATTAAAGATTGGCGGTTGGAAGATGCTAATGAAGGATAATGGTGTTGCTGCTTCTGATGTTTGTGCTTTTGAGCTGATCGAGAGTCGTAAAAACCTGCTCAAGGTGACAATTATTAAAGCTCACCTTCTATCGTAGTGTTTTATGGGGTTAGGAGTCTTGATTCAGTTAAATTTGAGATAACTGATGTATGCTTTCTTTTGGTCTATTCGTAACTATGAAAACTCTGAAAGTTTAGCTTACACTTTACTATTGGCATTTGAAAAGTCTCATTAAGATTTGATATTCTATAAACACACCAAATAAGGTTGTGCATGGGCTGCACTTGGACCGAACCGGGCAATACCCAAACAGACTTGAGACCCGAATATATAGGTTAACAAGAACCGAGGACCAGACCATCACATACGGTTTGGTTTTGGTCAGGTTCTAATCTCGGCCCAAATGGTTCGGGTAAAAATCCGACCCGAAAGAGACAAAGATATGTTTGAGGTGATTACTAGTTCTACTAGTTCTGCAGCTTCTGGTGAATTGATTTCTCATACACACAAAACACCAACTATGATATTCTAAAGTTATCAAACCTGTTTGTTGTGTCATGTTACAACAATTGTTATGAAAGTTAACAAATGTTAAAATAGAACGAGAAAATCAAGGGAGCAACTCGTGTGACTGAAATAGTACTATAGTAGTCCATAGTCAGATGGATAGTTGTATGGTAATAATTTTATGAATCAAAAGAGGCTAAATGGGAAGGCGTCCAAGGGGTGGAGAAGATAAGTCAGAAGTAATGCTGCGATCATCGGTCTATAAGCGATCGCCTGGCCTATGCAAGTAACCTCAGCACAGCAAACTATAACTTCATTTGATCAAAGATAAGTGATCACATGTTGATGAGAGAAAACCATTTGTTACCAAGGGTCATAAACTATTTCACTTCTTTTCACTGTGAGTCTTCCCTAGTGTTGGTTGAGAAAAATTCCAAGATAAGAAAAAACTATTTTGTAGTTATTGGGGAAGGATTCAATATCTGTCAGAAAAATGACCAGAAAGGAAGGATGAACGTATATTACTTTTTTTTTTTTTTTTTTTTTTTTTTTTTTTTTAAATAAACGATTATTTTTAACTCACGTGTTACAACTCGGTTTAAATACTGTATTCAACAAATAAATTAATGACAACCTCAGAATATAGAAGGTAACATATTAAATTAATATATTACATCTTTAGATTAGATCAGTAAAATGCTTAAACAAAAACCAATCTTTTATTCGTAAGTGACTCCTAAATCTAGGCATCTAGCTATTAAATGTTTTCTATGCATAATTGATAAAATAGTTGCATGCCTCTAACTCTATGTCTCTTTGAAAACTTGTAATACTTTTCGTTGAAAAGGATTTGAACCCGCGTTACTTTTTTACGATAAATAAGTATATTTGTTAAGTGGTTTTTAAGGGTTTGAGCTTTTATTTTTAATAAGCCTAGTCTATAAGCTTTATTTGATAATACAATGAAATTGAACTTTTATTTTTAAACAAGTTATTATTTGTTTTGATCATTAAACATTACAATATCTATTTGAATAACCATTTGATTTGCAAAAATAAAAAGTTCAAGGGCTGAACGAATCTTTTTATAAAGTATAAGGTTTAAAACAAAAAATTATGCGAAAAACCAAAAGTTATAAAAATCCAATTGCAATTTCCATTTGTTCCACTTTGTTTCCCAAAAACCCCAACACCGCTGGCAACAATTTCCGTTAATTGCAGTTTCACCGTCAATCGCAACTACCTGCGTCTGCACCCCCGTAAGCAGATTTTGATAGCAATTCATGAATCTCCTTGCGATTTACAACCATTATTAGTGAAATTTGATTGTTTCTAATTCTTCCTGTGATTTCTTACGGATATACTTTTAGTGTAAAAAAATTTAGGGCTCTTTTTTTAGGGTTTTGCATGCATTGAACAAAAAGAAGACGAAAACGCAATGGCGGGAAATCAGAGTACAGGAATGTTAAATTGTGAAGAATGTCCACAGTTCTTCAAGATCTATATGCCTGATCATTGCTCTACTCAACTGGTTATTCACTTCATCTTCTTTATTTATTTATTTTTGGATAGCATAAGTTTAATTTTCTGCCTTTTTGAAATGTGTATCAAGTATGTAGAGTTTAATTTGTTGGCAGTCTTCATATATCTTGTTTTATCTTTGTTGATTTACAGAGTATACCACCAGCATTTATCAAGTATTTTGAAGGTTTTCTACCGTTGAAGTTTATTCTTGTTACTTGTACAAAAAAGTCATGGGAGGTGGATATGAACAAGGTTGACGATGACGTGTTTTTCAGAAGTGGATGGGAGAAATTTGTGGAAGATAATTCACTAGAGTTTGGTGATTTCCTAATCTTTTACTATAACGGTGGATCGAAATTTTATGTTAGTATATCCGGGAAAAATAACTGTCTTAAGGAGATTAAGGTTGCAAATAACAAGAGTGAACAGCAACCGATCCACATCCAAAAGAATGAAAGCATTATAACTGGTAACATGTGTGGCCGAATTTATAGTTATACACAATATATATGTTGGAATGGCATTGCTTAATTTGTTATGATTATTATGTGTAGGTGAACAGAAGAGATTTGATGTTCAAGAACTAATTTGTCATTTAAAGTAAAGATACCGTCAAGTTATATGAGATTGGGATTTCTCGTAAGTACTTTCTCTCTATTACTTCATCATGTCAACTTTTCTTCTTATCGTACACTAGTTCTTATGGGGTGTTTGGGTTTGCATTATAAAACTATATGATTATTCTGACTTTCGGTTGCAGACTTGCAATTTAGTGCTTAATGTATGGATATATAGATTATTATGCATTTGAGTCAGTGGTTAAGTTGCTTTGTCTTTACGTAGACTTACAACAATACCAGAGATATAGAAAAAGGTTGTTAAAGTTTTTTTCAAGCACTGTAAGTCGGTGCTTTACGATAAACATACTATAATGCAAAAAACACCGTATTTTCGTACATGTACATTGAAAATCATAGACCTAATATGTTTTGAGGTGGTTGATAATGTAATAAGTTGTGGTTCATGTAGCACACACCAAAGGAGTTTTATGCTAGTGTGAAAGAGGACAGAGAAACGGCTAGGCTTCAACATTCAGGACGAACATGGAATGTGAAGGTGGTTTGGTACGGTGAAAGAATTCGTTTTGATGGATGGAGAGAGTTTGCGAATGACAACTGCCTGGCAGTTGGAGATACTTGCTGTTTTAAGATGATTGACACTAAGCCAGAGTTCTATTTGCTGGATGTATCTATTCTCAGGGAATTGTAGTTATGTTCAATACAACACAAGTTCTAGTCGAGTCCCAAATGGAAACTGCTCCTGCATATGGCGAGTTTGTACATGAGGTACACCGTTCTAGTTTTCTTCTAACGGAAGAATTTAAGTCATTGATGTATGATTGTATGAATGAAAATTATTTGCAACTTGAGTTTAAGTCTAGTTTTCTTCTAACGGATTAAATACTTTAGGTTTGCCGCAATTCCTACTTGATTGGCATTGTTATATTGGGAGTAATCAACTCTCTGAATTGCCAAAATTACCATTCACATGATTGTCTCCAGGTTCCTTCTAGCGTCTTCAGTACCTTTTATTTTGGATGGGTCGACCATGATTTTAATATTTGAAATGTGGATAATTGGGTCTGTTTGGGAAGGATGTGTCATGTGTGGCAGAGGTGGCCAAACAGGCGGGTTGTGTAACACGTTTAATGTTTTCAAGCCAAAATAGGTAACCGCAAAGTGCGGGTGAAATGGGTCGGATTGATGCAACACTTTTTTGTCCATTAGGTTCTATACGTAGTTAATGTGTTTAATATGACCATGTAAAGCGTATCATTAAAAGAATAATCTAACCTTTTCAATTAAGTTGATATAGGAGGGTAAGCATTGCAATACACTTCAGGTGACGATTGATCTGTTTAACCCTTTTCGGTTCATTTGACCCGTTTCAGTTTTAGGTAATGTTTTACTTGTAATCTTGTTTTTCACTGCATTGAATGGATATCTTGCTAGTCTTTGGAAAATAATGGTTATCAAAATGCCTATTTCGACAAGGAACGGCAAAGCAAGCCAGCAAGGTCATGAATGAATTTAATAACAGGCCGATATTTACCTTTTATCTAAATACTCAAAATCTATTACTATATCAGCATCATCATTATTTTATTATTATTATGAAACTAGTGTTTATAACCGTTAAATATTTCTTCCTATTTTACTATAATTTTTCTGTTGTTGCTATCATAAATATTTTCTTATATTCTCCAACCCTTTTACGTTTTCTTCATAAAATCTTCAGTCGTTCAATACTTCAACTGCATATGCACGAAGCCGGGTATGAATTTACAATTTCATTTTTTTTCTTCTTATTTCGTGCATACACAATGTGTTTCCTTGTGTTAACATGTTTCATTTGTGATCAAGGATTGATTGTCATTGGAAGATATGTTTTGAAGTTATCAAGGCTCTTGCTCTTTAATCGCCGTATCCAAGCATATTAATTCTTTTGCAAGTCGTTTAATCTTACTCAATCATCGCCAATTATCGGTGACTCAAACATTTAAAGTGAAAAATGTTACTTCAAACTCGTGAGAAAAATCGTTTGAAAAAAGTAGAAATGATATAACTACTCTATCAAGAGGCTCAATGAATTTTGTTTTGAATGTGTGAATAGGAATCTATGCTATTCTTACCAATGTGCCAAGATAACATGAATTCCAATCCACATATTTAAGACAAAGTTCGTTGAGGCTTTTGATAGCGGAATCATGTCATTTCCACTGTCTTCTAACGTTTTCTACTTGAGGATTCGCATGCAGTGATTTACAATACAATATATATATATATATATATATATATATATATATATATATATATATATATATATATATATATATACACACACACATACGAACCTATATAATTTAATATTCGATAAATTAATAACCTCGATAAAATTAATAATTTGTCCGGTCCCAACTTGGGACCAGTACAAAATTGGACCCCAATCGATAAAATAATAAAATAATAATTTTTTTGAAATCCCAATGTAAATATATTGGTCCCAGCGAAACTATAAATTAATAATTACTAAAATATTCCAAAATTCTAGGATTGTCTAGTAAAAAATGAATCTATAGTCACTTGTTTTTTGTGAACTTCAAATCTATATTGAGTTCATCTTTAAATCTCATCATTGCACTTAAGAGTTGAGGCATTATATTTTCGTATTGCAACAAAAAGTTGTGAAGAGTTGTTGCCGCTTGCAATGCTTCTTTCCGAGTGACCGGTTCCAAAGGTACTGAATCACCATCAACTTCATCATCAACCGAATTTTGAACGGTATCCGCCATAATTTCTTTAAATTAATAATTTATTAATTAACGATATAATAGTATCTCGTTAAATTAATAAAATATCTCAGTCCCAACTTTATTATTTATAGAGGTTCTACTGTCATAAATATCACAAAGAGCAAACACCGAACCTTCATGGCTCTATACCAATTGATTTGTACTACCAATTGATTTGTACCATCCGACTCATATAACAAAAGAAGTTGATTTGATTAACGCAATTGCTTTTTCTTTATCATACATTTATATATTGGCTTATACATAGTTGTGTGATTTGTTGTGATGGTGACGGACCCAATAAGTGATATCAAAGCGGGGTCGATCACAACAAAGTCATTTCAATGTTGGTTATGATCGTAAAAACTTAAACAAAACTATAAACTAAACCCAAACTACAACACATTAAATCAAAATCAAAACGGCCAAACTCATCTGGTTATGGGTTCCAACTATACTCATGAACGATTGAATGTATATCTTCATCAATTTGATAATTCGCCCAAAGTTTGACTTTTCTTTACACTTTTACAGTTTTTTCCAATCTTGTTTGTTTGGCCCAAGTCAGTTCTAAACCAGTTCCTAAGTTTGAGTATGTTATATCATCTAGTTTCACCCCAATCTGGTTTTAAATCCTTATCGATCACTAGAAAGTATGAACCGATCTAGTTTCACCCCAATCCGGTTTTAAATCCTTATCGATCACTAGAAAGTATGAACCGTTGTTATTCCAGCTTTGGTGCTTCTTGTGTAAACAAATTCAAAACTTTGGGTCCTAGTCCGTTCCAGTTTTGTACCTTTTCTAGTTAATACACCTCAATCTAGTTTTACACAGGAGCGACTCAAGCTCATTCGAGGCATAAAGTGAACTTTCAAAGTGAAACCCTCTATACCGCGCAATATAACTTGTTATCCTATTTTATTTTATACAAAACTTAATCCAAAGAGTTTTTAGTAGCAGCTCTTTTGTCCTTTTCTTAATCCAATAATATACTCTGTATATATTTACAATTTAGCTAAATTAAAGTAAATTGTTTGAAGCTAGCTTAATGGAAAAAACTTAATAACCTCACATAACAATCATTTTTTTTGGGCCATCATATTTTCTTTATTATTTTTATTGTTATTATTATTATTATTATACTTTTATATTTGAAATGATAAACTACAAAACAAGATTTGTAGTTCCATAAATAGTCCATATGATTTACACCGATTTATAAAAATTGCCCCAATATTTTTTTTCACATTTACACCGATTAAATTACCCTTTTAGCTAACATGGTTAATTTGCTACTAAGTATAGAAAATTGAAAGGAGTTTCATGAATTTTAAATTTGTCAAATCTGCTTTCAAAAGATTAAATAACTGTATTATAATGTATAAAAAATAATCAACTTTAGAGAATTATTGAGGGGTATCCATAGTTTAATTGTCAACATTATTATCAAATCTTCTATATCTATAGATAACACGTTTCTTTTGAAATGTAGGTTCTACGTGCATTTCGTTAGCGATTTTTATAGTCTCTGGTATAACATTTTCAAAATAGATGATGATTTGTTACGAGGTAATTACGAAAAAGATGGTCAATTGGGTTTTGTGAAGCTGAAAATATAGAAAAATTAGTCAGACAATTAAGAACCTTGATGGTGCACATCTATTAAACAAACAAAATTAAGCCTTGGAGACTAGAACTCTATATGTGATTATATAAGATTTTGTGCTATGGTAAAATTAAAACTTTGTTACTTACACATTCCTTACTATCACTGAATTGTCGGCCCATACTAGAAATCTTGTCGCCCTCCTCACATCTTCACTGTCAAAGTCATGAGGGCCTTCCGGAAGCGCCATTGCCATTTCCTTGTGATCCTCTTCACCACTATCTCGGGCATCCCTCAAAATGAATGACCGTTCAGGGATAAGATCTTCCATCCATTGATCGACATAACTTTGCCCGACACAACTCATATCCCACCTCTCTTCAAAGTATTGCACTTATTATATAGCCAACGAAACCTAGTGGCTTCTGATACCATCACCACAATCGTCAAAAGGCTTCGTTGATTGTGGTTAGGTCACCAACGCCCATTGCCCCATAACTCTCTTTGTACACGAGTTTCATAGAACCATCTAGTAGGTGTTCACTGTCATGTGTACCAAATTCAAACGTAAGTTTATCGATGCTAAACTTGACGATATAAACATTGTTAATATCGATATATAATTTAACGTCTTTCTTTTCACCTTCGGACCTAAGTATCACTTCAACAAACTCACCTTTACGATGACTATTCTCGAATAAACCACTTTAAAGCGCATCTACAGTAACTTGGTTGTTGGCAGCTACATCCACGTTAAAAACAAATCTTTCTTCATCGCCCAAAAACACCGGCTCATGCGGTACTTGCCTTAGGGGTTTCCGGGCCTCTTTTTCCCCCTTTCTTGATTGATCGCATTCCTGGTTGGGATTCGATCCCGTTTTCAAAATGCATTCTAGGTTAACAAAGAAACAAGTTTGTTGTATGTGATACGCGATAAAACCCCTTACCTTGTTCCTTTTAAAATATTTAACGCACTATTAAAGCTAACTAAAAACTATTGTAATAATCTGTTGGATTTTTGAAAATCAAACCCGACGAATCTAAAACTTCAGCTTCTACGTCGCAATCTAAGTCGTCTTCAAAGGCAGGGGGCTCCAGAAGACACAACAAAGAAGCTTGAAAGCAAAATCGTTTAACTTGCATTTGTGTACGATTGTCATTCAAAGGCAACACTACAAAGAAGCTTGAAAGCAAAATCGGTAAACTTGCATTTGTGTAAGATTGTCACTCAATTTCCGTTAACTAATGATTAGTACTAGCTAATTACAAATGGAAATTACTCTTTTGGTTACCTGATGAATGATTGGGTGTTTGAAATTGCTTTATTTAATATTTTTATGCTACCTAATTGTGTTATTCTAAATCCATCCCTTTTTTAGGTAACAAATTACTCCGTCATAAATTAAGTTCAACCAATTATTGTTAAATTGAAGGCTTCTTGTAGGTACTTAGGAGAAGTGTCTATGTTTTATTAGTTGTTTTGTCTTTAATCAATTATTCAATGTTATACAACTTTGAAATATAGAATTTAGATGATTGATTTTATGATGATATGGAAATCGATTTCTACATTCATTATTCCAATTGGATAAATGATCTCAGTCATTTCATACAAGTTTAGTTTATTTTAGAAATGGGTATAAAAAGGTATGTGGCAAATGCTTCGCAGCGTGTATGCATTGTTAAGTGTATCAAGCATGGGTTGGAAAAATCTGGGGTAAAAGGTGGAGTAGAATTTGTGAAAAATGATGTGTGAAATGGAAATTTTGTCTCATCAAAGGTGACACATCTACTTACAAAAATCTTTTTGGTATTGAGATCATACAAAGTGTAACCTTTTTGATTGTGTGGATAACCTAATAAGACAGATGAGATGACTCTTGAATCGAATTTATCAAAAGTATTGTGATAGGCATAGCATTGGCAGCCAATAACTTTGAGGTGATTGAGTGAAGGTGGTGAGTTGTAGAGTAGTTCAAAGGGTGTTTTGTTGTAGAATACTCTAGAAGGTAAACGGTTTATGAGATATGTTGCAACAAACTCACATTTACGATGACTATTCTCTAATCAACCATTTTAAAGCGCATCTACAATAACTTGGTTGTTAGCAGCTACATCCACGTTAAAAACAAATCTTTCTTCTTCCTCCAAAAACACCGGCTCATGCGGTACTTGCCTTAGGGGTTTCCGGGCATCTTTTTCCCCTTTCTTGATTGATCGCATTCCTGGTTGGGATTCGATCCCGTTTTCAAAATGCATTCTAGGTTAACAAAGAAACAAGTTTGTTATATGTGATACGCGATAAAACCCTTTACCTTGTTCGTTGTAAAATATTCAACGCACTATTAAAGCTAAACATTGACAATTAAGAACCTTGACGATGCATGTCTATTTAACAAACAAAATTAAGCCTTGAGACAAACTCTACATGTAGATGATTTTGTGCTATGAAAAATATTAAAACATTGTTAATTACATGTTTTTTACTGTCACTAACCAAATCTGCTGCCCCATTGACTAAGAGGGGGGCGGGCGCAACAGCTACATGGACTCCTTCCTTTCTGTTGTCGCCAGCGCTTTCCCCGGTCGAGCCATAATTCTTTATTGGAAAGGACAGGCAAAGCCCGAAGGCTGCTATCCCAATAGGCCAGCGGGTGCCGCCCTGCTTAAGATCGTCTAAAAATGCATGACTTTGCCTGACACAACGCGTATTCTCATCCCTCATCAAAGTATTGCAGTTATCGTAGATCCACTTAAAATGTACGGCTTCTGATACCATCACCACAATCGTCAAAAAGTTTCCTTGAGTGTGGTTAGGTCACCGGTGCCCATTGCCCCATAATTCTCTTTGTACCCGAGTTTCATGGAACTATCTCGTAGGTGTTCACAACCATGTGTACCAAATTTAAACGTAGCTTATCAGACACTAATACCGACGGTTATTAATAAATCATGCCTTTTTAGACTAACTACGATGATTATTCTCTAATAAATCATTTTGAAGTGCATCTATAGTAACTTGGTTGTTAGCAGATACATCCACATTAGAAGCAAATCCTTGTTCTTCCTCTAAAAATACAAGCTTCGGCGGTACTTGCCTTAGGGATTTTCAGGCCTCTTTTTCTTCTCATCTCGATTGATCGCATTCCTGGTTTAGATTCAATTCCGTTTTCAAAACGCTTTCGCTTTAGATTTTGATCTACCGCTTGTTCAGCCATGTCAACACTAGTGGATACCTAACGTATCCAAGTAAAAGAAATTCGTATTTCTAAGAGTCTCGAAGAAAGATCTAGAAGATTGAAGTTTGATCGTGCCAGATACCCCCAAATATGTAACTAAACCTAGTCATGTTTAGTTTGTTTATTTTTCGTATTTTATTAAGTATCCTATTTTTGTTTCAAGGTTTGATCGATATGATTGATCTTTTATTTGCTTCCGCTATAGTTACACTTTGTTGTTAATTATTAACGTAGAAAAAAGTTTGTTATATTTGATTAACATGAAAATTTGAATTTCATTAATAATTCAAAAAATTGTATGCATGCAAATTTTTGTATACCTAACATAGAATTAATTGTTAAATATCATACACTATTTATGTTTCAACACTAAGCCACAAAGGCAATGATTTATTAAGATTTCGACATCATTTATTTAGGGCAGAAATAATTTATATGTTTATAGGATTTGCTAATAGTGGGAGGGTCAAATGAGAACCAACTAAAAAATTAAGAACTAATGAGAATTATTAATGTTTGTTCACATGTGATTAGCTTTAATCATATGTGAACATTAATTTAGGTTAGATTGAGAAAGAAAATAAGTTAAAAAATCCTAAAAATACGTCTTAAAACACATTTTAACTGATTTATTTACATTATTGTTCAAATGTGAACATATATTTATTTTTTGTTTTTTTGTGTTTTTCGATATAATTTTAGAATTTTAAATTTTTTTTTCTTTTTCAATAAAACGTACATCAATGTTCACATATGAATGGAGTTAATCACATATGAACAAATACGTAAACTAGTAGTTCTCACAAGTTTTCAAATTTTAGTTGATTTTCATTTGAACCTTCCCTTTGCTAATAAGTTATTATTCTAAGTATAACGGATAAGAATATTATGTATGAAATTAAACATTAACAAGAGTTGAGTTGCCCCTCACATGTGGGGTTAAGTATGTCAAAATGCAATTAAATAATGTGTGTATTCAACTATTCGGGCATACATTGGTTGTAAGAAACTTGTTATTTGCTGTCATTGTTTGTAATTTACGGTATTTTTTCCATGTGCCATGTATATAGGGTGCCACATGTCATCCTTACAAGTTGACACGTCACCAAAATACATACAACAGAAAGAAATTATGAGTTTATTACATATAATGTACGTCTGAATAGTTGGGTACACAATATAAATATCAGACCTTAATTAATTGCATTTCTATACACTTATCCTCACATTTGAGTCGATAACTTCTAGATTTTGCGATTCAATTATTCTCCCTTATTATCAATTAGTAACTATAAACAATAACTATTGTCTTATTAGGCGCCTTTATTCATACATAATAAGAAATACGTTGATAGTTTGATGACATTTGTTTTTTTTTTCTTTATCTCCTCTTGTTGGGAAAAACAATGATCAAACCTAAGTTATAAATCTGAAGAGTCAAAATCTAACTCAGTTGTATTCAGGAAACTTAGTGAAATTCCTGAGTCTGTGTTTCTGAGTCTGTGCTACACAGACTGAAGAATTGTTTCTGAGTCTGTGCTGCACAGACTGAAGATCCTCACAGACTGAAAGCCATGCTCTTTCTGAAGACTTATAAATTCATCATCTGAAGAATGAAGATTGAATACAGAAGGCTTCACAGACTGAAGTTCACAGACTGAAGATCACAGACTGATGAGCACAGACTGAAGAGCACAGATTGAAGAATGAAAGTACAAATGTACAGGAGATATTCTTCTTTCCTTAGGCTAGATACAACTGATAAGATGTTTGAGAAAGGTCAAACATCATATAAAGGTTCTCTTCTCAGCAAAGAAACCTTTTACCTTTTTGCTTTTTCTATTTCCAAGAAAAGCAAAAAGGAAGGCGTGCAAAGTTGCCCAAGATGCATCTGTTATCCCTTGGACAACTATGTAAGCTAGATAATATAGAGTTACATCCAACTCTATAAATAGCAGTCCAAAAAGCACTGCTATTATCCAAGAAATTCAAGAGAATTAGTATACTAGACCTTTGAGCTTAGGCTAAAGCATTACCACACTTACTGTGAAGTTTGTAGTGATAACTGTATCTTTGTATACTACTTGGATCGTATTCAAACCATCTGTGTGGGTTTGAATACCTTGTCATCTTTGTGAGACAAACACTTTATTGTGAATAATACTTTGATTCATAATAAACTCTGTGTTAAAATTAATCTTGTTTTCCGCCTAGATTAATTTAAACTTGTTTGATATAAAACTTGGATATAAACTAACACGTTGAGATAACTGTTATTTAATCTGTATCTAAGTTTTGGGAACCTTGTGACCCAACACCTCTTTCCCCCAAGTCATAGCTACTTAAAATTTATTAATTAATTTGTTTTCTCTTTGTATTGTAGGATTGATCCATGCAATTTTTAATTTCAGTAGACCTATTGTTCTATTTTTATAAAATAATTATCTTTTACAATAAGTGATTGATATAGTTAGAAACATTATTACCTATTTTCGTAGGTGATGAAACACGACAACGAAATCAAATACAACATACAATTAACTAAAAACAATAAATATTTAATCTCGCCGCAATGCGCAAGTAAAACTTTTTTAATACATCATTTGTTAAAATACTGTAGAAATTTACTATGATAATTTCATTTTCATGATGTTTGAAATATTTTGTTAGTTTTGACCTTAGATTGCCTAATTGAAATATTTTTTTTCTTCGAGGTTTTTAGTTTGTAAATTACAATTATCAATAAAAAATTCTTTTAAGTACGTGACTTTATTATTAGGGTAAGGTTTAGATGAGCAACCCTATATGAGGGGCAGGAGGGCAACCAACTTCCCATCTCAGCCACTAATTTTTTCGATCAACGGTTCATATTCACTGTATTTTAAATCCACTACATTTTAAATGTAAAATAAGATGCAGTGAATCTGAACCGTTAATTAAAAAAATTAATGGTTGAAATTAACTCTGCTCTCATGCCCCTCATACAGGAGTTGTGCGTCTTATCTCACATCTTATTATATTTTATAGCTTTAAGAATTTTATAACTTATCTATACCCCTTAATAAATTATGAGAAAAGTTCATTGAAGATCACTAAAAAAGTGAAAGAATACGAGAATAAATCTCCACCGGTGAGATCATACAAATCAAAAGCTAATTAATTTGGACTCCTCTTTTATTCTCCATCTACCCCAATAAATAATTAAAACTGTTAGGGTATTTTCATCTTTGTGTATATATTCATTGATACCTAATCTAGCATACTTGCTTTTCTGAATTTCTACACCGCAACAACACTATTTGCACTCTCCATCACCGTTTCAAATTATTCACTGACAGACTCGCTAGAATTCTAGCGTAAACTCAAACGTGATTTCAACGATCGGACCACTGTGTTCTGTGACGACAAGTCATCGGCCGGCGAGGTTGCATACGTTGTTGACAGTTGTGGCTGCGGGAATGGCGATATGTTTAGAATTCGAGATTTGTGTGATCCGTATTTAAATTTATTATTACACCCATTTCGATACCTTGGATGTTAGTCCTTTGTATTGTTGGGATCGACCCCTTTCTCATACCACTTGTTGGACTTGAGATCAATCACCATCAGAATAAATCACAAAACCTTGTATAAGTCAACAATAAATACTTATAAAACAGAAAAACGCATAAAACACGATATTTTGCGTAGAAAACCTCTCAATGGAACGTAAAACCACGGGTCAGCGGCTACTTAAAAATCCACTATATACGAAGGGAGCGAAAGAGGTTGAGCGGAATTCGCGTTGTCGTTATTGAATCACCGAGATCACCACATGGGACAGAGGGAGACTCTTATACACTCTCTCTTTCGCTCAACCTCATCATCAAAACCCTACACACAACTCCTATTTATAATATGCAAACACAACTTGTTAATCAAGAAAAATTCTTTCCTAATTTATCTTGATCTCCAAATCTCTTATTTTAGGAAACTTGAATCAAATATCCATCAAATCTTCCCATGATTCAAATTCCTTAAATCGTCCGCTATGATGTAGATCTCATCTTCAACGATAATGAGCGTGCTCTTCCTCTTGTTGCGGCCGATTTTTCTCTACCGGGACACAACACCCAACAACCTTATCTAAATTTAACCCTACAACCACATCAGTTTTCAGCGACAACTTCGAACACATGTATCTCCCACTTGGATACTCTGATCACTACAAAATTCTATCAAAATGTGGATCTAAATGTCTTGAACCCTCTGTCAAAATATCAAGACGATCCAACGGTTAACGATCCCACAACACTCTCTTCTTAATATCTGCGTAAAAACCCCACGTATATTCTGCATCTAACTTCGACAGTTAATAGCTCTCCACTCGAAGATTCAATAGGCAATCTCAACGGTCAGATCATAGAAAAACCTCTTATGAACCTACAGTTCAAACTTCACCACGATCTGACGGTTAACGAACTCACACTTACAATTCTCCCGACGTCACGCAGAATATGACGAACCGCACTCTATTTTCTTTCATATATTGACTTCCTCCCGGTTATGTGATTCTTCTCCAAAAAGCACTGCTATTATCCAAGAAATTCAAGAGAATTAGTATACTAGACCTTTGAGCTTAGGCTAAAGCATTACCACACTTACTGTGAAGTTTGTAGTGATAACTGTATCTTTGTATACTACTTGGATCGTATTCAAACCATCTGTGTGGGTTTGAATACCTTGTCATCTTTGTGAGACAAACACTTTATTGTGAATAATACTTTGATTCATAATAAACTTTGTGTTAAAATTAATCTTGTTTTCCGCCTAGATTAATTTAAACTTGTTTGATATAAAACTTGGATATAAACTAACACGTTGAGATAACTGTTATTTAATCTGTATCTAAGTTTTGGGAACCTTGTGACCCAACAACTGGTATCAGAGCAAATAAAGATTTAATCTTTAACGATCAAAGGAACCCAATTTATCAAACAATCATCTAAATCCATTTTTCTCTACATTTTCTACTTTGAAAAATGACTTCCTCTATTGCTATGGCTGGGAAGGGAATTCCAATCTTCAATGGTGTAAATTTTACCCACTGGAAATTAAAAGCTGAATGGTTTCTTGCTAGCATTCATGATGAAATGCTTAGAGTCATTCAGGAAGGACCCATTATTCCTGGCAGAATAGTTCCTGCTACTTTAGATGCAAATGGCACTATTTTGACACCTGAAAAATTTGTTGAGGCTGCCAAAAGTACCTGGACTGATCTAGACAGGCAACTATATACATTAGATTTTAAGGCCAAATCCATTCTGGGCAATGCAGTTACTGAGCCTATCTTTGCTAAGATATCTGGCTGCAAAACTGCTAAAGCCATATGGGATATTCTAACTGACCAATATGATGGTGTAAGTTTAGTACAATCCCAAAAGAAGAAGAATCTCATAAGAAATTATGAGAACTTCTCTGCTGGTCAAGGAGAGTCATTAACTGATATTCATACCAGATTTCAGATCTTAATCAATGATCTTGAAAGGTATAATATCATCAAGGGACAGTTTGAAATCTGTGCAAAATTTGTTGATGTCATTCCAAACACTTTTTCTGAAGTTATCACTTCATTAATTGTAAGTGAAAAATTGGAGACATATGATCTCTCTGGCTTGTTTGGACTTCTACTAAATTTTGAAGAAACCAAAGCCAGAAAGGATCTAAAAGCCAAAAGGATTGCAAAAGATCCATCTGCTGCCCTTGTTGCAACAACAAGGAAAAATAGAGAACTTTTCTCTAGAGCAGATTACCATCTTACTCTTACAGACTCAGAATCAGATGATGAAACTGAGTCTCTAGAAGCTGAAATGGCATTGCTAGCCCAAAGGTTAGAAAAGGCAAGATTCAAAGGTTCAAAAGGAAGGCCAACTTTTGATCCTAAGAAAGCTACTTGCTATAAATGTGGGCAAGTTGGTCATATTTCTTCTGACTGCAGAATGAAGATTGCAGAATCTTCAAATTCTGATAAGTGGGAAGAAAAGGCCAAGAAGTACAAGAAAAAGTACTTCAACTCCAAGAAAATTGGAGAGAAACAACAACCAAAGAAACTAGAGAAAGCTTTGGTTGTTGAGCAATGGATAGATGAAGAATCTTCATCATCTGAGGATGATGAAGATATGTGCTTAATGGCTATCACAGAGAGCCAGTTTGACAAAGATGTCAAATTTGCAGAAAAGGCATGTGTTCATCCAGATTGGGACAGAGGATCTGCTTACAATGTAAATCATTTTAAACTTTACTATAGTGATGCAGAAAAACAGAAAATGTTTGAACACATTTATGTAGATTTTTTGAAAAGACTGGAGGAAATACAAGATTTAAAAACCAAACTCAGTCAAGTTCAAAAAGATCTACAATCAAAAGTGAATGAAATAAACCAAAATAAACAGTACAAACTTGAGCTTGATGCTCAATATGACCTTCTCAAAAAGATCAAGCTGGAAAAAGAAGCTTATAAAAACAAAGCTGATCATTATGAAAGGATCTGTAAATCTTGGTGTATTTCATCACTTAAAAATGTGGACTGTTTATCCAAACAGATTCCAGCTCAGATACAAGCGGTCATAGGTGATGAGTTTGATCTTAAAAGTCACATAAATTCAGGTACAAATATAGTAGGTTTTGAGTCTGTATCTTCAGAGTCTGGCTCTGTCTCATATACTAGTTCTTTAGTAACTATTTTTGGTCTAACAAAAGCATTTGTCAATAATTTTGTCTCCCAAAAATAGTTACTAAAGAACTAGTATATGAGACAGAGCCAGACTCTGAAGACACAGACTCAGAAATCTCAGTCTGTGAAACTTCTCAATCTGAACAGCCTGAACTTATAATCACTAATGAATCTTTAGAAACTATAGAACTTGAAAAGAAAAGATTTATAAAAGGCAAAGTTAATATTCCCACAGTACCATCTTTAAAAAGACAAAAAGAGGTAAAAGGAATCAAGAATAAACAGAAAGGTTATAATGTGTTTGAACCTTCCACATCTCAGTCTGTAACTGGTCCAGACAATAATATGCCAAATGATAAATCTAAAGGCATAAAACCAGTAACAAAGGAGTTAAAAAGATCTCAGTTTGTGAGATCTAACTGTCAGTCTGGAAAAATAAATTTTCAGTCTGGCAAACTTAACTCCAAATCTGTTTGTGTTAACACTCAGTCTGACTCTCAAAAGTCAAATCTTAACAACTAGACTGAGACCATTAAGCTGCTTAGTGAAAACTTAATGAAGTTAACCACAGATTTGAAAACATTTGTTGAGTCAAAACAAGAGTTTAACAGAGGATCTAGTGCAAATAATAACCCAAAATCCAAAAGGACCATCATGTTGAACAGAAAATGTTACAACTGTGGAAATCTGGGACATGAAGGTATTAAATGCACAAAGTCCATTCTTAAACAGCCAAAGGCTGCTTTGATCAAACAAATGTCGTCTACAAACAACAAAATCAAAAATAGAGAGGTTAAAAGTCAACTTCACAGACTTAGCACCAAAACTGCTAAAGAATTGACTTCAACCAACTCTAAAGAACCCATCAAAAGATGGGTTCCCAAAAGTAACTAATTGATTTTGTTTGTTCCGTGCAGGGTAACAGCAAATGGTACCTAGACAGTGGATGCTCAAGACACATGACAGGTTCCTTGAAGAATCTGTCAGAGTTTGTAGAAGAAGAAGGACCTTCTGTCAAATATGGTGACAACTCTGTTGCCAAGATAAAAGGTTATGGTGTGGTGAAGGCTGGCAACATCAGAATAACAAAGGTGACCTATGTTGAGGGATTAACGCATAACCTGCTTAGTGCTAGCCAGATTTGTGATGATGATGGTGAAATCAGAATCAGAAAGAAGGCTGCTGTTATCTATAATTCCAAAGGCAAACCTATATTAGTTGCCAAAAGAGAAAGAGATATCTATCTCTTGGATCTTTCTTCTGCAGACAACAATGTAGAGACCTGTCTCTATACTCAGTCTGTGCCAGAACTAAGCTGGCTATGGCATAGGAGGTTATCCCACCTGAACTTTAAAAATATTAACCTCCTGTCAAAGAAGAAACTGGTTAGAGGTCTGCCTGATGTTACATTTGCAAAAGACAAACTTTGTCCTGCATGTACACTAGGGAAACAGACCAAGAACCATTTTCCATCCAAATTGTTAGCTACAATTGAACAACCACTGCATATGCTCCATATGGATCTGTTTGGACCCATGAGCATTAGCAGTTTGGGTGGAAAGAAGTATACACTTGTGGTTGTGGATGAATACACAAGGTATACTTGGGTCATCTTTCTTAAAGCTAAAAGTGATGCTCTTGAAGAGATTATTAATCTAATCAAGAGAGAAGAATTGCAGAAAGATGCACCTGTCAAGCAACTCAGGAGTGACCATGGTACAGAATTTAAGAATTCTACTCTCATTGAATTCTGTACTGACAAAGGCATTATTCAAAACTTTGCCTCTGTCAGAACTCCTCAACAAAATGGTGTTGCTGAGAGAAGAAATCGTACACTCATAGAAGCTGCAAGAACCATGTTATGCCATGGTCAAATGAAGGTTTATTTTTGGGCAGAAGCAGTTAACACTGCCTGTTATACCCAAAATAGATCTATTTTGGTCAAAAGGCATGGCAAAACTGCATATGAGTTGTATCATATGAAGGTTCCAACCATCCATTACTTCCAGACCTTTGGTAGTAAATGCTATATTCTCAATCAAAGAGATCAATTAGCTAAGATGGAACCTAAATCTGATGAAGGAATTTTTGTTGGCTATTCATCTATCTCAAAGGCCTACAGAGTCTACAACAACAGAAGGAATAAAATTGAAGAAACCATCAATGTCACCTTTGATGCTTCCTCTGCTAATGATGAACATGTTTCTCAGTCTGATGTTCATTTGTTAGAAGATTTATCTGTTGTGGGATCTGAATCTCAAATCCCAGTTGTTGTTAACCAACAACAGGACTCTGAAAGTGATAATGAAGATGATCAACCTGCTCATTCTATGACAATACCTTCATCAACAGAAGATGAATCTATGTCCAGAGATTCAAATTCTTCTGATACATGTGTTCAGTCTGGTAGTTTTCAGTCTGTGAACTCTACAGACTCAGACTTGCCCTATGTAGAAGATGATGCAGAACTCAGTCCTGCTATTCTTCCACCAAATGAGAATGATTTATCATGCAATGATGAATCACTTCTAGGAGTCAAAGAACACAAGTATCATCCAATTACAGAAATAATTGGAGATTATGTTTCTGGTGTACAAACACGAGCTAAAGTGTCAAACTTATCTACTGCAAACTTCTGTTTCTACACAAACTTCCTGTCAATCATTGAACCAAAGAAAGCTGAAGAAGCACTGAAAGATGATGATTGAGTTGAAGCAATGCAGGAAGAGTTAACAGAATTTGACAGAAACAATGTTTGGACCCGAGTTCCTGCTCCAAAAGGGAAAACCATTATTGGAACAAAATGGGTTTACAGAAACAAAATGGACAAGGATGGAGTGATAATCAGAAACAAGGCAAGGCTAGTTGCTCAAGGCTACAAGCAGGAAGAAGGCATTGATTATGATGAAACATTTGCCCCTGTAGCCAGAATTGAAGCAATAAGGTTATTCTTGGCATATGCTGCATTCAAGGACTTTAAAGTCTATCAAATGGATGTCAAGAGTGCATTTCTGAATGACAACTTACAGGAGGAAGTCTATGTGAAACAACCTCCAGGTTTTGTAAGTTCCACTTTTCCAAATCATGTCTATAAATTGCAGAAAGCACTATATGGGCTAAAACAAGCTCCCAGAGCTTGGTATGACACCTTATCATCCTATCTTCTTAGTAATGACTTTACTAGAGGATCAATTGATAAAACTTTGTTCTTCAAAAGGAACAAGGCAGATGTCATACTAGTCCAAATCTATGTTGATGATATTATATTTGGGTCTACTGATGAAAAATTGTGTAAATGGTTTTCAAACTTAATGTCAAAACAGTATCAAATGAGTATGATGGGTGAATTAACATACTTTCTTGGTCTACAAGTACATCAGAAACCTGATGGTATCTTCATCAACCAAGGTAAATATGTCAATGACCTACTTACTAAATATTCTTTAAAGGACTGTTCAATTATGAAAACACCAATGAGCACTGCAGATATGTTGGATAAGGATCAGTCTGGCAAGTCAGTCTGTCAAACCACTTATAGAGGTATGATAGGATCTCTACTATACCTCACTGCAAGTAGACCAGATATCATGTTCTCAACATGTTTGTGTGCTAGATATCAATCTGAACCTAAAGAATCGCATCTAAAAGCTGTAAAAAGGATTTTTAGGTACCTAAAAGGTACTCCCAACCTGGGTCTTTGGTATCCCAAAGACTCTGGTTTTGATCTAATTGGATATACAGATGCAGATTATGCAGGTTGTAAATTAGACAGGAAAAGCACTTCTGGTGGATGTCAACTGCTAGGTGGCAAACTAGTCAGTTGGTCAAGCAAGAAACAGAATTCTGTTGCTACATCCACTGCAGAAGCAGAATATGTGGCTGCTGGTAGTTGCTGTGCTCAATTGCTATGGATGCAACATCAACTAGCAGACTATGATTTGGTGTTTACAAAAACTCCAATCATGTGTGATAACCAAAGTGCCATTGCCATCACTGAGAATCCTGTATTTCACTCCAGGACAAAGCATATTGAGATCAGACATCACTTTATCAGAGATTGTGCTGAGAAAGGTAAAGTGATTCTCAAATATGTGCCCACAAATGACCAATTAGCGGATATCTTTACTAAACCTTTAAATGAAGATAGATTTTTGTATCTGCTTGGTCAACTAGGAATGCTCAACCCCTAGTAAAACCTTGAATCTGTATGATTCAATTCTCAGTCTGTGTCTGCTTTTCAATCTGTATAACTGTATTCTCAGCTACATACAATCAAAAAGCACAGACAAAGAGATGTTTTTGTACATACTTTCTAAGAAAATACCAAAAAGATTTTATACCTTCTGTTATTTTCTCTCAGTCTGACTGATTATATGTTTCAATTTGTGTAACTTCTTCCAGATTAGCTACACAGACTGACCATATTCATTCAGACTAGACCCTCTATTTTTGTGCTTTATTAATTCATAAGGTTAGTATTTTAGTACTATTAGTATTAATACTGCTAGTTACTTTTAGTACTGCTGGTTAATACTGATAAGACTTTTTAACACTGCCCCCATGAATTCGTATTTTAGCACTGCTGGTAAAGATTGGTACAATTAACACTGTTAGTGTAGCAAGTTACTACTGTTAGTTAACTTTAGTACTGCTTTCGCAAGTTACCACTGTTAATTGATGTTAGTACTGCTCACACCAGTTACCACTGTTAATTGATGTTAGTACTGCTTTCGCAGTTACCACTGTTAGTTGATTTTAGTACTGCTTTGACAAGTTACCACTGTTAGTTAACTTTAGTACTGCATTCGAAAGTTACTACTGTTAGTTAATTTTAGTACTGCTTTCACAAGTTAGTACTGTTAGCAATATCAATCTGTTACCACTGCTGGCACAAAAGTTTTTTTTTTAAATTCTGTTATTTTCTCTTAGTCTGTCTGTTATATGGCTCAGTCTGTGTGACGTCACCCAGACTCATTGCACAGACTGATTTTATACACTCAGACTAAATGCTTTTTAATTTTAATATATTTATTTATTTATTCTATTTTTTTTACATAAATAAACAACAATATCCTTGCATTTAATGCTTTAACCATCTTTATGGTAATAATCATTAAAAGTTTTGGCGCTTGTTGTCTATTTATCTGCTCAATACAAAAAGTGCACGTGCCTCAGCGCTACTGTTGCAGAAACAGGGATAAACCGTCCAAGTGGGTCCCATTTAACGGAAATTTAATTTCTACAAATACCCATTTATGTTTTCCCCCTTTCTTCTTCATTCGTACTTGCACATCAAAAACAAACAGAGTCTATAAACCCTAAATCGCTCAACCATTTTCAAAATCAATTTCTAAAATTTCTTCAATGGCTGATCAATGGGTTTACACGGCACCTGCCAACATCGCTGCGGCTAAACCCTTCAAACAAGGGAAACAGGTAAAACTCTGTATCAACAATCAAGTAGCTACCATTTCCATCCCTGATTCGAAAAAGAATAAAGGGTTTGAGGAACTAACTGCTTTTATGTCTGCTCATCCATTAAGGGGAGCATTTTTTAACACAGTTCCTCAAATATACCCACATTTTTTAATGAAATGGTGGTATACTTGCTCCTCAAATAGTACCAATACTGCAATTACTGGTACTATTGATCATGGTAAACGGGCAGTTACCATTGATCAGGAGTTAATTAGGAATGTCTTAGACCTGCCTTTGGGAAATAATTTTAAACCTATTCCAACCAAAGAAGCAGCAAGGGCTTCTCTTACTTTGGTTGGATATACCAAAGAAAAAGGCACAATTTTGATGTCAGGATTCACCCCCAAATGGATATTTTTAATTTCTGGCATCATTAGGAGTCTAGGAGGTAAATCTGGTAGCACAGGGGAGCTAAATGAGTTTGAAACTCAGCTGTTGAGCTCATTCATCACTGGTTTAAACATCAACTTTGCAGAGTTGTATTTTCAAGAAATTTTAAAACTGGTGAATGAGTCAAACAGAATTTTTAATGTACCTTTTATAAGGCTACTCTCCCTGTGCATCCAATCCAGGTTAACTGGGTCTGTATATATGTCCTTTAATAATAAAGTGGCAGATATACCTGTTCCCATGCTCACATATAAAGTGTTTAACCATCCGGTTCCACTTTCTGGAGCACCTATCACTACTGCTATGCAGCACTGGATTGATCACCCATATGTTGCTTCTGCATCCATGGTGGGTGATGATTCAAGTGATAGTATGGGTAATAAGACCCAGGCTGTTGAAGATCGTGTGGCTGAAGCAGAGCACACAGACTCCGGGGATACAGACTCAACTCAGTCTGTGCACTTGGAGTCAGACTCAAACATTCCTGAGTCTGTTCCATCTTCAACAGAAGATGCAGGTAGTACTTCTTCTTCATCTGAGGACATGGATATAGATCAACCTTCTTATCCTAGCCCATCCTCACCCACAAAAGAGAGTCCCAAACAAACCAACCCAGATGAGTCACCACTCACTCTGGAGGAATCACCAGACTCAACCCCCAAAAGTATAGCACAAATGGAATCATCATCCATGGAACTGGATGTCAACAGAACACCTTCCAGTGCTGTAGACCATTCCATTACAGCTCTGCTAGAGTCTGTGGTGCCAATGGCTACCCAACTGACCCAACCTACACCTAGTTTAGTCAGCTTGGATACCCACATTGCTGCTGCTACACTGACCCCTGTAGTAAGCATTGAAGAAGATGCTCCAATCCTGAGCACTACCAACCCCCTCCTTACCCCACTCACAATGGCTGGACCCATATTGACCACTAGTCCTGCACTAGTTCACACTCCAGTGAGTCTTTTCTTACACCCCTTTGCACAGATTGCCAATGCCCCAGTCATGTCACAGACTGAGGTACAGATCTCCTCTTCTTTGCTCCATGATCTACCATCTTATCACCAGATGGTTAGTGAGGGCATACAAACTTCAACATCAGTTGCCAGTGATACTGCTCGATTACACCAGGAACTGTTTGAGGCAACAGGTGCAACACAATCATTTCCCCGTGATATCTTATCCTATCACCGGATTAGATCTGAGGGAACAACTACACCACTCAATGCCTATGATCGCTTTTCCATGCACAGGACACAGAGTGAGGCAAAGAGTGCAACACCAAAAGATTCCAGTGATCTTGCTCAGTTTCAACATGAGTCAAGTAAGGAACACATACCATCACCCAATTCTAACCCCTCCAACCAGACCCAGTCTGTGCCTTCTAGTACACTTAATGATGTGCTTTCTGCCATCAACAGGTTGTCTGAATGGGTACAGACTGAGTTCAATAATAATAAGAAAGAGCTAGAGAAGATGAAGCATCTAGTCTCTACTATGGTGGATAAAGTGGATATGCTGGAGGAAAAGGTATCCAATAGGTTAGATGAAATGTAGACCACCCTCTCAAACTTGGTAGATGATGTCAAAAAGGGGGAGAAGATGAAGCATGGGTCTGCAGAAGCTAAAACCTCAAAAGATAAAGATTTAAATAATAAATCCTTAGATTTAGGGGGAGATAGCAGTGAGGGAGATGATGGAGATAATGGACCCGAAGGTGCTAGGGTGAAGTCTCAGACTGAAGCTCAGTCTGTGCCACAGACTGAAGATATGAGTGCACAGACTGAGGGGGAGCAAGAGAGATTGCAGTTAGGTGAACATGCTGAGATGGTTGCACAGACTCAGGGGGAGTCATCCATTGTCTTACACATAGACCCAATTGCAACTATCTCAACCCAAGGTCAGCTGGAGTTGAAAAGACCAAGGGAAGAAGAAGAAGAAGATGTTCAACCTCTGTTAATCAAGAAAGCCAGGAAAATGAAAAGAATGGCCAGGAGGATTCCTGAAAGGGATATCTTTGATTCCCAACCAAAAATGAAGGGGATCAAAACCTGGGACCAGTTCTTAAAGCTGGCAGAAGAACAGGACAATGATGGTGATGATGATGATGACATCAATCATGACTGCAGTTCTGAGTCTGAAGTTTTCAGAAGATCAGATGATGATGAAGATGATGCTACTTTTGGAGGTGTAGGTGAAGGAGCCTCAAAAGTCAAGACTGGAGAGTCTCAGTCTGTGCCTTCTGAACCTGCACAAACTGAGACACAGCATCAATCACAGACTCAGAGCTCAGAGCAACCAACAGCAAGCACTGATGTTCTAATTATCAGTGCTGAAGCCATTCAAGCTGAAGCCTATCCTGCTAGACCAACCACATCAACCAGAACACTGCCTCCAGGTAGAAGTGAGATTGAAGACAGAATGCAATGGAGAAGTGCTCATCTGATAAGCACTTATCCTGGGTCAAGCTCTACCATGGAAGAAGTAATGGATAAGGGTAAGGGCAAGGAGATTGCCTTATCCAAGCAGGAAAGATTAAGCAAGATCAAGAAGATGGTGGATGATCATGCTGCTGGAACAAGAAATCCTGAACTGTCAAATCTACAGGATGAGCTCTTGCAACAAGAAGCTACTGCTCAAGGTATGACCTTAACCGAATACTTAAATGTATTATCAATTGAAGAGCAGAAGCTGAAGGAAGCAAGATTTGTTGACATGCTCTCCAAAGAGTTAGAAGATGAAAGTTGTTCACAGACTCAGATCAGAATGAGTCAAGTTGAGCAACAGATCAAAGAAGATGAAGAGCTGTCAATAAGATTACAGAAGATAGAGAGCCTGAAACCAAAGCTACAAGCCACTTTCCAAAAGTCAAAGCTCAAGCAGAAGATCAGAGAATGTCATCTGAACAAGATTGGACAGAAATTAAAGCTGGAGCTGACTTTGACCAAGAGCAAGAAGATGGTATGGGTGGATGAACTGTACACTCTAGGGCTTAAGGAATGGCAATCCATTGCCAATCTTTTGAAGAGTGCAGCTGACAAGGATCTGAAGAAAGAAGTTCTGGATGAGCTATCTTACCTGATTGAGCTAGTTCTCAGTCTGGGGCTTATCTCAGAAGAAGAGTACAAGTTGTTTTGCATAGCAAACAATTTTGTAATCAAGAAGAAGTCAGCTGGGTTATCCACAGAGAATGAGCAGAGAAGGGAGCATCCTCTACCCAAAGGTATTGTTTTCATAGATAGATCTTATGTACAGACTGACAACATTGAAGGTCTGTGCTATAGAGATATCAATGGGATAGAGTGCTTCCAGGATCAAAATGGACTATATAGAGAGTCTTTGCTGCACTGCATTGCCCTGCTGAAGGAATGCAAACATTCTCAAGCCAGACCATTCAGAAGAAGACTGATCAGCTGGTTATTCAACAACCTTTCCCAACTCAGGATGATGATTGGACTTGAAGATATCTGCAAGAAGATCATCCTAGAGTATCAACAATTTGAAGACAAATCTGATAAGGAAATGGAAGAACTGTTGAAGAGGAAAGTGGAAAAGATGAAAGAGATCAGGGCTCAGAGAAAGGATTGAAGATTGTTAGATTTTTGATTTACAATCTTATGTAATAATTGTAATATTTTTGTGAACTAACTGTGATTCTGACTTTATATATATAAGTCTTGATCCATATGTTATGATTCACCTTAGTATTTATTATTTCTCTATTATCTTTTGTAAATAGATTTTGACATCATCAGATAGGGGGAGATTGTTGGGAAAAATAATGATCAAACCTAAGTTATAAATCTGAAGAGTCAAAATCTAACTCAGTTGTATTCAGGAAACTTAGTGAAATTCCTGAGTCTGTGTTTCTGAGTCTGTGCTACACAGACTGAAGAATTGTTTCTGAGTCTGTGCTGCACAGACTGAAGATCCTCACAGACTGAAAGCCATGCTCTTTCTGAAGACTTATAAATTCATCATCTGAAGAATGAAGATTGAATACAGAAGGCTTCACAGACTGAAGTTCACAGACTGAAGATCACAGACTGATGAGCACAGACTGAAGAGCACAGATTGAAGAATGAAAGTACAAATGTACAGGAGATATTCTTCTTTCCTTAGGCTAGATACAACTGATAAGATGTTTGAGAAAGGTCAAACATCATATAAAGGTTCTCTTCTCAGCAAAGAAACCTTTTACCTTTTTGCTTTTTCTATTTCCAAGAAAAGCAAAAAGGAAGGCGTGCAAAGTTGCCCAAGATGCATCTGTTATCCCTTGGACAACTATGTAAGCTAGATAATATAGAGTTACATCCAACTCTATAAATAGCAGTCCAAAAAGCACTGCTATTATCCAAGAAATTCAAGAGAATTAGTATACTAGACCTTTGAGCTTAGGCTAAAGCATTACCACACTTACTGTGAAGTTTGTAGTGATAACTGTATCTTTGTATACTACTTGGATCGTATTCAAACCATCTGTGTGGGTTTGAATACCTTGTCATCTTTGTGAGACAAACACTTTATTGTGAATAATACTTTGATTCATAATAAACTCTGTGTTAAAATTAATCTTGTTTTCCGCCTAGATTAATTTAAACTTGTTTGATATAAAACTTGGATATAAACTAACACGTTGAGATAACTGTTATTTAATCTGTATCTAAGTTTTGGGAACCTTGTGACCCAACACCTCTTTCCCCCAAGTCATAGCTACTTAAAATTTATTAATTAATTTGTTTTCTCTTTGTATTGTAGGATTGATCCATGCAATTTTTAATTTCAGTAGACCTATTGTTCTATTTTTATAAAATAATTATCTTTTACAATAAGTGATTGATATAGTTAGAAACATTATTACCTATTTTCGTAGGTGATGAAACACGACAACGAAATCAAATACAACATACAATTAACTAAAAACAATAAATATTTAATCTCGCCGCAATGCGCAAGTAAAACTTTTTTAATACATCATTTGTTAAAATACTGTAGAAATTTACTATGATAATTTCATTTTCATGATGTTTGAAATATTTTGTTAGTTTTGACCTTAGATTGCCTAATTGAAATATTTTTTTTCTTCGAGGTTTTTAGTTTGTAAATTACAATTATCAATAAAAAATTCTTTTAAGTACGTGACTTTATTATTAGGGTAAGGTTTAGATGAGCAACCCTATATGAGGGGCAGGAGGGCAACCAACTTCCCATCTCAGCCACTAATTTTTTCGATCAACGGTTCATATTCACTGTATTTTAAATCCACTACATTTTAAATGTAAAATAAGATGCAGTGAATCTGAACCGTTAATTAAAAAAATTAATGGTTGAAATTAACTCTGCTCTCATGCCCCTCATACAGGAGTTGTGCGTCTTATCTCACATCTTATTATATTTTATAGCTTTAAGAATTTTATAACTTATCTATACCCCTTAATAAATTATGAGAAAAGTTCATTGAAGATCACTAAAAAAGTGAAAGAATACGAGAATAAATCTCCACCGGTGAGATCATACAAATCAAAAGCTAATTAATTTGGACTCCTCTTTTATTCTCCATCTACCCCAATAAATAATTAAAACTGTTAGGGTATTTTCATCTTTGTGTATATATTCATTGATACCTAATCTAGCATACTTGCTTTTCTGAATTTCTACACCGCAACAACACTATTTGCACTCTCCATCACCGTTTCAAATTATTCACTGACAGACTCGCTAGAATTCTAGCGTAAACTCAAACGTGATTTCAACGATCGGACCACTGTGTTCTGTGACGACAAGTCATCGGCCGGCGAGGTTGCATACGTTGTTGACAGTTGTGGCTGCGGGAATGGCGATATGTTTAGAATTCGAGATTTGTGTGATCCGTATTTAAATTTATTATTACACCCATTTCGATACCTTGGATGTTAGTCCTTTGTATTGTTGGGATCGACCCCTTTCTCATACCACTTGTTGGACTTGAGATCAATCACCATCAGAATAAATCACAAAACCTTGTATAAGTCAACAATAAATACTTATAAAACAGAAAAACGCATAAAACACGATATTTTGCGTAGAAAACCTCTCAATGGACCGTAAAACCACGGGTCAGCGGCTACTTAAAAATCCACTATATACGAAGGGAGCGAAAGAGGTTGAGCGGAATTCGCGTTGTCGTTATTGAATCACCGAGATCACCACATGGGACAGAGGGAGACTCTTATACACTCTCTCTTTCGCTCAACCTCATCATCAAAACCCTACACACAACTCCTATTTATAATATGCAAACACAACTTGTTAATCAAGAAAAATTCTTTCCTAATTTATCTTGATCTCCAAATCTCTTATTTTAGGAAACTTGAATCAAATATCCATCAAATCTTCCCATGATTCAAATTCCTTAAATCGTCCGCTATGATGTAGATCTCATCTTCAACGATAATGAGCGTGCTCTTCCTCTTGTTGCGGCCGATTTTTCTCTACCGGGACACAACACCCAACAACCTTATCTAAATTTAACCCTACAACCACATCAGTTTTCAGCGACAACTTCGAACACATGTATCTCCCACTTGGATACTCTGATCACTACAAAATTCTATCAAAATGTGGATCTAAATGTCTTGAACCCTCTGTCAAAATATCAAGACGATCCAACGGTTAACGATCCCACAACACTCTCTTCTTAATATCTGCGTAAAAACCCCACGTATATTCTGCATCTAACTTCGACAGTTAATAGCTCTCCACTCGAAGATTCAATAGGCAATCTCAACGGTCAGATCATAGAAAAACCTCTTATGAACCTACAGTTCAAACTTCACCACAATTTGACGGTTAACGAACTCACACTTACAATTCTCCCGACGTCACGCAGAATATGACGAACCGCACTCTATTTTCTTTCATATATTGACTTCCTCCCGGTTATGTGATTCTTCTCCATGAACCTCGCTCTGATAACAGTTGTTGGGATCGACCCCGCTCTCATACCAGTTGTTGGAATCGATCACCACCACAATAAATCACAAAACTTTGTATAAGTCAATAATAAATACGTATAAAACTAAACCACGCATAACACACAATATTTTGCGTGGAAAACCTTTCAAAGTAGAGTAAAAATCACGGGACCAGCGACCACTTAAAAATTCATTATATACGAACAATATTACAAGAATTGACGATTCTCTTAACACTCTTCAATATTATCACGTATCCTCACATCACTCCCTTCTGTAGATTACAATAACGGAATTCTTGCCATCGTTATTGAATCACCGGGACCACCACACGGGACGGAGGAAGATTCTCATACACTCTCTCTTTTGCTCAACCTCCTCACCAATACCCTACACATAACTACTATTTATGATAGGCAAATACAACTTGATCTAAGAGTATAATTAATATTCATCACTTATTTTTTAGGAAAATCCTTTCCTAATTTATCTTGATCTCCAAATTTCTTATTTTAGAGAACTTGAATCAAATATCCATCACTTTGTTGGCTTTTTGTTGTCTTGGGGTTCTTAGTTGCCATTCTTGAGCATAGCAGGATGGAATGCTATGAAAAGTATTAAATTTATGATAGTGTTCATGTTAAATTATTTCATGGGCAAATATACTTATTGGATCTAATCCGTTAGTAAGACAATACAACATTTGGCTTAATCCTATGCTTGGATCGTAGTTATAAAAATGGACATGAAAAAAAGAAATAGAGTTTGATTTCACGTTCAAATTTCAATAAGTGTGGAGACTTAGTGTATGAAAATGGAAGAATGTAGTGAGGTTGCAGATAGGTGAAGAGAGACTTAGAGATGGATGATGAATGTGATGGTTTAGTAAAGTATATAATAGGCAATTACATATAGTGTACAAGTGAATAATATATGCCTAATAATTAGTTTTTTTTTTTTTCATTTGTTGCACTATTATTATAGAGTAATGTACTAGTCTTAAAATTCGAGTGTACACATGGTCCAATTAATTTGGAATATAAAAACTAAAATGCATGCATCAAGTAGAATATAAAAAATATAAGGAATTAAATTTTAAGTTGAGATGAAGATGTATTCGTTCCATTAGAGGTTATTTTAACTAATTGAGCATAGCTCAAGTGGTACCGTTACCGTAAATGTTCAGACCTCACATGTGTGACCGACATGCCAAGGGTTCGAATTTATTTCTCAGCATATGTGGGTGATTTGTGAACATGCGACTTGTCCGGCGTTGATGCTCCTTGCGGGTAGGGCGGACGCACACCATTGAAATATGGTACGGGGGTCAAAGGTACCCTCCAAATTACCCTTTTTAGAGGTTATTAGCATATACGGAGTATTTTGATGATTGCAATCGTAAATTTATTTATTACAAAATTATTTACGCCTCTGTATTTGTTTTTACTTGGGAATTAGGAATACTTTCATGCATTCGGTGGAATATACAAAAATAAAGGAAATTAAATTTTAAATTTAGATAAAGATATAATCTTTTTCATTATAGAGGTTATCTAAAATCTATTTTTTAACATATATTTGAATCTGATGGTTTTTTTAATTTATTATTTATGATGTCATTATATCCATAATTTTAGTCTATTTGACAAAATTAAGCAATCTTATTGGTGAATTGGAATTTTGATGACATTATCAAGCGCTTCGTATATATATATATATATATATATACATACATATACTAGACATCAAACACACACGACCTGTTGAAGTCGTATTTGTTTTAAGGGTTGTTATTTTTAAAATTGAGTAAAATTAAAGGATTTAATTGATTAACTGAAAGTTCTTATTAATGATGTTATAACCTCGCGTCTTCTAGTCTATTTAAGATTTAAGATAAGATAAAATGGTTCATAATTATTTTTTTTAAACATATTAATTAATTCAATATGTACATGTTATTTTTCATAAGATACGGATGCAAAAGTTATTTTATATCACAATAGTTATTATTTTATTTTTAGGATGTATCAATACGTGTTATTTATGATGTTTAGATTTATTTTATTTATATAGAAAAAATTATTTTATTGTTTGTTATATGGAGTTTTTTCACGGCTTGGAAGAATGCTATTCAAATATTTGTAGAGTAAAGATGAAATAAGTTAACCTTATTTAATTGAATTACTAATACTTATTTATGACATTATATTATCCTTAATTTTAGCTAATTGAACAAAGTTAAAGAATCTAATTTGCTAATTGAATTTTTGATGACATCATCATGTGTTTCCTATATATTATATTTATTTAAGATATATATATATATATATATATATATATATATGTATATATATATATATATATATATATATAGTGGGATGATTTAGGGGGAAGGGGGAAGTAGTTATTAGTTATTATTCATCATGAAGCATCTTACCTTCGCCCATACAAATCTCACAAAAAATAAAGTGAAATTTAAAAAATATTAATTAGAATTGATGCTATGAATGCTAAGCTTCCTTGATAAATTATTTCTGCAGGTTATAACACCGATTGATGAATATTATATCCAAAATCGTTAATATTCATACTGGTGAATGTTAGTAAACATTCATGGTGATGAATATTAAAATTAAAAATATTCTGTGATAATGTGATGTTTTAACATTCATCGTAATGAATGTTAGTTAACATTCATCACGGTGAATGTTAACTCTTTATTAAATAAATATTCATCAACTAATGTTATGACTTAAAACTGAAATTCATCCGTTAATATATTCATTATAGCATCGATTTTGATTACTATTTATTGCTAAAAATAATTTTTTATTGACGTGTTGATTGGTAATTGTAAGATGCTTCATGATGAATAATAACCACTTCCTCTTTCCTCAAAAAAAAATATGTCCCCTGGATTATTCCTATATATATATATATATATATATATATATATATATATATATATATATGAGGATTCATATATATTTCAAAATTACAAATATTATGTAACTAGAATTATATCTAATCACATATATGATTAATATAATAATGATATGTGATTCTAGCTATTATTGTTTGGTGTTTAGTCACATTTGATTGTTTTTATATTTTAGTCACATGTGATTGTAATTGTATTTAGATGTACATTTTAAACCTAGGCCCATATAATTATATATGAGGAAACACATTTATGAAATACATATTCAATAAATCACATGTTAATAATCTTATTTGACAATTCAAGAAATAAAAATAAAATTTTTAGTTAGAATCACATGTTATTAACAAATGAAGTGATTATCATATCTGATTCAGATATAAAAGTGAAGTTAAAATGAGAATGAAAATTTTTGTGAGAATAGAGAAATCAATAGGAATGTGACACGTGTCACAAAACCTACTTTCCCTCACGTTTTTAAAAATTAAATATCTCAATAATGGCTCATTGAAAAATTATAAAAATTGCACCATAAAAATCAGCATTTTTTTCTCTTCGATTAGACATCTCACATGATATATCTTCGAATTTTTTTATTTTTTGTAATTATACAATATTAGTAACACATGTGGTACTCGTCAGTAACAAATGTAGTACTCGTCGGTAACAAATGTAGTACTCGTCGGTAACACATGTGATAAATTTCAAATTGTGTATATATTTAGTATACAAATTTTGTAATTATATACAAAAATAAATGTTGTAAAAGTATACATTGTACACGTAGATAAATTACAAGTAGCTGTTCAAATTCAAATTGTCATTTGAATTTTGATTTTCTTCTTTATTAAAAATTAAAAAGAAAAAATTAAAATAGAATAGGTTAAGTCTATTAATTCGGTTTTTCGGTTTCATCAGAAGTCAAGTATTTGCATTCAACTTGGTCTTTCGAGTTTGATTTCAAATCCTAATCGTTTTTCAAATTTGACCGAAAAATCTCACACTCGAACAACCTGATTTGAAAAATCCGATGAACACCCCAGCTGCTAGCATTGCGTACATACATAGATTGTACATAAATACCTACACATGCCAAACACGTATTCAACGTAAGATATAGAACTGTCGAATTTAAAGCAATGTTTGTTGTAAGATTTCAGATTGAAATAATAAAAGAGGTTAGCGAGTTATTGCATGTGATTATGTTATGATGTTGGTATTCAATCAAATCAACTTCCTTTGGTATCTTGCTAATCATAAGTGTTTATAAAGTGGAGAAATCTTTCTCATTACTTTATCTTTGAAAGAAAACGTTAGAAGCGTGTGAGAATGATGTAATTCCTCCATTAAGAGTCTCAACGTGTTTCAGTAAACTTTGTGTTGAATATGTGAATGAGAATTCATGTTATCCCAACCATATACAAAGTGTTCAATTCGTGCCGGATATTATGAATTCCATCCAAATATCCAACACAAAGTTTATTAATTAAAACTCATTGAGATTATGAATTACATCGTCTCCACTCTCTTCTAACGTTATCTTCATGAGATGAAGTAATTAATAAGAATATATCTTCGCTTTATATGTCAAACATATCAGAATACCTTGATTACAATTTATATGATCATGAAGTTACAACAGCAAAAGAAGTTGATTTGATTCAATATCAAGATCATATCATAGCACAATCGGATGCATTAACTCGTTAACGTCTTTTATCATCTCAAACACTCTCAACAACAAATATTCAATTATATATAACAAGATTTCCAATATCAAGATCATATCATAGCACAATGTATGTATTTCTACATAGGTTATGTATGCATGCTACGTAATTATATGTTTGTGGCTAGGTGTGTTTCTGTTAACATAGTCACATATACAGTTCGTATCTGGAAATTTGGAGATATTGGTCGAGTAAGATTTCGGTGTCGCTTATTTTCTCAATAAAAGTAGGATAATCGTTGTGTTTGGGTGTGACTGTCCCGGTTTAATTCAATAAACTTGTAACCTAGAACATGCTTTGAATTATTATTGAGAAGTTGCGGAATAACACTCAATAATATTAAAAAGATCAAAGATAAATATTGAGAATAATAAATAACAAAACACGAGTATTAAATCCAAAGCTCCAATCTTATTTATATGAATAAGACGAATACACTTTTTGTATTAGGGTTTACACCTTGAAGCTGCGCTATTTTTCATTCACTATTCGTTACCTAATCTAGGTTTTAAGGATCTCTATTTATAACACATAGAGTCCTATACAATCTCCTATTATTATGAAATTAGATAATTTCCATAACCGACTCATTCTTATCACAAAATCATAAACAGTGTTAACTACCACATTTGAACATTCAGTGGAAACTAACTTCCAACAGTGGTAACTGCTTCATTTATGAAAGTCTAAGTATAAATTCAACTAACAGTGTTAACCACTTCAAACTACACTAACAGTCGTAATTACATAAACAGTGGAAACTACTTACAAATTTTAAGTAACAGTGTTAATCCTTGTAGCAGTGTTAACCTTCAGTTCTTCAAACAGTTGTAATCTTCACTATCAGTGTTAATCTTCAACCATCAGTGGTAATCACTTGTTCTCTTCAACGTTATCATAACAGTGGTAATCCAAACCCAAATCAGTTTATCCTAACAGGGTGTATATAGGGGTGTTCATTAAACGGTCTGAACCGAAAAACCACCCGACCCAAATAGGTTTGGGTTATTTGGATTTGGTTTTTGGCTTATAACATTTTTCCTTATATGTCATATATGTTCCATGATTAGAAACCTTTTAATCTCATTAAAAAATAAGTAGCTACGGAGTATTTATTTTAATGGATAAGAGTTTAGGTTATAAATCTTTTTAATTAATACTTGAAAACATGAGATGTTCTGTACTTTTCATACGTAGAAAATATTCCATTTCATTTTTTTAATAAAACATATGCATGCATTATCATGTATGCATGCATATTTTAATCTATTCGAGAAAAAAATCCAACTTTCTTCGTGTTCTTCGACCTCTGTGTTTTCACATTCTTTTTCTGTGAAATTCACAATCCAATCTTCCTCTCCGATTACAAGAATCCGTGAGAATTCTGTAAATATCATACCCAGAATTCGATTGATCAATCTTGTACGAGAGGAAGAAACAAAAACAAAAATAAAAAACGAAATAATGAGGAACACATTGCGAAGAATCATGCAGATTACTTGGATGACTTCTCGAAAATCAACGAAAAAGAAGGATCATGTGGAGGATGATGACCATGAACATTTTTATGATGTTGTTGAGGAACCACAACATGTCGAAAACTATTGGAATCCTCCTGAGAAAAACACAGATCCACCACCATTATCTGATACTGATTCGCTGTTTGATGAAGGTTCTCAATGGGATTCGTATAGACCAGGCCGATTTGATCGTATACCAAGTTCTGCTCAGACGTCTCCATTATCGAAATCACCATGGTCGTCGTACATAGAACAACGCGGGCCAGCTTCAATTGACAATTCAAATTATGTTGGATTAATGTCTTCCCTTGTTCGCGAAGAAGGGCACATATATTCATTAGCAGCTTCGGGAGAAATGTTGTACACCGGATCTTCTAGCAAGAACATTCGTATTTGGAAGCATCAAATGGAATATTCCGGATTCAAATCACATAGCGGATTGGTTAAAGCGATTGTGATTTCCGATGAGAAAATATTTACCGGTCACCAGGACGGGAAAATTAGGGTTTGGAGAGCGTCGAAAAAGAATCCTAGAGTTCATAAAAAGATCGGGACTTTACCAAATTTCCAATCGGTTTTTAAGAAGTCGATGAAAGCCAAGAATTATACAGAGGTGAGGAGAAATCATAGTGGGATTTGGATCAAACATTTTGATGCGATTTCTAGTCTTAGCTTGAATGAAGATCAAACACTTCTATATTCAGGATCATGGGACAAGACGATGAAAGTTTGGAGAGTATCGGATTTCAAATGTTTGGAATCGATTTCTGCTCATGATGATGTGATTAACACCGTGGTGGCTGGATTTCACAGTTTGGTATTTTCAGGCTCAGCTGATGGGACGTTAAAAGTATGGCGTAAGGAATCACAAGGGAAACGACCTAAGCATTACTTCTCACACACTTTACTAAAACAAGAATTTGCAGTGACTTCATTAGCTGTTGATCCATCAGCTATGGTGGTTTACGCTGGTTGTTCAGATGGAATTGTGCATTTTTGGGAACACAAGAAGCTAATCCATGGCGGAATTTTAAGAGGACATAAACTTGCGGTTCTATGCCTAGCAGCATTAGGAAACATGGTGTTCACTGGTTCAGCAGATAGAAATATATGTGCATGGCAGAGAGATGAGAGTGGAGCCCACAGGTGTTTGTATGTTTTAAATGGACATACAGGTCCGGTAAAGTGTTTGGCGGTAGAGGAGGAGAAATGCCACGGTGACAGTGGTGGAAATACGTGTATATTATATAGTGGTAGTCTGGATAAGTCTGTGAAGATATGGAGAATGTGTTCGCAACCATGGCAGGTTGAACACCAACAGTTGCCACCACCATCCCCACAGAGAATTGATGGTTTACGCTGGAGTAGTAGGATGGAGATACAAAACAAATTACCACACCGTACAGGGAGTCAACGAAAAAAGTAGTGATTATGGCATGGCACACGATCTTTTTGGCCCCGTCTTTAAACGTATAGGAGAGAGGATACTAGTAACAATACGTATAATAGGTGTGACCCGATAAAAACAACATGTATAAAATAAACTGTACTATGAAATTACGTTATACTTTGTTAACTTCACTGGCGTACAGTTATAAACCTACGGATGTAAAGGCATGTCAATCAGAATATATTTTACTCCTAAGAAATAGGGAACTAGAAAACTGAGCTAAAACTATTGAATGTGTCAAAAACGATTTAAAAAGCGCCAAAAGCACACAAGTCTTTACGACCTTCTAACTTAGTATAAAGAAAGTCTATTGTGTCAAACGACAGCCAAAAGCACGCTAATTTCATGTTTAACCTAATTCTTCTAATCTTCATGTTTAATGTCCAGGTTGCCTTTGAGGGTCTGACCCAATCTGTACCACTCAACTGTAACAAACTTAACCAATGATCAGGGGTTTGACCATTCAAGAGTCAAGTACAGTCAACTTTGATGTGTATTTCAACCATTAAAAATAACACAAATAGATAGAGAGGCTATAAGATAACAAAGCATGCAATATTATGAAAAGAAAATGGATTAACAAAATTTGCTCATTCATATCAGAATACAGTAGTTTATTCGGAAGCTCAGAAGCATTATAAGCTTGCTTTGATATTACCTTACATAAATCTCTATCACTCATTTTAACAAACCAGATGCTGAAATAAATCGCAGTGCTTGGTTCGAGTTATCCAGAACTGCAGATGACCTTGGAACTTGCATTTTCCTTTTCTTCAAAAAATCCAACGAGTTCTGTAAGCATGGTGGAGGTGGTATTTCCTTCAGAATAACTGGTTCCATCCTGTGTAACAATAACAAAACAATAGTTATTACCTTATTATTTTATCCACTTGTACTTGCATATCCACAAAAATCGTTAAATGGTTACAAAAAAATCACCCTGACTTTTTGGATTTCTTCTTTCTTGGTTTTTTCTCAGATTTATCTTCCTCCGAATCTGATGAAAACACCTTCCTGTAGGGGAAGATACGATTTCGCTTGTTAACATCGGTTTTACCTAAAAGTGTTAAACTGAAACAACACTGGAAAAAAGTTGGAAATCGGTCTAGAATGAATACTTCTCATTAGCTGCAAGCAATTTCACAATATCATCAGGAAGCATTCCTTTTCTCTCTGGAGCCTCAGTTGGTACTTCGACATCCTCTGCATCTGGAATGCTTTCATTCAAACGAGGTTGACGTGGCGTTAACTTTTCAGCCCATTTTCTACGGCGTTCTTTCACTTCACGCAAAACCCTAAATGAAACAACAACCTATTTCATGAATATAATGTTTATAGTTTACAACTTCGATACGACGAAACTTAATTAAAGTTTGCTAGACAGCTAGCCAAATCAATCTTAAATTATAAAAGCTTTAATCTTTTAGGTTAATATACAGTATGATATAAGTTATGTACCAAAAACTAAATTCTCAAATTAGAATATCAGTATGTATGTAAGTTTAGCATTTCAACCCTCAATTCATAAATGCAACGGTATAGCCAAAAATTGTTGAAAGCAAACAAATTTAAGCATCAAATTGAAGCACATATACCTGGCCTTATTTTGTTTCTGAATCGTATTTATTTCTTCGTCTTTTTGTATTGCCTGTGTATCAAAGAATGCAGTTTAATTCAATAATCACATAGCAATATGAGGTGTTTATGATTAATTGATAACGATGAAGTAAAGAGGAAAGGAGAGTGAACCTGTTCGGCGGTGAATTCTTCTGGAGCTTCGGAATCGCTGTCTTCTCTTCCGGACATGGTGGGGCTAGGGTTTACGATTTTACAATTAGGGTTTTTGTTGGCCCTCTTTTAGCTAGGTGCAGAGTGCAGACTAACGGTGTTTTAGCTACGAGCTTTAATATGAAGGTTAAAATAGATGTACCGTGTTTAATAAGTTGGAAAATCATCGAGGGTTGTTACGTGTAGTAAAGCTTATATGAGGGTGTAATTCTGCATATATTGCACATCTTCATTGAATCTTTTTACAAAAATATTTAAGAGTTTTTCCTTTTTAAACCATCGATCTAGTAGTAACTAGGGGTGTTATTCGGACGGATTATTTGGTTTTCGGATTATTCGGTTCGGATTAATCAGATTTTGGGCAATCTCAAGTTAATCCTTAATCCAATCCAAATAAGAAACGGATTAATCGGATACGGATTAAACGGTTCGGATTAATATTCTGTCGCACTCCCAAATTTACTGTGCAGCGGAAGTTGGGTTGGGGCGCGACTAATCATGGATCATTACACAAAATTTCAACGAACGACCTCTATATGAGACGTTTTGAAAATACATTACTTTGACAAAATGTTTACAGAATAATACAAATCCTTAGATTTCGCATCTAGTATGAGATATTCTAATACATAACTAATGTTACAAAATAGTAATGCAAGAAAATCTGTTGTTTGCAAATCATGCGACTCGAGCTAGAATATCCTGGAGTAATCCTACTCCTGCAGTGAACCTGAGAAATACACACTAAAAGGGTCAACAATAATGTTGGTGAGCTCATAGGTTTACGTAGTTAAAATCATAGTATGAACCACAAGATTTCAGAGTTTTCGTAGTAGCACGAATGCCAAAGTAAATCATAGTATACTATTGCCATGGGCTCATAGTTCCGAAGCTTAACCGTAGTTGGTGTCTCCAGTTAAGTGTATAAACCAGTTTACTCGGATTACGAATTATTATGCGTCCGTATAGTAGTTAGAGCGACTAACCCCGGACGGCGGACTGTCAGTTCCCGATAGATCTATCCATAATGTTCGCGCTTATTATTAATGGACTATGATATTTGTTGGAGACCATCGTAGTTTGGTTTAGTTACCCATACAATCCGTATAAGTATTCATAGTACTTGTGTTCATAAAAACAGAGCAGTGTATTCTCACCCCAAAGTAAGTAAAACAGTAAAAGTAAAAGTGGGGTTATGAGACTCACCTGAGTCTTGTACAGAGTGTTTACAAATAGTAAACAAGTGTTTCCCAAAAGTAACCTTCTAGCGCCCTAAACGCATAAGGTTATAAGTAAGTAGATGTCTCAAAAGATCATCCATTCTAGTTGTCCACTCAACTAGTTATGTCCAAAGTTTATTTATCATGTGTGTTTTGAAAACGTGTACGGCCCGTTGGTGACGTTTTGTAATAATAATTCCGGAAGATATTATTATTATGTTTGGTTTCGTTATGTACTTATAAGAGTATAGGTATTGTGTGTACGGGTAGTGTCGTATATAGTATAGTTGTTGTTTCGCGAAAACGATCCTTAGTGAACAATATGTTTTTCCATCAGACTGTTTTACGCGACACAAGGGTTGTGTCGCTGAGAAGTGCCGCGACACAGATGTAGTGTCGCAAAGAGTGAATTTTAGATAATTGTGCAACACAAGAATTGGTGTCGCAGATCGTGATGTTAAATAAGTGTGCGACACAGGGATTAATGTCGCAGGTTAATACTGTACGTTGTAATTATGGCGACACAAGTTAATACTGCTTGTTTAGCGACACTAGGCTTGTGTCGCAGGTTGCGACACAAGTTAGTATTGCTGGTTTAAAAAAATTGCGACACGGGGGCTTGTGTCGCAGGAGTATTTCGAAAATCATAAGTGCGACATAGGGCTTGTGTCGCAATGGTTTTGGGCCATCTGCGACACAGAGGGCCTGATGTGATTTTGAGCTCGGGAACTTGGTCAAACGTGTTCGGTTTGACCCGAAACTTTTACACGACTCTTAAATGTGTTTTTAAACCTTAGGAAAATTACCGTTACGTTTTGTGGTTGACCCGAAAGCGTCGTTTTTAAACTTTTACAAAAACAGTCCTTGTGCTCATTTTTCCAGAAATTTGGGTCGTTTTTGGGGCTCGTTTTGACTAGTCAAAGTGTCGAGATAAAATCCAAGAAAATTTCCAGTTGTTCCCCTATGTCTTGGCTGCTTTCAGTAATTTTTCTAGAATTTTTGGATAAGTCTAAGTATTTTTAATAATTCCATTTGTCCTCTGAGGTCCAATCTTGACCAATCTGGACACAAGTTCAAAGATCTATTTTTCTGGGAAAATTCATGTATTTTCAAGCAAGACCATAGAAGAACTTTTTGTAGCCAACACATTTAGTGAGGTTTAGGAGAAAACCTCATGTCGTTTGGAGTTGTGTAGCTCGAGTTATGGACTCGAGAAGTTGGCACAAAAATCTGTCACCCGAGACAGCCTAGCGACACGTTTTTGTAAAATCGTTTTCCGGTACTAAACGGTGTCGACAAATTATGAAACCACTTGGATCTGAAAGTTAACACCTTAAAATTAATTTTGGTCTTTTAAATCGTCCATTTTCATTAAGTTTTGAGTACGAAATTCCTCCTTGAAGTCGGGCTAAGATTCTGCCCAGAAAACTGTTAACATTTTGTGTTTGTAAAAACGTTTTTCGACTTTGTTTTTGGACATGATCTTGTTAAATGGACATTATAACATGTTTAGAAGTATGTTCCAAGTAAAATAAAAGGGGTATGAAGTTCCTTACAAAGAAGATGATGAAAGCACGAAGAAATGGACGTCGAGAGCTCGTTTTCTTTCGTTTTCTTGCAAACCGAAATGGAGGTGCTATGGTAGTTTTGTGGTGGTGATTGTGGTGGTGTTGGGGGCTGCTGGATCTGCTGGAAATAGAGGGAGAAAGGAGAGATTGAGAGAAGAGGAGAGAAAAGAGATTGTGTGTTTGTGTGTGAAATGAATTTGAGTGTGGAAAGGAGAAGGAGGTATGGGTTTAAGGGAATGGGAGGGGAGGTATGGGGCTGATTTCTTGCAGATTTCAGGTAGGTCCCACCCCCATGTGGGTGTGTTAAATTAATTCCTCAATTTACGTTACGCGCGGTGCTCGTTTACCCGTTCGTTTCGTCGTTCGTTTAAATGTTAAACGTTTATTATTCCAATTTTTTGTTAACGATTTATTCGCGTAATTTTTGGTTGAAGTTTTATTTAAAATACTTCATTTTAAGTGAACGAAACATAAATCGTGTTTCGTTCGGTTTTCGGGCGTGATTCACGCGTTTTTGTCGCGTACGGTACGTTTTATACGAAACGTAAAGCGTTTGTATATTATTGTACAATAATAATATAATGTAAATAACTACTATTAAATTTTAAAATAGATTTACGTTATTTATGAAAAGTTTTCAGCAACGTCCGTATTCATAGTGTCAGAATCTTTCCGATCGTTTAGCGTAATTATAATTATTTACGTGCGTGTGTATATATAATATACCAAATGTTACTGTACTTAGCCATATTTCAAACTAAATACAAGTAATGATAATCAAGCGTAGGGTATTTAATACGCCTAAGTGCCGGTTGTCACAATACAAAATTATTCAATCTTCTTTTCTTGAAATTCATAGCATCCAAAAGGTCAAACATTCATTCTTCCAGACATAATAAATTAAGATTTTATTTGTAATAATTCTTATATGGTAAACATTAATATATTATTAAAAATATATTATTTAATTACTTAATTCTCATTCGGATTATTCGGATATATCCAAACATTTTAATTTTGATCATTTATCCTATCCGTGTAATCCATTTAAGTAATCCGTAATTCGTTTAAGCAATCCGTAATCCGAATAATCCTGTCCATTTAACCTAAACCGGATTTGGATCGGATGGATTATTCGGATTCGGATAAAAGTGACACCCCTGGTAGTAACAAATATTTCAATAGTTGTTAAATACAAAATTATTAAATTGATACTCCCTTCATCCTATTTTTATACTTCACATTTTTCCTTTTAGAAGTTTCAAACTAATTGTTCATTTGTAAAAGTAGGAGAGTATAATTGACAAAACTTCCTTTATTACTCTTACTTTAAATATATTTCATAAAAAAGTAAATAAAAGGTAAGTGTAAAACCGTCACAGTACACATAATTACAATATAATAATTATATTTTTTAAAACTTCGTGTTTTTTTATTTGTGGACGCTAAATTTAGAACGGATAGAGTAAAAGATATAGGGTAGACTTTGATAGATAGGTCACAGGTGATTAGGTGTGAAGAAAAAAGATAAACATTATATTATCTCTTTCCTAATCATATTTAAGGGACGGGAAATGGAATTTGCTATATAGTTATACAATTACATATTTGGTGAAAAAAATGAAAAACGATACAATTGTAATTGGTGAAAAAAGTGAACAACAATTCAATTACACTTCAAGGAAGTTGTAATCAACCGATAGAGGATGAATATTCCCAGTGAAGTTCACTCGATTAAGACAACTGTCGTATTTAATGTCTTGTACTCTTGTAAGAATACAATGAATTTCGGGGGCTGTTTGTTTCGAATGTTTTGATATGTATTATAGGGAATGAAATCTAAAAAGGTTGTTTGCTATGAAACGACGAGTTTTCAAAATGAGATTCGAAGTCAACATTCTTGAGTTTTAGAAACCTATTATGTTTCGGTAAAAATAAGAGAAATATTTATCTCTTCTAGACGTATCTCTACTTTTTTCTCCAATAGCTACTCAATTTTCTCTTTTATGAGTTTATTCTCTTATTGAAATTTTAACTTTACATTTCTTATTTCCGTAGGGCACAAATTAGCAAGATTCTAATTAAAAAATCAATATCAATGTACTAATCTTCTATAACCAAGCAATCATACATTATACATTATCCTCTTCGGTACTGTATTTTTTAACTTACATCGATTTTTAATCCTATTTTTCGACAAAAACAAACACGACCGAGTAGGAAAATTGTTGAGAGCTTCTACGATGTGATGCGAAACTTTTAGTGTAAAAAATCGACCAATTTGAACTCTAAACACCAAAGTTTTTAATATTCGGTGAAAGGTGCAAGTTTTTAAAGTCCAAGGACCAAATAGAAAATAGGCAATCGACAGTCCCAAACCCGCTTAAATTCACTTTTCCGCCAATGAAAGGGTTTTCGCATTTCAACCGCAGTGACCTTCATTTCAGTTCACTTCCAATTCAAAGTTTTGATATTTCCATCATCAAATCAATGACGGACGAAGCTCCGACATCACAAAAGCTAACTTCAACCGTCAATCAATCACCAGCTTCCGTCGATGCAACAATCGATTCAACAGGTCAAGGTGGCACAGCTTCTTCGTGTAACAACAATAATGTCGTTGAAGCTAAATTGGATGTAGTAGAAAGGGAAAAGTCACTCGAGTACGCTGAAGAGTTGATGGAGAGAGGATCAAAAGCTAATAAAGAAGATGATTTTGCTGAATCAACTGATTGCTTCAGCCGTGCCCTAGAAATCAGGCTAGGGTTTTTCAAACCCTAATTTCATGCTTTTATATAATCGTCAAAGTTATATAATTTATTCCTCTTAATCAATTCTATATGTTATCACAAGAAATGTTAACAGCACTTTCAACCGTATGGTTTTCGTTATAGAAAATGAAATGTTACCGTGCTGTAACTGTTATTTTAGTAATTTTTTAGTTAATGATTCAAAGCTGTTACTGTTTGTCCTTCACTAGCCATTAATGATTTAAAATGTTACCTGTGCGATCAATTTCTTTAAAAAATGATAGTTTAATCTGGTTATTCTATAATTTCAGTAAAAAAACAGCCATCATGTCTTATAACTTTATGTGGCATACACATATACTAAAGAAGTATTGAAACAAATGTTGGGAATGGGGGTATGCTGCGTATGCAATGTCCTGAAAACCATATTTTTTTCTGTTCAAATATCAGAAATTTAAATGTATGATAAGTAGTATGTTTTAGCGATACGAGAAAAACAATGTCAGCTACTCAACTGGACCAAATGGTGTGGAATTGTTATTATGATCATGGTGACACCATGTCTTAGATGTCAGCATAATGTAAAAATCACTGTTTAAACATGACCAAATATCTGCTGAATGGAGATCTTAGAATAGTAAATGTTCAACATATCTTATTCAGTAATTTGAGTTACTGATGATACTCTTTGTTTGTTTTGTTCTTTATCTTGACTAGGGTTGCACATTTTGGCGAGCTTGCACCTGAATGCGTGAGAGCATATTATAAGTATGGATGTTCACTACTTTACAAGGCTCAAGAGGAGTCTGACCCGTTAGTTTCAGGTTCTGTATCTAAGAAAGAGGCGAGTGCTGGACATGGATCTTCCAAGGGTGAAGCTTCTGCTTCAAGTAATGCTAAAGAAGGGACTTCAAATCTTCAACAAGTGTCAGAAGATGGTTCGTAGCAGCACTGATGATATATTATTTTATTTTAACAGCAAAGTCACACACCTTTCACTCTTAAGATCATAATCAAATAAACATTAACATGTGCACAAGCATACCTTGAAAGAATGAATATCACATTATAACTTATCAAAGTATTTGTGTGTGTTTGTCTGCATCCCTAATGCCCTCTATGGGATCTAACGAAGTTAATTAAGATCAATGTCATATTAAGGTGAGATATTTTGATGTGTGGGATGTTGAATCGGATCATGTTTTGGTCGATTAAGATAACGATTAAACTTTGTTTGTTGTTTGCTCTCAAATATTGTATGATGAAGATGCTATATTGAGTTTGGTCTTTTTGGGGATGCTATAGGTGGTGGTGAGGAAGATCAAGACGAAGATGATGAAGGAAGTGACGCTGAGGAAGATGAATCTGATCTGGATTTAGCATGGAAAATGCTTGATGTTGCAAGGGCAATTGCTGAAAAACAACCTGGTGACACGATGGAGAAAGTAGACATTCTTTCAGCTTTAGCAGAGGTAGCTTTGGAAAGAGGTATGTATATCTTGGTAACTGCATTTAATTTGATACATTAGGCATGCTGTTTACTATAAGATATTAATTCGTGTTTGTGTTTATGTTCATGCCATAGAGGATGTTGAAACTTCCCTGAGTGATTATCTGAAAGCATTAGCGATGTTGGAACGCCTGGCTGAACCAGACAGTCGTCATATAGCCGAACTGTATCCTTTTTGAAGCGTTCTTTTGCTGATTCCATGTGTATTAACAGCTTTGCACTGTTATGTCTGATGCATTCCTTAATAGGTTGAATTCAGAAATTTTAGGATATGTTTATGTCTAGAAATTGGTTCAAAGGGGGAGGAAGCAATTCCATATTGCCAAAAGGCTATTTCAGTTTGCAAGTCTCGTTTGCAGCGACTCACAAGTGAAATAGAAAGTTCCTCTGCTTCTATGGTGTCTGACAATCCTGAATCAGCAGGCCCTCTCGGTCGACAATCTTCGTGTGCTTCAGAAACTACTGATTCTGTTGCTGAAAAAGAAAAAGAGATTGAGATCCTCACGGGTCTTTCTAGCGAACTTGAAAAGAAGGTAAGCCTTAGATATATCATTTGTATATCCTTTCGGTTTCTTTTTTGATTTATTAACCTGGAACTTTTATCGTGAAAATTGCAGCTTGAAGATCTGCAACAGATTGTCTCTAACCCATCATCTATACTATCTGATATACTGGGAATGATGGCTGCTAAAGGGAAAGGTGGACAGACTTCTGGTGATGGTGGATTGACTTCTTCACGAATAGGTACTGCCAACAGCTCTGGATTCGAATCACCTACTGTTTCAACTGCTCACACCAATGGTAATTCTGGAGTAACACATCTTGGGGTTGTGGGTAGGGGAGTCAAGCGAGTGAATATGAATTCAATTGCAACAGAGTCTACTGCGTCTAAAAAGCCAGCATTTGATCCGTCAGCAGACAATGGTGGCAGTTCTTGAAGCGATTTGGTTGACTAGGGCTAGCTACATCACATACTTAACTCATTAAAGACAGTTGACCATCGGTATTATCATATCCTTTTTCGTTGTGGTTCGTGCGTAGTAAAGACATTATGAGCGTTTGCCTTCCTTCGTTCGTTTAATCTTAATGCAAGATGAATTCCTAATATCTGGGCAATTATGCCCTTGTCAAATTTATAGCTAAATGCCTTAAAACTATCGTCTGGTTTGCACGTAGAATATTAAGTTGATCTTTATTAGTGAAATATAGCTGGTTAGACGTAGAATATGAAAATATAAGCATATAAGTAATTTTAAAATGACTGGTACTTAGTATACTATCTGTAACGTTAAACTTCACTTGTACAGTTCACACAATGCCGTTTTATAAAAATCATTCCACAAACCTAACTAGTGAATTCTGTTGAATCAAATACGATGTCTAATTCTTTGTTTTTTGCCAAAAGAAACCAATAAATAAATAAATAAATGTATGATATCGGAATTTTTGATATGGAAGCAAGCCAACAGAATTTCATGGTCACAGAGTTCGAACACCAACATAACAGATGTTCGAATTTATTCATGGTATGGCATTAAATTTGGTCTGGAGTTTGTAATAGTTTACATAATTTGTCTATGCATTTGAATCATATTTTATCTCCATAAAATCAGACTGCATCCACCAAAATATTAAGGAAATATGATAATTCTGTAATTGCCACTTGCTTACACTAATGTTCCACACTTAAATATCAAAAGATCGTTAACCTAGCGATATCTAGATAACTTTTCAATTGCGAGATTGGAGATTCGAGTCTTGAGACCGGGACAAATGTAATGTACACGTGTTAGTTAGAGAAATTACTTGCCTTTCTTAAAGAATATATTTCACATTTAAATAGTCTAAAACGTGACAACTATGTATAAAAGGTTTCGACTATTTTTGACTTTTTCTTAACATCGGTGATTAGCAACACTATAAGAAAACTAGCCCATGCATGTAGGCAACATGTCTGCGCTTCAATAGTTCAAGGTGGGATGTTTCGAAGCAACACATAATTAATGGTTCTAATGTATGTTACCGACAAATGGTTCATGATACAAACAAGTTGTACCTTATTAGGACTATAATAATAATCTTACTAATATATTAATATTAATAACTTAAATGCGTATCCATATTCTTCCAAGACCATAACTACCGAATCTGGAATTATTAACTACTCATCATAAGTGTTACAAGCAAAACGACACGTCAATATAAATATGGGTTGTTAGATAGAGCCGTCTCAAACACCAACCTCACATATATCAAAACAAAAATCAAGTAGCATTAAGTTATATATTAATTTTGTCCGATAATGTTTATCTATACAACTAAAATTGGTTAAGTATTTATATTTATATTTATTTATATACATAATAATAAGATAAAGTAATAATTTTACTCTTATCGATCTGTTTCGGAAAGATTTTATGTCACATGGTATCTCTTTAAAACGCGAATAACTATAACTTTGTTAGGGAAGAAAATTTCCATTTCCAGTTGTCAAACAAAGCAAAATGGCTTTTCTTGTGGTGCCTGCCAAAACCAAATATCAATCGCAATAATGTTGTGGGATACCATCACTTTTCCATGATATTTGATTTGATAGAGTAATTATAAAAACATCATTACTTTACCTAGCAAAGGAGGAATTAATAACGAAGCATTATTCATTAAGAAACTTGTTAAAATTTGAGTAATTACTTGCTTTTTTACTTAGAACGTGTTTTATTATTAAATTAATTAAAACTAAATTAATGTTTGTTAAGCTTTTCTCTAATTTTTAATTAACATGTTTGTTTTCGAAACATAGGGAATACATGCTTTTCTTTCATGCGACGTGCTCTTTCTTCTTTTCTTGGAACATGGTTTTTCTCCCACTAATCTTTACTACGGAGTACTTATTATTTTAATTAAATTAAATAATTAATTAATATCCTCGAGCAAACCATTATTTTTTAGTAATAATAAATAAATAAATAAATAAAACTCATCATCGTCATCATGACATTGTATCATTGATCTTATTTCCTTTTTCATACTCGCCATCTGTAACCTCCCCCCTCATTCCAAACATTCCCCCTTTTTCAACTCTTCTTCGTCATTTTTCCACTAATTCAATCATATCCTTAATTCTTCTTATCACAAAAAGTCAAAATTACTTCACTATAGTCAAACATTCATGTATCCTTTTTAATCTCATCGTCTTCAATCACCTTTTATCTCCACCACCAACATGCCAGAAACCTCAAAACGTCAAGCATGGTACCTACTAAATTCAATCAATCAATCAACAACTAATTTCAAATCAAATTTACTATTTCACTGATTATAATAATTTTCTTATTACAGGTTTTGTACCACCGGTTTACCTAGCGACGTCGTGGTCGAAGTCGGTGACGTCACCTTCCATCTCCATAAGGTCTGATTCAGTAATTAGGTTCAATTATGTCGCCATTGATTTGATTTATTTATTATTCAATTAATTTTATTTGTTTCTATTAAATTACAGTTTCCTCTAATGGCTAAAAGTAGAAAATTTCATGAGATAATAACAGAGCAAGAAACGAATCCTCCAGCTCAAAAAGAATCAGAGGATGAAGAAGATGACGAAATACAACTACAGTACAACCACGTCACCCTTCCAGATTTCCCGGGCGGTTCAGAAACGTTTGAAACCGCTGCCAAATTCTGTTACGCAGTCAAAATTGAGCTGACGTCATACAACGCCGCTCTGCTCCGTTGCGCGGCTCAAGTGTTGGAAATGACTGAAGAATACTGTGAAGATAACCTAATTTCTAAAACTGAAAGGTTTCTGTCACAAACTGTGTTTCGAAGTTTGAATGATTCAATTCAAACACTGAAATCATGTGAAGATGAGTTATTGTTAGCAGAGTCGCTAGGCATTGTTCAACGGTGCATTGATTCAATCGTTTCGAAAGCTTCGTCATCGGATCCGTCGCTTTTCGGTTGGCCGGTCAATGAGGTTACGAATTCTGGTACTGCACCGGCTAGATGGTTCGATGAACTTGTATGTCTCGGTCCGTATTTATTCAACCGTTTAGTAGACGGAATTAAATCTCAAAATCTGAATTCTGAAATAATTGAGAGTTGTCTCGTAACATATGCGAAAGCACACATACCTGGCGTTAACCGTGCATCTAGACGATCGACTTCATCATCCGTACTATCAGAGATTGGGCAAAAGGAGCTGTTAGAAACAATAATTATGAATCTTCCAGAAGAAAACGGATTACGATCACGATCTTCACCAGCTGTGACGTTATTTTTTGGAATGTTAAGAGCAGCAAGCATTCTACACGTTTCAGATGGCTGTAAAACAAATTTGGAGAAAAAAATCGGATCGAGACTCGAACAAGCAACACTAGATGATCTTTTAATACCTAGCTATTCATATCTAATTGAAACGTTATATGACGTCGATTGTGTTCAAAGAATACTAGCTCATTTTCTTCACAATGTGGAACCGAGTTCGAATACTGACGTAATTGAAGATGATGATAACGATGGTGCTGAGGTGAATAGCGCTAGATCTGTGAGGTTAATGCTAGTCGGGAAGTTAATTGACGGTTACTTATCGGAAATCGCATCGGATACTAATTTGAAGCCGGAGAAGTTTCTGGAACTTGCTTTTACCTTGCCGGAACAGGCACGGCTTTATGATGACGGACTTTACAGATCTGTTGACGTTTATCTCAAGGTAACACATGACATTGAATTAAATGTATAAATAAATGTATCTGTTATGTATAATTATAGTATTATACGTATAGGTATGTGTATGTCTAATTGTCTATATGTATATGGCTTAACAAAATTTATACAAGTAAAACATAATTTACAAGTAAAACATAAATCAAAATAGGCGTATCACTTAATCTTTATAAATTAAAATTATTCACGTGTCACTTTTTTTCAGAGGTTAATTAGTGTATATAAAGTTACATTAATCAATCTCTGTATATGTATGAGTAAATCAGTAGATGTGTACATTTATATAATTATATATTCTTCGAGATTTGATATTTATTGAGTAAGGTTTGCAGGCTCATCCCTGGATAAAAGAAGCAGATAGGGAGAAAATATGCGGAGCAATGGATTGCCAGAAACTGACGTTAGAAGCGTGCACACACGCAGCACAAAACGAGCGTCTTCCACTGCGAGCGGTAGTTCAGGTGTTGTTTTTCGAGCAGCTGCAGCTCCGTCAAGCAATTGCCGGAACACTAATGACCGCTGACATTGGCACACCAGATGTTGAAGGACTACATGACCTGGTGCCACGAGAAGAATCGGTTGTTGAAGACCAAGCTGAAAGAGGCGTTATTGGGGGCACATGGACGGCGGCTGTGAGAGACAATCAGGTACTACGACTGGATATGGATAGTATGAAGACAAGAGTGAACTATTTGGAGCGTGAGTGTTCAACAATGAGAAAAGCAATTCAGAACATTGATAAAGTGAACCCAGCTGGTCCAGGTAGCTGGAGAGGCTCGCTTTTTAAAAAATTAAGTTGCAAGTTTAAGACTCAGGTGTGTGACTCGCACGAGCCAACAATTATCGAGGCTCGAACCCATCGGCACCAAAAACAACAGTAGCCAAGTTGAACCATTTACCATCATTATTTATTAATTTTAGCGTTTCTCCAGTACGTGAGTAATTATTTATTTTAGAACGATATACTGTACTAGATTGATTTGTAGTTTCAACTTTTAAGAGAGGTGATAGTGGAAACTGAAATCATTCTTTTTGAAATGGACTATACAAGTGCTACTGTACTTTTGTTTGGTTGTGACCAAAACATGTGTATACTGTAAAACATTTTTATCTCCCTAAATTACTCTCATCCATTTTCATTGTCACCAACCGGGATACTTGGACAAAAGGGAATTACAGTTGTAAACCTGTAGTAGACCGCACTACCTGCACTAAATAATGTTGCTAAAAACATGGAGGTACATTCATCTTCAGTCATTTCTACTTACCCCTATTATCATATCTCATTGATATTGGACCCCAAACAATTGGTATACCTTTTCTTTTTCATTTTTCATAAGGTGAATTTGCTGAGCTCGTTTTTGGTGTCGGTTTAATAAGATTTGTATATGAAAATGGTGAGAAGCGGCTTTTTGATGTTGAAGGCGGATGAGGTAACAGCAGAATTAATAAATGCCGATATGAGCGAGCTGAAATTGGTTGTAGGGAAGTTGTTTGATCATGTCACAAAGGTCGGTGGCTTAGGGTTCGGCACTTCTTTTCTCTCATGGGTTGCGTCCTTCTCAGCTATGTAAGTATTTCGATCAATTGTTTCTCATTATCCATTGACTTTACTAGTCTGAATTGATTTTGAGGCAGCTCGATCGGCCTCTCAAATATACATATTAACTTTATAGATTGTATTCTGTAATATATGATTATATGGTGCTGCAGTTATCTGTTGATATTGGACAGAACAAACTGGAGATCAAACATGCTGACCTCACTTTTAGTACCATATACATTCTTCAGTCTTCCTCATTCACTTTTTCACTTCCTAAGGTTTATGCTCAATTCTTCCAACCTCTTTGTTTCTCCTACCTTCTATTCCCTTCCTCTCAGGGTACATTAATTGTTTTCGACGACTAAGTTATTGGACTGTATATGCAGGGGCCAGTTGGGGATGTGGATTGCATTCATTGCAGTGGTACTAAGGCTATTCTTCCCACAACATTTCCCAGGTACAGACGCAACATATATGATACATACACTTCCAACCCACATTTTACAGCAAAGAGAAAGTAATGGGTAACATAATGTATATGAGAGAAAAATCGATATTTAGGTCTGATAAATGACATGTGACATAAAGCCAACAATCAGACCAATTTATTAGACCTACATATGATTTGTTGTTTTATTTGGGCAGATTGGCTGGAAATACCTGGATCACTAAGTCTTCTTTTGTTAGTTGCACCAAATTTATTTGCTCATACTTTTAGGGACAATTGGGTTGGTGTTGCAATATGTCTAATAATTGGTTGTTACCTACTTCAAGAGCACATTCGAGCATCGGGTGGGTTCAGGAATTCTTTCATGCAGAGCCATGGTATATCCAACACCATTGGTATTCTCTTGTTGCTCATCTTTCCAATGTGGACGCTCATTATTCGTTTTCTTTGAACCCTGTGTACAAATGCACAAATCTAGGCAACAAACTTTGAATAAAACGAATCAAAAATATGTATAAAGATCTGGACACCAGAAAATAATGAATACTCAGAAAGTCGTAATCGAATGATTTCTCGTGATCGGATGATTTCAGATCAACAAGAAGAAGGTGAGAATATGAACCAGGGTTCTACTCACAACGGCAGAGAATATCGAATGAAAAAAGAATGTTGCGGTTTCTGCACTCTTGGCTACAAATATGTATGGGAATATTATATTGGCAATAATGGTCCATGTACTCTTCTCCTTTTCACCTCTGCACATCTTTGTTGTATCTTATATTTTAGTCCCACATGCTTTCTTTTAAACAAAACTTGTATCCTGGATTTTACTAGAAAACAACAAATAAGATCACATTTTATTTAATAAAGTAATAAGCTTGAAATATTAACATATTTTAACACTCCCCCTCAAGCTTATTCTTGTATAAATCTATCATACCCAATTGACTGCACAAATAGCTGTGTTGTTTTTCATTTAAACCTTTTGTAAAAATATCTGCTATTTGATCATGAGAATCAATTCTCACAGTTTTAATAACTCCCAAAGAAACCTTTTCTCTAACAAAATGAACATCTATTTCGAAATGCTTTGTTCTCTCGTGAAAAACTGGGTTTGAAGCTATTTGCATAGCAGAATTATATCACAAAATAAGTCAACAGGTAATGGATTATCAACTTTCAAATCTTTGAGTAAATTTACAAGCCAAACAATCTCACAAGTGGCTGCAACCAATGACCTATACTCGGATTCTGTAGAAGACCTGGAAACTGTGGTTTGTTTTTTACTCTTCCAAGAAACTAAAGAACCACAAAGAAAGGCACAAAAACCTGAAACTGACCTCCTAGAGACCAAACACTTACCCCAGTCAGCATCTACATAGACTTTTAAAGAGAATGGAGCATTACCTTTGGATATATGTATTCCTCTAGCTGGAGAGCCTTTAAGGTATCTCAAAACTCTAAAGGCTAATTTCAAATGAGACTGTAAAAGAGAATGCATAAACCTGCTCAGAAAACCAACTGCAAAGGATATGTCTGGTCTAGTTAATGAAAGATAAATTAGTTTTCCAACTAATTTTTGATACACAGAAAAATTAACAAGTTTTGGATCCTTGTCAGAAGCTACATCAGTAGCATGAACATTTGTTTCAATAGGAGTAGTGGCAGGTTTACTCCCTAATAAACCAAACTCTTGAAGTAACTCAAAACAATATTTTCTTTGTGACATACACAAGCCTTTACTTGTGTTAAGAATCTCAATACCTAAAAAATATTTCAACTTGCCTAGGTCTTTTATCATGAATTTGGAACTCAGGAATAATTTTACTCTTTCAATTTCAGAAACGTCATTACCCGTTATCACAATATCATCTACATAAACAAGCAATGTAACAAAAGAATCCCCATGAGACTTCACATATAAAGATTAATCACATTTACTTTGACTAAACCCATTTTCAAGCAGTGCACAAGATAACTTTTCATTTTATTTTCTAGGAGTTTGTTTTAAGCCATAAAGAGACTTATTTAACTTGCAGACCCTTTTATCACCAGTTTGAAAATAACCCTCGGGAAGAGACATATAAACTTCTTCATCAAGATCACCATATAGAAAAGCATTGTTGATATCTAATTGATATAAAGACCAATCATTTTGAACAGCCAGATTTAAAAGACACCTAACAGTCACCATTTTTACAACAGGTGAAAAAGTTTCTTCATAATCTATGCCTTCCTTTTGACTATAACCCTTAGCAACTAATCTAGCCTTATATCTCTCTATCTCACCATTTGCTTTATATTTGATTTTATACACCCATTTACACCCAATTGGTTTTCTATTATAAGATAAATCTGTTAGTTCCCATGTGTTATTCCTATATAAAGCTTCCATTTCACTATTCATTGCATCAATCCAATTATTATCGCATGAAGCTTCATTATATGACTTTGGTTCTCTACTTTTATTTAATTGAGAGGTAAAACAGAAATTTTCAGAAGACAGATTTGAGTAATTAACAACCCTTTCAATACCATGTTTAACTTTACCCTCAATTATATAATCATCAAACTTTCTGGGAATACTAGTAGTTCTAGAGGACTTTCTCAAATTCTGAAAATCATCTCTAGAACTACTAATAGTGTTATGTGAACTGTCATCATTTGTATTTTCTTGGAAATTGCCCTCAGGGTCAGTATTATCAGTTAAAGGTGTTGCTGTAGTTGTCTCAAAAGAAGAAGTACTACTGCCATCACCATGAACTGGACTATCTCTCCCTTCATCATTGGGACTTGTGGTTTTTTTCTGAAACCCTTCATCATTGGGACTTGTGGTGTTTTTCTTTTCAGAAAAAAGAGAGTCAAAGAATGTAATAAAGTCTTTTTCATTTTGATAAGAATCATTTTGAAAATTATTTTTATTTTTCAGTTTAAAGAAAACACTTCTTCATAAAATTTTACATCTCTAGAGAACAAAATGGATTTACTGTCTAAATCGTATAGTTTATACCCCTTTTTAACTGAAGAAAAACCAATTAAAATGCACTTTTCACACCTGCTACTGAACTTATCCATAGGATTAAGAATAGTAGCAAAACAAAGACGACCAAAACACCTAATATGAGAGAGATTTGATTCACATTTTATAATCATCTCGTAAGGAGATTTCCCAGAAAGAACGGATGAAGGAAGCTTGTTAATAAGATAAGCAGTCAAAAATACATTCACTCCAAAGCTTAAGAGGTAATCCCCCTTGAAACATGAGAGACCTAGCAACATTTAATAGGTGTCTATGTTTCCGTTCTGCTATCCCATTTTGTTTGGAAGTATAAACACAAGTAGTTTGATGAATTATTCCCTTTTCAAGACAAAATTGATTCATTTTACTATTTACAAATTCTGTTCCATTATCAGACCTAAAGGTTTTAACCCTTTTATCAAATTGATTTGATAACATATTTGTAAAACTAGTGATGTTTTCAAAAACTTCTTTCTTTGATTTAACTAAGAAAGTCCAAACAGCTCTTGAATAATCATCAACCACAGTTAATAAGTATTTAAACCCCTCTCTACTTTGAATCCTAAAAGGACCCCAAATATCTAAATGGACAACCTCGGATTCAAAGGACCCCAAATATCTAAATGGACAACCTCTCCCAAGTTCTTAGTTTTGTGCTCACTTAGTGGAAAAGGCTCTGTTAGATCTTAAAGGTCCCAAAACTTAGATACAGATTAAATAACCAGTATTTAATACATTTGTTTATATCTAAGTTAAATCAAACAGGTTAATTAATCAAGGCGGAAAACAAGATTAATTAAAGCACAGAATATATTATGAATTAAAGTTTTATTCACAATAAATGGTTTGTCTTACAAAGAAGACAAAGTATTCAAACACATACAGATTGTTTGAATACGATCCAAGTAGTATACTATGATACAATTATCACTACAAACTTTACAGTAAGTGTGGTAATGCTTTTAGCCTAAGCTTAAAGGTCTTGTACACTATTTTTCTTGGATACTTCTTTGTCGTGCTTTTGAGCTGCTATTTATAGAGTTGAGTATCACTCTATATTAACCAGCTCAGTTAGTTGTTCAAGGGATAACAAGTACATCTTGGGCAACTTTGCACTATTTCCTTTTTGCTTTTCTTTGAAATAGAAAAAGCAAAAGGTAAAAGGTTTCTTTGCTGAGAAGAAAACCTTTCTCCAATGTTTGACTTTACTCAAACATCTCTTCAGTTGTACCGTAGCCTGAAAAACTTCTTTTATACGATTGTACTTTTGTTCTTCAATCTGTGCTCTTCAGTCTGTGCTCATCAGTTTGTGATCTTCAATCTGTGATCTTCAGTTTGTGAAGCCTTCTGTCTTCAATCTTCATTCTTCAGATGATGAATTCATAAGTCTTCAAATAGAGCACGGCTTTCAGTCTGTGAGAATTCTCCAGTCTGTGAAGCACAGACTCAGAAACACAGACTCAGGAAATCACTAAGTTTTTCCCGAATACAACTGAGTTAGATTTTGACTCCTCAGATTTATAACTTGGGTTTGATCATTGTTTTTCCCAACAATCTCCCCCCTATCTGATGATGTCAAAATCTATTTACAAAAGATAATAGAGAAATAATAAATACTAAAGTGAAACATAACATATGGATCAAGACTTATATACATAAAGTCAAAATCATAGTCAGTTCACAAAAATATTACAGTTATTACATGAGATTGTAAATAGCATAAATTTAACAATCTTCAATCTTTTCTCTGAGCCCTGATCTCTTTGATCTTTTCCACTTTCCTCTTCAACAATACTTCCATTTCCTTATCAGATTTTTCTTCAAATTCTTGATATTCCAGGATGATCTTTTTGCAGATGTCTTTAAACCCAATCATCATCCTGATCTTGGAAAGGTTGTTGAATAACCAGCTAATCAGTCTTCTTCTAAATGGCTTGGCTTGAGAATGTTTGCATTCCTTCAGCAGGGCAATACAATGTAGCAGAGATTCTCCATACAGTCTATTTTGATCCTGGAAGCACTCTATCCCATTGATATCTCTGTAGCACAGACCTTCAATATTGTCAGTCTGAACATAGGATCTATCGATAAAAACGATACCTTCTGGTAGAGGATGCTCCCTTCTCTGCTCATTCTCTGTAGATAACCCAGCTGACTTCTTTTTTATTACAAAGTTGTTTGCTATGCAGAACACCTTGTATTCTTCTTCTGAAATGAGCCCCAAACTGAGAACTAACTCAATCAGGTAAGATAGCTCATCCAGAACTTCTTTCTTCAAATTTTTGTCAGCTGCACTCTTCAAAAGATTAGCAATGGATTGTCATTCTTTCTTCAAATTTTTGTCAGAACTAAATCCTAGGTACATGGGACCCTTTGAAATCCTAACACGGATTGGTCATGTGGCCTACAAACTTGTTGGTTCCCTATTCTTCGATCTCGACTTGTCGTTTTACTCAATTGAAAGGCGGAAACAATCAATCAAGTAATTTAAACGTAAGCACAAACACAATGATTTTATAATCTTCTCGTATATATTAACACTTGAAGAATAACGATTACAAATCACAAACTCTCTCCCTCTCACACTCTCTGCCGTATCTCTATCTCTCTCTAGGGTTTGATCAACCTAAAACATAAACTCTAACTCTCTATTTATACAAACCCTACTGGACCTTGCGACACAAGCCCTATGTCGCAGGCCCAGCCCATTGCGACACAGCCCATTGTGTCGCTATAGCGACACAGGCTCTTTGTCGCCTAAACAATATATTTTGTATATTCTATATTGACATTTCGATTACAGACTCGAACATACAAACTCAACACTTCACATACTTAGACTAATTGACTTTGACAATTATAAATGTTTGACCAAATGACTGACACACATTATGCACCAACAAACTCCCCCATGTCAGCAGCTTGGTCAAATAATCTTCAATTAGTCTTCACCAACAAACTCCCCCATTTAGATAGTTTGGTCTTCAGAAATCTTGATGTTCAGTTTCATATGACTGACATCTAATTAGATCTTCAACTTCAGTGACCATCATCTCTTTCATCAATAACTTCTCCAATAGTATTTATCTTCAAAGTCTTTGGAGAACTCTCATCAATTCTTATCTTTTGAATATGAGCATGATATATAACTTGAATAAAATAACTCAGAAATAAAATATTTTTGTAATTTTCTTTATAAGACAGAATTAAAATACTCAAAGCAATAAATAAATAAACAATCTTTTTGGGGACATAATTGTTTTAGTCTGGTTAGGGATCATATTAGGATAACATGCAATTATTAAGAAATAGTAAGTGTTATTTCAATTATCTGTATATTTGTCCACTTGAAATTTACATGACATATTTAAAGCAGTTTTTTCAAAAATTAGTTCAAAAAGATTATAGATATTGTTGTCCACTTAAACATTTCATACTTAACTTAAGGAACTTTTAAAAGTCCTTTGATCTTACCTGAGTCCGAGCGTGCTAGCAAAATGAATTTAAAGTGAATGAGCTCAAATAAGCCTCTTAGCGCCCTAAACGCATGAGGTCAAGTTAATAAATGTAGACGACTTAATAGTCCGTCTATGCTAGTTGTTCACTCAACTAGGGTTTTATGTGCCCTCATAGGCGTATGCGACACGTTGTGATCATTTATAGTTTTCAAAATACTACAATCATTTATGTCAACCTTATAATATACTATTATTCATAATATATTCATAACGTTGATTATTAATTTGTTGTATGTATCGTCTCGTTCGTATTTGATTCGAAGTTTCTGATTTCGTTTAATCGACTTTTAATTGTGTGTTGCACGTTATTATAATATAATAATGTTGCTTATGCCTAATATGCATTTTTAATGACGCTATAAGTTTTATAACTTAATTTTGTAACCTTTATCATTAACGTGCGTTTTAACTCGTTATACTTCGGTTTTCACGATTTCTCGATCTATACACTAATCATGACTTAATGTATATTTTTATAATAAAGTCCCCTGATTTACAGAGGGTCCTTAACAGCCCTCAAAGTTTCTAAGTGACGGTTTAATCCTTGTAGTTTCTATTTTGTCATTTTAGGTTAAATCGTTCGGTTTCTTCGATCTTTACCGAAGTTAGATTCTCGACATCTTTTCTTAGCGTTTTCACTTGTGGAAACTTAAGTTACTGTTTTTAGGTCTTAAGTCCCGAACTTTTTGATTTGACACTATTAGTCCTTAAAGTTTCCAATTATCTCGTTTTTAGCTCAAACTTTCGGTTTGTCGACTTTTAACCACACAAGTCTTGATTTTAACACTCTAAACTATAGATTAAACTTTAATATCATTTTACTTACTTATTCTACCATCTCAGCCCATAACTTACAGATTTTACACTTTTAGTCCCTCTAATTTCATTTATTCCATTTCTTACACAATACTTTGGTTTGTTAGTGTTTAACCTCATGGATATTGTCTTAAATCATGGTTTACACTATAATATACATAAATTACTTATTTTCACAGCCAAGGTCCAAAACTTTCTTTTTTACATGTATGGTCCCTCAAGTTCTCATTCTTCCACTTTTAACCCCATAGTTTAGTTTTCTTGATTTTTAACTACAAGGGTTTGGTCTTTAACACTTTAACACATAGATTAACATTATAAACTCTAAATAAACTGTTTTTAACATTTTAGTCCTCAAAAATCCGGATTTTACATATTTAGTCCTTAAGTCTTCTTTTTGATATTTTTCACCCAAAAGTGTGTTTAGTTAGCTTTTAAACCACAAAGTTTATGTCATTACCAGTTTATTGTGTTATTTAGTGTAAAATAACTATTTTAACATAAATAAGAGTTTATTACATATAAATGAAGAGTTTAAAGTGTAGAACACATATTTTGTATTTTTAAAGTCTCTAAACTTGTTCATAGACTTTTCTTTTGTTAAACTTACTACTTAATGTTTTTAAAAGATAAAGTAACTAGTTTAAAGGCACATTTTAGTATGAGTGAACATTTTTAGCATAAACATATATATGAAGTTAAATACTAGAGAAAAAGTCTCCTTACAAAGCTTTTAGGATGAGATTTGAGCAAGATGAGAACTTGATTTCTTGGTGAATGATTCCTAGCTCCAATCCTTGTATTTAACTTAGTTTACCCATGGAAATGTAGTGGTGTTATGATTTGTAGGTGTTTATATGTTAAAAGAGCTTTAATTTGTAGTTTGAAAGTGGTGGTTTAGGGTGGTTTGTGGTGATGTTCTTGAAAAGTGAGAGAGAGGGGAGGGGGGAAAGTTGGCTGATTTTTGAGAGGGAGAGGAAGAGTAAGTGTGTGTGTTTGATGGTGAGGAGTTGTAGGTTGAATGAAGTGCAAATGGTCAAGTAAGTGTAAGACATGGGGGGGCATGGTTGTGCAAGCATGGTGTAAGTGGTGGCCAAAAGAAGGGGCCATGGGAGGTGGTGGATGGTTTGGAGAGGGGTCCCTTTTGACTTCTCCAACTAGTTAGATTATGTGTAGATATTTAGGTCATTAAGCACTAATCTTGATTAGTTAAGTGTTAATCATGTAATTAAGGCGATTTAGTGGTAATTAGGGTAAATTAATGGTATTAGAATATTATTAGTTGGTTTTAATAATATTTGAATATTTATCGCGAGTTCGTTCGATTAATTTCGTAATCTATCTTGTCGTTGCACGTCTTTTAGTTCTCGTGAACGTTTATCGTTTATCGAAGTTTGTTATGCTTATATATTAGCATAATTATCATAATATAATTAACTACTATTTATATTCGAATAGATTTATGTTATTTATGAAAATTGATCACAAACGTTCGTGTGTGTCGGTATCTACCGATTGTTTGTGTAATTCTCAATGATTACGAATGCATTCCGTATTAAAATATCGTGCATCTCATATGCAAACGTGGGCTGTGTACTAGACTTTATTTCGATGAAAACGAATTCACATTAATTAGATAGGGAATTAGCCTAATATGCACGTAGTATGATGTACGGAATTTACTGAAATTTTAAGGTTGTCACATGGTGGTCCAAGTTAGTTTGAAAAAGTGTGTACCCCGCACTTACCAACTTGTTCTATAACTTAACTTGAAATACACTTTGGTCTCAAGCAAATTTCAATTACACTAAAATTACCAACACAACTCTTAGGCATGAAGCCTAGTTGGTATCGTAGGAGAGGAATTTGAGTTGGCATTACCTTTCAATTTGGGTGGACATTCATCTTAGCGTACCACCGGGTAACATGTTATCGTGGAGCGTGTTGGTCAGTTAGCGTTGTCAGTTATCAACGTGATATCTTGAGAAATTCCTCTCTCTGTCCTACCAAACAAGTGAAGTGATACAATTTCCATTTGCCCTGCTTTATTTCTCTCTACTAAATTCACCTTTAAAATGTGTTTGAACTTTCATGTTTTCAAGCGCTTATGATTTAAAACTGTGTTCAAAAGAAACATCATCCATCAACTTATAAAATCATTTTTGCAAAATATGATAAAACACATTAGGCATCCAAACACTTGGTTTCTATTGACATAAGAGAATTCAATAAAACATAAACACTTACAAATACACAAATCTCAAACACCCTAATAAACCTTTAAAAGTTAAGAACGATTTATTTGTCTTCAGTTTTAACACAGAAAATCTACAAGCCCAGAATCCAAAGCCGGTTTCTTAAGGCCCAAACAAAGGCCCATAAGAAATTAAACATGTGAATGATACCCTAAACCTAGCTCTAATACTAACCAAAAAGTGGGAGTGGAGGGTAGGTAGCAGCTTTATATACGAACGCAAACACATGATATCTCCTGTAAAATCATTGTCAAGTCATTCACTCGTTTGATCTCATCTCATTGGTTACTCAAAGGTGATCGATACAGTTTTAACTCTTTTTTTTTTCACATATTATTTTTTTAATTAAGATCACAAATAATGTTGCAATAAAGGTTTCTCAATGACGATTAAATCATGATGACGAGTCTGATTATCCATTCATAAATCATGACGACAAATCGAGGCATTTGTCCGAGAGAAACTTTATTATATTGTTTGGATAAATGTTTTATTTATTTATTTGCTAATGAAATGAGTGAAATTGGAATAATGATGAAGAAACGTATATTTGACAATGTCTTCTGAAGCATAATTTATGCTAAGTGATTGAAGAAATATCCTCCTACTCATTCTGAATCCCAATTTCATTTTCATAAACTTTTTTTAAGATAAAATAAAATAAAATAATGTATTATATGTTTGTTGGAGTATTATTTTGTTATTATGATTTACTAATTGAAAAGATTAAAGAGAGGTTGAAAAGTGGCAATGATGATGAACACAATCTCTCTCATATCATTACCAACAATGAGGGTTAACCTGTGATTATTTTTCAAGCACTTTTGAGCCACTATTTTTTTTTTAATAATTTTGATAAAAAAAATCATTTTCATTTGATTACAATCATCCTATAGCATTTTGTTAAATGAATCACTTCGATATAACCTTCTATATCAAAGTCCCTTTAGTTTGATGCGATGTTAAGTTGATATATTGTCTAAGCTTGTGAAAGAAATAATTATTATATAAATATAAATAAACAATATAATAAATAAATTATTTCTTTGATGACAAAGGTGTCTTGAGACACCATGTTCAAATTTCGTTAAATAAACATCCTGTGAAGGCTAAGAATAAGTCTAGAGACGATTTAGGGGAATATCGATTAAACCCTTAAAGCTATCTATAACATTTTCCTAAACATTATAGTAACCTGAAAAAAATCCCTCTCGGTTTGTCGATTATAAACAATAACAATAAATCAGATAATAGCAAAATTGTGATTACGTGTCAATGATATTCCCACGTGTAAAATGACAGTAAAGTATTTTGATCCTAAAAGGACCCCCCATTGCTACGTGGCATCACAAAAACACCAACAAACTCAAAAATAACCAATCAAAAAACACCTTATCCTATCTACTTATCACATCTCATCACACTCGATCAAACCCACCATACAAATCCTTTTTCTACTTTAATCCCAATTTTTGCATCTAACACAATTGGGTTTGAAAGAACTAGCAATCATGGCAGCTTCCCTACAAGCAGCAGCAACATTCATGACACCAACCAAAGTTGGTGTCTCAAATAGGTTGCAACTTAAGTCATCACCAAGCATTTGCAAAGCTTTTGGTGTTGAGTCCACTTGTGCTAGAGTATCTTGTTCACTTCAATCTGATCTCAAAGACTTTGCTCAAAAGTGCACCGATGCTGCCAAGATCGCCGGTTTCGCTCTCGCCACTTCCGCCCTTGTTGTCTCGGTATGTCATCTTGATTTTTTTATTCTTTTATAAGTCATGTTTTACTACATTATATACCAATTAATGTCTCCAGTGATACTTGAATCCACCAACTCTCGTAGTTGTCAAATTACTGTCATACAGCCAGATCAAAGTCCCTTTCGTGTTTGTCTCTTGATTTTAGTTGGCATTAGCAATAGCTTATTTGACTCTATGTCACTAGTTACTACAACAAATATGTCATTTGCTCACACTTTTTTCCTATGCACTCTTTAGAATATAGAGAAATTTGTCAAATTGTCTGCATTTATAAACAAGTAGAGGAAATAGTTTGCACTTTCAAACGTATACAAATATAAAACTTGTATACACTTACACGTCTAGAGATCAATCCGTCACACTTGCTTATTTAACGTGTATTATTAGTGTCAAAATTTTGTTGTATAAAGTCTTTAATTTATGAACTTTTGGGGATGATTTGATGATAATAGATTTATATATGACAGGGAGCAAGTGCTGAGGGAAGTCCAAAAAGACTAACTTTTGATGAAATTCAAAGCAAGACATATATGGAAGTTAAAGGAACCGGAACGGCTAACCAATGCCCAACCATCGAAGGTGGGGTTGATGGGTTTGGTGTCAAGCCAGGCAAATACAATGCCAAAAAGTTTTGTTTAGAGCCCACATCTTTCACAGTCAAAGCCGAGGGTGTAAGCAAGAACTCTGCACCCGATTTCCAAAAAACAAAACTCATGACCCGTTTGACCTACACCCTTGACGAAATTGAGGGCCCGCTAGAAGTATCTCCGGACGGAACCCTCAAGTTTGAGGAAAAGGACGGAATTGATTACGCTGCAGTGACTGTTCAGCTTCCAGGAGGTGAACGCGTGCCTTTCCTATTTACAATTAAACAGCTTGTTGCATCAGGTAAGCCCGAGAGCTTTGGTGGAGAATTTTTAGTCCCATCTTATAGAGGCTCGTCCTTCCTTGACCCAAAGGGTCGAGGTGGGTCAACTGGATACGACAACGCTGTGGCCCTGCCAGCTGGCGGTAGAGGAGACGAAGAGGAACTTTCTAAAGAGAATGTAAAGAATGTTGCAGCATCAACAGGTAAAATTACATTGAGTGTTACTTCAAGCAAACCCGATACTGGTGAGTTGATCGGTGTGTTTGAGAGTATTCAGCCTTCAGATACTGATCTTGGAGCTAAGGTTCCTAAAGATGTGAAAATTCAAGGTGTTTGGTATGCACAATTGGAGTAATACTAGATGTTTGGTTTTTAGTCTCAAATATTGTATTATTTGTGTTTTGTTACTCCTGACAACCGACATTATCTTGCTTGTATATTATCAAGAATACTACTAATAATCAATGTTATGATATATTCTGTCGTAAGTTAAAGAATGTTTAACGTAATGGGTGGTACGAATAAACTAGTCCCCACCGGGACTCATCTAGAAACTTGAGACTCGTTAGGGTCTAGTCAGGGTCCCCTAGGACCGATATGTTGATAGGTTTTCACAAGCTTGTCTAGTTTGGAGATTATTGACAACTTTTTATGGATGTTATGCAATAGTAGTTTGATTAGGAAAATAGTTTGGAGTTTGATTTAACATATGCTCTCGAATATGGGTTCATGTGGATATCGGATGGGTCGAGCCAGATATGGGCTATATGCATATGTGCAACAGTGCAACCAGACTTTGTCGCTTTAGTGTCACTGGGTTAATGGGGCCTGCATTGCGTTTTATTTTTCTAAATTGACTTTGGCATTTGGTTGGCACGTAGTTTATTTATTTATTTATTATTATTATTATTTTATTATACATAGTAAAATAAAATAAAAGGTAAAGTTAAGAACATATAAAATGATAATTGAGGACATATTTCATGTATTTGATTAGTAATGTTAAGTTTTTGGTCAACTTTAGGTTGGATAGTTGATGCAGCGGAATAAACCATAAGAATTTTTAAATTTGTTAAAATAAGCAAAAAAATGACGCAGTTTTAGTTAGTTACGTAGTGGTTTGGTTTAAAGAGGAGCGCATGATAAAAAAAAACAAAATGGTCAACGGAGACATTATGACTTTGAAGATTCATGGTGTAGGAAATTCTTTTCTTTTTTGGTTTGTGGTACACACATTTTGCTTTAAGAAAATAAGGAAAGTTTAAGATTTTGCTAATTCAAAAAATCATCATTTAAATTACTACAGTAACCTTTTTTTTGTAAATGTTAATCTTAATTCATGAATGTTTTTGAAAATGTAATATGAGATCATTGTGCCATAAGAATACTAATTAGAAACTTGCTAAAAATTTCCTACAACATTTAATTCGCCATTATATTTTGTGTTTACAATTGAACTGGATCAGTGTGGAATTAGAGGAACAAGATTTTTTATGCTCATTAAGATGCAAAAGTGGGAATCGGACTCGAAGACATTTTTTCAAAAATTCAGTCCCTATCTCTCGTTTGGATCTCTAACAGGTGCAAGTCATTGACGTTTAATCGGTCGAGATGGTGCACTTCTCCTCGTTTGATTTCAGAGTGTAGCTTTGGTTGTTCGGTTTGTTTATGTGATTTTTGGTGCTTAGTTTGATTGGGTCATTTCTTTTTGACCTTCCTTCTTGTTTATATCTTTCCCCATTTGGGGTTGTTTTTAATCTAAGTTTGCGTTGCTTTAAAAAAAAAAGAAAAAAAAAACATAAAAAATTAAATTTAATACTATTCCATTGACTGTTTAGTTGACACACATAATCCAGTTTAATTAAATAAATGAAAGTAATGAATTTCTTAATTAAAATGCATATAATAATTATATCAAATAAAAAATTATTATATTATATTAATATATGCAGTTGTATTATATATTTAAATTAAAATTATAATATATTATATTATTTCTTGTTATACAATATCATTATATTATCTTAATTATAGTACATTAATATCGTATATTTATTTTAGTATTTTATAATATAAATCTATAATATACATATATATTACATTTATTTGATAATAATATTTTTAGTTTTATCTTAAGTATTCTATGGTAATTATATCATAATATTATTTTATTTATTAAGTATAATTTCATTGCCAACAAACGCGCATAACAAATTATAATTTTTTTAAAATCACTATACAAAACTAGTAATTATCTAATTCTATAATAATAATAATAATAATAATAATAATAATAATAATGACAATGATAATAGTGGTACCAAGTTCAGTAACCTTGATAGATTTCTTGTGACTCAGGAGTTTCAGTTGATTTGGGGTGGGGTGGTTTACGTGGCTTTAGAAAGAAAATTATCGCATCATTGCCCGCTTATATTGAGAGAAGGTAAAATGAAAGATTTTGGTCCAAAACCGTCTAGAACATTGGATGTGTGGTGGAATGAAACAGGGGTGGATGAGCTAGTTGAGGAGGGATGGAGGAAACCGGTAACATCGTGTGGATCAGATTGTGTGTTTCATGATAGGTTAAAAAATGTGAAAAATGAGTTAAAAAGATGGAATAAGCAGAAATTCGTGGATTTGGATAAGGAAATAGAAGAGAACAAGAAGATGGCTTTGGATTTTGAGAAAAGAGCTAAAGAAAGAAGTTTAAGTAGCAATGAAGCAACAAGGTGGATAGAGGCACACAAGGAGTGGTTAGAGAAAGAGAAGGTCAAAAATACTATAATGAGACAACGGGCAAGAACTAAGGGGTAAGCGGAGGGAGATGAGAATTCGAAGATGTTTCATGCAGTAGTTAGGAAGAGAATTGGGAAAGGTTCGTTGTTGGGACTAAATGTGGAAGGGATATGGTGCGAGGACCCAATGGTAATTAAGGAAACGGTTCACAAGTATTTTTCTAAAATGTTTTCGGAAGAAGAGTGTAATAGACCGTTTTTTTCGAGTGATCGGTTCAAAAGACTTTCGGAAGAGGATCAAGCTAAGTTGAAAATTCATTTTACAGAAGATGAAGTGTAACGCCCCTCTCTTACTATATTATAAAATACTCTTTTATTCGGAAGCGTAGGTCAAAATATATTATATTAACAATATTTACAAAAGTACATACATATAATGTTTAAAACATTGTACTGAAACAGGGGTTACAAAATTCAACTTTCAATATTTATCAAAATCTATCAGAGTTGCCAACCGGTCAAACATTCCGTGAACAAATCTGCCTGCCCGCCCATTCAAACATGACCTGCAGGGATTAAGATGGGGAAATTAGCACGAAGCTAAGTGAATGAATATAAAACTAACAGTTCAACTTAGCTTAACCATTTGTTTACATCAAATAACCGTAAACACATATTATCAATATCAAAGAGGATCGGTGGTTTTTGAGGAACCCTACTGCCGCGGTAGCCCTCAAGAAACGCTTATCACAATCTGTGGTGGCCACTACAGAATATACCGATAACTTGATATTACCACTACACAATATGGGTTTAGTACAACACATGTACGACACCCCATATCTGTAATCTTGTAAATCATTAAGTCCAACAATCTGTTGACCTCTTTACTAGCAATCAATGCCCAGAGGCCACATTGCACGTAGATTCATAATCAGCATATCAGCATATCAGACTAAACAGTCTATCAATTATATCTACGTTTACTTGTTGCAACCAAATCGTTACAACTGAATCAAACATGTGAGTTCCAGATCCACTCACCTGTTGGTCTCAGTCCCACAACTCAGAACTCTAATATCACTGAGTCTTCTGCTGATCTGAGAATACAACAAATAATGAGTTAGATAACTTCCATAACAGACTCATTCTTATCACAAAGTCATAAACAGTATTAACTACCACATTTGAACATTCAGTGGAAACTAACTTCCAACAGTGGTAACTGCTTCATTTATGAAAGTCTAAGTATAAATTCAACTAACAGTGGTAATTACATAAACAGTGGAAACTACTTACAATTCTTAACTAATAGTGGTAATTACATAAACAGTGGAAACTACTTACAATTCTTAACTAACAGTGTTAATTACATAAACAGTGGAAACTACTTGCAATTCTTAACTAACAGTGGTAATCAGTGGAAACTACTTACAATTCTTAACTAACAGTGTTAATTACATAAACAGTGGAAACTACTTACAATTCTTAACTAACAGTGTTAATTACATAAACAGTGGAAACTACTTACAATTCTTAACTAACAGTGTTAATTACATAAACAGTGGAAACTACTTGCAATTCTTAACTAACAGTGTTAATTACATAAACAGTGGAAACTACTTACAATTCTTAACTAACAGTGTTAATTACATAAACAGTGGAAACTACTTACAATTCTTAACTAACAGTGGTAACTGCTTCACAATCAAGTTCTGCTAACTGAGTTCAACTTCAAGCTGCGAAGTTCGTTGCCGAACCCAGAAATTCGAACTGAATTCTTTCAAAACTCGCGAATTTGACTTCCTATCATTCAAATATGCTTTCTAACAACTTATATGCATCAAATAACATCATATAACATCTTTTAAGCTTAAAATTCATATCAATTCGAGAATTTGCTAATTTCATCAAAATACAATTATAAACATCAAATACTTACAGGAACAGAGTGATGATGAGGATGTTACTGGAATTCGTTTTTGTAACAAAAGGGTGATTATTCTACTGTTTTAAGATTTCACAGAAGGTTTCTTTCAATTTTTGGAATTTCAAGTCGGTTCGCAGGAATGTTTAAGAAGTGTGTATATTTGTATAGAAGAATTGAGAAAGTATGTATATAAATATTAATCTAACCCAATACCATTATAATTTTAGTTCCCTTCTTAATCTATTATCGGGAACCTAAAACCATTTTGTGAAAACCAATTATTCCACTTTACCGTGAACTAATTCGGTTTAAAACAATGAATTATTTATTAGTCACAATAATTCATTTATTCGTTTTACTAATATTATCAAGCATAATAATAGTAAAATATTTCTAACACATTAAATAATACTTTAAAGGTAGGAAATTACCTGATACTACTAGGCCCTTAGGGTGGATGTTACATGAAGTTTGGAGAGCGGTGAAGCAATGTGGTAGTTCAAAGGCACCGGGCCCTATTGGATTTAACTTTATATTTATCACGCGTTATTGGAGTATTATGAAAGGGGGTGTTTGAAGACATTAGAGTGGTTTTGGGAAAATGAGAATATTAGTAGCAGATGCAATGCGTCGTTTGTGTCTTTAATTCCTAAGGTAAGCAACCCTATCGATCTTGGCGATTTTAGACCCATTAGTTTAATTGGGTGTTTTTATAAGATTGTGGCTAAGGTGTTGGCCAAGAGATTTAAGGGGATCATCGGGTCGGTGATAGGTGAGGAACAAAGTGCTTTTTTGGAGGGAAGGTCAATTTTAGATGGTGTTTTGATTGCAAACGAGCTAATTGATTACTTATAAAGAAGAAGAAGAGGCTAGTCTTCAATGTAGATTTTGAGAAAGCCTGATTGTATCAATTGGAATTATTTGTTCTCGGTTATGGATCAAATGGGGTTTGGGAGAAAGTGGATAGGTTGGATTCGGGCGTGTATTTGTTCAGTTTCGACGTCAATTTTAGTTAAATGGTCTCCAACGAGAGAGATTAAATTATCGAGGGGTATTAGACAAGGTGATCCTCTTTCGCCATTTCTCTTCTTGTTGGCGGCGGAAGTTCTTTATGTGGCCATGAAGGAAGTGCGAGGAGTTGGTGAATTCGAAGGGGTGACGTTTGGTGAAAGAGGTGAAATCTTTTCACACTTACAATTCGCGGATGACACGATCTTTTTTGGAGAGTGGAACGAAAAGAATGTGGTTAGTTTAATGTCATTATTGCAATGTTTTCAACTTGCTTGGGGATTAAAATTTAATATGAGGAAAAGTAAAATAATGGGTATTAGGGTGAATATTGAGGATGTTAAATTATGGGCCGATTTGATAGGATGTGGTGTGGATGTGTTGTCGTTCAAATATCTTGGTCTTCCCGTTTGTTGTTCTATGAATAGATCGTTGGCTTGGAAATCGGTTTTAGATACATTCCAAAGTAGATTATCGAATTGGAGAGCGAGAATGATTTCTTTTGGTGGTCGATTAACCTTGGTCAAGTCGGTTCTTGGAAGCCTCCCTTTGTATTTCTTCTCCCTCTTTTGGACCCTGGTAATGTGTTCTTTACTCTCTTGAAAATATCCGTAGAAAGTTCTTTTGGGGTGGCGGGAAAGGGTTGGGTAATCAAATATCTTAGATTAGTTGTAACTGTACTATGAACAAATTTGGAGCGGGTGGGTTGAACATTGGAAGTCTTAAGGCTTCTAATTGGGGTTTACTTGAGAAATGGTGGTGGCGCTTTAAAACGGAAGGTGAGGCATTATGGGTTCGGGTTATCACTTCTATTAATGGGAGGAATGGAGGTTTGGGGGTTCATGATGGTAGGGTGGAAAGGATGGGAAGGGTTTGGAGTAATAAAGTGAAGATTGGAAGTGTCATTAATGGAGTGGGGGTAAATTTCTCTACTTCTTTTGGGACGTAAATAAATAATGGTAAGAATACTATATTTTGGAATGAGAGGTGGATTGGAGGGGATGGAGGAATGTTGTTTAGGGAGAGGTGTGGTCGATTGTATCAATTGGAAAGGGATAAAGAGGTAAAAGTGGGTGAAAGAGGAGTTTGAGAGGGTAATAATTGGATTTGGAGATGAGATTGGGTTAGGTAGTTGAGAGGAAGGGTTGTAGGGGAGTTTGATATGTTGTGTAATCTAAATAGTAATTGTGTAGTTAAAGAGGATGGTGAAGGTAAATGGAAATGGTTGTTGGGTAAGGAAGGTAGATTTTCCGTAAGGGAGCTTAGAAGGATGATAGATGACAAAACGCTTAGAGATTCAAGAAGAAGAGAAGAGACCGTGTGGTGTAGAGTGATTCCAAAGAAAATTGTCATTTTTATTTGGAGACTAAGAAATGAGAGAGTGCCGGTTAGGGAGGTGCTTCATAATATGGGTGTGGATATGCATAGTAAATTATGTCCATGTTGTGAAAAAGAGGTGGAATCTATTAAACATTGTTTTGTAACGTGCAAGTTTATAAAAGAAGTGTGGGTCAAATTGTTTAATTGGTGAGGTGTGAATTGGTGAATGGTAGTACTTTGAAAGAAATAATTATGCATGTAGGTTTGGGTTCATTCTCAAAAAGTAAAGAGTTATTTTGGCGGATATGTATTTGGTCTTGTCTTTATGTGTGGTGGAGCTTTAGAAATAGAAAAGTTTTCAAGTCAAAGAATGAAGTAATTCCGGATTTATTTAAAGAAATTCAGATTATGACTTTTGGGTGGATCACAGCTAGAGACAAAAATGCAACAATTGTGTGGAATGAATGGAAAAAAGTCCATGTTGATCGTATATAATTCTAGCGCTATGCTTTTGCAGATTATGTTTCAGTCTATTTGTTAGTTTCGTGGACTCAGGTTGCTTTGTTTTGTTGGGCCAAGCCTACTGGTTTTTCACATGATATAGTTGAGTTTTGTTGTGGTATCTTTTTTAGTTCCAGATTGTATGTTCTTGTTTTTATTATTTTGGTGTAAAGTACAGTGGTACTTGGTATGTAGTGTTAGTTGTATTTGTTTTGAATTTGTAGCTGGTTGCCTCATCTTACATCTTGTAACATTATGATGGGGTAGCTTGTGGTCTGATTGTGTTGCGTTATACTTTGTATTTTTGATGAATTTTAATGTTAAATTTTGTCCGCCTTTTCGTGGAAAACTTTAAAATTGTTAAGAAGGCAGAAAAAAGGTCAAAGGAGTAACCCCGGCCTCCGTTGCCGTTACTTTCTTAATCAAATAATATTATTTTATTATTATATATTCATCTAAACACGAAACACACACACAAACACCAAACAAAAATTCCATTTCAACGAAAGAAACGTGGAATGGATTGTACGCACGATTCTCAATCTCTGCCAACCACCAACAATTCCTCCTTCCCCTAAATTCAATCAATCAATTCCAATTCCATTGATCACAATCCAAAATTTAAAGAATTACTAATCCAATTGATGGAAGTTGAAGAAGAATTGCCAGGTGCAATTGGAACAAGCGCAAGTTTAGCCTTAAGATTAGGACAAGCCCTCTTTTCAATTGCGTCCCTTCTTTTCATGTGTCTCGGTGTTGAATTCTACGCTTACACCTCTTTCTGGTATACAATTCATTCCAATTTCACCGTTTTTCTAATAATTTTTCTGCTTCAGCTGTAATTTGATTGTTACTGTGGTTATTTTTACCTGATAAAAGATGTTATTTGGCGCTTAGTTGGCGCTTATGTGTCTTACTTCGGTCACACTGTAACCAAATTTGAAAGTTTAATAGACACTTGGGTCATAAAAAACGTTGTTTGTATTGGTACTTTTTGAAATGTACCTTAAACTTGATGATTATATTACTCGTACTATATCTATACTCGTGTACATATAATTAAACAGATGGTAGTTTTTGTATGCTAGTTAAAGTAAATTCTATATTCGTACAATCGTAGTCTATTTAACGTATTATTGAATTTACCAACGATTGATGAATGAGTAGAAAACTTAACATTAATCGAGCATAATTTGTTTTGACACACAACCTGAATCATAATAAAGAATGAGTTGTTGTAGTAGTATAATTGTAGGCGTTCTCGGTTCTGCTGACTTTATTATGTTTGTTGATATAATATTAAGTTAGTCACATGTTGTGCACCTAATCCTTTTAATTATACTTAATAATTAAGAATGGTGGTTATGGTACTAAACTATATAGTAATCATGTATGCTTATGAACTTGGTTTCATTAACTATTTTACTTCATCGGCACATTATGTTTACGTAAGCAACACCCTAGTGACAATTGCTGTGTGGATTAACATTAGTTTTTGCTGGTGTGTGGACACATGAATATACGTGCAAATCGCACAAAATGGTAACATAAGATCCAAAGTTTCTGAGTTAGTGGTATATTTCTTCATAAAAAAGGACTCAATGTTTCAAATAGTTTATATAAGCAGAATGTTTGACCTTTTCTAACCGTAGTCTGTCAAGACTCTAAATGACTGTAGATATTTGGTTGAGTTGGACGTTAACGTGTCATGTATGCTTACGGATAATATGTACACAAAAAAATAAGGAAATAAAAACAAACTCATGCCATCGGTAAACATTCCCCCAACTTCAACGAATTTGAAACAGGAGTCTTTTTCTGAAGAATAATAAACACTGAATACTTTTTTGGAGTGAGATTTTAGTATTTACCCGTAATTGACAAATTTTGGATCTTATGTTACTTTTCTAGGCAATTTGACACAAATATTAAAATGGCGTGTGAGATTTATGTGTTTTGGTGATGCTGTTAGACCAAGGAATTGTCGCAAATGCTAACAGGTAAACGTTCAATAAAAAGTTCAATTAAAGTGGTACTTGAACTACACAGGTGAATTGGGAATTTAAGGAAAAGGTCTTTTAGGAAGTCAAGCTTTTTAGGAAGAAAATATACGAATGATAACTGGTTTCTTATTTTTGGCTCAGCTTCTTGGTGACAATCAAAGGCTTAACAATTCCATGGAGTTTGACACTGGCAATGGTTGATGCATTTTCCGTGTTTGTAAAACGTCCATCTCGTCAAGTACAAATAGTGTCTATCATCGTTATAGGAGACTGGGTACGTTTTTACTGATATACAATAACACCAATGTCCTCACTCTTTCTGATGCTAAAACTTGTTGAAAATAATGACAGGTTCTATCATTTCTATCGCTTGCAGCAGCATGCTCGACTGCCAGTGTGGCGGATTTCATGATTACAGAAGCAAGTGCCTACTTATGTGGGAGAAAATTGTGCAACAGATATCAACTGTCGGCTGCAATGGCCTTCTTGTCCTGGTGTTTGTCTATAGCTTCAGCGCTTTTTAATCTTTGGCTTCTACCTTCGCTATATTAGTTTGTAGATATGATTTTTGGCTGTTACCCTTATGGGATAGTTGCTTATACAGTAAATAAGCAAATTAAGAAAAAAGGAAGGAATTAATTGAAATTAAACCTAGGAGTTTTATACCTGTAGTATTTAACATTTACAGCATGTTTTGCATCCCAGTTCAAGAATTGAACAAAAGCAAATTTGTTTTGTTTACGAAATCAACATGTGAATATATCTTGCTTACTGTTAAAAATTTAATCATCCCTATCCCTATTAAAAGTTATCATTTGTTCACTATCGAGGTTATTCTGATGAAAGCATCTTAATCTTTTAATTGATGTATATTCAACAAATTAAATAATGTGCAATAGTTTGTAATATGAGGATCGTTGTAGTGTACGTGTCACTTCAAACACTTCATTCTGAAGTATTGGCACCATATATAAGTTGTGTGTAATCAGAAGTATTCTGATACTGATTCATTCCGCGATGCAACCCACATGTGGCTTTGATCTGGTTCGCATTCCACATGCGTTAATAAATCTTTAGGAACCATGCATGTTGGCTAAGAGACCTAAGTTTGTTCAGTTATAGAGAGGGGGTCCAAGATTACCCAGAAAAAAAAGCTGAAGGATTATGTATTTGGGCCAGTTTATATGGAGTATTGGACTTGGGTTTTTTTATATAATGGGTTCAGGTTCTCAAATTTTTTAGTCCATCTCTAACATTAAGGCATCTCTCTTAAGAATTTCAGAGTATCTAAAAATAGTTTTTTTTATATATAATTAAATAATCAGTGAACTAGATATGTGTTAATACCCCTTCAAATAAGGAATTTATGTTTATAATCAAGATTTAATATGAGTTCGTAAGAAGTGTCTCGGAGTAAAATACTTGTTTCTGATAAAGGTCTAGGTTCAAAATCTCATACTCGGTCATCGTTATACTATGTGTGTTTCTTAGGCGAAAATGAAAGCAATATACTTTCTCAAATGTGGATTTCAGGCACTTTATGAAATATAATTTCTTGGATACTCGTTGCGAATGAGTAAAACGTGTATATATGGTCATCTATTGTTGTACTTGTTAATATGAATCCAACATTTTGTCATTATATATTAGATTAGATTAGATAGAATCCAATAGTAAGTTTTATATATTATCAACTAAATACAGCCACAATTTTCTGTAGATGCACATTCATGACTGACAATAGTTTAATAATGAAGCATACATGTGCATATATGCATACAAGTTGTTGATACAGATCATATAAATGTTTCCTTATAAACAAATCCATCAGAGCATGCAATAGATCGTCTATACGTATCTTGCTGCATATTTGCAGACAATAGATGAATTAAATATTGACATTTTGATGATAATTGTGTGGTTTTTTTTTAATCCAGAGGTGCAGTGACTGCTGCAAGTACAGATTTTGTGTTGTTTTGCCGGTAGTTTTGGGTGCTGATGAACATGCAACTGATTAGAATTCTCTTATATAAATTGGGTGAATCTTGTTAAGATTTTGCTCCCTTTTCGAATCCTTTCGTCTACCTGTTTAGTTTTCTAAATTATCTTGCTAGGAAGGAAGCAGGAATCAACTGCTGAATTGTTATATAAAATGTTTGTAGATAGATAGATACAAATAATGTCGTTTTCAAAAAAGGATGATATAACTCTTTTTGAATGTTTGCACATGATTGATATCCTTTTGTGTGCTCAATTATTCAAAATGAGATGAGAATATCACTACAAGAATCAAGGGTATTAGCACGGACAAAAGTCGCCGCTAAAGCCCATGTCGTCGCTATAGAGATTCGGGGACGACATGTCGTCGTAAAAAGGTCGTCGCTCAACACTTTTGGGAGCATTAGTGGCGACCATTGTCGTCGCTAAAGGGTTTCGTCGTTTTTGCTCATTTTCTTGTTGTGTATGTATTTATATTCTTACGAAACGTTGATAATCGCATGAGACGCCCAGCTCTAAGAACATTATATGTAATGCAATGTTCAATCTAATTTAACAACCTACGTCAGAAAGCGTCCACCCGTAATGAAAAACATTATTGTACCGTTTTCTTGCAAAGTCATCTCTTTGAGAACAACTAAGCAAAGCGACTGAGAATTAGCCACCGTGGACTCTCTTTTGACACGTAGTCATCTTATTCTATACCACCGTGGCTCACAACTACCCAACCCCACATCATACCACGTATACAATGCTAATTCCGGTAGATTAAACAAAGTTCAGCTGGACTACATTCTAAATACATACATATTTAAATAAAAATAATTGACGTTATGGGCAAATGAATTTAGAGGTCAAACTTTGACCTCGTGGGACCAATGCTTATTATATTAATAATGTTTTTAACGGAAATGACAAGATAGGAAACAGGATATGAAATCACCATATACGACTTGTCTTTTGAATTTCACTTATTTGTTTTGTTTGTTTTATATATTTAATAATTGACTAAAATCAATATATTATGATCGAAATTTCTTCTTTTATAATGTAGTAACAATTTTAGTTCATGAATAACTAATGTCACAGTATATATAGTTTATAATAAAACAAATGAGTGTCACAATTTGATTTTTATTTATAACTATCAAACAAAAAAAATCCATATCCAAACATCATAGTCAATAATCATTATGCTCACTTAGCCACGTAACATATAAACAATTATAGAAACATAACATAGTATTTAAGATGATATGATGGAAACAATAATGGTGGTGGTGGTGGCCCAAATTTTTAAAGTTGAATTTTTGGTATTTAAAATGTAATAAAATGAGACAATTATAAGTTCCAACAATATAAAGGTGCACCAAATAATGAAGGAGATTTCGATTGAATAATAAATTAAACACTTATTACATAATACAAAAAAAGTTCAAAATCTTTGTACTTTAAAATTGTAAGCGAAGAAAGTGCACTTTTGTGCCTCGAGCCCTTAGTTTTTAGTGTTTGTTTTAAGTAGTACTCCCACATTGAAAAGCGATCGATTTCTTAATCGAAAAGATTTGTCAAAAGTTTAGTGTATGGTGGGTCCTTGATATATATAATATATTGTATATTGTATTGTATGTTATAATATATCATGTTTAACTATTTCACACCATGATAACAATAATTATTTTCCTTAATGATGATTAGTCACGTGTGTTTAAAATCTAAAAGCCATCAAAAATGTGTTTTACAAAAGCCTAACTTTTATGATATTTACTTCTGCTCCCTTCAAACAAAAAATACACAATTTAAGTAAAAAATATTTATTACAGTTGACTACCAATAAAATTTTATTTTTACCATTTTGATATATATTGATTAGTTAACTTTAAAAGTGAATAATTACTTGAAACATCTGAGAATAGAAAGAAGGACAGAAATCTTATTACGGAGAGAATATTACATTGGTTTGTTTTAGCCACCCACGATGGGTTCATCTCAAAAGGTAATTAAAGTCCCCACTACTAACTCATCTAGAGGCACAATGTACCATTTATGGGTAAATTAATATTTATTATTCTCATATAATAGTAACTATTACACACATATACATCTAGATTTGTATAAATAAACACATGAACCAACTTTTAAAACAACATGGTAATGTTATAATTTATATCATCTCATTTGTCATTTTGGTCAAACTTGATTAAACCAATCACATTGAAGTAATAATGATATAAAACAACGGCGGATCTACAAGGGAGAGGTAGAGGGGAAACTACTCTTAAAACACAATAATACGTAACAAACAATTTTTTGTAATGATATTGTTGACATTTTATAAGTTTTGTTGCCCCTTAAGACTTTAAATATATTAGTAGGTTTCTGATATGGGAGTGATTCGTACACCACTAATTTTTTTCACACATTACTAATTGTGAATTATAGCATTGCACGGTACAACACTGTAAAGTACAATTAATGGTGTACATGATGTCAAATCATTATCCTTTCTGATACGGGCTTAGTAGAGTTCAAATTACTTGTCTTAAAGTTTTCGATAGGCTTATAAATAAACCAAAAATTACTTATTTAACTTAAAATTACTGATTTGATTCTCCAATCGTCACTACAGTCATACAAATACTGAAATACTCTATACCTCACATTATTTACCCCCGTCCCCACAGTAAAAACAAAACGTAAATACCCACACGGCCACACGACGACATATCAGTCCCTCCCAACGTAATTATTTCCAAAATCATAGTCCTTTGTTTAAGGACACATCCCCTCCGCTGTCATCCACATCTTACAGCTTGCCCGGTCCCACTTTTGCTCCCTTTACATAAAAATTACATTCCTACCCTCCAATAAAAAACTAGCTAGTTTCAATGTTTCATCCCCCTATATATAGTTCCATATATATATACCCACACCCCATTCCACTTCAACACATTTCACGATCCGATTTTCAAAACAATGGGTATTTGCAGTTCATGCGAATCAACGTCTGTAGCGACGGCTAAACTAATATCACACGACGGAAGATTACAAGAATTCTCGTACCCAGTTAAAGTGTCGTACGTTTTACAAAAGAATCCTTCTACTTTCATATGTAACTCCGACGAAATGGAATTTGATGACGTGGTGACTGCTATTAGTGACGATGATGAGCTTCAACTTGGTCAACTTTATTTTGCACTTCCGTTGACCAGGTTAAGACACCCACTTCAGCCAGAAGAAATGGCTGCATTGGCGGTGAAAGCCAGCTCAGCATTGGCGGGTTGTAGACGGAAAAATGTGACGTTTACAACGTCGGAGAAATGTCATACGAAAAGTTCGGGTCGGGTGGCGGATGCGGGTGTTTTTGAGACAAGAAACGGGAGGAGAGGCGGCGGTGGTGGTGGGAGTGAAAGACGGCGGAATATTATGGCAATGTTGAGTGCAATACCGGAATAGTTTTTTTTTTTTTTAATTTTGTTAATTAGGGGAGTGAATTAATTAAAAATGAAAATATTGAGTTGTAATGTTCGTAAATATTGTATCAAGTAGTGAGATTAGATCTATTGAATTGCTTTAATCACGCGGCAGTTCACATTCGAGAGTTTACTTCTCTTCTTTTATTCGCCATGTTACGTATTTCCGTTTTGGGGTGTTTTCCAATTTTACCCCTAAAAGAAGTTGTTCATAGTTTCATACTTTTCACAAGTCAAAGCTCCATTTTTCATTCTAAATGAAAAAAAAAAAGAAAAGAAACAAATAGTTAGCCATGAATCCTACATCTTTAGTTGAGTGGTTTGGTCTTTTGATTTTTGAAATGTATTTTCCCAAAGTATTTTATTTCAAAAAGAAAAAAGGGACGGATGTCAAAGAGTAACTTGATAAAATTTGTGTGATTTTGTATCAAAATTGATAGAAAATGAGACTACTCAAATAAATGAAATTTCATATCTTAGTTAAAGATTAGGTTTTGCATTAAAAAAAATCAAATTTGATATTTTAGCGCATACATGGAAGATGGCCTAGCAATCAAGTGATTAACAATTATGCATGATGAAATAATGGACCATATAATATGAATTAAGTTGCTTGAAATGCAAGAATAACTAAGTTTAGTTTGGTGGACACGTTACGTTACGTTAAACAGAAGTGAAAGATGAACAACAATAAAGAATATTAATGTTTTTTTAACACATTCAAATAAATAATTATAAATTAAACTTAAAAAAGTTTATAGACTCACTTTGATTTATCTGAATCTCCTTACGATCGATAAACAGATTCGTTTTGCAAGTTCGTTAATTTCCGGTGTAGCAGTGAAATGCGTAGAGATCATAAAGAATTCTCTTCCACAACATGTACAAGTTGCTTGGTTACCACTTGTAAGAAAATGTAACCAATGACATGACATTATGAATACATCTTTTTCTTGATTCGGGTCTTTTTCACGTCAATTTTCTTGTTTTGTATGATTCATTGACATAATCCTAACTCCTAAGGGTACAAAATGTGACATACTCCGTAATACGTATAGTATTAAACCTTCTTTAATGCATGCATGCATGTTAAGAAAACAAGAAACGAGGCCCAGTTGTGTGTTAATGCAATTAAGTTGACAGCTGTTTAATAATACATTTAATATCAAGTTTGCTTAGAACTTTTCAAAATTAAATACCATGATTAATTAATATCTAAACAAGATGCATGATTTTAATTGATCACTATTTGATTAAAAAAAAAAAAAGTGCTACTAAATATATCCTACTTTTTTAGTTATTAACCCTCTCAATTAATGTTTACTTTTTGAAAATGTTAGATAATTAATGTTATAGAATAAAATCTTACTTTGACCAATTTTATTAACTTTTAAGTTTTCATTAAATTAGCTATGGCATTTCATGATTACCTCAATGGGTTAATGTTTTAGATAAAACATTGTGTTTTTGATTTAATAGTATAAAAAGGTGAAATAAAAATTGACATATACAACGGAGATTATAAGATTTTTAAGTTACCAAAGTTTACGTAAATTTGCACATGTTTTAGAAGAAGCTCATTGTATATCGTTTTTCAGTTTTCATATGAATATAGTTGCTTTTATTTTCCTTTATGTTATTTAATAATTGAAATAACTTTTTTTAAAAACAAAACAAATAAAATATCTGAGTGATTAATTAACTTCAGTGTTGTTGTGATCTTGTAGATGAATATGAAAAAAAGGATGCAAATTAATCTCAAGGGTTGAAAGATTAAATATACGAAGAAATAAAAAGAAGATGCTATTGTAAAATTTATTTTTTTCTTCCCAAAAATGTTTAGATATGAATAGTTAAAAAGGAAAAATTTACAGCATTTTATATGTAAATAATTTTAAGTGTACCATCTTATAAATACTTTTTTAAACTATGATGCTAAAGTTGTAAGTATCTGATATATTTGCATATAAAAATGACAAATAGGAAACCTAAATGAGAAAATTTAAAAGATGTTTATATATATATATATATATATATATATATATATATATATATATATATATATATATATATTTAATTTAATAAGCTACTAATTAACATTTAATGAGGTCTTATTGTCTATTAATTAATGAGAATTTGCAACGAAAATTGATGTAATAATTGAAGGGGTAAATGATAGCAATTTGAATGGGGTACAGTTAGCCTCGACCAATAAAAATGATTTGATTATTGCATCTGTCAAGAGCACGAATAGAAAGAGTAATGTACGTTGTTAATTAATTAGTTTTTTGATTAATTAATTACAACAAAATTTATAAAGTTTGAATTCATTATACGTGATTTTCAATACAGCTGTATATATAGCAGTGTCCGTTGCATGTAAATGGTCTAAGCTCTAAAGGACAATGTGATTGTGAGTCTACATATACAAGAATACGCATAACTATGTGTTTAAATTGAGGGGGTCAGGTTTCTTTTCTTTTTTTCCGAGATATTAAAATAAAAATAAAATTGAAAAAGATTATGTGGATATTGAGACTGAGTCATGACTCAGATGTACGTATGTATGCTGTGGACTGTTGTACTGTTTATTTGTTTGTTGAGATTTTCGATACTATATGTACAATCACATACAGCTGGTTCCCATGTATATGGGAGCTAGATATATAATGTTAATTGTAACGACAATATCATATCTACCTGTTTCTATTCGTGTTATCACTATATATATCCATAAGTCCATAACCATATATCTTAAAATTATGTTTTCGTTATCGGTTTAATGTTTATTATGTTACATGATACATTGATTCATAAATTTTATTGTTATGAGCAGTTACTGTGTTACGTAATGCATAAGTTTTGTTTGTTAATCGATCCAATGGTTCAAATTAGATAATGTTTTGATTCAAATAACAGCTATTAATTTTCCTTCTCTGATGTACTTCCGTTGTCCCACTTTTATTGTTCACCTTAGAATATTTATTTGTCATAAAAAGATTGTCCATTTATAAAAAAATAACTATAAAAAGTCATTAAACTTCAATTCTATCAATAATTTTTTTTTAAATATTTTAAGTCAAACTTATTTTGAATATAATGGAAAAAAAAAAGTTATCAAACTTATTCGTTTACGTTGATGTTACCTATTTTTTTTGTTATCATTATATATCAACCAATTTTTTTTGTTATCATTATATATCAACCATGAAAATTTGAATTTACAGCTGTGAAAAGGCTTTAATAATTAAAGTGGATTTCTGTTCTTTTAACCCTATTGGAGGACTATGCACCAACTAACGTTCACTTTTTTCATGTACTTACCTTTTGCTTTCTACTTTTACCATTTTTGTTGAATTATGTAAAAAAAAAGTCTCCTACGATTTCCATATATGTTTTTTATTATTATTATTATTATTATTATTATTTATTTATTTATTTATTACTAAGATTCCCATATAATATAATATTGATAACATAGAAAAGGTGATGGACTAAAACCGATGTTACGGGTTCCGAGAATTCTGGGATTATTAGCTACGTATATTAAACTTAACTTGGAGTATTGCTTATTTCTAAAAGAATGAAATACACTCATCAACATATCAAATAATACAACTCGACTCTTTTGAGAAGTTTGCCTCAATTTAAGTAATACTAATCAGTTCCTATCACGGCATCTACTATTAATGGAAAACTAATGGCGGTTGTGTTTGCTTCATGTAAGATTGGAATTCCATGGAATTGGAATTTGAGATTCCATTTCTAAGTTTGTTTGGTTGAGTAATTGATAAAGTTGGAATCCATCCAATTTCTACAGCTAAAGGAATTGAAATTGAAATTCCTTTCTTTTGTATTAGGAGTGTTTCATTTGGAGTTTGAAAGTTGCAAGTTAAACAAATACATCAGATATTATACTTATACTCATGTTTATAGATTCATGCATATGTTTGATACGTAAATATTAGATTATTAGATATAGACTACCTCCGCTGAAACTTAATATTTGGCATGTAATAACGACCTCTGTTTGGTTGATACACATTTCTTTTTATAGTTGATCACTCCTATTGTCACACACATCTACTACGAATATATGTATCTATTTAAACATCGAAATTTGAACTCACAATTTCATAATAAAAATTCAACTCGATATCGCTAATCAACTAGTCATTTAATATTAATCTACACCACTTCATAATTTGAAGGAAGGTTACGGTAAGAGCACGGGGAGTCGACGGGCAAACTCAACAGCGTTCACCCAATTGAACTCCGGGATCCAACGTTCACCATACCGGACCGACGTTCAAGACCAATGTGCGGAGACGAACGTCGTGTGGCACATGTTTAACCTTTTTTTTTCCTTTTTTTTGATTGGTTGAAATCTATTTTTGTGAGTCATTTGAACTCGGAGTTGAACTTTAAATCACTCCTCTCAAAATTGTACACGTGTTAAACTTCAATGTTCAATTGAACACAAAACTAAACACCGAGCACAAAAGCAACCACTTCGTGTACTCTAATGACCTAGATCTGAGTTAAAAGATTTGCAGCTGAGCTTCAATTCAAATATTTAGAAAATTAATCTAATAGACTTATCTAACCCTTGGTATCGATTTGCTACTGAAATGCTAATCTTAGTTTTCATCTCCTTTAAGGAAAACATAATTAGATATTCATGCTACATTATTTCGGCACGTACGTACACTCATCTCGTGCGTGATATGACATAAGAAGGGTTCCCATGAAAATTTGTCTTTAGATGACTATAAATGATTAGTCTGTTTGTTCACTTTTTGTGTCTCTAGCAATTAATAAGCTTTCTTTATAGAGTTACCATATTACCATTACCATTACCATTACAAAAACTCTATATTCACCGGAAGTGAATTCAATGAATAATAGAGTTTTTTTTTATTTTTCATCACAAAGTTACATATTTTTATAAAATATATTCTTCAAAGGGTTAAAATATTTTATAAAATTAATAAAAGTTACTCCGTACTTTGACATTATCTTTTTTAGTATGATTTATTTTTAGTATCAGTCGAGACTAACACCCCGAGTTCAATTTGAATCTTTCATGTACATAAATAATAAATTTTAATTTGAGCTTTAAAGAGTGATTTCTTTTTTATTACGTTTGTCAAATATTTGGAGTTGGAAGATATGGTTTAAATTACAAATTGGTTAATTGTTAAGGTGATAAATTGTACTAAGTAAATGGAAAAATGGTTGAACATTTAATATAATGTATATTGAAAATGTGATTTTAAAGTTAATAAGTTAGTCAATGAAGCTAGAAAAATAATGTTTTTTTTTTTACCGTAAGCTTTAAGTAGTACTAATGCTTAAAAGTTTTAAGATATTGTTAAACAAACTTACATATTGTACAAGTATGTATATAACAAATTTTACATAAAAAGTTGTAGCTTTATTTCAACAATAGAATATAAAGTTTATTAAATATAAATATTCATATAACAAATTCAGAAGGAATTTTCAACATAATAGAAGAGTTGAAATACTACATAAAAAGATATGTGTTACGGTCATTCAGAAAAATTTAGTCAAATTTATGTCACTTCGGACTTGAAAATAAACCATCTTTCCTTATTTTAACATAACGTATATTTTATTTAGTTTTGCATACGGTTGTTGATATAAATCACAAATGACATGTATTTGTTATCGTAAATAAAGAGTAATTTATTTCAATATAAGATTGACGTTAATATTATCGTAATCAAGTGTAAGATCCACGTCTGATAAATGAGATATTTAAGTATATATATTTTGATATGTTATTTTTTATATTCAACATGTGCGTATAATATATTCACCTAAAATTATTATTTTTTTCCGCTCAGCCGCAACGCGCGGGTAACAACAGCTTGTTATAGTAAAAATACAAGGGTATATGTATGATGTTGGATAAGTTGGTTGGAAGTTGAAACATCATATGAGCAGGATCATTAAGACCGGTGCCAACAGCTTCGTCGGTTTGGCACCAACATCGGTCAACCGACGTCGTTGGCACGGTCTCGACGTTCGGTTTCGTCGGTTGCTATCCGTCAGTTGAGCGACGAAAGGGAGGAGGCAGTTGTGTGTCCCCGTCAGCTAGCATATTTAATGTTTTTTCAACAAAAAAACAATCAAACTGTTGGCTGACTAAAATTAGCATATTTAATGGATTCAAGCTCCTCTTCGAGCTCGTCCGAGGAAAATTATTATGAAGATTATTTAACGGTCACACAATGTTTTCATCCGGTTGCGATTCTCAATATTGTTGATTCTTTGGATCAACAAGAAGAAGAAGACGTTGCCGAAAGTTCTAGTCGACCCCCAAGAGCACCAAGAGGATACTTACCTAAAGATCGTCACGGTGTCGGCGAACTTTGCGGCAATATTACTTTGGTCCAAACTCCACATTCCCGCGGGATTACTTTCGAAGACGATTTCTGATGGGCCGGCCATTGTTTCTATCGTATATGTCAAGGTATAAAATCTTACGCTTAACTACCAATACCTCCTCATTTTACTTATTTTCATCAATGCCTTGACGCTACCGGTAAGCTTGGTTTTAACATTTCTCAAAAGGTAACTTTCGCCATTCGCCAAATGCGCATGGACAAGGAACTACGCGATCAAAGAGTTCATCATCAACTTTGTAATGCTCTTGTCGAACACATTTGGCACCTTCCACAAGGGCTACGTCGTCAAAACCGTGCTTAGTTTCTATTATCGTATTTGTTTTCAATAAATGTAATGTTTTTTTTATTATTGTAAAAAAAAATTATTATTGTTATGTTTTATTTTAAGGAAAATGCTAAACATAGCCCTTAGGGCTATGAATAAAAAATTCAGACATGCATAAATTGTTTGTACCTTGATAATAACCACCCACTCTCCTTGAATATAACTGCTCCCAACAAACTTAATGTACCACCAAATTTTGTACAAATTAATCCTTAAACGTAGCCCTTAGGGCTACAACTAGTAAAATTCTTATTTTAATTATCGTAATGTTTTTAAATTTTAATGAAATAGTTTTATTAAATTTGTGTTTAAAAGTTTAAATTAATAATCAGTGGGTCCCAGAAAATCAAGTGACGAAAGAACTGTTGGCAAGATTGTGTCTGTCTTTTGTCAATTTTGAGTGTGTTGGTGTAGCGCTGAGCTGACACAACTGACGAAAAAAGTGACGAAACAACGGTTAAAAGTGATCTAAGTGGACTTTGTTTACCCCTTACGTATTTAAGACGATTTGACGTGAGCTGGTTAGGTTACTGGAATTCTAACCTTTTTTAATAGAGACTTGAGAAAGCCAAAAAAAGATAAACTTATGGTTAAAGTTGTTACTTACTTGTATTAAGTTGACACTAAAAAAAATTGAGCAGTTGAAGAAAGAAAAAGCCAAAAAGGTAAAAACAAATGGTTATGGAATTGAAGTTGGTATTAAATGTGGTTGTTGGTTTTGGAGATGACGAGATGAGATCCAGCTGGAAGAAGAATCTTATGATGTTGGTACACACAACACACCTTTCCTTCAATTCGATCGATCGGATTGGTCCATCCATACTCTGTTTTTTGGTTTTTATCATCTCTTCATATATTACCTTTTCACTAGCTATAATATAAATTAAATTTTCAATTATTTTGAGTTTCAATTACAATGACCATAAATGAAACCAGTAAATGGTATGCTTGATTATTCCAGCATCTTCGAAAAAAGTTATTTTACAATGTAAAAGTAAAATTTCATTTCAATCATTTTCTTCGTTTAGAAAAACCGTTATCAATGCAACATTTTTTTTTCTAAGAGTAAATTATACCGATCGTACCTAGCTAACTAAAAGTGCACAGTAGTCTTCCATCTCACTGACTGCCGTTACGAATTTCCATTAACACTAATCACATAATATGCACAAAAGGGTAAAACAGTCTTTTTAACTTCTTCCCACCAAAAATGACCGAGTCCACTAAAAAGAAATGCCGCATTGATCTCGTTGTATTGAATCAAATATGTGAGTAAAAAACAAAGACTAAAGACATTTTAATTGGGTAGCTAGTGGGCATGAGCCAAGCACCCATTTGTCTTTTTCCGTTCAATACTAGCTATGGTTTCCTTTCTATCTTTTTCATCATACATCGATAGGATAATCTAAAGGTGGTACCTCTTACACTTTATACTTTAATATTGTATTATATTTATGTTCAAATAACCAAAGGGTCATTGGCGTAGACAGCTAAACGTCTTAAGGTGATCACCCTTCAACTTTGAGGTTGTGAATTCAAGTTTATGGGTTGAACACATATATATTTCGTGAAAATGTATATATATTCGTGGTGGGTGTGTCAGTTTATTGTCTGTCTAGAAAAAATAACAATGATAATGTTAAAGATTTTCATTGATCCTAAATGAGCTAGTCCAATAGTTGTGGACGAAACAATCACAAGGGGATAAGAAATAAGATAAGTAAAAAGTAGATCGATATATGTCATGCGAAAAACTCGTCTTCTTACCTGGCCTGATAGATACGACCCATGACGTAAACCCCTAAGTCCCATCCTGTCCCAACTCAACTTGTGAAAAGCAAGAATGCTCGCATTTCATTCACTTGGCCATTCAAGAAGCAACTTGGACGATCACTATGAAGATTTCTTGGATGAAGTTTATGGTGTAGGGTCCGTTATTCAATCAATTTAATTCACCCAATAAGTCAACTTTTCTTAAATGATGTTTATACTTTTATAGGTTGTCTATTCCCTACGTGAAAATGTCTTTATTTGTCGATCACCTAAAACAATTGTTATGAAGTTTCTTGATTATATACATGTATATTATTTCTGTATACAGTTGAATAAGTTATGTATGGTTTTGTAATTATTAATTACTATTTCTTTCATAGCGACAGAAAAAATATTTTCTTTTTGTTGTGGAAATATAAGACCAACCTTTATCGAGAGAAAATAATTTTATGTTTCCTTAATGAATGAATAGAAAGTCACATTATGGGCGTTTCGACCAATTAAATTACATTCTTTTTAAGAAAAGTATATATATAATCATATTTGACATTTTTTTCTATTTCTAAATATGAATAAAATCTTAAAAAATATTCATTTTGGTCAAGAATCTCGCTCCATCACATCAACTTAACGCGAAATGTAGTGTGCTTTTTTTAATTGTAGCGAAATGTAGTGTTTTTTTTTTCAATTGTAGCAAATTCCTAGGCATTTGAGCGAATCGTGAGGAATTTGAGTAACTTATTGAGCATTTGAGCGAATTCATATATATTTTTAATAATCGAAGCGAATTATTGTGCATTTGAGCGAATTCATGTTTATTTTTTAATAAACGGTATTTGAACGAATTGTTGAACATTTGAACAAATTCATATGTATTTTTTTAATAATGAGAGCGAATTGTTAGACATTTAATTGGACTATGTATGTAATTTTCTCTTTTTTTCTCTTTCTTACTTCTCTCTTCATATTATCGATTTACCTAATTTTATAAACTTAATTTTTTTTTTTAAATTTAGTGAATGTATTAATTCTCAAACTATCATACATGATATACATACATAAATGCTAATGTTATATTTAGCGTTGTCAAATTTCGACACGACTCAAAACCTGACATTAAACCAGCCTGGAACCAACTCAAAAAAACAGGTGGGGTCAAGGTTATTGACCCCTCAACCCGTCGACACGCCAACCTGCAAACCTTTCATGTCGGGTTTAGGTCAGCCAATAAGTTTTGAGGTTGGCCCACCAACCAGAATAAAATTTAAAAGAATTTAACCATTTTAGTATTTTTTTTTCTTCTTCTAATTTAATGATATCTTGGTTGAATTTGAAACAATAATGTTGTTATTGAATTTATAAGAAAGTAATAAGTATTATGATTATTTGTGAGATTTTATAAGCATTTTTATATAGATATAATGTTAGAGTAGATTGACCCGTTTGACCCATATGATCCATTTGAGAAATTGAGCTGAAACCTATTGACCTGATTAGATAAATCGCTTATTTGGATTGGGTGTAAATATTCAACCCGTTAATCAATTCGGGTTGGGTTGACCCGAACCCGACCAAACCAGTTAGTGTCCTAAACTCCTAATCATTCATTACACTTAATCGCATAAAAGAATGAATATATCGGTCTATAAGAAAGATGTATCAAAGTGTGAAAAATAATATACTGATAAACCCTAAAAACTTTTTTTTCGAACCCACGTTACATACGTCATGTTATTCTTTGTTAGCTAATAATAAAAATCAAATAAAGTAAAAAAATGGTAATTTGGAGGGTACCTTGACCCCTACCATATTTCAATGGTACGCGTCCGCCTCATCTGCAAGAAGCATCAACGCCTGAGAAAGCACCCTCATATGCTGAGGTACGGATTAGAACTCCTGACATGTCAATTACAAATGTCGGGTCAAAACATTTACAGTGGCGGTACCATTTGGAATATGCACAATTGGTCAGGTAAAGTACACAATTAGGCAAGAAAACTCATTTTTTTATAGCTCACCAGGCTATCAATATAACCCGTAACAAAATCTAATAACCCCATACAAATACAAATAAAACAAAGAACGTTTTATTCAATGAAACCTAGATGTTCGATCATTGTCATTAGCTAACCCCACGAATAATACGTGACTATTGGTACATTTAATGTTGTGCGATAAACTGGCAAAAGACCAATTAATTAGGTGGGCCTAAGACTTCAATAAGTGAGCTGAACGGGCCCATCATAAAAAATATGTAACATGAGTCCAGTAGATTATGGGAAGAATCCATATAATACAAAGTTGGGCTGGATCTTATAGGGTTCCGTCGGCGCCGTTCCGATAAACAATTCACGTGCGGGTACAATATTTAAAAGCGTAGGGTACTACAGTCTATAATACGTATCACGTGGGGTACCCTTCCTGCTCTATAATTCAATTCAAATTACAAGTGGTCATGGTTAACACCAATACCTCGAAATTATATATTTTGATTTATTATTGTGGACATAAGAATAATACACAATAAATGAGTATATAGTACATACGAGTGCACGTACACACGGGTGGCAATTCGTGTCGGGTTGAAATCATTCAACCTTTAAACAACTCATCGACGGGTCACGGGCTGAAATCACCCGACATGAGTATAAATCATGTAACCCATTTATTTAAACCAGTCCAAGGGATTAATCGGGTAAGTTAAATGGCATTTTGAAATGCTAAATTTTTAATTTTAAACAGGTTAGGGTTCAACCAGAACATGAACCGTTTATTAAACGGGTTGTCATGTTCAACCGGCTAACCATAAACGTGAAACAATACTCGAAGATGGGCCTAGAGATTAAATTTCTAGACCCATAAATCATATACTCCGTCATCAACATTTTGGAGAACTCTGAGCAGGATTCATAGTCATAGGCAACTTTTGATTTTTACTGAAACAATTTGTTAATCCAGGATTCTATTTGGTTTTATGTGGAACAAATGCAAGATGGAGATGGTTTTGATACTCAAATTGCCAAAATATACAATGCAAGCCATGCTCCCAAAATCAATCATCTTTCTCATTTACACAGGTAAAAATAAAAAATAAAAACTTGAGCCTGTGAGCACTTTACAATCACTTCACGAGCTCCTTACAAATAAGATACCGAAACCCGAAATTATGAGGAACCCATTCAATCATCTTTCGTGATTTCACCAATTGATGTTTCTTTATGTTTTTTCTAAGCGATTCAGGTAAACACTGTTGGATCATCTCCACCACACCACCCGCACATAATCCTGAATCTTTTGCAAAAATTTCAACAATCTTGGGTAAAAGAATTTTATGATCCTTTCCTACACCAAATGTAGCCCTCACAAATTCTTCTTTTGCTCCTTCTAGTTCTTGGATCACTCGTTTAGGGGTATAAACACGAACCTAATAATTTTTTTAGAAAAAAAAAAAGAAAGACTTTATATTATTTCAAGAATTGCAAATGTTTATAATGGGAAAATTGCAAAATAATGAAATGTACTATCAACATTTTAACGGTATACTGTATGAACCAATACTATTTGTTGCATTAGATGGTTAAAAAAAGTCCATGAAATATGTACATTGCATTTTCGTGTACAGTTTGGGTATTTGTAACAGTATATAGATGATGAATACATACCGCAGGATCAGAATGGCATCCAGAGGAAAGTGCAAAGTGCAAAAGAGGTTCTGGATGGTCGATTGTGTAACCTTGGCGAGCATCCCCCATTTTAAATTTTGTTTTTGAAGATAATAACAGCCGAAGCCACTAAAAACAGAAAATTTAGAAAATTGTTCATAATTGTGCTGGAAATATTTCTCAGTGAGACAATAGAATTTATTTACCTGTCCAGGACGAGACATTTTGCATCCGAGGATAGAGTTTTGAATTACATCTGCACTTATCACCTGACCACCTACGTTATACGCAGCCTGTAGCAAACATGAAAAATGTCAACTTTTCTAATATTTACCTTCAAAATCACAACCCTTATGAAAAAGATTAGGAAAACAAAGTACTGTAAGGTGTACATACTTTTAACAGTAAAAAGACTCTCTTTAGGTTGTTTTGTGGAACTCCATAAGCCAAAACAGCCTGTAAAGACAACATAATTCATGTTATGTTGGTTATGAAGATGACAATTAAGAATGCATATTATGCTAAATTTATCATTCAGTAGCTAAGATGATAAGCTGAAAAAGGCCATACATGCATCACCAAGGCATTATGTACATTGATCCAAAACGCTAGCTTCTCTTCATGATTTAGTTTCCTAGGATCTACTTCTTCTAATCGAGAAACAAGTGACCTACAACAGCGCATGTTAATGATAATAATATAGCAACATCGCAACAGAAATTGATTTTGTTATGTCATTACCTGAAATTTTGCAACATATCTTCGATATCACCCAATTGCTGGCCATCTCTATAAATACATTGAATCTCAACCATTGAACTATAAGGTCCACTGAACTCCTTAAGTCCTTGAACATGAAATGGGTTATCTAATCTCACATCAAACGATGATGAATCTCTTCTAAAACCTGGGCTCCATAACATGTCGGAATGGTCTTTTGGCGAGAACGCACTCATTGATGACAAAGATGATGTAGGAGACGAAATCCCTTGAGTTGTGAGAGGCGGGTCCGCAAGTTTACAATATATAGCCGACATACACCTGATTATATCCTCCGAAAGCTTGTTTGGTGTTTCGGGAACATGATCACTAATTTTGGTACCAAGATGCTCGGCTAGACTTATTACATTTGAACTATTATTCTGTGCATACTGCATAAAAGCCGGATGTTATGTAAATTCAATGGATCTCTTATTCAGAATGTTTTAAAGATTAATTTCGGGTTTAAATTGTTACCTCCATCATAGATAGTGGTTGTGAATGGCAGGCACGTAATGCTTTACCGAGAGTCTCTGTGGGTGTTTCAGTTGACAACATTGAATGTTGAGATAGCGAAGAGTGACAACGATGAACGCTGGAATCCAAAAGTTTATCGTCTTCTGCAACAGTGTGTATCAGATCAGTGTCTGGTTTCAATGATATATCCGCCCTGGAAGTTTCTAGATACTTGCCTCTTGGAGTCATCAAAGGTGATTTGAGCGATTCATTGGTTTTTAAAGGAGATGGACATGAAATTTGTTGATCAAATGCTTTACGGTATAATGAGAGAAGATACTGCTCCAAATGTGACACTTCATACTCTAAAACCGCAATGTCCTTAATCAGCTCTGTTGCTGGCTGCAGTTATATTTGTTATTTACCACTATTGGCTTTTAGATAGCTAACAAGTTTCGATATAATGAAGTAGAGTGTTTATTACCTTTGGGATAGAAGCTTGATTTGTAATTACAGTGGAAGATGATTTATAACCCAGTGCTTGTTCCAAAGCACCTCGGACAGCAACTTGGTCATGTAATCTTTTCTCCAGTTGCAATATCTGAACACAAAATACAAGTTTATAATTTTATAATAAATAACAAAAGATGGTATTTCTTGAAATGTGGTTTTTTCTTTCTTTTTTTTAGCAAAATTGCAAGTACCAACTCATTAAACATAACTGATTGTATACAAACACTTATTATATACACATATCTCAATTGAGACTTAACCTACAACCTCTTGGTTACTGCTTTACTGGGTTACCCACATACTATCGAACCAGCCCACAAAAAAAGTGGTATATGATTATTAAATGTTACTGTTAAATGTACCTCATTTCTTAATGAAGTCTGGATTTCATCATTAGGTAAGTTATTGTTCTCCATATCTATACAACTCATCAAATTCTGGTATCAAACAGTTAATGAAATTTGTTAGTTACATTAATCACTTAATTAGTTATATTTAATCATAGCAAAGTGTACTCACCAACTTAATGGTGTTAGAGTGTTCAATGTTCTCTTCTTCTTCTAGTCCACTCTTACCTGAAAAGCTGCCATTGACAAAAAGGGTGTAAACAGAAAGAAAACTACCATTTTTTGTGTGAATTCAGGGTTGTTGCATAATCAAAGATTTGTAACGAAGTTAGACTAAATGGCAACTAGAACAGAACTACTAAAGCAAACACATGCAAGGCATAGGACTCAAATACAGAAATTTCACAAAAACTAAAAGAAGTGGGGAGGGGGGGAATGATTGGATTGAGCCAAGATCCAAGATTTCACATAATTTATAAGCAGAACATACTGTATAATGTTTGAGTAATAATAAAGTCAATCAAAAAAGTCTAATTCCTTGGCCATGCCTAATATACCCATAGTTAAAGATCAAATCTTTGTCTGTAACCCACTTCAGAAGCCATTTCCAGTTGCAGAAAGCAATCAATGTCATACACCAGAAGTTGAAAATAAATGAACATTTTAGTAGAAATTTGGTGGATACCTTTTACAACACTTGTTACTACTCCAAGTTACCACCTCCATTCTAGCACTGCTCATACCACACTCCTCAAAACTCATTTCTACAAATCACCAAACTTCATATATAAACACCAAAAAACTTCACAGTCTTTGACCAGAAATAAGAAATTACCAAGATTTCTCAAAAAGATGAGATTTTTAACAGACCCACAAGCTCAAATGATGAAATGGATCCTAAAAAAACAATGGTCAAAAAGTCAAAACCCCAACTTTTTTATCGTCTTCTAGCATTGCAGGAAACTCAGACAATGATGTGAGCTAGTATATGGTTCATGGGTATCACTCTTTTACCCAGCGTGTAATGAATCCCTTTTTGTGAGAAAAAAAGTTTACAACTTTTAGCTGAAAGAAGTAAAAATGGGTTGTGGACTTTAGTTGGAAGAACAAAGAAAAGTTTCTGTTAGTTGGAACTTAGAAGTAGAAAAATGTCAAAGGGGATGAAATTAATTACTAGTATTAATAAATGAAATGGATCAAATCAAGAGGGCGAGGAATTTAATAAGGAATTTTTAATAAAAGATGGGTAGTTAATAATAAGCAAATCAGATCATAAATCAGCCCACAATGTTCGTTTGTAGATGTTTCAGTCAGTGGAGTGGGAGTTGGTGACCGTCCCCATCGGCGTATATTATATATATATATATATATATATATATATATATATATATATATATATATATATATATATATATATATATTGGGCAAAGGGGATAGTTCCCGACAAATATTATTAATAAAAAATGATAAGCGTTACAAATACAAGATTAGTAGAAGGACCACATAAAACTTAATCTAACAGATTTCAAAGACTAAGTGCATACACAAGATAGACCCTGTGTATGACAGCTGGCTATAAGCACATCCTTTGAAAACATATAACCAAACTCCAATCAATCAATAATCCACTGCAACCGCATAATGACAAGATCAATTAGAGGAGGAACACCCCCCCTTTTTATATATATATATATATGTATATATATGTATGTATATATATATGTATATATATGTATATATATCTATGTATATATATATATGTATATATATCTATGTATATATATATATGTATATGTATATATATATGTATATGTATATGTGTATATATATATATATACATAGATATATATATATATATATATATATATATATATATATATATATATATATATATATATATATTAACGGATGAATTTCATTTTTAAATCATAACATTAATTGATGAATATTTATTTAATAAATTGTTAACATTCACCGTGATGAATGTTAACTAACATTTATTACGATGAATGTTAAAACATCACATTATCACAGAATATTTTTAATTTTAATATTTATCACCTTGAATGTTAACTAACATTCACCGCGATAAATATTAACGATTTTGGATATAATATTCATCAATCGGTATTATAACCTGCAGAAAGAATTTATCAAAGAAGCTTAACATTCATAGCATCAATATATATATATATATATATATATATATATATATATATATTGGATGAGGATTCCGTGAGAACCAACTTACAGCGAGAACTATGAGAACTAACTCGCACACCTCTTTTCAGACTGCCTATTTTTGAAAAGAAAATCCAGAAACTTTGATTTTACTTTTATATAAATTACATTTAAATCAAACAAATTATATTATTGAATTCAATTTTACATTCTCTTTGATTTGCTACGGGTCAAACTTTAATTTTTTAAAAAAAAAAAAATTAGAAGTAAAACCGTATTGTGTTTTGTACCTACTAATTCAAATGATAAAGTGAAGAAGATAAAGAAGGATGAGATGCATATTCATATAAAACTTATAAAATGAAAATATTTGGACATAATCATACGCATATACAATCATTTTGCAAATCAAACTTTTAATTTTCCGTTTCATAAATTAGATGCATAACGTAGTTGCAGTTAGGTGCAGAACGCAGTTGCAGGTAGGTGCAGAACGAAGTTAGGTGCAGAACGCAGGTATGTGCAGAACGCAGGTAGGTGCTGAACGAAAGTAGGTGCATAACGAAGTTAGGTACGAACGATTGGGGTAGTTGTAATCATAGATTGCTATGTTTGAACGGGGCGGTTTTAACGCATATAATATGTTGATTGTTACTGGCAAGTGATTAGATGACGAATTAGATCGGAAATGGTGACAGAGAATGGGTGTGTTGTTGTAATCGTAGATTGCTATGTGTGGGCTTTAAAAGATCCATCTGAGGTTCAACTTAAACTCGTGGTCGCCGTTACTTGATTCCGACGATCGATGTCGAACTCTTTGCTGAAAATAAATATAGAAGGAGAAGAAGGTGGGTGAAGAATTGTCGAACTCTTAGCCGGAAATAAATATAGAGGGAGAAGAAGGTGGGTGAAAAATTGTGGATTTGGAAAGGAAAAGTGTTTTGGGGGAAATGAAGCCCAAGTGCACGAGTTCTCACGGTTCTCTTTAAATTTGAGTTTTCACATGATCCCTTTATTATATATATATTGGGACCGGATCCAGAGGGAAACACTATTTTCTGGGAAAGAGGAAAGCTACACATTCATCAACGATGAATGTTAGCTAATTCGCTTAATATTCATCATATGATATTATAAGTTGTAAAAAATAGTTTTATTGATAAATATTAATAGTTATAACATCGGTTTTGATTAATATTTATTGGTAAAAATATGATTTTATACGTTTTGATTATCATTCATCGTGACGAATGTTAACGAATAATTTTCAAAGAAAATGATAATATCCACTTCGGTTAACATTATTAATGATGAATATTTGAAAATTCTCTTTATATTCATCATATGATATTATAAGTTATAAAAAGTAGTTTATATATAAATATTAGTAGTTATAACACCGGTTTTGATTAATATTTCTTGGTAAAAATATGTTTTTTTACGTTTGATTATCATTTATCGCGAATGAATGATTAGCTTCCCTCATTCCCTTAAAAAATTACTTCCCTCTTGATCTCTACCTTATATTATATATATATATATATATATATATATATATATATATATATATATATTATATACTCCATTATTTGTTTCGACTCAGTTATTTCATAAAACTTACTATAATCTTATAATTTTGCTATACATTGAAACAAATTAGAAAAACTGTAAGTATAAGTATGAAATTATAGTTGGGTGATCTCATAAAACATTGGAAATATAAAAAGGTTACCTTTTGAAATTAAGTTTTCTTTATTATTTATTTTTTATATTTTTTATATATACCTTTTTGTTTTGGTCATTCAATAAACAATGGTACTAGTATAACTGTAAAATAGTACATGGTCAAATGATCCAACCGATAAATTAATAGATGGTACTTACCAACATAAATATATCATCATTGTATATTGTATATTAATTAATATTAAATTAAATTAAATTAAATTAAAGGTCAAACTGTATTATGATACCCTGAACTTGATCAATCATGTTCTACGTCGTTAATTTCAAATGTTAAATCTCCCACGGAAAATTAGTCATGTGAAAAGCACTTTATCGAGTTATTGAGTCAGGGTAGTAATTTAATCATTTTTTTAAGTTGATGGTATCTTGATATAGCTTTAATAGTTTAGGGTAGTGTAGAACATGTTGACTAAGTTCAGATTACCATAATAAATTTTTGGTATAGTAAATTTTGGTATAAATCGAATGAAATTTACTAGATTGCTTTAAAATTTTAATCATAATCATATATGCACTTGTAAAACTGTTGGATCTTGTATAAATTACTCAACAAGTTGTCTTTATTTGGCATATATGGACTAAACTGTGACCTGAGCCCCTAATCAACGTTTGAAACTTTTGTTTATAGTTTATACATTTCTGTGATTATCAACGCGTCTTTGGTTCGTTTATACGAGACTAACTAATAATATCCTAATGATCGATCCATCATATTTCTAATTGCTATTTGTAGTGATTATATCGACTCGTCTTTGGCTCGTTTATTAGAGTATTATCATCCCAATTCCCAAATACATAATTATTTTTCAAAATTTCCTTTGTCACTTTGCATATCATATGTTTTTGTTATGTTCTTAATGACATAAGATCCTCTTGTTTCTTAATTAGTAAGACAATTAGATAAAGCATGTTTAGTCTCAAAAAAGAAAAAAAGGAAATTGGAGACATGCGATTTTTAGGGTGTGTTTGACAACAAACTAGTTGGAGCCGGAGATTGTAGCTGAAACTGGAGATTGTGGCTGATTATTCTTTTAGAAGCCATTTGAAAAGGCATCTATAAAAAGAGATTCTGGAAATCTCCATCTTTTTGTCATGTTATCAAATATGTCTTCTAATTCATAAGGATCGAAGATTATTAAAAATGAAAACTTAATCCCCTGTAATTCCTTGCGAAAAACACACCTTCAGTCTAGTGGTGCCCAAGAAAAGTCTCCAAATGCAATGATCCAAGTGTAACAAGAAAAGGGGCCACAAACCCAAATAAGTTGATGTCTGTAAGTGGGTTGTAATTAGGTTTTTCAATGCATAATAACCACACGAAAAGAAAAGGCTAAAAGAGAGAAAAACTCACCTCAAAAGAATTGAAAGCTACAAATTAAAAGGTTAAAGTAGACAATGATGCTTGAAACAAAAGCAAATTTCAGGGATTTATCTTGTCACAATAACTTTTTATACTACTATTTCAACTATAAATAAAACAAAAAACAAAAAAAAAACATCTATCATGTTTATAGTCAAGAAATGGAGGCCAATATTCTAAGTTATAAACATTCATGGTTACGTATGCTTATAAATACTTAACACGCTTTCATTCTTAAATTGAGTTGGTTAGTACTCAAATTTTGTAACTCAATATAAATAGTGAAGCAGTTGTCATGTCTTAAACTTGACCCGGCAACAGAAAGCTAGAGAAATGTTACATTTATAAAACATGTATATACAAAATGATTTGAATCACGTACGCGAAAAGCCGATAAGATATAGATATAGATAACAAGATAATTTGGTTGGTTCATCGTTTACACCATATCATTTGTTGCAAACAAAAACAAGCTGCAAGGGGTAGCATTTTGTTCTAACAAACCAATCTTGTTGTATAATATGGAGATGGATAAGGGCTATTCAATTAACTAATTTAAGAAAGAAAGAAAAAAAATTTAAAAAGGTAAAGAGAGAAAGAGATGGTTTACAAGTTGATATTGTCTTTAAGCAACAAGGGACTATTGTTTGTCAAGGAATCCAAATAACAAAAAGCAAAAAAAACTTTAATCATTCTTGAGTCTATCTCTTTTGTGATACCCAGAAAATGATTTATGTAAGGTAGTAGATATAAGGGAGCCATCAGTAGCTTCTTTTTGTCGTAATCTAATCCTCTGCTACTGACATGAACAAATTAGAGCTTCTTCTTTTTTATTTTTTTAGCAGCTGCTAGTGCGTGTGTTTAATCTGTCTCTCTCTCTGTTTTTTGTGTGTTTGAGAGGCCAAAATCCACCCAAAAGGACGTTTTTTGATTAATTTTTTATCAAGGATTTTAGAATTTAAAAGTGCAGAAAAAACAAAAATTGTAGTGATAATGTAACGGTCCTCTTGAACCAACTTGTTTATGCCTAATTAGCTTTTGTGGTTTACTATTATCTAAGAGGAAAAAACTTGAATCAAAACAAAAAATTGTATATAAACAAAATACTGTAGGATGCAACATAACAGATAACTATCACTTAGGTAGTCTAGTGCTATAACATCCTCACAAAAAGTCTCGAGTTCGAACATTCCTATATAAATATATATCTTAGCTAGGGGTGATTGGGGAAGGTTCGAAAATAGTCACTAGGATTATGCGGTTAAAACGTATACATAAAATCTTATTTGTTACCCGTTTAGGATGCAATACAAGAAAGTGAAATTTCAACAAATGCATATAATAACTAGATACTAGTTTTAAGTTTTATTAGTTCTATAGATCGGGCTGCTTTGTAAGCACGAATTTGTCACGTAAGCACGAATGTCACGTAACAAACTATTTAATCAATATTATATTATTATTTTATTATTTTTTTATAATTAATAATATTGAAAGAAATAGTCCTATATGAAAACAAACTCTTACAAATTATTTAATTAATATCATTATTTTAGTGTAATAACATGGACTTTGTATATAATATATATCATATTACGATGAACATCTCACAATGTAATAATACTATGTACTAAACACAATTATATTTAACAAATCGCTTAATAATTAATTGATTTGATTAAATTAATAGGAATAAAAATTGTATGCATTAAATTGTCGTGCATCGCACGGGTTTATAACTAGTATATATATATATATACTAGGCTTGTAGCACGTCCAATGCACGACCGTTTTTATATACAATTTAATATTTAATATTTAAGTATATCCTTTTAAATTAATGTTGTTAACTTAAATCTGGTAGGATTCAAATAGAAGCTAAAAATTGGTAGAGATAAAGAGAATTTGGTTGAAGGTAAAAGAGTTACATAACTATTGACTTGATCTTTAATTTACCTGTGCCAGTATCTTATGAGATCAACGATTGATATATATGTTTGAAAAGGATTGAAGCCTGCTAACTAATAATGAGGTAAAAGGATCAGTTCGAAATTTGAGTACACTATATATGCTCGCATCTTTTAGATTTTGAAACAAAGCAAACTTTATTTTAAAAGATAGGTATCTGATATTTGAATATTGTGTTAAAATTCAAAATTAAAACATGTAAATCAATCAAAACATTATAAATTTCAAATTCATCAAAAACATTCATACATATCTTTAATTCGTCATAATTCATATTCATCAACTATTAAGAATTTTAGGTATAACTTTTGAGTTTTTGTGAAAATTTTGATTCACCAATGAATACAATAAAATTAAATGAATTTCAACATACAAAACTTATAAACAAGTAATTAATTTAATTATAGTCGTCATTAACCATCGAATATCACAAAAAAAAATTTAGAACTCCTACTCCTTCCCTTAGAAGGACAGTCAAAAGCCCCCGCCTTACCACTCGGCCATGCCGCCAAAACGTAAGTAACTCAGTGCTCCATACGTGGGAAATGAAAGCAGAATTCGTTCGGACTCTAAGACTAGGAGTTCTAGTGGTCGACTCGGTTCTTTCAAATTGTTTCTCATTATTAAGAAAAGGTCTTTTTCTTTTAATAAATAATAAAAAGACTTCTCAGCACATACAGCTTTCTAACCGGCCTTAGACTATTCCTTGAGAAAGTGATACTTTTTTGAAGACGAGAAAGAGTTAGCAAAAGCACTTTTCAATTTTTTCCATAGGTTAGTTTCTTTATTTTAGAGCTCGGGGAGTGTCTTGATTAACATCCATTTGGAATGAATGTTGATCAAAATTACAATTAATATTCATAAACAATAATTTATGATGAATATTAACTTATATATGTTTTTATACATTGTTGAACGAGATAACTTAACATTCATTATTGTATAATAATGTATATGAGTTAACATTCATCGTAAAAGAATGTTTAAAAATATTAACTTTTAAGTTGACCAGAATGTATATCTAGGAATAGCTTCTCTCCTTCTCCATTTTTAACTTCTCTCTTGATCCTTACCATGTATGTATATATATATATATATACATATATATAGATATATATATATATAGATATATATATATACATATATATATATACATGTATATAGGGTCCGGATCCAGAGGAAAACACTATTTTCTGGAGAAGCAGAGATTATTCATCGTACAAAACTTATAAACAAGTAATTAATCGAATTATGGTCGTCATTCCCATCGAGTTTCACAAACTCAAAAAATTCCCTAAACGTTAACATTCATTTGGAAAGCATGTTAACTAAAATTACAACTTGATATTTCTAAACGTTCATTTATGATGAATATTAACTTATATATGTTATTATACACTATTGAATGTGGTTGGGTTCTGGTGAAAACAATAAGTTAAAATAAAAACGGTGAAAACGATCTCAATTTGTATTCACAATTTTTTTTAGTTGTGAACTTTATTTTTTTCGCTTCACATACGTTTTTTTATTGTGAACCCATACATTCATTTTTTTTTCAAAAAATTTTCGTTATGAACCTTTATCTTTTTTTGCTTCCCAAAAAGTTAAAAAAAATTTAAACGTGAAGCTTAATTTTTTAAGCTTCACATAAATTTATAAACGTGTGAAGCTTAATTTTCAACCTTCACAGTTCGTAAATTTTATGTGAAGCCAAAAAAAATAAGCTTCACATTTAAAAATTAAGTGTGAAGCAAAAAAAATCAACTTCACATTTTATAAAATTGTGAAAGTCAGCTGTTTTCACCGTTTTTATTTTATCTCCACCCTTTTTTATATATATTTTTTGATTCATGGGTTGTGATCTGTTTTCACCGTTTTTATTTTATCCCCTTGTTTTTACATGATCCCAATCCTATATATATATATATATATATTAGATGCAAACCCGTACGATGTACGACAATCTCAAATTTACAATATTTAATTTTATCGTACATCAAAAGAAGATTATCTACTTCGAACTTTTTTAGAAAAATAAATAAATTTAGATATCAACTGTATTATCAATTGAATAATGTAAATAGATAATACAAACATAAATAATCAAGAAAATGCACCAATACAATTATTAAAGTATATCCTAAACATAATAGAACTACGCACGACAATAATAATTAATAGATAATTATTAATAAATTAATTATTCTAAACATATTCTTGTTTAATAATAATTTGACACTTGTGATAATAACTTATGGTTATCCTAAACTATTTAAAATATAATTCATTTATTAATTTAAAAATTATAAGAAATTGCCACGTAGGATTTTATGTCAAGTGGCAAGTTATGGAGCTTTTTTTTATACTCCTTTATTTTATATATATATATAAAAGTAAGCATTCATGCTAACATTTTGTGACTATTACAAGATTGAATTGAATAAATATAATGACTATGACTTTACTAATAGCTGATTAAACTAATAACTTCTATTGTATCTTTGCTGTTAATTTTTACTAATCAAAGTTTGACTAATTAGGGATGAGTTTTTTTACTAGTGTCAATCCAAGAACCAGAAGCAGAATGCTTAGGACAAAAAGGATCAAGTGAACAATACCAGGTTGAAATAAGTGAAGAATCTTTGCATTTTTCAATTCAAAATCTGACAAACATACTTTCTGTATATAATTGATTCCCAAAAAACAACATCCTTTTTTTATGTATGCAAAGATAAGTAAATTTCAATTTTATACTGTAATTAAGTATAGCAAAGATTCAAAATTTGTACTTTTTAGTGTTAATCAAAAAGTTTAGTTAGCTATTGCTCCTAATATGTAGCTGAGTTCATCTGGGTTTTCCATGTTAGCAGTTGTCACTAAATCTTGAAAGCATAAAAATAAAAAATTTATATTTTTTAAACATAAAAGTTTGACAAAAGAAAAGAAAAAACACAAGACTCACAGTTTGACAATATTCTTTTTTATTTACAACCCCATATTTTATATTTTTAAGCAAAGTTTTGTTATTAATGTATGCAAAGGGTTTTGATATATGGTACCTTGAGTACACAATTAATCTGTAAAGTTGAAGGTACGATAGTGTTAAAGTTTGATAGTTTCGGGGAGGAAGAAGAAGAATCCCAACAGAAAAAGACAACAAAAGTTTTGCTTTTTTTCCAAAGGGCATTTGGACAAATAAGTCAATGCCAATGATGTATGGATGCCAATATAAAGTTACATACCTTTTCCATTAGCTTTTATATATAAAATATATTTAATATTTATATTTATATTTATTCAAGATGGTTGGGTTTTGAACCATATTCTGTGAAATGATTTTTCAAAGTTTGTGATTTTATACAGTTAAAAGAAGATTAGCATGTCTTATTTTGTAACATTTGTATATCTTTTGGACACAAAGGAACATGTATATATGGATCATATAATCATAAATTGGCTAATGACTTAAAATGAAATTGGTGGATAAATTTCTTATTATGAGAGTTTGAAAATCATATATCACCCCACCATACTTTTAGACTTTCACCGAGTAATAAGTTGTTTTGAAAAGGTCGTTGACTTAGTGGTATTTAGATGAACCACTAATCAAGAGAACAACGGTAACTATTATGTACTAGTTACTTTAAAGAGATAAATTGTCGAAAAATATACAAATTTGATAATAAAAGATCCTGATAAAAAAATTCTCATTAAAACGAAGGGAAAATTATATGGTGCAGCTCGAGCTGTATGGATTGTTACATGCAATAAGATATAAATGAGGGATCAATCAACTATATGTAATACAAGAACTTTAAGAACTAAATATATAAATTTTTATTTTTCTATGAAGGATAAACTGCATCTACTAGTTTAAAGTTCAGAATTGTCTACAACTGGGTTTGATAGTTATAGTTAAAATAACTGAAATGTGAAACTTTAAGATTGGGCTTTAAAATACTTAAAATTATAAATGCTTTTATCAGTTTATGGGCCATCTAAGCCAAGTTGGTGAACCCATCAAGCCGAAATATTCATCTTCTCAAGTGTATATTCAATGTAGCCGTGACCAAAAAATCCGGGTCGGAACCCGAAACCGGAAAAAAAACCGAAACCCGAAACCGGTCAAAACCGGTTCGGTTTTTGTAAAAACTGGCGGTTTGGGAACCGGTTTGGAATATATCTGTTGGCGAACCGGGTTAGAACCGGTTTTACCCGAACCGGTTAGAAAAACCGGTTTGAAACCGATTTTTGAGCTGTTCGAGAAATTAGCTGTTTTTTTGAGTTTTTGACCTTTTTTTGGGGTTTTTTTTTACCATTTTGCCATCCTAAAATTAGTATAAATAGATACCTTGGGTTTGGTTTAGTCACAACACTCAATCTTGCTAATTCTAGTCTTTAAACACTCAAAACGCTTACGATTTACGTACGAAACGCTCTCAAACTTTTTCTACCCCTCTCAAAACGCTCTCAAAATGGCAACTCAATCTTCTTCAACTTCCGACGGTGTTGGTTCTTCAAATGCACCAACCGTTGTTCAAGTTTTGGTAACCAAACGAAATCCGAAGATTTGGTGTAATTACGACAAAGTGTTGTTGTCGGATGGTTCGACTAAGGCATTTTGTAAACGTTGCGGGAATTTTTGAAAGCCGACTCCAACTCAACATTGAAATCACATGCTACAAAGTATTGTGATGGAGTCAAAAGTAATCCGGAGTCGGGTCAAGCAACCATGTCACGAGATGAGGGTATTTTTACATATAAAGCGGAGCGGTGTCGAGAAGCATTTGCCGGCTTTGTGATTCAAGAAGCTTTGTCGTTCAACCACTTCGACAACCCTCGGCTTACTAGGGTCATTCAAAATACTCTTCAACCGCGATATAATCATGTAAGTTGTCTTACTCTTAGACGTGATGCTCTTAAATTGTGGAAAAATGCTAAAAGTCAACTAATAATCGGTTTTGAAAACTTAAATACAAAATGTATCTTTAACAATCGATGTTTGGTCGGCTCCTCATGGTTTGCCCGGTTCGTACCTTTGTGTTACCGCGCATTGGGTTGATCCCGCAACTTGGCAAATGATGAAACGTACCATTGCTTTTGAAAACTTTGACTATCCTCACACGGGTAAAAACTTATTTTACATGTTACGAGATGTAATGAAAATGTTTAAAATAGAACAAAAGGTTTTTTCAATCTCGTTTGATAACGCGAGTAATAATACAAACGCCGTTCAAAGATTAATACTAAAATACGAACCACCTTTGAAAGGCATTTTCTACCATAGTAGATGTGTTGCACACATCATTAACTTGGTTGTGCAAGACAGACTAACGGTTGAAGAAATAAGCGTAGTAAAAAACGCGTATAAAACTATGTTACAAGATATATTTTGTTCGAGTAAGCCTAGATACAAACATTATATGAGATTGTGTAAGGAAACGGATTCCATTTTTTTAACCCCTAATTGGGACATGCTCGTAAGATGGAATTCGACTTACAACATGTTCATGCGTGTTTACGCCAACGCGACACTTTATACGTTTTTCATTATCAACTTGTTCAAAAAGGTCTTGCAACACCATTTTCCTCCGAATATTGGGAGGTTATTCAAAAGTTAACCGAATTGCTCAAAGTTTTTAAAACCGCAACTACTTTATTATCGGGTGTTTATTATCCCACGAGTCATTTGGTACTTAATCAAATATTTTTAATGAGTTCAAAACTAAGCGAATACGAATTTTGTGGTAATGTATATGCAATAATGGTGGCTCCCATGAAAGCAAAACTACGAAAGTATTTTAAAGAAATGCCACCGGTAATTAGTTGTGCCGCCGCATTAAACCCATGTTTGAACATTTCCGGGGTGGAATTGCTTATTGATAACATTTGTAACGATTTGGATTTGAATGATGAGGACCCATTTTTTGCACAAAATACAAAAGACTATTTTAACAAATCTTTTAAAGATTTATTTGGTCATTATTTTCAAAAATATGGTTCAACAACAATGGTTTCTTCTAGTTCGGCTTCCACAATGTTTGGTTCATCATCATCTTCCCGAGATCCAATGATTAATTTATATAATAGTTTAAGACAAGAAAACCATAAACGGGCAAGGGGTGATGGTGACCAAAGGGCCACTAGCGAATATGGGAGATATACGGGAACGGATTTTTTAGCCTCAATGGACCCGAAGAATTCGCACATTTTGATATTTTGGCTTGGTGGAAAGGGAGGGAATCTCAATTTCCCATTATAACCATCATGGCCCGAGATTTACTAACCGTCCAAGCTTCTACGGTAGCTTCGGAATCCGCTTTTTCTCTTAGTGGCAGGGTATTATCTATACGAAGAACAAGACTCACACCGGCCTCATTAGAGATGTGTATTTGCTTGAAGGATCATTTAGACGTCACGGAACGTATACAAAACGTTTCAAGTCTTGAAGGTGAATTGGAATACGAAGGAGATATACACGATATCGAGGTGGAAGGGGGTATGGCAATATCACTTTCTGATGAAGAAATTGCTCTCGATGAAGCTTCGCGAGAGGCTACCTCCGAAGAAGATTTCGACTTTTGAAGACCACGCAAATTGAAGATGTTAGAAGAATTGAAGATTATGAAGAATTGAAGATTTTGAAGATTATGAAGAATTATAAAGACTTATTTGTTTCAATAATATTTTTATGAAGATTTAGAAGACTTTGTTTTAAGTTATTGTTAAGTTATGTTTCCATACCTAATGTACTAACATTCTATCGAAAATTTTTTGAAAAATACGTTGGTTTTCCCTAAAACGCTTAACGCTCGAAGAAGATTGAATTATATAGAAATATTGGTTTCAATAATATTTTTAGGAAGATTTAGAAGACTTTGTTTTAAGTTAGTGTTAAGTTATGTTTCCATACATAATGTACTAACATTCTATCGAAAAAAATTTGGAAAATACGTTGGTTTTCCCTAAAACGCTTAACGCTCGAAGAAGATTGAAATATATAGAATTATTGGTTTCAATAATATTTTTAGGAAAATTTAGAAGACTTTGTTTTAAGTTATTGTTAAGTTATGTTTCCATACCTAATGTACTAATATTCTATCGAAAAAAATTTGAAGAATACATTATTTTTCCCTAAAACGCTCAACGATCGAAAAAAAAACAATTATATAGAAAAAACCGGTTTTTGAACCCGAACCGGTTCCAAACCGGCCCAAACCAGGTAGACTTGGTTTGAGTTTTTCACCCTCCAAAACCGGTTCGGTTCCAACCCGGTTTTTGGAAAAACCGGTTCTTGACCATTGACCAAAAACCGGTTCGGTTTTCCAACCCGAACCGGTTTGACCCAAAAACCGGTTTTGTTCACCTCTAATTCAATGTGAACGAGGGTGTCCATATAAGTAGGGATACCAAAGGCAGAGCCTTCAAAATGGGGAACTAATTTCCTCTTTAACGAAGGTAATTGTTACTATTGACAACCTATTCTAACTCACTAACGATATAGCAACTCAAAGTTAAAAATAATATAATATAAAATGGATGAAGTGATAGTGATATGGATATTTAAAATAAAAAAGCATAACTAAATACATAAGAAAATAAAAATAAAACACAATCATATATATCTTACATAAGAAAACAAAAATAAAACACAATTATAAATATCTAATGACATTTAAAAAGAATGCTAACTTTTTAATATGTAATTTTCATTTTTACATGATAAAATAATGAATTTTAAAAATTAATCAAAAGAGTATTAGATAGAACATATAGTTATTATTATGAACATTATAAATTATAATAGAGTAAAAATATAAATTGTGTCATACGTAAAATAACTGGATTTTTTTAAACAAATTAATATAAGTGTTAAAATACTATTAAAAAAAATATAAATACGTGATTATAAGGTATGCGATAAACTAAATCGATAAAAACATTTTAGAATTTTAAACTTAGTTCTAAAGCTTTATAATTATCATATTTTGAGTGTTTTCCGTTTCAAGTTTACCAAATCAACCTGATGAGCTAAAATTGATTGTAGGTCAAATTAGGGGAAAAAATCGATTAAAAGTACGATACATATTTATATTAGTTATCTAATTAGGTACAAAATTTTAACAATATAGAACAATCCAGTTTCATTGACTTGAGAAAATCAACAATCGCCACTATAGTACATGGAATATGAAGTTCTTTTGCGTTTTAAGCTCCATAAAATGAGCAAACAAACTAAAGAAGAATTACATTTATGTATTTAAAATACACTTTTTACGTCCCGCCGCAATATGCGAGTTAGAAAACTCGTTACAAACATTTATCACGTGGAGACATTGTTTACTAAGTAGAGACATTGGTGAGAAACATTACACGATGTCTAGTTACTCTATCAAAGTCGAAGTTGTTCAACCTTTTATTATGATTTAAAATTAAGATTTTGAGTTCATTTAACAAGGCCTCTTTCTCTTATCTTTTCTCTTACACGCTATTGTAAATTCAATAACGGTCCTCAAATCCTTAATTACACGTATAACTTTGAAATTTATTACTTAAATGGAAAATGTCCAATTCGAGTACTTTTCGACTCGACCGAGTACTCGCTACAAGGTCTCGACCGAATACAACCCGTATTCTTAATTTTACGACCTTGCCCTTAGTGAGTGCATGCCCTTAACCCTCATTTGGTTTGCATAACATTTTCAGATAAATTGAAGTTTGTCAAAATAACTAATATTCAAATAATTAGATTTTCGGTACCATATAAAATTGTCAAGCGTTTAATGGGTTTGAAACAAAATAATACTTATTCAATATGATAGAAGCTATGCTAATAAAAATATGAGATATATAATTATTGTAATTATTAGTAAATGGTCATTGCCTTAGCGGATCAATGTGACCTTCTATCTACGAGCTTGTGAGTTTAAGTATTGAACTTTGGACAAATTGAAATATTCATAGAAAAATGTAAATATTCATTGAGTGGTTGCTTGAGTTTTTGCCTTTTAAAAAATATTTTATTATAATTAACATGTAACGATTATAATAAATTTAAAAAAGAATGTTTTTTAACAAAATTTTTGAGCGTCAAGTGACATTTTTCGTGTCTGAAACAACTAGTGTACTTCTTATCTTAAAATTGACAGTTAATTAAATAAAGTAGGGTGAATGGTACAAAATGCAACGTACCATCAGTTTTGTGCCAATGTTGATAACTAACCAAAATAATATCAATGTAGGTATATACTTGTAACTTTTTTTTAATATCAATACAATCATACTATTTTACATGGTAAAATACATATAGCTTACTTGGTGTTGACGTGATATTATGTAGACTATAATTGTACAACTAAGACTCACTTCATCTTCTCCGATTCATCATATATTTTACGGTGACTTTTTCTGCAACCACCATTATTTATGGCATCTACAGTAATAATTATGAAACCACTTAATCTCATATTTGGAAACAACCTTACCAGCTAATGTTCGTTTTCCTCCATTTTTAACCACCAATTGCCACTTCCAAACATCAAATTTAACCTCTCTTCTTATCACATAATCTCTATTGAAAAGTTAAATCTTAGATCCAATCTTACACATAGAAAAATATTGAATTTTTACAAACACTATATCCGATAAGTAAAATTACCCTAAATCCCCCAAACTAATTTCTTAATAAAGTTTCTAGTAATGGTTTGTGGTACTACTCAATTGCATATTTATCATTTTATTGATCACCATATAAAAAGTGACCTATTCAAAACGAGTAGTTATTATTTATTATACACTCATAGATTTTGTCATCTCCTTATGGTTTTCATTGACCTCATTTGTTTCCAGGAAACAATTCTTGTCGACTGTATAATTATTTTTTTGTTAAATGGTGATCGTCGAAAAAAAGATTATCCAAAAAGTAACGAGAGATGGTGACGGCGCCGAATTATTTGAGAAGATGAGGAAGATGAAGAGGCTCATGATATGGGTATGACCAGGGTTGTAAAACTCGGTTAACTCGGCCGAGTAATTGGAGAGTACTCGTGACTCGGGGGTGGTTCGATGCGATTCGATCTGACTTGGACTGAAAAATCTGTCAACTTCAGTCAACGGGGAAAACTCGGTCACACTTGGAAAAAGTCAGTCAAATTCATAATGACTCGGTCAAACGCGGGACCACTCAGTTAAACTCGGTTAACATTTTAATATATCTTAAAAATTAGGGTTTATAGTTCAATTAAATGTTTGAGCCGCTTTCATTTCCTTCAGTCTCATTCTTTAGTGTTGTCCGCTAACGTTCTTCACTCTATAATCTATATTTAAACATATTATTAGTGCATTGTTTGGTTTAACTTAACCGTAAATGATTATGTTGAAATGCACATCACTTGTTTTAGATGATGGAAAGGTGATTAAGATAGTGACTATGTTAATTATTAGAAATGATATACTTGCATTAACATCGCATAAAAGATACGGGTCAAACCGACAAAAGAAATAGTTAAATTGTGGACAACTGGTCCACAGTCTATACACGATCGGACCATCGTCATGCTCGGTATAAAATCAAAGTTATCTTATAAACTTTGTGAAATGTTTAAAAGTGTCAAAATATAAAATTATTTTTATAAACATAAATGGATGGATGGAATCTTTTGAGAGACTCCAACTTTTTAATCAAAGTCAAACAAGAAAACATAAAACCATTGGGCAAATGTAGGCGTACCTTATTATCCAATGAGTATGTATTTTTGTGTTTACCCCGTAAAAGTTGGTCAAGTCGGCCGACTATTCGGGGACTAGTCGGGTTTTGAAAGTACTCCGACTCGGACTAAGCTAAGTCGGTCCAAAAAATCGGTCAACGAAAGTCAACGACCATCAACGGTCAAAGTCGGTCAGAGTCAGATTTGGTCGGTCAAAGTCGGTCAAGATTTTTTAGGTGACTTAAAATTAGGGTTTTTGAACACGTAATATGGGCCACTATTTTCTTTCTGAGATACCTGAGATATATTTGAGAAGCCACGCTTTCTTCTCAAAGTCACGATTGGGCTGGATTCTCAAAATCGCGCAGACACACGCAAAGATATGGTTTTCTTCAACGTTTGTTTTCGTTTTTAATTTCGATTATTGATTATGTTCAATCGTTCATTCTTTAATATTGAATATGATTTTGATTCTGATTTTATTTTTGATTTTAATATAAAGAATTATTTATGTTATAGTATCAAGATCATTAATTATGTATTTATGTTTCAAGTTTCAATTGCAAGTGCTTTTTCAAGTTTACAGTTTCTAGATTTATGTAGATTTTCAAGTTCAAGTTCTTTAATCATTAAGGTTGATTACTAAGATTGAAGTAATTTATGTACAACTTCTAGTTCTTTAATTATTTATTTATGTCATTTACTGATTAAGAGCAGTATTAATGTACATTTTATAAGCTGTTGTACATTTAATGTGATCAACATTTATTCGATCACAAAGCAACATCAGATTTTGTTTGTTTATAGTATTAATTAAAGTTGCTTAATTTGTGAGTTTATAAGTTGCTGTACGTTTACTGATTTTGTTTAATTTGTTCATAAATGAATGTCGTAGATACTTAGGCAGCAGCTCAATCACATGGCAACATCATCAACGGGTCACTCTATGGAATCTACAACTTGTCAAGACCTTAAACGGAAATTAAATGATGTTGAGTGGGAATATGGATTTTTGGTGGATCCAAACGATAAGGAGAGAGTGAAATGTAAATTATGTTACGATGTTTTTTCTGTGAGAATTTATAGATTTAAACAACACGGGCGTAAAAGGGAAATGTTGAGTCATGTACTAAATTCACCGACGAAGATAAACTCACATGTCTAAATGCTCTTGAGAAAGACAAATCTAAAAAGAAGGGTAAAAAATGTGATGATGAAGCTTTGAAATGCTCCTTTAATGCCTCAACTCCCACTAACGGCGAGGTTGGTTGTACACGATATTGTGCCGAGGTTGGTTGCACACGATATTGTGCCAGTTTCTCACTTCCAAATGATGATGGTGGTGTTGACCAAGTTAGTTGGTCGAAGGAGCGATTAGTAGTCGTTGATCCAAGTAAGGTGTCCATGACCTATGAGATGGTTGATTGCAATGTTGGTTACAAGTCATATCTTTCGACGATCAAGATTGTTAGTTGTGATGGTGATAAGGGTTGTGTAGTTAATTGGTCGTTCTCTTCATCCAATTGAAGGGTTAACTTTTGCATATTTGGTTAAAAAGTATCAAGATGGACTTATCAAACTACTAAGAAGATGGAGGATGCTCTAGTTCATGAAAATGGTCATTAAGGTTCAAAAAAATTCGAAAATGATATAGCAATGGAGGGGTCTATCCTTTTTCAAGAACCTAAATTAAGATCGATAAGGATACAAGAGGTACGAGATCAAAGCTTACGATCGATCATTCGACTCTAGTGTTTGTTAGTTGATTTCATTGAAATATTTACATACCCGTATATATGAATTTGCATTGTCGTAGCATGATATTAGCGCAATGTGATTGTGAAAATGGTGATGGTAAGTGGTGGTATTATATAGTAAAGAGTAATGGAAGAATGAAAAGTTGCTCTTTCGGTCCTATGGATAGATTAACAACAAATGTGTTGAATATGTAAAAGAGCAAACAAAAATGTTATAAGAAAAGAACAAATGCTTCGCGTGAAAGCGTATATTTGTAGGTGGGTTTATGAGTGCGTCATCCCATTTCACGCATTTGATAAGGATAGTTTCAAAACCTTATCGGAGGTGGTTGGTCTATTTGGACTTAGGTTCAACCTCCAACTAGATATGAGATTGGAGAAACTTATTTAAAAAAAGAGGTTGAAAGAACAAAAAAACTTGTTGAAAAGATACGAGGATGAATGGAAGTTAAAGGGATGCTCGATTATGACGGATGCATGGTCCAATAGAAAAAGAAGAAGTATCATGAATTTGTGTGTGAATTCGAAGGTAGGTACCATTTTCTTGTCTTTCAAAGAATCTTCGGATGAAGCTCACACGAGCGAGCACATATTTGAGTATGTCGAGAGTTGCATTGTACATGTTGGTCCCGAAGTTGTTGTTCAAGTTGTGACCAACAATGCCTCTAATAATATGGGAGCGACAAAGTTGTTGAGAGAGAAGAGACCAACAATCTTTTGGACATCATGTGCGGCGCATACGATTAATCTTATGCTTTAAGGTAATAAGTTTAACCGTACTTGCTTTTTTTTAATCTTATGGCTTTCCATTAGAGTCAAGGCGTTTCTGTTTACATTATGGTCTCTGTTTTTTAATGTTGTTGCTGTTTATGTGAGCTGCTGTTACTGTTGTTTAACCTTTTAATCTTTTTGTAAATCACGATTAAGGTTTTATAGGCTATTTGGAATTGATTTATACAGTTTGACTTTGAAAATGTGTGTTTTTGAAAATTATTTAAAACGGATATCTTTTTCAAACAAAATTGGACAGATGGTCCACGGCTTGACCATGATTGTTGGACCGTGGGTAACCCGTGAATCCCAAAGGATTTATTTTGAAATCTCGACATTTGACTATAAATATCCAACTCGTGTTTAACCTTATGGTTATTCTCATTAGCTTTGAAATACAAATTTCTCTAAATTTAAAAGTGATCTTGCTTATGTTATTTATCACTAAGAGTGTTTATGAGAGATTAAGCTTTTAACCAACAAGTTGATTTATGTAGTGAGGTTATTATGTTTTACTAATTTGTACCACTACATTATTGTTTAATATTTTTGTAAGAGATCATCAAGTGTTTGTTGGAGGATCTCTTAGTACACTCTTCCAAATTGTTTAAGGCAGATTGAGTGTTTAGGTCTTTCATTTATTAGGGGAAAACTCATTTTGTGAGTTAGTTGCTCTTGTGTTCTTCCAAGATTGTGAAGAAGAAGTTGAAAAGCATGTCTGCCTACTAGAGTTAGAAGAAAAAGGATTTCGGTGTGGTGATCTCCTAAAGTTGAGTTGGAAAATCACTCGAAGATTATTTGTCTTCTTTTTGTTAGAAGAACATACTATTGAAGGGTTGGCGACTTCTATATTGAAAGTGGAATTGAAAGTGGAAGCATTACACATTTAGTATCTAGGCTTTTTATTATAAAAGTTAGATGGTTGAGATATGTTATATTCTTTTAGTTAAAGAAAATTAGCATTGCGTTCTTAATTAAAAAGAAACAATACTTTGAACGGTTTTCATACCTATCGGTAAATAAGTTTGAACGTATAGTGGATAAATTCCGATATTGCATAATCGGGGAGTGAATTTAAGATGAACTAGTTAACGGCCACCTCAACCACTATAAATCGTCGTGTCGCTTGCAGATCCCAACTTTTTTTTTCCTTATACTCATACTATTAAAATTTTCTTGACAGTGCATATCAAATTAATTCATTTATAATATAAAATATGTTTAAAAAGCTTTTTAAACAAATTGGATTAGTTTATCTTGCGTGTCAAGCAACCACAAAACTTGTAACCAAGTGTCATTTAATTATTGCCAAATCGTAAAGATATTAAGACCACTCCTGACAATGATATAGTCAGTTTAATGTCACTTGTGTCAACTCAGTCCCACCTCAACACTTTTTCAAACTGATAACAACATTGCCAACATTGTCAACATTGACGTAGTCACTTCAATTCCTGAGCCCCACACATTATTTAATTTATATTTTTAAAAATATAAATTTAAATAAAATAACTCTATTAAAATAAAAAAAATATTACATTAATTTAATAAAAAACATTACATTAATAAAATAAAAAAAGATTACATTAATAAAGTAAATAAAAATATTACATTAGTTAAAATAACACACTACAATTAAAATAGTAGTCTAGTCATCGTCTTCCTTTTGTTGCGAACTCGAACCAAAACTTGTACGAAAACCCGAACCATACTCGCTTTTTTTTTCATTTTTTTTCCATTTGCTGATTCATCGATGTTTAATACGTTATGTATCAACTAAAGAATTGTAGTTTTCGGTTCGTCAAAAACTTTTTTCCGATTGTGAATTTCCTTTCACACAATTTGCGGAAGCGTCGACTCACTGTTCGGCCTATGATTTGCACTCATTCTCAATCCATTTTACGTTTTGTCTTTTTTGTTGGTTGTTTGCTGGTTCGGGTTTGAATTCGACTTCTTCTTCTTCGATAACATGTGGTGGTGTTTGGATGTTTTGAAAATGTTTTTGAGAAGAATTTTGTTGATGTCTAGGCATTTTTGTATTATATAAATATATGTGTGAGAAAGAAGTGTATGTAGCAGTTGTGTGAAAAAAAGTGTATATAATTGTGTGTATATATAAGATCGAAAGAATTGAAAAAAGTGAGGAAAAAACTAAAAAAAAAAACGAAAATGTTACCGTTTTTTATGTCTTATTTTTTTCTTGGGCTTTTTATTTTATCAACGGTCAAAAGAAAAAAAATTATTTTTTAAATGTAAATGGGCCCCACACTTCATCCCCAAATCGACCCGACGATCCCAACTGACGGCTTGTTGCCAAATGCACCGATTGGACTGAGGCGCATCGTACCAAACTAACGTTACCTTTGTAATAAGTCTAACAGAAAAATATCAATATCCATCAATACCCACACTACAACCCTTTATAGACAACTCATTAAATAATGATGTAAAAATTAATTTTTCCATTTATTTCAAATATTTAATATTGATTAATATTAATTTATTTTAAATAAAAAATAAATTAAAAAAAAAAGAAAAGAAAACACAAACAAAATGTTATCATTTTTTTTTGTACAAAATACAAAACGAGGGGCGCACCTCGACAGCACCGTCTGCCCCCTAATCTTTGTACCACTGTTACGATACATTAGCATTCGTTTTTTGAACCCTTTTTTTTCTTTTGTTAGTATTATTAAATTAAATTAAAAAAATTAAAATAGTGGTATGTTTCTAGGGTTTTTTAATTTTCACACAAAACCACCACCATCTAATCTGTACTTTTTTTTATTTGTTTCTCTCTCATCACTTTGTTTCTCTCTCTATACACATCCATTAACAGGTCTTCCTGTTCGTTTTGGACCTGGTACATGCCCACTTTCTAGTTCTAGTTCTCAAAACACAAAAAATAAAACCTGTTAGGATTACATTTTTTTAATTATTTTTTATAACAAAATTGAACCACAAAAAATACCAAATCTACACCCACCCCCAACAATGGCATAAAAGTGATCTTCACCCCCGAACTGCAAAAGGTACATTTACTTATAACCTCCATTTTTTTCTAATTCACTTACATGTATACATACACATACAACTTTATATATCTATATATATATATATATACACACACGCACATCTATATGTCATATCACATGTACATATACATGTTCTTGGTGACTTTTGCCCCCAATAATATTTATACCCTAGACTACAAAAAGGATAGATTTTTAAGTAAGCCAACATAAAAATTAAGCTAGTAAATGTATAAAGTTTGTAACTTTGATTCAACAAAGTGTTAATTTATAAAGATTCTTGAGCGATGATTTTGTTTTCTAATCTGGGTTTTGTAGATGGGTCAATTAATTGATGGGGATTTCTTGATCTGGACCCACCTTTGTTTTTAGGTCACGAAAAAAAACCTAATTTGTCTATGTGGGTTGAACCATGTTTTTGACATGCAATTGATGTATTAAAGATGTTGGGGTTTTATTCTTGATTTATTTTAGGGTTTTAATGCAATTTCAGTCCAAAATTATGTTAATTAGGGGATTTAAAGCTGTGGGTTTCTTTGGTTTTATTGTTTTGATGACATTTGGAGCTGAATTGGGCAGTATTGGTCTAATTCATCGTGGTCTATGTATAACTGTTGCACTATTTTTTAAAAATATTTCATAAAGCTACAACCTTTGCAAGTGAATTTGGGGTTTTTGTACTTTGCAACAACTGCAATGTACAGAGCTAACTATATTCTAGTTCTGGGATTTATTTGTTCTTGTTTGGTAACAAAAGAAAGCTGTACATTTATGTAAAAAGGAACTTAGTGGTAAGGGTGAAAGATTCTACATGAGAAAACAGTTAACTATCGGTTAAGGGATTTTAATTTTTTTTTTTGAGCAAAAATAGATATTAATTGCCATGTCTCTGTTTATAAAACGATCGAAATTATGTAATTTGGTAGTATCTATGTACTTGGTGCATCTGGTTACCATCATGCTAGAAGCTGTATTTTGAGCTCTAACAAGCGAAATAACCTTTTGGTCTATCACTATTCTAAGAACAGTTGATTAAGTTTATTTTCTTATATATAACTTTTCTTTTTTCTCCTTCATTACAGAAAGTAGATACTTCTCATCAAATAAAATTTGATTAATCGCTATAAAACAGTAAAAAAAATCATTCTTTCACCAAACAGATTGTGTTTGGAAGTTTTGCCAATTTAATAATTATTTAATAAAAAGATCATGTGTAACTTATCTCTGTTGATTGAGAAGTTTATTCGTCTCTAAGAATCTTTTTTACTTGAAATATGAGCGGGTTTCCGTATTTTGCTTATGCTTAGAATTCCGATGTAATATAATTACAATATGATTTGCTTATAGCATGTTCCATATATGTAATGTGTATTATAAGTTTTATTCTGTTCACTTGTCATGTATAATGTCTCCTTGCTGCCATTTATGACTAATCAGTTATGATTTAGACTTTTTATGGTAATTCAGATTCTAGAGAGAAATCATGCAAGTGCTTCCTTGTAGCGATGTACATTATGCTGGAGAATCTAATAGTCCTAATCAAGGTTCTGAAAAAGCTTTTGTGTATGATGGAGGGGCCAACAGCGTGCAACATCAAATAACTGAAGATGGAAATACCAAAATAGAAAATGCAGAACTAACAGATGATGAACAGTTTGATGAAGGTCATCCCAATAACGAAATTGATATATATGACGAAAAGTTGTCTTCTAACACTCGTGATTCTGGAGTTGATAGTTTAGATGGTGATACAGTTGGACGAGAATTGCCAGGTGGCAATCACGAGTGTGAGTCATCTTCGTCAGAACCCAAGTGGTTAGAACAAGATCAACCAATGGCAGTTTGGGTCAAGGTAGTGAATGCTAATATTTCCGTTCTATTTATTGTTATTATATGCAATAAATGAACAAAAATAGGGAATGATTGATGATCGACGTTTTGTTTGGTTTTTGACGATATAGTGGAGGGGGAATTGGCAAGCAGGGATAAGGTGTGCAAGATCAGACTGGCCTTTATCAACTGTGAGAGCAAAGCCTACTCATGACAGGAAACAATATCTTGTAATATTCTTCCCAAGAAAAAGAAACTATTCATGGGCAGATGTGTTGCTTCTTCGCCCAATCAATGAGTTTCCAGAGCCTATTGTATATAGGTCACATAAGGTTGGGGTCAAGGTGGTCAAAGATTTGACTCTTGCACGTCGTTATATTATGCAAAAGATTGCTGTTAGCATGATAAATACCATTGAACAGTTAACCACTGAGGTTTGTCGTCTTTCTTGACTTATTTCATTTCCTGTTACTGTTATTGTTACTAGTGTTGCTATAATTCTGCTAATCGTACTTGCACTCTTTCCTTTTAGGCTCTCACAGAGACTGCTCGTAGTGTGTTAGTGTGGAAGGATTTTGCATTGGAAGCTTCCAGATGTAAAGATTATTCCGATCTTGGGAATATGCTTCTTAAACTTAAAAATGTAATTTTCTTGCTTTGAAGACGAGGTTTTTCTTTTTTAAAAAAAAATAAAAAAATCATCAGGATATGTTATATCTTATACTTTGGTCCTCATGACTTTTTACTTGGTCATCATAATCCTGATTATAAATGCATGTTAGTGGAAGTTGGTTTATGATTATAAGGGGTGTAAGAGACGTTTACAATATCTTAGTATTTAAACAGTAAACTTGGTGGGAGGCGTACATGAATCTTTAACTTTTGTTCAATGACAGATTTATTTTCTCTTTTGGATCTCTCATCTTATGGATATATTTTCACAGATGATATTGCAGCGATTCATCAATCCTTCCTGGCTAGAACGTTCATTGGAGACATGGATTCAACAATGTCAGAATGCTCACAGTGCTGAATCTATTGAAATGCTGAAGGAGGTACGTTTATTTTTTTTCCTTTTATTTTTAATGATAAAGATAGTGATACGCAATGCAGTTTAACTGCTTTTTGGTTTTGGGTTTATATTATTTAGGAGTTGGGTGATGCAATCAACTGGAACGAAGTGCACACAATTTCTAATTCATCAGTGCAGTCAGAAGTTGGTTCTGAGTGGAAAATCATGAAACCTGAGGTTATGAAATGGTTTTCAATGTCGACTCCGTCATTTAACAATGGAGAAACTGCACAACAAAGCAACGACATTTTTGCTAATACGGGTCTTCAAGTTAGCAGAAAAAGGCCAAAGCTTGAAATCCGCCGTGCCGAGGTGCAACCCCCGCAGTTGGAAGCCAAGGCTGTTGAAATCGACTCGAGATTTTTTAATGAGCCTCCTAGGGATGAAGTTCATCTACTTGGAACAACTGAAACCCCAGATTATACAACTGATAGATGGGGTGAGATTGTAGTAGAAGCCGGAAATAATCAAGAAACCCGTTTTAAAGATTTAATAACGATACCGACAAATAAGAATAAACAATGTACAGCTTTCATCGAAGCTAAAGGAAGACAGTGTGTTAGATGGGCAAGTGATGGAGATGTTTATTGCTGTGTGCATTCGGCGTCTCGGTTTTCGACTAATAATTTCATAAAGGCGGAATTCACCCCTCCACCAACTGATGCACAAATGTGTGGTGGTACTACTGTTCTAGGTACTAAATGTAAGCATCGGTCTCTACCTGGTACTTCTTTCTGTAAAAAACACAGGTCTAATAATGATACTGGGATATTTCCAATTTCTCCACCTGAAAATAAACTTAAGAGAAAGTTAGAAGACGGATCCCGAGAGTTTTCAGAGGCTAATAATTGCAAAGAAATTGTACTATCGACCCATTTTGGAAGTCCATTCACTGTGGATACAATGGTTACCGAACAGTCGGGTGAGCCCGTGCACTGTATGGGTGATGGTGTTGGTTGCAATGAAACTCCAAAGAAGCATACATTGTACTGTGAAAAACACTTGCCAAATTGGCTGAAACGCGCAAGAAACGGAAAGAGTAGGATTATTTCGAAAGAAGTATTTGTCGATCTTCTTAAAAGTTGCCAATCACATGAACAGAAATTACATCTTCACCAAGCGTGTGAACTTTTCTACAAGTTTTTTAAAAGTGTTCTATCTTTGCGAAGCCCAGTTCCTAAAGAAATCCAGCTCCAATGGGTGATTTCAGAAGCTTCCAAAGACGTAAAAACCCGACATTTCTTAATGAAGTTGGTTGGCAGTGAAAAGGAAAGACTGATTAGGCTTTGGGGGTTTAACACTGACGGCAATGCGCAAATTTGTTGCTCAATCGAAGAACCAGTTAGATTTTCAGCAAATAGTAACAATAATGATAATGAATGTATTAATAGTATTATCAAGTGCAACATTTGCTCAGTGGAGTTTGTTGATGATCAAGTGCTTGCGAAACACTGGATTGATAATCATAAAAAGGAGGCTCATTCAGTGTTTAAACGGTATGTATGTGCCATTTGTCTCGATTCTTTCACGAAGAATAACCTTCTAGAAGCACACGTTCAGGAGAGGCACCATGTTGAGTTTGTTGAACAATGTATGCTTTACCAGTGTATTCCTTGTGGTAGCCAATTTGGGAATCCGGACCAATTATGGTCCCACGTGCTCTCACATCATCCTGCAAATTTCAAGCAGCTGCAAAATGTCGTTCAAGTTCATCAGTCACACGGTGATGACTCTAATAAGCAGATACAAATCGTGAATAATTCTCATAATCGAACTGGATTGCAAAGGTTCATATGCCGGTTCTGTGGGTTGAGATTTGACTTGCTTCCTGATCTGGGCAGACACCATCAAGCGGAGCACATGAGTTCAAACCCGAGTGGACCGCGCAGGAGGGGTGTGGGTGTAACTTTCTATTCTAACAAGTTAAAACCTGGGAGACGGTTCAAAAAAGGTCTGGGAATGAGAAATAGAGGTGCTGGAACCATAAAAAAACACATCCAAGAACCATTCAGACAAGTAGTAGAAGGGGAGTTTCAGCCATCTGAATCAATCAGTCTTGGTAGATTAGCTGAGTCTGAATGTTCAGATGTTGCTAGGTTACTGTATTCCAAAGTTAATCGAACTAAACCTCATCCTGGTAACCTCGAGATTTTAGCAACGGCTCGTTCTGCGTGTTGCAGAACGAGTTTTCAAGAGTCGTTAGAGAAGAAATACGGAGTCTTGCCTGAACGCTTGTACCTCAAAGCAGCAAAACTATGCAGTGAACATAGCATCGTAGTCGAGTGGCATCTAGAGGGATATATTTGCTCTAAAGGATGTAAATTGATCACAAATTCACATCATTTTCCATCTTTGAAATCTCTTCCAGAATGTTCCATGAGGCCTGTGACTGAACCATACGAACCATCTGAGTGGCCTATGGATGAGTGTCATTATGTTATTAATTTCAACAGTTCTCGACAAGAAGCTAGTGACCGATCAGGCATTGTTTTGTGTGATGACATAAGCTTTGGGAAGGAGTCGGTGGCGATTGCGTGTGTAGTGGATGAACATCTGCTAGGCTCTATTCACAGTGATGACGGGCAAAATAATGCGTGCTTCTTGCCATGGGAAAGCTTTACTTATGTGACGAAGCCATTACTTGATCAGTCTATTGATCGTGTGTCACAGGTAATTTTAATAGTTTTTTGTAGTAATTTTGTGAAACTGCTACTAGGTGTGTGGTTTAATGGTTTTGTATTTGCGTGTTGGCAGAGTTTACAGCTGGGTTGCGGTTGTGCACATTCAACATGCTCCCCAAAGTCGTGTGATCACGTTTATCTTTTTGATAATGATTATGAAGATGCTAAGGATATACATGGGAAACCAATGACAGGAAGGTTCCCTTATGATGACAGAGGTCGGATCATTTTGGAGGTAATTATACCAACTCATAATGATTATGACCCGTTTCCTGTTTAGCTTAAATGATTAATTGGCATTTCTAAATATTTATTTTGAAAATTGAAGTTTTTTTTTTGTTCTTGCAAACTCAATTTGTGTAGTTTAATTTTTCTTGTTCATCAGGAGGGCTACCTGGTTTACGAATGCAATAACAATTGCAGCTGCAATAAATACTGTCAGAACAGGGTTTTGCAAAACGGGGTTAGGGTGAGGTTGGAGGTCTTTAAGACAGAGGACAAGGTAAAATCATGTCTAAATCTATCTTCAATATTCTTTTAATCTTTTTAGGATATTGATTGTTAGTTTTTGGTGTCACCACCTTAACTTTTGCAGGGTTGGGCAGTGAGAGTTGGGGAACCAGTTCGTCGTGGCACATTTGTTTGCGAGTATATTGGCGAGGTTATAGACGAGCATGAAGCAAATAAGAGGCGCCATAGGTTTGATATTATCCATTTCACCAATGACTAAAATCTTCTTATTTTTTTAAAACGTAATATCAATCGCCAAGATATTCAATTTCTTAAATAATGAAATTTATTGGAATACCAGCTATGGTAGAGAAGGTTGCAGCTTTATGTTTGAGATTGATGCTCGGCTTAATGACATGGTTCGTCTGATTGAGGGAGAGGCTTTGTATGTTATTGATGCCACAAAGTATGGGAATGTTTCACGTTACATAAATCACAGGTAAAATAACATCTTTACTTTTTACTACTTTTAACGATGCTGGAAGTTTGTTCCTTCGTATTTCTTTGTATTTTAAGTTTTTTCTTCTTCTCAAAAGCACTATGCTACGCTTGGTAGACAATAAAGTAGATATAATTGGAAATAAAACAAAATCAAGAAACAGTCTTTGGTTAAATCTTGAAATGGAAAAATGGGGCGGGTTTGACTGGGTCATGGGTCAAAATTGGTTGAGTTTAAACGGTAAAGTTTAAGTGTGGGTTGAAACGAGCCAGGTTCACAGTTTCGGTTTACCTGCAAACATCTTTGTGTCCATCTTTCTTTTTGTAAATAACTAATTCGTTAAGTACTCAAAGATGATTACAAAAAATTTATTATCACAGTTGTGATCTAAATGATTGTATACAACCGATTAGGATGATGAATGCATCAAAATTACCTTTGAACGACTTTTCAACCCGTTTGACCCGTTCATTTGGTCGGTATAACACTCAGCTAATCTTTTTGTTTTGACCCATTTGGGATTAAAAATCTCAAATTGGTTTGGAAGTGTCACCTCTAGTCTTTTTTTGAACCAGTGTCACCTCTAGTGAAATCCTTGGTAACAGAACTGAGATAGTGACATGGACTCAAGAATGTGTCAAGCAAATCCCTTATTATTCTTTGTCAAAATTGTAATCTACATTATAGCTCCATCCTAGGAGTGTTTTTTTATAGTCGTGGTTTTGACACCACCTTTTGGTGGGCCACTATTCCACGGGGACCAAACCTGCCGTTACACATCAAGATAATACATACAGAAGAAACAAAAGATATCATTCATGCTCGTGGTTTGTATAAAAAATAAAAATTTGGTATTCTATATGAGTTTCATTTTTATAATCCCTAAACCCCAAATCCCATATGATATTTTGGTTTGTTAATCTGATGATAATGTCATGTTTGTAGCTGCTCCCCAAATCTTGAGAATCATCAAGTTCTTATCGAAAGTTTGGATTCTCAGTTGTCACACATTGGTCTCTATGCTAGTCGAGATGTAAGAATTTCAAATTTATTTTTTCACCATTCTTAATTCAGTTAATGAAATATATTTAACAAACACCTCTACCCTTGCGTCTTCATCTTATATAATTCTTGCACAGATTGAAGCAGGCGAAGAATTGAGCTTTGATTACATGTACAAGGCACAACCTGGCGAAGGGTGTCAATGCAGATGTGGCGCTGTCAATTGCAGAGGCCGCGTGCAGTGATTTAAGACGCCTTTATGAATCAAATCTTGGACGTGAATAATATTAGATTTAGTTTATTTTTCTTTTAAGGAAATGTAGTTCTCGTAGATTTTTACTTGTTACTTCTTTAACTTTGTTAGAAACAGGGATTTAGTGTTTAGATTTAAATAAAAATTTTGCTTTATATTTATTGGGTTTTTATATATTTAGGTCAAGATCCGAAAACTGGTGAAAAGTTTTGAACTTAACATCTTTGGAACATAATATTTGAGTCCCACCTTCAATCATCTAATGGTCCATAAATTTAGAACTATGTTTAGGTACTAAACTGTACATCATTTTGGTTGGGTATATCTATAGACAGAAGCATTTTCAAAAACATACTTCTGTAGTGTTAATAAATTTATTTGAGTAGTGTATACCTAGAAGATCAGGGTAAAACATCTGGGGTCTGTCCCTGATTTTGCTGGTTTACACCAACTATATGCATGCATTGAAGATTTGGGGTGTTTTAGCAGGATGCAACAATCAAAGGGCAATAACTCACAATCCATAACAAAAATGGAAGAGAAGCAAGTGTAAACAGAAATTACACAATTTTTAGTTTTTTAATACATGATTTAGTTTCTGTGTATCAACTTCTGAAACTACAAAATAGTTCCTGAACCTTTTCTTTTCCCAATTTCAAAGTTTGAATACAACAAAAACAACATCAAATGACTAAAGGTGCAAATCAAGAATAAGTTGAGTGATCTTTATTGTTGTTTAACCTTACAAAAAGATATGAGGGGATATATCTTTTAATAAGGGCAATGTATGATGACAACATGGCCCCACACAATAATCATTTGCAACATGTATCATTGCACTTGTCCCTGAAGCCATTTCTAAAGCAAAAGTTCACCATTTTTCCAAATTAAAGATACCCATTAGTCCATTACCTTAAAATATCCAAATTCAATGTTGATTTCTAGATTTTATGTTCTCCAATGTTTTTATTTTAACACACAAAATTAGAAATATTTATGAAATATGCACAAATTTAGATCTATAAAGAGGTTGTTATATTTAATGAAACCTAATAAATTAGTAGGGAGGAAAATTATATGGATTAATTAATTGAGGTAACATGGATTCATGAATGGGATGGTCAACCTGCTTAGAACAGAGTACAAACTTCATTTAACCCATCACAATGTGCACATGACAACTGTGTTTTTTCCTCATATCTAAGCATTATTAGCACTAAACTATTCTCCAATTCCCTTCAACTACACTCAACGTACCATACTTTTTTCTATAATATAAATATAAATCAAAGCCAATATTATAATCACATTTCTGTAGTTTTGTACAAATTAAAGGTTTTTTTTGGTCATTTTCTAAATTGCAAAGATAGTTCTTCTTTGGATTGTATTAATATTTTCAGTAATAAAATTTTGGATTTCTTATATAAGATTCTTTAGCAAAGGGTTTTTCATAAATGGTTTATATGATACCTTTGTGATTATCAAAAATATGTTTTGTCTACATCTTTTTAGAAAATAAATCATTATCATATTTCCATATCTTTTTGGAGAAAGCAAATGAATCTTGAACCAAGAATTGCAAATAAATACTTGGTTTGAACTTGGAACTCTATATATAATGTAACAACACTGTTTCACATTAAATAGAATGTGAATTGTGAATCATTGTTTTGATATTTTTGTTACAATTTGTTAAATTAATTATTTATTAATCATTAATTAATCATTAACCTTAACCATATACATTATAATAAAATTAAATAAGTTACTCGTATTATATTTTCTGAAACAGATGATTTTGAAAGAAATATTAAACATGATCAGCTTGTTTAATTAACTCCATTTCTTGACATGATAACGACAAAAACAATATTATTAAGAACAGAATTTAATTGAAATCTAACAACAGAGATACCACTACATAACAGGGGATTTGCATACAATCAACCCCATGTTAGGAAGAGGTTTTGACACCTATTTGTTCACAAATTAGACAAAACTAGGACTTCATCGATTAGCTTGCTTGCTTTTATTCGGTTTCTGGCTTGAAACGAGACTTTGTTTTTAAATTTCTACCGTGACCACGCCACATTTCGAACATCCATATTGAAGCAGGATCTTTGCATATTATCAAATATCATAAACAACGTGTCATAAACAAGATTTAGTATATCAAACTGTAGTACTTAGCATTTAGCAGTTTCAAATGTAGAAAGAGCCTTTATTTTTAATTTAAGACTATATTTGAATTGAATTTTTGATGATACAAAAATGATTCTTGAAGAAGTTGACATTTTGAAGCAAATGTCTCCATTATTAACTCAAAGTCTGTCATGCATTATAGTCTCTCCTTAAAAAAATTACTCGTATATCTTTTGTATAATTATAATAGATCTCATAGTACATGAGCATAAAATGCAAGTGAAGTAAAAAACACCCACTTTAATAAAGAAAAAACGAGTCACCCCAGAGTGTTAAACTATTGGGATCTTGACAGGTGTGAATATGTACCAAGTTTTCAATCCATACACTTCAGAAGCAAAATCAGAATCAGAATCCTCAGCTCACAATTTAGTAATCTACCTTTATATTTGGAGGATATCTATGTAGTTCTCCATAACTTAAAGGGTATAAACTATAAATTTTTGTGAAAGGAATGCGCCAAAGGGCACCTCAGTTGGGTAGTGCAAATCTTGATTCTTGATGTTAATATAAAATAAAAGCTCTTTACACAGCTTTGTGTAAAATTAAGCTCTTTAAACTATTTTGGAGTGATTGGATTGCATTTTGATGCTACTCCGTATTAAGTAAATTTTTTATATTGCAGGCCTCTTTATTCTTGATCTTCTTTTAGCCTTTCACTTCATATATACTTGTAATTGAACGCCACTTTTCTCTCAATATAAATAACATAATCCACACACATACTACATATATAAAAAACAAATCTTATTCGTCGTCACATTGTACGAATAGAAGACTAGTTACATCGAAAATGCGTACAAATAAGTACTATTCAAGCTACTTGGTTAAAATGGACATGTTTTTCCTTTGATAAAATTTAGTAAAAGATAGTTACTAGGTAACTTTTTTACCATCCATCTTGTTGTTTTAGTATGTAATATGGAGTAATAGTTAATCTTCTCCATTTTATAACTAAAACTGAATAAAGAAAAATAAAGATACACCACTTGTATATTTTAGAAAGGCTAAAATCTTCTTATAACTAAGATATACATTAACTATAAATTTATTTTAGTGTAAGCAATTACTCCGTACTATTTTTAGATCGAGGGGGTAATCATAAATTGCAAACATTTTTTGCCTTCTTTGCAAAAACCAATAGAGCATTTCACTACTTGAAAAACAAACAAAGCAAAAACAAGATTGACAGACAGCCCCCATCACATTCACTCTCAGAAAATAGTGGTAATCTCATGAAGGACATGCAGTTTTTATCCCCACACTTCCAATTTATTTAAAATCAAAAGCTGAAATTTGCTACAAAACATAACCCGGTGACTGAAAAAGCATCAACCCATCATCACACTCTTCCACCCCTTTATCTTTTGTTGGGTCACTCTGTTCCTTCTTTTTATCATCTTCATTATATTTTATTATTATTAGTTTTCTTTTATCATTCCAACCTCTTCTTTTCTTGCTTTTCATGCTTTACAGTTTACCATTAGGGTTTCAAGAAATCTTGATCAACATTCATTAAGGTTTTTGCGCTCTTGCAATTCTGGGATTTGAGTAGTCTTCTAGTTTCTTGAAAACCCACAAATAAAAATTTAAAAAGGAGAGATTTTTAATGAGAAAGATTTGAAATCTTTTTGTGGGTTTTAATCCTTTGTATATTTCCTCAAGTTCCATGTCTTCTTTTTTGGGGTTAGTTGATGTTTGAAGTGTAATGAAATGGGTGATATTAGAATAACAAAGGGGCAAACCAAGATTAGGAATGTACCAATAGCTGTAACCCCAGAAGGATTTTGGTGTTGTCCTTCACCTGTTATGTTTCAAAAAACCCTAAAAACACAACAGCAACAACACCCTTTAAACAAGCCCAAAGCATCATCAACATCTCCAGCTACCAAGAATTCTTCTAATCACAAAAAACATTCACCTGAAGCGGATAAAAAACCATCAGCTGCATCTTCAAAGTCAGAAAATGTGGTTCTTGATGATCAAAGAAAAAATGGGTTTGAATCACCTACTCTTGGTGCATCTGTTGTGGCTGAAAGGGCAGCTGTGAGACCGAATACCGAAAATTTGCCAAGAAAGGTGTCTATTGAATTTGGTGAACCTGGAACAGGTGATTTGAAAGTAGTTTTAATGGGCAGACAAGGGTTTATTGTGAAATTGAGTGTTCATAAAAATGTTGTTGGGGAGAATAGTACGTTTTTAGCTGAGAAGTTATTGGCACAGCATCCGAGTTCCAATACTATTGAAGTTGATGATTGTGAGGATGTTGAAACATATGTTGAGACCGTGGGGTTGATGTATTGCAAGGAATTGAAGCAGAGGTTGATCAAACAAAGTGTTTCGCGTGTGCTTCGTATCCTTAAGGTAATTTCTTGATGCTTGTATTTATGTTTTTAATTTGATATTTGATTGAATTAAGATTCCTTTTGAACTTAGATCTTACGTTAATTCTACGAGGTTGAGGTTATGAATATTCTATTTGATCTAAAGTATTTAGGAAGTGTTTGTTTTGAATGTGCATTTTGAATGAGATTATATGATTGATTTAATACAGAATTGTTTAATCGGCTGCAGTAAAAAATGGTGGAAGATATAGTTTTTTGATGAGCTTAGGTTTGCTTCATGTTGTAATGATCAATTTTAATAATGTTGAGTTTTTGACAAATTCTGAATATTTTAGCCTTTTAGGAATTAGGGGTTTTATGCATTGTGTTTTAAAAGTGATTTTCTGATTGTGATTTCGAGTTGTAGATAACATATTTTCCAGTGTTTCGGACTTTGGGTATACTTATTGGATTCTGATTATTTGGTTATTTATGGTTCAAATAATCAGTTTTGGATAATTGATTTAGGGGTCGCCAATACCACTGCTTTTACTTATTCCATAAAAGTAGGGGTCATATTACATTGAAATCCTTAAAAGATTAGAATTACACTCAGACAGTGGATGATAATCTGAATATGATAAGTTCAAAAACGATGCACATCCAAACATTATCAACTGCAGCTCGTTCTCTTAAAGCTTATTATCTCATTCTGATCTTTACATATCACATAATCACTTTCAAAATTCAATGCCAAACACCTTCTTATCACATAAAGGAATGAGTATATATGTAATTTTACTCGTTATTTGATAATCATTTTTTTGCAACTAATTAGACGGTTATGTGACCTTTAAATACTTGGATAAACTTAAGCAAATGTAGCTTTACCTAAACTAGAAACCAAAAATTGCGACTTGATGTTACAATAATCTGATCATCACTTTGAAAGCGCAAATCCGAACACCTTTCTATGCTTAGACTTAAGTATATGGTTCCATTTGTCTATTATGTTCCTATAATTGCGTCTTATGAATATAAGATATTTAATATTTAATAATAACCAAGACACTTAATTTTGAAGCGTCAAAAAGCCTCCTCTGTAGTGGATTGTGACTGCTTTAAATAGTATTAAAAGGTATGCAGTCTGCCTGATAATGTAGTTTGGATGCCATCTGTTCACATTGATTCTGAGTGAAAATGAGGTGATGGTGGAAGATATTATTTGTCTTTTTGACCAATGAGTTACTGCCATAAATTGAAGTAGTTGGATGAGTGATGATTGGTTGACTCGGAAGTTAATACCATAAAAAGAGTAAAACTTTGATGACAATACGGCATCTTTTTGTGATAGTAAAGAGTTTTACAAGTAACAAAAGGAAATTAAAGACGATATTTTTAAAACAATTTAACCATTTGCTAAAAATAGATATACGAATCTTCATCGTATCTGTATAGAGGAAAGCTAAGTTGGAAGTGACAATTTGATCTTAATGTTATTGTTAGTCGATGGATGGTGTGGATTCAGAAAACTGCACATGGTTTCTGACTTCATTCAATGTAAATTGAGACTGTTGTAGGTTTTTGGTTGCATAATGATGACAATTTGCTTGTAGTCCTTATGGTATCATTTAGATTGTTAGTTGCTAGTATAAATTTGCATAATTGGTGGAATGGTTTGAGGCATTGCATGCTAGTAAATTTGCATAATTACCCAACTTAGGATAAAATTCGGACAGTAAGCAGTGCTCTAAAACGGGTTTAATAAATCCAGGCAAATGAGTGACCTAATCCTTAATGACCGAAGAAAGGATTAACAGGTTTTTATCAATCTTGAAGTTGGTGACAGTCAGTGAAGAAGTTATAGTTGCTAAAAGAGGAAGCTAAACAGTACAGACAAAATCATCAAAATCCGTAGTAAAGATTATTTAAGAGATTCTTTTAATTAAGCCTCACTGATCCAATTAGCACGGGCCACTTACATGGCTCACTACCTCAGTTGATACTTCGTGTTGAGTTAAGGATATACTTAAGGAATCTATAATTATTTTTTTTAGTAATTGCATCAATGGTGCAATGATAAGTTAGAAAAGTAAATGTATCATCACCATCATATGTTAACAACATCCAAAAATAATTATATCAGGTGGGGAATGGGGATTTGTTTACCTGTACATGATGTACTTATTTTTTTTTAAGATAAGAAAATTTGGATACTATGCTATGATGATGCATTTACTTTTCTACCTTTTCATTGCACCGTTGCTATAATTACTATGTGTTTTTCATTTAATCTTTTTTTTTTGTTGTATAGATTCCCTTCTAGTATATAGTTAGCTGAGTGATTGTGATAACTACAAGTTAGTTCAACTTGTAGTTACTAATTGAAGTATTGAGCCAAATAAGCTGCCAGATTAATTGGATCAGTGAGGCTTACCTCTTAATTAATCCGTACTACGGATTTTGTGTTCAGTTTTCCTATTTTAGCAACTATAATTTCTGCACTGATTGTCAGGATTGGTAAAGCCCGATGGTTTGATGGTGAAGATAGTCTTTAATGCTAGTCAACTTTCTATAATTTACACAATTGTAGGTTGCAGAGCAACTCGGGTTCAAAACTTGCATGGAATCATGTTTAGATTTCCTGGAGGCAGTCCCATGGGTAGGTGAAGAAGAAGAAGAACGTGTAGTGTCATCCGTTCTACATCTTCAAAGTGAAGGCATTAAGGTCAGCCCGATACTAAAACGGGTGGCATCAGATGTTTCCAAACCCCCTAAAGATACCCTCTCTCATGTCCTCCAACTCGTCCTCAAAAGCAGCGAAGAAAAAGGACGTCGCGAAATGAAATCAATCGTCTTAAAACTTTTAAGAGAAAATAACAAGTCTGTTCCAAACAGTAGCAGCTCATCAACATCAGGCGACCTCTGTAACGACACCATTTACGCATCGTGTAGAACCTGTTTGGGTTCTTTGTTGTTTTTATTTCGTCAAGTGGCCCAACCTGAGTTTAGTCAGCAGCCCATGGAGCTCACGGGCCCAGTAATCAAACAAATGGTTTTGGAAGCTGATAACCTCGCGTGGCTACTTGATATATTAGCCGACAGACACGCAGCAGACGAGTACGCGATCATGTGGGCCAGCCAGCAAGAACTCGCTGCACTGCACCCTAGCGTTCCTATAGTAAACCGTCACCACATTAGTTGTATTACTGCGCGAATATTTGTTGGGATTGGAAAAGGTGAAGTCTTGCCAAGTAAAGACACACGTCATTTACTGCTAAAGACTTGGTTACAGCCGTTGATCGATGATTATAGCTGGTTACAACACGGGTGCAAGTCTTTTGATCGAAAAGTTGTGGAGGAAGGAATCGGGAGGACTATATTAACACTCCCACTCGAGGACCAGCAGATTATTTTACTTGGGTGGTTGAGCAGTTTCTTGAAAGCGGGCGATAACTGCCCGAATCTTCAAAAAGCATTTGAGGTATGGTGGCGTAGGACGTTTGTGAGACCGTACATGGAACAAGGCAACTCTCAACCGTTGGATTAAATCGATCATGGATCGTGTGCTTGTAACAAATATGTAACCATGTGAATTTTCGTTTATCGATTTGTGTTTGAGAATTCGGATTTAGTTTGATATGCTTGTTACTAATCAAATTTTTTTAATAATTCTATGGTATGTGAAATTTATGTACATACATTACAAAGTTTTAAACTTTATAGTTTTGGAGTTATGGGATCTAAAGACAGGACCAAAATGAAGAATGTGGTCCAGTTTGTAACATGGTGTACAAATGCATGCGCACTCTTATCTTTAAAACCAAAAATGTGGTCCTTCTACACCCAGACCATACCTCTATTATTACTCCTTTTTCACTTAATTATTTGCGTAGCTTTAAAAATGTTGCAAACAAATAAATATCTAGAAATATATTTATAAAATAATCCATAATGTTAAAAGTTTGCAAGTGACTTTATAGGACCACAGCTGACCCCCTGGTGTGGGGAAGAAAACAGTTGGACCATTGGACACTTATTCTAACATGTGGTTATTAAATTGGTCGAAAAAATTAGTACATGCATTGTAGTTGTAAATCAACAACACACGGTAACAAAAAGATAACTAAAAAACTTACTTACACATGTGCCAATGGTTTTGTCACTTGCTTCGTCACTTTAGTAATACCATTGCCACCACTTCGTCAGTTGCCTTCGTCACTTGCTATCTGTCAGTTTGACGACGAAAAAGGAGACGTGAGGTGGGTCCAACGGCATTATTAAATATTTTTTTAACTTTTTTATCCTACCTCAATCACACTATAAATATACACACAACCAAACTTCAATTCACATCATCTTTTACACACAACAACAACTACAATATTTCACACAATTCACACATTATACATCCATATTAAAAAACAAAAATGTCACAACATCCTCACATTTTAATTATTGTAAGTTTTATTTAAATTATTATAATGTTTTATTTTAATTAATGTAATATTTTTATAATTCTAGTGAAATAGTTATAATTTAATTTGTGTTTTAAAAACTAAAATAATAATGTGTAGCTCTCGAAAATTCAAGTGACGAAAGGACTATTGACAGGGGAGTATCAGTTGCGTGTCAGTTTTAGGTGTGATGATGTGGCGCTAGCGGACACAACTGACGAAAGAAGTGACGAAATCCGTGGTCTTAAGGTTTTGTTAATGTCATTAAGAAGAGTTTAGATGTACAAATCATGTTACCTTAACCACCAACAACAAAAAATTAAAAAGTGTAACGGTTAAGTATCATTATAAGCAGTTTTGTTGACAGTGATTAATACTGTCTTTATTGGTTAATAAGATTATTATCGTGAGTTTTGTTTACAGATTTAATTTGTTGTTTCCAAAAAAAAAAAATAGAAAACTTTATTATAAGCTTGTATTGAAAATTTTGAAGAATTTTGTAGGAGGCAAAATAGAATTATGGGATATCTTTTATCCATCCACAACCGAAAAAATGATAATTTGTAACTTGGGTTGTCATGTCAGTTAATGCCTGGATAGATCCATGGTTTTAAGCATTTGTCATATTCGTGACACTGATATTGGGCTAGGCCCACCAAGAAAAAGATGTTTGTAACTGTGCCCCGGTCTTCTTGATTGGACAATATGTTTGGATATTGGTTCCTAAATTATTAATTTGATTTTTTTTTTCTTCCGCATTGGGTATCTCTTAAATATTTCAATAGTAGAACTTTACAACATTATACTTTAATTAATGATAAAATAATAAAATAATTTAAACATAACCCCAAAAGGAAAAAATATGTTGTTGTAATTACCTTACTATTATTATATTTGTTATTATTATTGTTGATGTTATTATTACGGAGTATATATGAGCAACGAGTAACCCATGTTAATTACAATATAATGTTGAAAAAGTTAGATATACACTTCCTTATAGGGATCAACATCATTGACAACATGAATCCACTTCCACAACAAAAGAAAGAGGACGACTTGGCGATGAAGTGAAACAGATATGATGAAATCTTTATAAATATTGTTACATATATGATATGTAGTGTTATGAACTAGCTTGATGCCTTTGATGGATAAATATGTCAATATATTGTTGTTATGAGCCACTTTTATATTGCAAGACTTCAATTACATGTTCAACCATCAGATATGTTAGAGTAAATTACAAAAAATATCTCTGTGATTGTTCACTTTCTCATAAAACATCCTTGAACTTCAATAATAGCAGCGGTAATATAATCTTTATGGTTGACAATTTTTCACAAAAGACATCCTTCCACCACCTAAAATGACCGAAATACCCTTTTAATATTCTTTAATCTTTAAATTTGAAAAATTGAAGAAAAGGATATTCCGGTCATTTTAGGTGGCGGAAGGATGTCATTAATAAAAAATTGTCAACCACGAGCATGTTCGCTGCTATTATTGAAGTTCGGAGATAGCTTTTGAAAAAATGAACAACCACAAGAATGTTTTTTGTAATTTACCCTATATGTTAAGAGTGGTTAGCTAACTAAACTAAAAGTTAGGTATTATAAATTACAAGTAATGGAAATTATTTAGTACAAGCACTTAATTAGACAATATTTGTTATCTCCCTTGACAATAGATTTATAGTTGAAATTGAAATATAATTAAATAGAGTGAAATATGTAACTGGGCAGCTTTCTCTTTCACGTACTTAATGTAAGAATAAAACAATAACCATTGATGACAACAATAGATAAACCATGAAACTTGATGGTGAAATTTCTTAATAAATTTCCAGGCGTTTTAAGCAACACACACACACAGCTTTTAGATTTTGACGTTTTAACAGCATTGATAGCACGTCCAAGATTCTTGATCTTGCTTTAAAAGATAGCCTTTTGTCCTGTTGGGTGGATCTTACCCACTTTATTTAATTTCTTTTCATTTTTCTGATATTTAATTCTTCTAAAAATTTAAACGATATATATAAATACATAATTAATACACCATGTAGTTGCATAATTTATTGCCAATCCTCCATGTTTGGTGTGAGATATTGATCGAGAAAAAAACATGTGCACCTTAAGTATTCATTCTATTAATTAATACAAAAATGAATATTTTCTTTTAATAACGTTATTTTATGACAATATATACCAAATATCATCATATATAACAATTAATTAATTATTATTATTAAGTAATAATTATGGAAGCTTTTATTTCACGATATCGACTTGTTTTTGTGTGTTATATGAGAGTGACACTAATTTCTTAGAAAAAGTTGATCCAGTATCATGATTATAATAAATAACTAATTATTTCTATAGCGATAAGTTTTTAAAATAATTCTCCAAACATCAATATATCTTAATGTTTGTGATTTCAGAGAAAAATAAAAGTTAGTTAAAAAAATAGGAAGTCAACGAGGAGGTGCATTATAATTAAAAGTCATGTTGCATTATAGTTAAAAGTCATGTGCATTATAGTTAAAAGTCATGTTGCATTATAGTTAAAAGTCATGTGCATCATTGTTAAAAGTCATGTGCATTATAGTTAAAAGTCATGTTGCATCATAGTTAAAAGTCATGTGCATCATGCTAAAAAATCAAGTGTATCACAATAATATATTTTTCGGGATCAGAATCCGAAAATGATGGTGGCAGCCGGAATTCGACATCGGCAGGAGGGGCGGTGGCGGGTGGTCAGCCAGCATCGTATTTAAAAGTGTTATAAGTCAAATGCATCATAATTATTTACATTCTCTTCTTATCTTTTTACCTAAAACCTCCTTTGCATTAGATACAATTTTATTCTTAATTAATTACTACATCCGTCCCATTATAAGTGTCTACTTTAAATTTGTAAAAAGTTTAGAAAATTCTACTAACTTTACTCTCCACCTATAAAATATAAACCTTAACCACTAAAGTCTCTTCGAATATGTTGAAACACAAAATAGACACTTATAATGGGACAATCCAAATAGAAATAATGTGAACACTTGTTACGAGACGGAGAAGGATAGTAATTAATAATCAGCACAACAAAAAGTAGAAACACAGCGTGATATGATGTATATATGTTTTAGTTTTATGTTTTATTTCTTTTAATTAAATAGCTCAATTCAACCAATCAAATAGTAAAAAAGAAAATGCAAAGTATACGACATTCAAGGTATAATGATGGAGTAAAAAAAATAATAATCAGTGAATATTAATTTAGACCACAAGCTAGCTAGGCACTTTTATGATATGGTCGAATACGTAATAAATATAATCCCCAAAGTCCCTAACTGAAAAAAGACGTTTTCTCCGGCAGGTTACCGGCATGACGTAGCCCTAATGTGAGTGACACGTCACCAGAAGTGGTCCCAAACCTTATTAGTGTTGACCCAATGTCAGCTGCAGCATCGTCTCCTGCTGATGTGGTCCTATATTGATCAGCAGTACCAATCATGCTGCCACGTCGGCATGTGTCAGCATCAAAGGATGGTGGTGGTGCCATGGTGGCAAGACCGCCGGTTGTGTTTGAGTATGAGTAGGTGGACATAGCAGCAGCTTGGTTTTCTGAATAACAATGTGTATTGATTGCAAGAAGTGAAGGGTCGTTTTCGGAGTCATTGATTTCGGATCTTTTTGCATGTGTTGATGTTGTGGTGGTGGTTGTGTATGTCGATGTAGCGGTGTGAGGTGGCAGTGGTGGCATCGGAGTTTGTGACGTGGCGGAAGAAGGTGGATTGGATTGATTTTGATAATTATGGTATTTAGTGATTTCTAATTTATCTTGTTGTTGTTCCTCATTTTGTTCATTATCATCAATATCTTGATCTTCATGATCTTGATGATTATGAGGGCTATGAGTATGATTTTCAGATTCTTCTTTGCTCTCTTGTTGATACATTTCTTCCACCATGGGTTTCCACAATCTGACCCTTGCATTTATGAACCAATTTGACACCTGCAAAACACAAACATTCACCACTACATTTTAAATCATGTTCTTTTTTTTTCTTTTAATATAACTTTTAAGTAAAAAAACCATTTAAACATGTTTCGTCAAATAAGTGAGTTAATCCAATTTCTATGCTCTTTTAGTTTGACCTATATATCATTACTCATAATTATAGTCTTTTAACCGTAACGATGCATGATGCCATGATTAATCGGACAGTTTTCTGTTAGCATTATGTCAATCTTTATGAAGCCTAATTAATTTAAGTACAAGAATTCACCTTTGCATGCATGTAAGTTTTACTAAATGAAATTAAATTACAGATGTAAGTGATGAAAGTAACTTTTATATACATTTGAATGTACGTGATGATCAAAAGGTGAAGACATATTGTATACTACTCGTAGTATTTCATCATGATTATAAAGGAGTACAATGAATGGGACCTTTGTGCTAGACAGTCATTGTTCTGACTTCTGATAAAGCCAAGGGTACTTCTCATTAGCTGTGTACTAATATTGTACTATTCATGTTAGCAGTATTGCATGCATTCTCTAAATCTTCTCTTCATCCATTATATAAATACTTGCATTATCTCCTCAAAAATACAAATAAACTATTTTTTTTTCTTTTCTGAAATACATAGAGTATATGTTTACTTTAGGCAAGCAATAACTATTAAACCAACAATGAAAATGATATTTAATTAACAGTATAACACTTTTATGCATAAAATTTTCTCTTATTGAGAGCCTTACGATTGTCGTTATTATTTCCCAACAATTAAGCGTGTTGTAAACCGGTATATAATATTTGGATTAGGATGTGTGAATAGTAGTGAAAAAAATGTGTGGTACTATATAATAACTTATAAATAAGACCAAAATATATATACTGAGACAGGAGATTGTACTGTATGACATTGATGGGGAAATGAATTGAAAGCATATATGTATAATATAAATGAAGGTGAGCTGAGAGAGTTGGATAGTAGCAGATAGAGGACAAATATAAAATGATTAAAGACAAAGAAAGCACGAGAAAGCAAACCTACCAACTGCTTCTATATTTCATGTACACAGTTTTATTTATTGCTTCTCTCAGTGTGCAGGTAGGGGCCTGGTAAACGAATGATCAAACACCTCTAAAACTACATCTATTTTTTGTTTCTTAAAAAACCTTAACAAAAATAGCTACCCTTCATTTTGAAAGGATTCATATATTGAAATTGAAAAAGAGCCAAAAACAGTCACGAATCATGGATATACATATATAACACATGGCGCTGTAAATTAATAATCGCAAATCAAGTACATACAAATTGCAATAATCGCAACTTGAGTACATACAACATAAATTTTGAAAGTTCGACACACACACACAATAAATTTTTAGTTAGAGTTCTTATATTTTTTGTGCACTTGACCTTTTTAATTTTACATCTGATACACTCAAGCTTGAGTTTAGTTAACTGCTAACAGCATATATATTACATTTAAAGGTAGTTAATTAACTTGGCATCTTGTATATGATCATATATTGTTGAGGTTTGTTTGATGAAAATGAAAGGTGAGACACAATAAACACAAACATGTGTGTGTGTGTGTGTGTGAGAGAGAGAGAGAGAGAGAGAGAAATAGGAATGAACCTGGTTTCTGGAGAGGCCAGTCTGTCGAGCCAACAGGTGTTTATCGGCATCGCTTGGATACCTGAGAACGACTATCACCAATTAAAACGACAGTACATAATCATAGCATATCATATCCCCACATATATTATTAATTATTAATTAATTCATCATAATATTTTATATTTTTGCATATATACTAGATAGATAGATATATACATAGTAGACTAGATCTATTTAACCTAGTTAATATTTAAGTACGAACACATGATATCATTTGTTTATTGATTACTCTTTTTTGCCTTTTGGATTATATTGCATGAACGTAAGACAATTTCTACAATCTCTCACTAGATTCTGTGACAAATATATATATAAATCATGCACGTACGTACCATTTGTCAGTATAATTGTACCTCATTACAATAACTCACATTATTAAAAGTGGTCTATTTAAATATTATTAGTACTACATTCATAAATAAGGTTCATATTGTTTGTCATTATGTTAATGTAAAGAAAGAAACCTTCAAAACTGATATATAGACCATCAAATCAATCAAAAAGACTAATTATATTCTTGCATGTTTGGTCTCTTACAAAAACTTTTTGGGCCCATCATTAACTTACATATGTTGAATTGGTATAGTATTTATGTAAGTCATGAATTGAAAGGGTCAACATATGATATAGCAGGTTTTTAAGAGTGTTAAAAGAAAGAATAATCGAGTAAAACATATTATGAAAGAACTACTTTAACAGCTTTATATTGTTGGGTAGACAACATCAGGCTGCACCCACAAATACTCATGCTTTTCTATCTTTATTTCTTTAATCGCTCTCAATCATAAAAGCTTGCCCTACACAAACACACACACACACACATTCACATTTTTAAAGTGTACTATTCTTATCTATGACTTCATGATTATATTCATAATTCCCACCATTACTAATTCTTTTTCTTGTCATAAAGATTCATAAAGCCTGAATCTTGATAACTAACATTCATCTTAATTCATTAGAAAAGGAATAAGAGAGACGTACGGGTGTAAAAAGTGCTCGAAAAGCCACGCTCTTAAAATATTAACTGATCGTTCAGGCAAGCCTCTTTGAGGTCTCCAAGCTTCTGGTTCCATCATACCCATTTGATGAAATGCCCTTTGTTGTCTTAAACTTTGTTCCAACATTTTAAGTCTTGGTGTTTCTCCTTTTGTCACCCCGGAAGTACCTACATCTTTCTCCCCTAATAACTCACAACTATGCTTCAATTGGGCTGCAATTGCATCTTTTAGACACCGAAAATGCCGAGACATTGCCTTTTGTGCTAGTGAAGTGTATGGAACTGCAGCACCAAAACCCAATACTAAGTCGAATGAATTCACCACCATTTGCATTTGTTCACAGTAGTGATTGTATCTTCGATCCACCTGGTTTCCATTTCAATAATTATTTTTCAAAACCACATAATTAAGTAACAAAGAACATATAATTATCATATTCTAGCTAGCAATTAATCACCATAATACAAAGAACTTTTGTCTTGTATATAAATTTCGGGTGTTCATCATTTATTTCTATTGATCAGAAAGAAACATGTGGGATCAGTACTATATATCCTTGAACAGTTTTATAATCAACAGCAACAATTAACAAGATCCTTCTTTCCTATACATAGAAATTTCTTCTCAATAAATCCAAAAGAATTGTCTTATGTACATACATAACTAACTATTGATGATTTGATGTTTTATCTTATACTAAATGAATAGAATTTTCCATATTTTAAGAACTTGGAACTAATCAATCTTAGTCTACGTCAAGACATTGTAATGGTGATGAAAGAATTCATCACAAAACTTCTTGGAATAAATAAGAATTATAATAAAACCTCTACCTAATTCCTTAATTATAGATGATGACGTTGTCAACTTGCCATGTAAGTTGTTGCAATTCATGTTTGAATATTAGGGCATGGTAGAAACTTTTTATAAAATGAAAAAACTACATGTTTCCTTATTGTAGAGCAACTAGATTTATTTAACTCAAAAATAACAAATTTCTAGAAACATAAGTTTATTTTGTCATTAAGCAACCGTAATTGATTAGTCACCGGAATCCATTCAAGTCTGGTGACTTTTAAAATATCGGTTCAATTATTAACAAACTTGAGAAGAGAGAGAGAGAAATGAAACTTGCCTCATCAAGCATCGATAATAGTTTGCTTTTTCTTCTTTGATGTTCAATTCTCTCAGCAGAAGACAAAGTAGGGAGATCTTTTGAAGAAGCAGAAGATGCACCACCACCACTAGTACTCGAATTTTGATTCGGGTTATGTTTCGATCCGGACTTATTTATTTTGAATTGACCTCTTCCGACACTACAAAATTCTTCAAGTAATTCTTGAGCTGCTTTCACATATCTAGAAGTCCTCAATGCTTTCACTACACCTAATGAAGAAGATCCATACCCAACATGAATTGGATGATGAGTTGGACCCATAACCCCACCACCTTGCAATTGCAAAGTCCGATATGGATCGTTTCCACCGCCACCTCCTTGATTAAAGTACAACATAGCGGTTGCTGGATCATCACTAATTCTCAATTCTTCAACTTTAGCTGCCTCTAAATGCTGTAAAGTAGAAGATAAAGATAAGGAAAGGCCATGAGTAGTATCTACAACACCACCACCATGATGGTGAGTAGTACCACCAGGAGGTACCCATGTGAATTGTGTAGATTGACCGAATTGTCCTTGGCCCGAACCGGAAGTACCACCAAAACTTTGTTGATGATGAAGGGTAGGACTTGAAGATGGGACAGTGTTTGGTAACAACATATGAAGTGTTGATGAAGAAGAAGTTGATGGATTATGATTGTGATGATGATGAGAAGAAGATTGTGATGAAGGAGATTGATCATGTGAAGGGTTCATCAAGAAAAGTTGCATGGCTTGAGCACTTTGACCGTACCAATTTTCAGTCCGTTGATTTCGGTTGTGATGTTGGTAATTCATTTGATTTTCTAACAATTCAGTAGCCGGGCCACCGGTTGGGAAGTTAAACATTTCGGACAACATCCCAGCTCCGGTTTCATAAACCGCAGGATTATTAATCCCATGATGATCATCTTCTAATCCCACCAGTGAACTTTGTGGTTGCTCAAAACCTTGTACACGAAGTTTATCTCTTCGGATCTGATTCGCGATGTGGTTTTGTTGTTGTTGTTGATCTTGAGATTGAGATTGGGATAATGATCTTTCAAACCCATGTGAGAAATTGAAAATATAATCTTGTGACATAGAATTCAGCTTGAATTTATTATTCTTGTGTTGTTCTTCCTCTAAAAATCTTGTTACTACCATATCATTACCATCATCTTGATGCTACATACAAAAATAACATTGATGGAAATTTATTAAAGACAAAAATTGAAAAAGGGCTAAAAGATAAAGCATCATATCATATCATACAAGTGTAAGTTTCTTGATGCATAATTTATGAAATTGGAATTATACAGAAAGAATAAACTTAGAAATTGTATACAGTAGTAATTAACCTCTAGTAAAAAAGAGAAATAGTCGTTGTAATTCTTGAATTGAGCTTTGGTTTTGTTATCTTTCTCTTTTTATGTCTCTTCCCTTTTGTTTCTCTTTAACAGTGTCTTCTCTGCAATCGCCTTCTTGAAAGAGAGGGAGTGTCTGTGTGAGAGAGAAATGAAAGAGACGAATTACTTTGTAGTTTATATATATATGAATTAAAAGATCCGTTTTCAAGTCTTGGTGGAAAAATAATATGAATATTTTAACAAATGCAATTATATACATGTAAATACGTACACCATGAAATAATTTGTGAACCTCACGTGTTCCCTCCCTCCAAAAGAAAATGATAATAATTTCATGTGTGTTTGGTAATAATTAATTACTATTGGCAGTTACTCTCATTTTATTTATTTATTTATTTATTTGGTGAAATGTATATTGTATGTCTTAAATAGTGTTAGAAAGTGTGTGTATGATAATCGATAAGACAATAACAATCTAGATATACACTACATACACTTGTGATAGAAACACGTTCATTGAAGTATTCCGATCCTATATAATTCAAAATATCACTCAAGTTTCAGGCGCAAAAACTATATATCGCTTTTATGAATGTTCTGTTTGTGACTAGAAAGCGTTATATAACATAAATCGGTTGAGAAACGAAAATGTGTCACCCTTTCATGAAAAGACCGTAAATGTCAAGGAATATGTAATATTATAAAGACCCTTGTGCAAGTTTGTATATATAATAATGTCAATGAATTGACAAACCCGAAAGGTTTTGCTTGTTTGTTTTCTGGCAATATTATGCAAGTATCAACTACATGCTTTAATTGATTAGTTATAAATTATAAAATTTATTCTCAAAAACGATAATGATAAATAGATCTAAAAACATACCTAATTATTCATCATTTGACACGTCATTTTATCTCTCTTAATTTAGACATATCATTTTATCATATTAACAAATCACATCTTTATATATTCTTAATTTTGGCTTATCAATTTAGGTCCGCGTATTATTTTTCTTTGATTAATTGATAAATATAAATTAATAACCTATATATGTTGAAGAAAGTTAAAATTGTATATTTAGTGCGTATACAGAATTTGAATTACTAGAAAAGTAAAAGTACAATTTATATGTAACTTTTAGTTAGTACTAGTAGTAAGGTAAAAATGTATATATGATGGACCATTATATCTTTTTGAATGGTACTGATGTCACGTGAATCTTACCCTCACTTCCCACACGCTCGTCTCAACCATGCAAAACGTAATTATCGACTTCATCTCGATCTAGTGCCATAGTACGACGTCGTTGCACACCTTCCCCTTTTACTTTATTTTTTTTCTTACTTCTTAATCCTTAATCCTTGTTTTTTTTTTCTTTAGTACTTAGTTAAGGGGCTTTAATTTAACTATGCTAAGCTAATAATTAAATCAAATATGGTACATTTTACCTACAGTTTGTTGTCCGTAACGTTTATTTGATCGAACCTATGATCGACTACATAACGAACTTCCGAAAAATATATTTAATTCCCTACTATTTTGCTGCAAAACAACTAGTCCAATAATCGTTTAAATGGATGTTTTAACAAAATTGAGTACTTTTATATCATATTTGTGTTAAAATATGATTCAGTTTTCTAATATAGAGAGATTTGGAGATCAAGTTAAATTATGAAAAAATATTTTTCTTGGTGGACAAGAAGATTTGCCTATAAATATAAGAGTATGAGCTAGAGTTTTTGGTGAGGAGGTTGAGCAAAAGAGGGAGCGTATGAGAGTCTCCCTCCCTTTCGTGTGGTGGTCTCGGCGATTCAATAACAACGACGTGAATTCTGTTATTGTAACCTACCGAAGGGAGTTGTGTGTGGATATGTGATAATATTTAAGAGTGTTGAGAGTAGCATCAATTCTTATAATATTGTTCGTATATATTGAATTTTTAAGTGACCGCTGGTCCCGTAGTTTTTACTCTCTCTTGAGAGGTTTTCCACGCAAAAATGTGTGTTCGTTATTTTTCTGTTTTGTGCGTTTAATTATTGACTTATACAAAGTTATTTGATTTATTGTAGTGAGGATCGATCTCAACGAGTGCTATTGTATATAGTCACAACTCAACACAAACGTTGCGTACGATAAAATTAACATGAACATAGAAATTAAGAAAGAACGAAAGAAATAATATAAGAAACAAAATTTTCACCAAGTACAAGGATGGTAGTGGACTAGGAAAAGGAAAGGCGAGGTCGTACGGGTACGAGGTAATCTATTTTTCAAAATGTCGCTGTTTTGATTTTACTGCCTGGACAACTCCAGATTAAAGTCATTTTTTTATTTATATATATTTCAAAATGGTTGTATTCATGATGACCCTAAAAGCTAGCTAGAATCATGGCCAGTAGAGTTCGGGTTAAATATGACTTGATGCATAATTGGTGCTAAACTTTACATATAAAATATTACTCTCTCGGTTCCATTTTTAATCTACGAATTGACGAAACAAAAATAAAATTAAATGTTTAAAGCGAAAGAGAACAAGAAATGTAGCATAAACGAAAGGTAACAAGTGGGATTGTGGTCACTGCCCAAATTGAAGCTTTGGGCATAAAGAAATAGTGTGTTTACAAAAGGCATTGTATAGTAGATGAAGAAGAAAAAGTCCCACTCTTTAAAAGCTAAGGAATCCATTAATCAACATCGAATAATTTCCATCCACATATAAACCATGAACTTATACAACTAGCTAGCTAGGATTTATAGATGTATTTATTTAGTATTTTTAATGAGTTTTACAAACATTTGACACTATAAAATTCACTACGATAAATATGTCATTGCTATGCAATTTTTAAAATTGTGTAAATTTTATTTATTTGTACGCACTTAGACCACTTGTAGTCATGACTGGTTATGACTACGTGCATGACTAACATATCGCTTCATGACAGGAAAAATGTATGCAATCATGACTGACTACGACTGAAACATAGACTCCAATATTTTATTAATTTTTAATTTTTCTTAAAAAATAATTACATTTAATTAAATTAAACTAAATAAAGTATATGATTAAACTACATAATACATTTGAATAAACTTTAACAATAAATATAGTTAGTATTTTTATTATTTTTTAAAGAAACCAACTATGAAAAAACGTAGAATAAAAAAAAAGAAAATCAACTGTGGGACCCGCTTCCTATGTGTTCTAGACCATCACCGTCGTCACGCCGTCGTCCACAATGGACCCGACGAATCTTATAATCGTGTACAAAATTGTTACAATTATAAGTTCGAACAAATACACAATTTTCATAATTAATAATGCATTAAAATTATTTGCATTTATAAGGGCGTACAAATTGTATTTTGTACCCACCTTTAAGTATACAAATAATTCTAGATACGCAATTTCTTAGCACGTACAAGGGTTTTTTCCCCGAATAAATTATGTACGTAGAATTAATATCCACTTTTATAAGTGAAAACAATTACTATAACAAATTGGACCAAAGAAATTAGCTTGCGATTATTACATAATCAGTTAATCCAACTAAAGTTAGCCTTAATCTATTTTACTATTTGTATAGGATAGCTAGAAACATAACTTCGTTGATTAAGCCTTCATGAGTGATGACACGCACGGCAACCAGGCTTTAACAATTGATATAAAATAAAAATACTAGCTTGTAGTTTTATCTTTTAACTAGTTATGCTCGTAATTAACTTATATTCACTCTTTCAAGTTGTCCAATAAATTATTATAACTAATTTAAGGCCCGTTCAACAATACGATCCAATTAAACTAGTTAATTTGATGAGTTTCAAATTCGTGAAACTTTAGCTTCCAGAACTCAACCAAATCATTTTTGCCATCTATTTTTCTTTTACATTGTAGAGAACATATGTATATACCTTTATACGACAGAGAAAATTATATGTTACGTAAAAAACCTCTATTACTAAGACTATTCTAAACTGTTGTTGTGTCAGTTTTGTGTCAGTTGTGCCACCTCAGCATTTACCAAACTGACACAAAACTAATATACCAGTGACAACAGAAACTGTGTCACTTCTATTTCTAGGCCCCACACCTTATTTTATTTTCCTTTTTTCCAATTTAAAACATTAGAAAACTCACATTTAAAAATAAAATTACATTCATTAATTATTAAAAAAATATATTACATTACATTTAAATATTACAACATTACATTTATCGGAAAAAAATGCGATTACATCAATTAATGAATTCTCGAGTCGCATCGTAAATTTAGGGGGAGATTCCAAATGTGTTCGATAAAAAGATTGCGAAGTTGATGATGAACCCTTGTGTCGAGTAATTCATTTTCCATACGCATTGGTATTTCAACTCTCTCATACCACGAACGTCGCAGAATATTTTGTCAGGTTTGACATATATTGGTAGGGTGTTTGGGATTGGAAAAATGGGTTATAAAAAAAAAAAAAAAAAAAAAATTATACGATTGTAGGTCTCGGTTTGGTATGGAAAAATGGGTTATATGATATTGTAGGTCTCGGGTTGGTTTACGATTTTTTCAATGAAAAAAATTATTGTAGGTCTCGATTTTTTTAAAGTTACACTTTTTAAACTTGTTGAATTATTTTAATAAGAAATATATTAACTAGTAACTCACATGAATTAAAATTTACTGTACATCATCTATATTTATCACCATTTATCCATATATACACTAGCGTTTAAACCCGTGTATATACACGAGTCATTTAATGTAAACAACGTATTATTAGACTATTCAAATGATTTTGAAAATAATTTCAATTTTAATTCGTTATATGTTTGGTAAATTTAAAGCTGAAGTACTTAAGATAACATACATATATGAAGGAATTACAGGGGCTATAAAATTGAGTTAAGAAATATACAATTAGTAGCATCAGTTTTTGATGACGTGTTAGGTGAGGTAGTGACTTAAACGGTCGTCACGCCATTAATAATACCGTATATCAGATGAATAATTCATCGCATACATAAAATAATCTGAAAGTTCAATACAAACAGTATAGTGATATACCAAGATGAAGTTAACTTTAAGCTATAATTTAATAATTCCAAGGCACTACTTCCCATGTTTATGTTTACTTAAATGTAATATTTATTCCAATAGTGAAAACCACTTTACACCCCCTTGCCATATTTTGATCAAATATCTTAGCAACTTATCTTGCAATATTTATAAAATCACAAATCAAATTCATGGGCCAAATTATTTAACGTTACTTTCATGTATTGGTTTGATCGTCTCCTCAACAATAAGATAAAACAATTTATTAGAATTTGTACCTTAAATTCATGGCTGGTTTTAAAGATATTTATACATTATTCACCATGTCGCTTAATGATGAAATAATTTTACTATGTAATCAAGAAGATAAAAAAGAAAATCTTAGATCAACCATGTAGTATGAACTTGTAAAATAGCATATTCGAAAAAGAATAAGAAATATATGCTCAAATAAAAAAGAAAGAAGGAAAATGTCAAAAATAATGATGGAAGATGTTTAATCTTTAGGAAAATTTGATCTCACAAATAAGGTTAAACTGTTTATAGAATTCAAATATCAATAGAATTACTTGGTAATTCTTATTTGAAACTATCACATAATTTTAAGGATGATATTTAATGTAGTTTTTGAATGATTATCCAACTTAACGGAGCTATCATGTCATAGTTAGTATTTGAATTGAATACTATCATGTGCAGATTTAAGATCAAAATAAAATACATGCTTAAAATACATAGTACAAAGTGAAAGATTAATTATATAATTTAATGAAGAGAAAATAATAAATAACATAATTATTTGAACGTCAATATGAATCTATGTCCATGTGATATATACATATACAAATCAACTTTTAGCATAATTATTTAGATTTAAATTTATTTAATAACTTAGAGTATGGGGGTTTAATGTTTAAATTAAAAATAAATGGACATAATTGAGCAATTGAAATTTCTGTCAATTGATGGCATTATAAAGGTGTTTCGTATATTATATTTAAGAAAGATTAAGATAAGATTTATAAGAGATATATATTATATAATAATAATAATAATAATAATAATAATAATAATAATAATAAAACTATAGTACGACTGTCTCATTGTGTTTACAATTATTAATAGCATGATAAGACATAATGAAATACGTCAACCCTATGATTGGTTGATTTTCTAATTACTTGTTCAAACTTAAAATTAAATTAAATATGAATAAAAATAAGATATGTAAAAATAATGTAATCAAAGGGTACATTTTACCTACTGATTGCGAAATCCTAACCGAGCAATTTCCAACGAATGAAGGCTTGATATGTAATTCGTCGTCACTTTACTCCTTCCAATAATTACCAAACGTAAATTTCGTAACAAGTAAAATAATACTTACATATACAAGTTACGTCAATAATTATTTTACCCGAGTATTGATCGTATCGTTTGCAACTACAAAACGATCGTATCGTTTGCAACTACAACACCACATGTTCTTAAACTACTCATTATGAAAATCAAAAGAACTGAAAGTATGAAGTCAATCACGTCACTTAGCAGAACTAAAAAGAACTGACCAAAGACATTTAAGACCATTCACAACCCATGACTGAAACTGACACGTCAGTTAGTGCTAACTCAGCGTTATGTCTGCAATTTTTAAAACTGACTGAAACTGACTAAACACTGTCAACCATTACCGGTCACTAAAATTTTCTGAGCTCCACACATTATTTAATTTTAATCTATATATTTAAAATACAAATTTAAATAAAAGAACTTTATTAAAATAAAAAGCATTACATTAATAATTAAAAAAATATTACAATAACTTAAAAAGACATTACTTTTATTGAAAAAATACGATTACAATAATTAACGTTGATGGAAATTTGGTGGAGGTTCTAAATGTGTCCAAATCTACATATCGTAAGAGGCAACCGCTTCGAACTTGATCGTTGGACAACCTGAATCACCTCGTGTGTAATGACTATTGTGACCACCAAACAATCTTCCATATCTGAATCGTAATTCATCCGATTTGATAATTGTTGGGTTGAATTATATAGATAATAGTTGTATTTGAATGTAGTAGAAAGATAATGAAAAGTGTGTGGATTGAGTTTAGTTTTATGTGTATTTATAGTGTGTTTGAGATATAAAAGAGGTTAAAAGATAAAAAATATATATTATATTTAATAAAAACGGTATTATTACCGTTATGTAACGTTTAACTTTCTATCTTCGTTTATTTAATTTTTTTTATTTCCAACGACCTAAAACTTAAAAATAGTTGATTTTTTATTGCCTTGGACCCCATCAAACACCAAACAGTTGCTCAACTCGTCGAATAACCGACATATAAACCGACACTATCCAATCGACGGAAGGGTCGACAGTTGTGTAACTGTCTATCAAAACTTAAAGAACTGGACTTTTTTGGTCCTACTACTTTTCTTAACACGTCAAAACTAAAAATAAAAAAAGAAAAAGAAAAAAAATCATGTATTTCCAATTTTTTCTCCATTTTCTCACATTTTGCTGAGAACAAACGCAAACAAAAACAAACAGAGAATGTCTTAATCGGTGCCTATAACATTCCCTGTTCTTGATCTAATGATCCATGAACGGAGCCCTGGACGTTGGCATAGGCAATGGTGTTATACACATTTATGCTAGAGTTTGTCATTTTATTACTCCGTATTAACACTGTCGTTTGGTAGTGTTCATTAGGGCTATTATAGTAATTTGCTACTCTACATAAGTTTTGGTGAAATAAGTCAAACTAAAGTGGCTGCTAGGCTAACGGTTGATTTACTAACTATATGTCTATATAGGGTCTGTAGACTTAAAGTTCTTTGTCTCGGCCCTACAATAAAAAATTATAAGTAAAGAGGTTAAATATTGTGAGAATGTGAAAAATAATTTTTATCAAAATACATTTTATTTCAAAATTTCTTCTTTCAACGATTATTTTTTAAATAACATTTGTAAGCTACGATGAAAATGTAAATTAAAGTCTTTTAATTTTTTTAAAAACCTTTTTTTAATAGTTGCTACTGTTGTGTTGTGCTTTTTTTGTTGTGTCGAACACCAAATTAAGAGGATGTTTGGGATTGAGTTTTGAAAATAATTTTTTAATTATTGCGTTTTGGAGGCAAAAAAATCTAACAATAGTGTTTGGAAAATGCTACGGAGTATATATTTAGAGAATATGTAAACATGTCGAATTTTGTCATTTTACTTGTTAATTTATGTAATAAAATTAATTTGCCAAACATTGAAAACAGATTATTTAATTATTGTTACATCAAGAGTATCAGAATCAAATCTAATCTAAACACTATATTAATGAATCACGTTCAGTTCTGTTACGGTTGATTATTTATTTTTTGATACACTCCGTAACTTTCAATATTTTTTTAAATTTGCTCGTCTCAATCTTCCAATCATCACATCTTAGGATATCATTTTTTTTAAGTTGGTGTTCTTTTATAAATATTAAAAAAACAGTTTATCAAACTTTTTTATTTTCGTATTTCTTAGATTTTATTTTGTATTTTATTATATTTTTCAAGTACAAAATTTTCCTGAAGTGTCCATAAAGTTTATTTCTTTATCTTTAGTTATAATATATAAGGCAAGTCTTTAACTTGAGATGACATAATAAGGCGCCATGTATCATTTTTTTTTTTTTTTTTAAGAGTATTACAGGTGTATTAAACTTTTCATGGTTTAAAGCACTGTCACATCAACATTTTATCTTTTCCCATATAAGTTCTACAGTGATTGAACTTTAAATTTTTTTTTTTTAAAACTGACACATAAGTGTACTATTATATAATGTTTATATTACTTATGTGTAGTCTTTATATTTCAATAACTATGTAAATATTACTAATTTTAGCATTAATTATATTAATTTAAAAATTTAGTAATCTTCGAAATTTATTAATACATAATAAGGTTTCTTTGGACGCTCCCACATATTTGCGTTGGAGGTGCTCTAATATCAATCTTCTTAATATTTTATTCTTAGTTTCTTTTTTATACGTTAACCTTAATATTATCATTAATTTACAACTTAATCTTAACCTAAAAGATTAATATATATTTTATTTATAATATTTTCACATCTTAAACTTTACATAAACATTAATATACATATTAACCTTAAAAATCATCATTTGAAAAACAAAGAAATATAAAAAACAACATACTTCTTAAACTTCATAAAAACAACATAATCTAAAATTTTGTTTAAAGTATATTAAATAATCTTTCATTTGTGTAATGGTTTTGAAATAGTCTTTCAGCATGTATGACATATGAACAAATTTCATAAGACATGACAATATCTCTAAGTTTCACGAATTATTCACTGAAGGTTTTGGTTCGTCTACGTGCATACTCATTCCCTTTAATAATTTACATTTACATTTCATTTAATTTAAGACGATTTTGTCATTTATTTTAAAATTTTCATTGATTCCAAGCTTGTTTTTCTCTTTAACATTTCTACATATCATCGTTTGTAACTTATTATTTGATTATTTAAGTAACATATTTTCTTCTTTTTGAGTAACTTTGTGGCTATTAATTAAATATCAGTTTTGAAGTTAATATACACGTAACACTTAAAAAATCAATATTAACATAGTTTGGGCGGGGCTATGTATCGCACAACGTACGTATTTACTAGTATATTCTATAAAAAGAGTTGTTTATACTGAGTTTATAATATGTTTTGTTAATAATTAAATATATATATATATATATATATATATATATATATATATATATATATATATATATATATATATATATATATATATATATAGTGGGGATTAAGAGGGAAGTAAAAAAATGGGGGAAGGAGGAAAGCTATTCCTAGCCATACATTCTAGTCAACTTAAAAGTCAACGCGGTGGCAAAATTGTAAATAACTAAAAAAAATTCAGAATATTAATATTCATTTGGAAAGAATGTTAATCAAAATTACAACTTAATATTTTTAAACATTCCTTTACGATGAATGTTAACTCGTATACATTATTATACACTGATGAATGTTAAGTTATCTCGTTCAACAATGTATAAAAATATATATAAGTTAATATTCATCATAAATTATTGTTTATGAATATTAATTGTAATTTTGATCAACATTCATTCCAAATGAATGTTAACGTTCTATTTTTTTTTTTTTTGTAAAATTAGATGGTTAATGACGACTATAATTAAATTAATTACTTGTTTATAAGTTTTGTATCTTGAAATTCGTTTAATTTTATTGTATTCATTAGTGAATCAAAATTTTCACAAAAACCCAAAAGTTATACCCAAAATTCTTAATATTTGATGAATATGAATCATGACGAATTGAAAATATGTATGAATGCCTTTGATGAATTTGAAATTTATAATGTTTTTATTGATTTGCATGCTTTAATTTTGAATTTTAAACAAAAATTGATGAAATGGGTATTGTATATGAGTTGGAGAAGATACAAGAAAATGTATGGTTGAAATTTGCTTTCCTCTTTCCCTCAAATTTAGAGTTTCACTCTTGATCTTTATACTGAGTTTATAATATGTTTTGTTAATAATTATATATATATATATATATATATATATATATATATATATATATATATATATATTATAACAAAATAATTATCTATAGAATACTATAAAAAAGATAATAATAAACAGCAATGAAAAAAATGATTTGACAAGTGTATAATCTTATCTTATAATAAATATAATATAAGAAACACCCTTTGTGATGTAATGAATTAAATTAAACTTACCATTGATCAATTAGGTCCCTTTATTTTATCAAATTTTAAAAGTTAGACCTAAAAAAGATTTATACATTTATTCCCAAAATAATAAACAAATACAAATTAAACCTAAAAAGATTTATACATTTATACCCAAAATAATAAACAAATATGTTTTACTCCAATGAAAATCGATCTTCATGTTTATGAAGTTTTTGATACAATTTAATTTGGGTTAAGAGTTGCTTCAATTTGTTTTATGCAGGTTGAACGATTGACTTCTCATAATTGAAAGTATATATTTTATTCTTTTGATTCAATATCTTTATGAATTTGAATTTTGGACTTTAATTAACCTAGACATGTGTGGGTATGATTTCAAAGTTTGCGAAGCAATTATAAATACAAGGGGAAAAAGAAAGTGATAAAGTGTAGTTATAATGCTTTGAGGAATCACCACGAATCGATCATAACGTTATGAACTTATTATGGATTTATGACTCTTTTTTATAAATGTAAAATGACAAGGATACCTTAAGAGTCAAGATGATTAATAGAAAAATTAATTCGTCAAATTGTAAAATATTTAGTCTATCAAAAGGAAATCACAATTTAGTATTTAATTTCATTATTTGTCTGTAATTTATTTATATTTAATAAAACAACGACAATGATTAATGATTTATGGGCATCTTAGTAGCCAACGAACAATTAATAAAATATGGAGTACCTAAAACAACAAAAATATGCAAGTCAACAAATTTTTTTGCATATAAACTCATCTTATAATATATATAAATATATGTAAATAAGCTATCAACAACCTTCACATAATAAAACTTTAACAAATCGAATTACTATAATAATATATCATTCATCAATACCGGAACGGCCTACATATGTTGATAATTTGATCCCGAAAAATACCAAATAATGTCATGCATTGCACTCTCATTGCATTGTACACACATGATATTGAAAAATCAATATAACTAACAATATCCTATACAAATAAGATTACAAATGTGGTGTACAAGTATATATTACATATAATATAAGTTATGCTCTGTATTTCTACTTAATCACTTATACTTACAACATTCTATTATTTCTTCAAAGTTTTAATTTGCTTATGTCATTTAATTAGATACCTTACAATTCAATGTATTTTGACTTACATTAAATGCTTGGCGTTGAACATTTACTTTCTACACCATCGATTTCGTATTTTAGTTTCAGACAAATCGCATATCCCTTAACTCATAAAAACATTCTAAATTATCATATAACGATTCTATCGATATTTATTAATAACAATTACAAATTCATAGGACCGTGTGTATACACGGATTTTAGAACTAGTAATACTAACAAAATATGTATGTATAAATTCTCTAAATAATAGATCCCCTAAATTTTATTACAAGTCAGTATATAATTTATCTATGTATGCATTTAAGTGTAAAAGCGCCCGTTCAGGTGAGACGTTATTGGCCCAAAATTTTAGAGCAAAAAATGTTTTTTTGAGAAATAGTACGGTTTAAAAAATTATAGAGCAATGGGTAGCCCTGTGTATATGAAACGCCCTTTAACTTTTTTTTTACACATGTAGTACGCGGTCCTAGTATAGGTACACGATCGCGTACTTATCACATACAGGGAGTACTCGATTCTACCAAAGGATATGCGATCGTGTACTCAGTACGTAGAAAGTTTCTGTTCGAGTTTTAGTACAAGGTACGCGATCCCGGAAAAAGTACGCGATCGCGTACCTATAACGTAAAAGCTTATGGTTCATTTTCTTCACTAGGTACGCGATCGCGTGACCCTTACGCGATCACGTATTGGGTCCCGAACAAGACATTCTGCACAACTCAAGTTTTTGACCCAATTTGAAATGCGCATAACTTTTGACTCGTTTGTGATCAAGACATGAAATTTTGCAGACATATTTAATATGACCTAACGAAAGTTTCCCAATTGGCACTTTACCGATAATTGCATTTTCAATGGTTTTGGACTCTTAATCGAAATATGACCATTTTGAATGCTTTTGCAACTAAGGGTGCAACCACACTAGCTCACTCTTATTGCAACATTTTCAAAAGTTGAAAGTATAAACTTTAACGCATTAACATGTAACCAAATCGTCCAAAACGCCTTTTCGATCAGTTTCAACAAAATGACCCGTTTGAAAATTCATTTCGACCCATTTGAAAACCAACAACAATTTGGCAATTTGACTTGCAACTTCATCAACACAACCGCAAACTCATTCACATTCACAATTGCCACTTATTATGATTGACCGAAATTTAACTCTAAATATTTTGATCAATATTACCATGGAACGTTTAAATTACATAACAACACCTTAACCCTTTGGTGAGTGATTTCAACTCAAAAAACTTTTTAACGTAATCCTTTTACACAACTTCGTACTTAGCAAACTCCATTACAAAAGATGATCATATTCAATGATCAACAACTTTATCAACTGGGCGTTTCTACATATCAAGAGCATGATCAAAAAGATTAATTACTACTAGCTTGTAGCAAGTCCACCGCTATTCTCTTTTGGGCTTTTTATCCAAATCGCCCCTTGACCCACTTTGCTCACCTACATACATCAATAACATAATAGTAAGCAAACATACTTAGTAAGTGTCACACCCCCAAAACGGTAAGTTTACGGTTAGCGAGTGATCAGCGGAAGCATTTGTGTACGAGCGGGGGTCGTGACGTAATAGGATCATTACAATACAGAGCATATGATTATCGCAGAACAAAGTGATTAAGATGCCATAAATATAGTTGTTACAAATGCTACGACTTTACAAGTCGTAGTAGTAGTGTTGTTGAAATACATCAGTTTAAGTGAAAACAATATTCAAATTCAGGATTTCGTAAGTATGATCAAAAAGTTATGATTATACAAAGGAAATCACATAAGTTCCATAAGTGGCATCCTAACTCGTCTTGGGAGGTCGTTGTTCCAAGATGCATGCAAGTCTTACGTGAGTACTAATTCCCTGAAAAACATAGTAGAAATCGTCAACAACAATGTTGAGTGAATTCACAGGTTTATTATCGTTGTGAAACCGAGTTGTTTGTAAACTGTTGACGTACAAGTCAGAAAGTGATTAAACCAATGATCAAACATAGTTTTCGTTTTCGTTGACATACAAGTCAAATAAGTTTCATATTCGTTGGAATTTATCCAAAAGTTTTGTTGAAAACGCATCTCCAAAATATGTTTCATTTAGAACGTTTTAAGAGTATTCTAATAATATTGTTTGTTAGAAAATCCGCAGGTGATCTAAAGTAAGGTTTCATTTTCGTGATGTAAACACATCAATTCGTATACGTTTGGAAATCATTCCAGTGTATAAATCGTATGAACGCATTCCTATATAGTTGTTTGTAGGAAGAACACTCCTATATAGTCGTTTGTAGGAAGACATAGACGGTGATCCCCCGAAAGGTGAGCTAAACCTTACGAGTTAAAGTAACGCAACCCAACCCCATAACCAAGCCACGACACAATTCGTTGTTTGCCTAATCGAACATGTAAATATACGCTCCGCTCTTAGTTGAAGGGACGTCACCCCGATAGTACTATCCGTATAATCAGTGGCTAGGGTCACCTAGCTAATGGTTATAGTCTGTAGCCATAAGGTCTTCTATGCACTACATTTTAAGTCATTGTTCGTACTAGGATTCGTTCTCATGTTCCCCAAAATAGTATGAAAAATTATTTCATAAACAAATAGTGTTGTGTAATCGCATGAAAATATTCATAAGAAACTAAGTTTTCGCATATATTATCAAAACAGTTGCTATGTTTTCCACCCCTAGTTTAAAAGCAGTAAAATCAGTAAAAGTAGGGGCTGTGAACTCACCTCGTGAGCTAAGTAGTGAGAGCTAGCATGTAGTAGTAAAAGTGTTGCCCAAATAGTGTCCCTTAACGCCCTAAACGCAAGAGATAGTTTGTATAAGTAGCTGGCTAACGGCCAACTATGTTAGTTGTTCACTCGTTAAAAGATCCTTGTTGTTTAAAAATATGTGTACGATTCATTGGTGATGTTTCTGAATAATAGTATTTCCCAAAATATAATTATCATGTTACGATTTGCGTTTGTGCATAATATTATATACGTATAGTTGTTTGTCGTGTGTATATATGACTTATTCGTTGTGTGTGTGTGTGTGTGTGTGTGTATATATATATATATATATATATATATATATATATATATATATATATATATATATATATTTAGTCTGTTATATATTTATATATAGTTTGTTCATTATATATATATATAGTTTACGTTTGAGTAATTTTGTATATATATAGGTGTCGCTTTTGTTATTCACGTATATATATATATATATATATATATATATATATATATATATATATATCAGTTTCGTTTTCATTTATTTGTAATTGCAAAAATGTCGTCTTTGGTTTCTCACATATTGCCATTATTTTTGTTCGAGTTTCATCGTAAAATATTTAAAATGTTCGTTTCGAGCTATAACCTAACATTTTATGGTTTGGTTTACGTTTTTCGTACCGAGGCTCGTTTTCGGTTGACTTGGTCAAACGTGTTCGGTTTGACCCGAAACTTTTAGGAATGTCCTAAATACGTTTATAGAGCTCGGGAAAATTGTCGTTGCGTTTTGTGTTTAACCCGAAAGTTTCGTTATTTAAAACGCACCAAAACAGTCCCTAAACCATGTTTTTAGAAAAATAGGTTCGTTTCCGAGCTCGATTTCACTAGTCACTTGTTCATGAAAAATTCCGAAATTTTTACACAACATTCCCACATATCTTAACTACTTTCTGTATTTTTTTTCATAATTTTTAGCTAAGTGAAACTCGCTAAATAAATTCGTGACCAAGGGTGTGTCCAGAAACGACTATTTTCGACATATGTTCATAACTCAGTTTGTAACTCGATTTCGGTGTATTTTCAGGAGATGAGTTCTAAACGAAAGTTGAAGCTAACAAAATTATCAAGATTTTCCAAGTGGTCCCACACATTTTCGTTACTCACACGATTTGTTATGATTTTTCAAGCATCATCTAAAAATCTGTCTAGAAAACGATTTTTCTAAAAGTTTAAGTTTCTTTGTTTTTGTTAAGATTCTTAGCTTGATCTTTTACAAGATGAACTTCTAACATGTTAGAACACTTGAATACATGAAAGAATAGTTAAAAGGTACAAGCTTGAAGATGGAGAATGAAAGAAAGTGATGGTGATGCTTAAAGCTTGTTCTCCTCTTTTCTTTGCAACCTTGAAGATGATGATGATTTTGGTGAATGATGATGTTGTTGCTGCTGATTTTCTGCTGGTTCTTGTCGTGGGGAAGGGAAGGGAAAAATGGGTGAGGAGTTGAAAGAAAAATGAAAGAGAATAGTTGAGTGTTTGGTGTGTTTGTGTGTTGAAATGATCAAACAAGATCACGGGGTAAGGTGGTGAGGAGTATGGCCTCTTTGAGGCAGAATTTTTAATGGGTCCCACCATTATGGGATGGTTAAATCTTGTTTCAAATTTTACGTTAAGTCCCGTGGTCGTTTACCCGTTAATCGCGTATACATTTTAATACGTTTATTCGTTAAATTCGTTAACGGTTTAAAAACGTTAATATTTTTCGAAGTATTATTTTAAATATTTTATTTCGAGTTTACAAATTATAAAATTTGCTTCATTTGGTTGTCGGGTTCGTTTTACGTGTTTTTGTCGCGTACATTACGTTTTATATAAAACGTATATATGTTTTTGTTTAATCGTTATGCTTTATTCGTTAGCATAATATTTTCAAGTATATAGTTACTATAAAAATAGTTTTACGTTATTTATAAATTTCGTATCACCAATGATCGTATTTGTTTGTGTCGGATTTAATCCGATAAATTTTGCGCGTAATTATAAACAATTACGAAACTCATAATACTTCGCGTGTTAAAATAATGGGCTTGCTAGACTTATCTCATAAAAATAGTTTTGAATTCACTAAACAGAGAATCTGCCTAAGACATGCATGTGATTACAGTACGGGATTATATCGTAATTGGAGGAATGTCACAGTAAGTAAGGGAAAACATAACATCAACTTTACAATAACATAAGAACATGACACGAATTAAGGATCCTCAACTCCATACATCTTGACTCAAAGAGTCCATACCATGGTGTCAAGAACATGGTTGATTGAATACTCTTGTATCTCAATCACCACCCTTGAATTCCACCATTAAGTGTAATCATTGAATACTCTCATATCTCAATGACAACACTTCATTCACAACAATTAAAAGGGTACACACTTGACTACTCATTTGCAATTTAAGTGTTACCACTTAATTACATACTATCCCATTACTTACCTTAGATTAGTGATCAATAAGCTCAAGCAACTCTTTCCACTCTTTTATCACCTAAACATATCAATATAAATACACGAGTTACTTACAACTCAATTTCAACTCATTTATTTTTAACTAGCTAGAATTCAAGTGTGTTACCTCACACACCTAAATCCCTAACTAATTTACCATACACTAAATTCATAACCTCAGATATACTTAACGGTGATTAAGTCATCATTCAACAATCAACAACAACTTATAATCACCATCATCTCCTATATTATATACATACATACTAGATGACATTTCATAATCATCATGATTTCATACTTAGCTCTTTAACACCCAAATCATGAAATTTAGGTTCACTTGCTAATTAATAACAAGTATACATCAATCCCCCACTTCAATCAACCTCTTTTTACTTAAACCCTAACTAGGGTTCATAACTAAATCATGAACTCAAGGGTTAAAGAGTGTTATTCATACCTTAATTGACTTGAATTAATGATTAGAACCTTCAATTTATCAACCCTTAGCTCAATTTCGATTTCTTCTTCTTGCTCTTCCTTGTTCGTACGGTTTTAAACACACACACTTACATATATCTCTATCTCTAGTTTGTTCCAGATTTTGGAAGGAAGGAGGGGATGTATATATGAACACTTTCACTTTCTACCCTCGACTTACATAGTTAACACTTTTAGCCCCTCAACTTATATCTCATTTATGTTTCTAACCCATAAACTATATTTGTATTTAACACCAAATACAAATATAAATGTTTAAATAACATACATTAATATAAATATAAAACTTACAAAAATTTGGGGTGTTACAGTATACTATACACGGATTGATCCCTCGAAGTATAAAAACGTTTGAAAAATTGCTTTTTATTTGATAGTGCAACTAACCTTTATATAGTGTTGTTTATAATAAATGGATAATTATTTGAGAATGCATTCAACTCGTCTATAATGTCTATTGTGTACGCTACTTATGTTTTCTATTTTAATGTATCCAATTTTTAAAGATCATTTTTAATGTATTTTGTAGTACTTTTGATGATGTGTCACCTTCTACGAATGTAATGTGACACCTTAAACGGATGACACGTCAACAAAATACATTAAAAAATATTTTTAAAAGTTGGATGCATTAAAAATGACAAACATAAGTAGGTGCACAAAATAGACATTAGGGATGAGTTGGATGTATTCTCAAATACATATCCCTATAATAAATACCAAATGGCTATTTGGTCTCATGGTCACATATTTGTGTTTATTATGCAGAGGTTAGGTTACGTGTTCGATTCCCCTTTTAAATTTTTGTATGTAATTTACTCTCCTGCTTTTTTTTCACCACCACGTACGATTGTTATTTTATTTGCTTCTCACCTTTTAGCTTTAAGATCCACATTATAAATCATTTGTTGCGAAGGACGTATATGATTTAATAAATTTTCAAAATTTTGAATCAAACTTAGTTTCGACGAGTTACATAGTGAAGTGGACCATAAAACAAGCCACGAAGCGTAGCGATTCGTTATTTATTTCGTGCTACCCGCGATAAAAGTTTCTAGATTTGTCACTGTACGGACTAATCATTAGATGGGAAGAAGATTTTTTTTCTTTTTTAATTCTTTTTTCTTTTGACTAATTCACCTAGTTTTTCAAATCATTTTGTGCATTTTAGTTTGTTAATGTATGACACTTTGAAATTCAGTGGTGTCCATTTTTGATGGTGTGAATGGTGAAGAATGGTCCAAAAGTGTAACCAATTAACCGACTAATACACCTTTAACGACTAGTGACGACCAAAATGACCATTTTCACATGATCTTAAAAACAGGTAATAAAGAGAAAAGCGACATAGTACCGATGACCTAAATCTTATAATCGAAACAAAATACATAGTAAAAGGTTAGGAGTATTTAATTTGACCAACTTTAGATCATATATTATGCATAGCTTTATCCATCCGTCAATTTATAAAATTTATTATATAATTACCGTACAAATAAAAAGCACCATGCATGACATTATTATGTATAACCACTTTTATTATCTCATATATATATAAATAAACTAGAAACCTTATTAAGATTTTTATATATTAAAATTATTAAATATACAAAGAATTGGAAAAGTATATATAAAGCGGGCGGGATTATATTTGAGGATAAAAATGGTGCATGCCTGCCTGGTGAATTATATGACTTTCCATTGATGATTTGATTAAAGTATGGAACCAACATTCTCATGGTATGGCTCCACTTTTCACAGAAGCTGAACCATTTTCTTTTGGCCTATATATACACCAGTAGCTAGCTAGCCAGGCTATTAAATTGATGGGTGGGTGGTGAGAGATAAAGCTAGCTAGCTAGCTAGGTTATTATAAATAAAAAATCATGTAAGACATTATATATATATATATATATATATATATATATATATATATATATATATATATATATATATATGTGTGTTGAATGTAGAATGATAAAAAAATGTAGAATGAAAAAACCAATAGGATTGCTCCATTTCAATTACTCATTTCCACTTTTTTTTTAAAGCTAAATATCTCACAAACCGTATATCTATAAGTTATAAAAATTACACCGTTAGAATCAACGTCTTTTTATCTTTAATTAGAGATCTCACGTGACATACTTTTGATGAACTTTTTTTTTCGTTTTCTAATGGATATGTGAAATTCGTAATAATAAATCACATGTGATTTAACACTTACATGTAAATATATTTACAATCAAATTATAAGTTTTAAATTACTATCTATAATCACATGTGAATAATCAAATTTACAATTATAGGTTTAAAATCACATAAAAATAATTTATTTACTCATAAATCACATGTGATTATAAGTCACATTTTCTACGATCCAACAAAAAATGAAAGAAAAAAAATTGTCGAAAGTATAGCTTGTGAGATCTTTAATCGAAGAGAAAAAGACGCTGATTTCGAATATGTAATTTTTATAATTTTTGATCATGCTGTTTGTGAGATATTTAATTTTAAAGATACGAGTGAAAATTAGATTTTAAAGAAATGGAGCAATTCTATTGGTTCTCCAATTCTTTACCTTTTTAGCATTTTACATTGAACCACCTTTTATATATATATATATATATATATATATATATATATATATATATATATATATTGTTATTGATAAAGAACAAAAAGGGTATGTAGTTAAATGTGAAGTAGATTAAATTAAAAATAAAGATATATCAATGGGTGGGCAAGATGGGAGGCTGAAAATGACTTGTGAAATAATTCAAAACTGAAAAGCCAAGGATCATTTTAATTTGTGGGCCACACTCTATACAATACTTTACATATCTTTCAATCGCATTTGCATGTTGTTATTGGTATAAAATGTATAGTGTGTGTGTAAGATTGTTATACTTGTTAGTATGCAAAATTTGTACAAGTTTGATAATGGCTTATAAATAAATATTTGCTATTGTATAAACTTGGTGAATTTTTCATAGTGTACCCAATATTATCGATGACTTGACAACTAAATATGTTGCCACCTCATGACACATCATCGAAACCATTGTGACGTCACCTCTTTACAATTTATTGGGTGTCACGTGTATACAAAATAGTAATAATTCAATATATTCAACTCATAATTTGATATATTTTGATGCAGCAAGACTCCAATAATGAAAAAGTAAGTAAAAATGTAGGAAGTATAGTATATCTAGGTGTATGGGAAGTGGGCCAGTGGGGTTGGTGGTCCAGGAGTGTGGGAGAGCCCAAAAGATGTTGAGAAATGGACACGTCTTCCCAAAAAAGACAGGCTGTTAGCGTTAGCATGCATGGGTTTGAGATTGGGATCAATGAAACAGCAACCCTTCAATAGTATGTAATGTAAATGTATACAATTACAAACCCACCCAATTTTTCCATTTTTACAATTTTCTTTTCTAAATATGTACATCACATGTTTGCATATGTTGTAAAACTGATTTGTGTTTTGTCAGATTAGAATCATTAGATTTGTATGATCCATGTAAAAAAAAAACTGATATAAATAAATAAACCCTTACTTTAAAAGGAAAATGTAATAAGAAATAAATGCTTATGACTTTATAATTAACATAGTGACAGTGATAGTGATTATAATATAAAAGTATACAATACTAATTCTTGAATAAACAAATATATCATGTAATGTCTTCAAATGAATAGATAATCTCATCAGGGCAAAGTCAAAAAAATTATTCAAAAAAAATAATTAGAGGTCAAATATTATTCATTTTTTTATGAGGGCGAATTTTAAAATACACTTAATAATAATAATCTTTTTTACATTATATTCATTTTATATAGAGGGGGCAGCTAGCCGTCTAAACTGCTTTCACATTGTCTCTGCCCTGCCCTTGAATGTCATAATGGTTATTAGTAACAAAAGTGAATTTTCAAAGATCGATCTTGTGCAAATATTGTGAGTTTATCAAATGAGATCGTCTATATATGTTGATTTCTAAACTTTAGGGATATCATTCTTAATGACACAATTTTTATGCCGTATAATTTGTATCTTTCTATAATGTATAGCTAAGCTATCTGGTTAATAGTTGAATAATCAGTCGAGCACATATAAGATAGAGCGGACAATCTAACCTTGGATTTGATATATTCACTTTGATTTTAATATCGACAAGATTTGAGAAGTTATAATCAACAAGAGCCAAGAGCATTGATGTTCTCATTTTCATAATGTACAAAACGATGTTACTAGTGCAAGCATTTGTCACGTGCAATGTTGTACGTGTTGTTAAATATTTTATATATATATATATATATATATATATATATATATATATATATATATATATATATATATAATATTTAACAACACGTACAACATTGCACGTGACACATGCTTGCACTAGATCTCCTAAATTTGATGAATTCTAAAATCATCGTGAGAGAAATACAAATGTTATTTGATGGGGTAGTAAACATGGCGTTATGGTTCCTTTGGAGATATCGAAATGATATGGTGTTTACCTCGAAGAAGCCTACCAAGTACTCCCTAGAAGATGATGTTAGACTTTTTTCTTATATTTGAATCTCTAGTAGAAATAAGAAATATGTAAACCTTAAGTGGATAGATTGGGTTTGTCTACCAAATTCAATTTTATCCAATACGTTGTAATTGGTTTTTCTTGCTCTAGTTTCTTGCTAGTAGCTCAATTCAATTTGCCGTTAATATATATATATATATATATATATATATATATATATATATATATATATATGAGTGGGATAAAGGGAGAAAGTTTTTTAGGGAGAGAAGAGGAAGAATGATTTTTTGATACTATGATTCAGTATTTTTATTTTAAGATTCAATTTTTTATTATCATAAACTTTTGAATCATAACAACAAAAGACTAAATCTTATTAATAAAATATTATATATATATATATATATATATATATATATATTACCAGGATAAAAAAGAAGGAAATTTAGGGAGAGAAGAGGGATAATGATTTTTTACTATGATTTAATACTTTATTGATATGATTCAAATTTTTATTAATAGAATTTTATATTTTATTGCTTTACAGGATTTTTCTAACTTGTGCTTTAAAGGCATAGGTTAAGAAGCAGTTAAGGAGATCAATACTTCTCTTGAATATATAAGTTTGAATATATAAGTATGCATTAATTAACTTAAATTCTTTATTTCTTTCAAATTTATCCTTTCACTATTCAAACAATAAATTAAATTTGTTATTCACATTAACTACAAAATATAGTAAACCAACGTTAATTTACTGAAAGTATAATCTTACAATTTTTATCATTTATTTGCCAACCACACTACAAAATAGATATAATATAACATTTCGGAGATGTTAAATGGAGTTTTTATTTAAAAAATCCAAAATAAAATAAAACGAAAGTTTGCTATTATGTGTTCATATACAGTACTACAAAAGATCAATTGAGTATAGCTCAAGTGATATCATCACCTCAAATGTTCAGACTTCATATGTGTGACCGACAAGTCAGGAGTTCGAATCCGTACCTCAACACATATGAGTGATTTGCGAACATATGATTTGTACGGTGTTAATGTTCCTTACGAGTAGATGGATTAAAATATGACAGTAGTACCCTTCAAATTACTCTTTTACAGTACTACATAAGTTCAATGAGTTTTGTAAATCTTAAGATGTAGTGATGATATATGTGGATAAAGAAGAATTGAGCATCTTTCTCTATTATTTTTAGTTGTTCACATTTAATTTGGATGAAACTTTAAGTACCAAAGAAATAATAAAAATTTGGTCATGAATCTCATATATAAAATTTCAAGTGTTGACAAGTCATGATGCACAACATTTTACAAGGATTGTGCATCAAAAAAGCTCCAAAATTGTGAACTACACGCGTTAACACCAAAAATCTTCCCTGCCATTTTTAGAGTTATATAAAATGATTAAAAAATTAGAAATTTACGAAACTACATGGCAAGTGACCAAGTCAGCATTAACTTGTTTAAACAAGACCGTCTTTCAATTTTCGTAAGCCTTGAAAAAACATGAATATTATTGAAATGAAGCCCTATATCGAGCTATAAAATGTTTTTCTTATACTTTTTTGTTGCGACTCAATCAAATTTGAAACAACTAGGACATATTTTTCTATTTGCAATAACAATCAAATTTTATATATATATATATATATATATATATATATATATATATATATATATATATATATATAGTTGTACATTATGGTGAATTTATCAAAAATAATTGTAGAAATATCATTACTCATTTATTAATATAGAGTATAATAATAATACTAATAAAGAGAAATTAAATTTATTTATAGTAAAAAAATACTAATCATTAACGTAGAATATAATTGTTAGGATTTTTGAAATATAAGGATAATATTGTCATTTCTCATTTTTGAATTGATTTTAAGACAAAAGTCAAATACATTATATATCAAGTATAGAAGTGTAGATTATTTAGTTATCTAGGAGCTGTTTATTTTTTAATTACTAATAAATCCAATTAAATTCATTATTAATTCGTATATCTGTTAATTACAATGTGAAAAGTTCATTTGTCACCATGTTTATCAGAAGAAAGATGAACGTTGTTTTACTTTTCATATTAATACTCATACCCTCGATAAAGTTACTAGATGAAGGGTAGACGTTGTAATTTAGATATACAACTAGGCCCGTTCAAAAATACCCGTATCTGAATCCGTTATTCAAAAATTAAAAAACCCGATCCTAAATTATGAAATGAATTAAACTTAGCATGAAACGAATTAAACTTAGTAATTTCATAATAAAAAAAACTGTAAAATTAGTCTCCTATATTACTCATATTGCATGAAATGAATTAAACTTAGCATGGAAAATATCCATTATTTTCAATATCGTAACCCGACGTTACCTATCTTCAGAAACAAAAGAAGGAGTAGTGAAACGATTCACAAACTCTGTTGTTTCAACATTTTGTTGTCCATATCATTGATTGGGCAGTGTTTGTGACATCCTACACAAAAAAATGTTTAAAAACTGGTTAACAAACTAGGAATTGTGAGTAACTATGTTTTTAAGACTATTGTAATACTTTTACTTGAGTTATTTAAACTTGACTTACTTTTCGTAAACATCCTTTATACTTAACTTCTTCATAGTGAATTATTTAAACATGAACTAATTATTCAATAGTATGGTAATGAGTTTTAATGATATCTTAATACATCCAAAAAATTTAAATTGAAGAACTTAAACCCAAATACTTAAATATTTCATGGTAAATAAACAAAGATAGCAGTGCATAACAGAATCCAGGGGTAAATACCCCCAACCCGAGAAACCGATTTAAAAAAAATATATCTACTTCATAATATTTACCGTAGTGATCCCCAAAAGATCAAAGCACTTATCCAATACCACTAAAGTTGCCTCATACAGCAATAATATGCTTGTCTCCGCAACAAACCCAGACTGCTAAATATTCAAACTTACGCTAAATCCCAACATAAATAATGCATGTATTTTAAAAATCAAATTACTTTTTAGAATAGCAAATTCAATATTGTATGAGTAAAAGCTTTGGTAAGTAAATATATCAATGATCTGGTTTCTCCAAACCTAGCAAAACTTCCAAAATTACACTAAAATGAAAGAAAGAAAAAAAACATGTCACATTTTCCTTTTTAAAAAAATCAAACAAATTTTTTGATAATTAACTTTGATTTTAAGAAATGCAGAAATTACATTCAATATTGTATGAGAAAAAGCATAAGTAAATGTACCATGCACACGAAATCATTGCAACTCTTAAATTTCTCAGATAAATCATAAAGGTATTTACACATCAGATGTGGCAATAAACATAGACGACTCTTTGAGAACCTGTAAAAGAAAGTTAGATTATTAATACAATAATATGAACAAGATAACTTAAATCAACCATACGTTAAATAGCATATTAGAAGAAACTAAAATGTTTTAGAGTAACCTAGAGAAATAAAACCAAGTATTCAATTCCAAAAACGGTGCGTTAAAACTTCAACTAGGGTTTTGTAAGTTTAAAGGAGTAGGATAAGTTCATTAAGATATTCGTCTGACCTCAGTGAACTTGAGTAAATGGAATCCCAACATATGTTCTTCACCTTCCTCATATCCTTCATATTTCTCCAATGTTAAATCTGAAGCCTGTTTCAAACATGATGCAAGTTTAGTTTATTTTAGACATGGTTATAACAAGGTATGTGGCACGTGCTTCGCAGCCTGTATGCATTATAAAGTGTTAACGTTAACTTAATTAATTGATAACATCAAATAAGTACATATTTAATTAACAATATTTCCCTGTTTTTAATACATTAATATTGCATTTATGTGATTTTAGATATTTATTTTATTCATATTTGCAATTAGGTGTAATTATGGCTTGAATCTGAAAAAGAATGGAAAAAGGACTAAAAACGAAGAAAAACTGAAGAAAAGGATAAAAGTGTAAAAAGAGAATAAGATTGAGGCTGGGTCGCGGAAGAATATTCTGGAACCTGAGCCCAACCGCCGGTTGGAGGCTAACGGGCCAAGAGGAGGTGGAACGCACGGCCCAACCGCCGGTTGGATTTAGGGTTTTCTGAAATCTATAAATAAAGCCCTTAACCCCAGAATTGAGGGAGAACTTCTTTAACCCTAGTTCAGCAAAGGCTATTTTCTGAGGGTTTTAGGAACGAATTAGAGACGCAGGATTGCAAGGATTTGTCTATGACAAAGCTTTCGACGCGCTTCACGATTCGATTTTTCTTAATCTAGTTTCATATTCAATTTAACATATCGTTTCTTTGGATATTGTTTCTGATTTTGTATAACTTAATCATGAACTAATTTATTGTGTATTTACTTAGATAATAATACCTAGATGATAGTTTGAACGTTTGTTTACTTGGAATATTAATTTTATGAAGTTTATGGTATTTATCTGAAATATCCATCTTATTTAATTGATCTTTAATTGTTACTTAACGTGATTAATCAACCTTTTCTATAACGTAGTCTTGTCTAGGTTTATTAATTATTTTCAATTGTTTAACTTGTTAAATAAGTGTGGCTTGAAACTTTAATCAACGATATGTTAAGAGTAATAATAATTATTGAACATTTTTAATGTGACAGTTGTCAAACGACGATTATTAGATTTTTGTTGATTCAAGGTCGCTAGGATAAATCGCAATAAACGGTTGAATTGCTTAATTAAATAAAGAATAGGTAGACAACACATAGAAATGATTTATTGTGTATTCATAACGAGTCTTGTGTCTCATCTAGACTTTATAAGAATTGTTAACTAGATAAGGTAATTTTCCACAAAATATTTATTCACAATAAATTTATCCAATGGTGTAAACTTACATGATAACTGGAATCTAGGGAATAAAAGTCTAAGTAAATACATTCCTTATGAGACACAATAAACTTCATAAAATTAATACTCCAACGTAAACACACATTAAACCTTCATCTAGGTTTTATTGTCTAAGTAAACACAATAGAAAATTAGTTCATAGCTACGATAAAAGAATTCATAATTAAACTCAAACAAAATAACATTGTCTAAAAAGAATAAGAATTGAAAACCAAACCGAAAACCCGAACAATCATCGCGAGGGTTGAAAACCTTCAAACCCTAAACTTCCTCACTCCAAATTCGTGCTTAAACCCCTTCTTAAACCCCAAAGTCGTATTAGACTTTGGTTATTTTGTATGGTTAAAGGCTAGGTGAATGGCTCTATATATAGATTTGTAAACCGACATCCAACCGGCGGTTGGGCATGAGCGATAAACCGACATAAAGCCCGTTAGCCTCCAACCGGCGGTTGGGCTCGGATTCCAGAATATTCTTCTCGCGTCTAGCTTCAAATCTTCTTCCTTTTTACACTTTAATCATTTTTCTTAAATTCTTCTTCATTTTAAGTCCTTTTTCCATTCTTTTTCAGATTCAAACCATAAATACACCTAATTGCAAATATGAACGAATTAAGTATCTAAAATCATATAAATGCAATATAAATGTATAAAAAATAAAGCAATATTATTAATTAAATATGTATTTATTTGATGTTATCACTACATTACGATCTTTGTGGATGTAGAGGGTGTGGATGAGGGTTTTGTCGGAGAAATTCTTCTCAAGAGTTGGATGGAGAAGCTTATCCATTCTTGAAAAACCATTTCGGCAGTGATGCGAGATGGGAATACAAAACCAGAATTGATGCCACTGTCACTTTCCAAATCAACCTCATGAGTATAACGATTAAGATTCAACAAATGCACAAACATTTCAAATCTGGGCCATGGATTCAGTGATTGTAAAACATATGTATGTATTTATGTTTTAGTTGTTATTTTTATTTTCTTGAAGTTAACTAAAAACTATTATTGTAATCTGTTGGATTTTTTAAAAATGGATCCGAGGAGTCTAAAATTTCAGCTTCAACGTCGCAATCTAAGTCGTCTTCAAAATCAGGGGGCTCCAGAAGACACAAAAAATAAGCTTGAAAGCAAAATCGGGAAACTTGCATTTGTGTAAGATTGTCACTCTATTTACGTTAATTAATGATTAATTCTAGCTATTTACAAATGGAAATTACTCTTTTGGCTACCTGATTAATATTCGGGTGTTTGAAATTACTCTTTTGGCTACCCGATTTCTAAGTTTATTATTCTAGTTGGATAACACAAGTTTAGTTTATTTTAGACATTGGTATAACAAGGTATGTGGCTGATAGCATCAAATAATGTCATACTAGATCATAACCCGCAAAATTTGCGGGCTACACCATGAACAAATCATATGACGGGATAAAATTAGATTACTTATCAAAGTATACTTATATTCATAGTTGTATATAGTGACACATATGTTTTAGGATGTTGAAGTTTACAAATTAAAAACAAAATAATCTTACTATATGTTTATATATTTAGATAGGATTAATAGACAAATAGGTTACTCAACTTTGTGAAAATGTTCAACTAAGATACCGGACTACTAATTTGTTCGATTGAATTACTAAACTTAATAAAACATGATATGTAGGTTACTTAACTTATAAATATTAACACTAAGATCATTATATTTAACTTTTGAATTCAAGTATGTTACCTGACTTATAAATATTACAATGCAAAAAAGTCTAATTTAGATATGAAAATAGTTTAGTAATTCAATTGAACAAATTAATAGTACAATAACCTACTTGAACATTTTGGCAAAGTAGAATAACATATTTGTCTATTAACCCATTTAGATATTGTTTACACTATCGAATCCGCTAAAATTATATGTATACATGGAATATTTTATTTAGTTGGATAAATGAAATATGTAACCAAAATGAAAATGGTAAATTATTGGTAAAGTAGAACAAACTTCTGACATCTTTTACCTATAAGGTCTTAGCATTTTTATTTATATACCCATGTATTAAAAAATAAGGAATTTTCCCGAAACCTGAATTGCCACAAATTGTGAGATGCCAAACAATACATCCCAAACGATTAAACCTGACCCAAAACTTAGAAAACATGTAGCTTAGTAATTTGTATCATTCTATTCCTTTCTTGCCTCAAGTTCGTCCGAAAGGGTTAAAAAAGCTCATCCATAACCATAACACATAAACACATAACCAAATCGCGTGTATTGTAACAAATTATCTATGGCCACGCACTAAAGGATAATAAAAAACAATCCCCAAAACACTAACAGATTATAAGAATCTTCGAGACTTGGATCACTACGATCACTTATTAGGTTCTTTATGTAAAAAGCAGTAAGCTACCACTGATTCCAAAATCCAAATATACCTGACAAACCTAGACCCATATACTTGAGCTACATCCTCTGCTGCAGCTAATCGTTGAAATTTTGTACTTTCTTCATTGTCATACTCGAAATGGTCTGAAAGGTTAGCATTGTAAACAACCTTTTGTTCCGAAGAAAGATTAGAAAGATCAGTGAAGAAATTATGAGATTATTGCCGATAATAAATAGTTGCTTGTAGCCTTGTACCAACCTTTTGTTCCGAAGAAAGGTCTGAACCATAAAACACCAAATCATTTTCAGCATTCAACAACGATGTCCTTAAAATCAGATATAAATTAGATATTCCACAATCAAATTCTTTCGTTGGAGTTAATCTTCAAATAAACTTCTGTCTTTCTACTTCTTTAAAATTGTAGATAGAAATTGTATTACTCACATACTTTTTCTCAGTATCTTGCTTCCCAACTTTTGACTTCGATTCACTTGGGATATTTGTGTCCGAAAATCAAAAAGTCATCCTATAAAAGGAACACAATTAGAAAACTCAGAACAAAATTGCAAAATATACTACATGTATGCATAAATTGTTGCATATTAAATCCCATGTGCAATCAGTAGTTTCATATGCACATAGCACATGGTATGTTTGTTCTCATAACTTCGCATAGCAGCCATGACCAGCTCCATTTTTACCACAACGGCTTCATTTTAGCTTATTAGCCCGTGCCACTTCTGATTCTAAATTCTATACAAGTCCATTATCGTTAAAGAAAATTAGAGGAGTCCTGCATTAATAGATAAAAATGTGAAGTATAATCCATCAATTTACTGTATCTCCTATTTTAAAGTTGGATAGCATATCAGTTATGACATATTATTCATATGAACATGTATAATCTTAGAGAGGTTGGTCACATCTACCACCACTTCCTTTCCTTGGGCATAAGACACAATTTCTCCCCTTTCCTACACAACACACTCGAAAAACAAACAACACATTATAAAAACTTTTTAGGTGATCTACACATTTAATCTCAATTAAAGACATCACTTAAGAGATATAAAAAATTGGGTTATAAAACTCACCTCCTCTGTGCAATCGGAGGTATGGATAAAGGCACAACATCAATCGCTGGTTAATGCAACGAATGGACCTATTACACAACGAAGTGTAATAGGTTGATGCTTATCAGCCCCTAAATGAGTTTACCTATAAAACTCAGCAAATTGATCTTCAAACAAAGGTAAATAAAATATAATAAAGAAATTACTGAAGTTAAACTTAACAACAAATTAAGTGTATTCGATCCATACATCTCTGAAAGCAAAGACTTATGAAACAAGTATAACAGGTACATATGTTATAGTCAAAAGCATGAATGCTGAAATCACCTGCAATATTCATTAAATAAATCTAAGCATGATTCATGGGGATGCATAAACAAATATGAAAACTAAACAAAATTATATATAATATTCATAGGCTAGGGATTTTAACCATTCATGATACAAACACTTGATGTGTAAATAAACATTTCATCAAACATTTGGCGTGCATTACTCAACAAATCTTAGAAGTCAAAAAACAGTTGCAACTTGTATTTGAGGTAAGAACTTGAATTCAAATTCATGAAAAACAGAAGTTGAAGTCGACTCACCAAATCAGATAGCAAGCAATTAACTTTTGAGTCATAGACGGTCTGATGTGATTGAATCTGAATGGACATCAAATAAAATAAATACGATACTTGATGAACACAATAATATTAACAGTTATTTCACATAATGTAAAAAAATTAAACGCAAATCTGTTTCCATCTTCAAACTTTTATCTTTCATTCTAGAAAATCAAAAATTCAATCAAACTTGCACAAAAACTTGGGAAAGGGAAGTACAATTCGAGTAGGATTATTAATATAGCTTTGCTTCGACAACATAAAAACTTTAACACGGATACTCCAGTCATCTCTTCCATCATGAAGCTGATTCAATGGCGTAAAGCCTTCTTCCGCTACCATTACTTTGTTAGTTTTTCAAAACAGTGGTAATAGCTACGACGCCTTTTGTTTCAAAAAATCAAAAGTAGGGAATTGTTTTTTGTAATCCATTTGCACAGAACCGATGTTGATTTTTAAATTAACAAAAATAACAAACATAGCTAAAAGTGTGCAATTAGTTGTATTTTTTTCCGGAATTTATATAATTTTTAAATATAGAAAAGCCCTAGATTAATGGCGATTACCTAGCGACTTTGAAAATCCGGTGGAGCAATTTGCGCTAGGCGAATCCAGTGATGCAAATGAATGAATCTGAAATTTAAAACAAAAAAACACATGACATCAATCTATCTATTTTCAAAAATTACGCAGGAAATCTATTATCATCAACGAACCGTTTTTCATATGTAATTCACCTTCTTTCTCCGAGAATATCAAGATTGCTTTTAGTTATCTTCAAAGTTCATAGATGATATAGCTTACAAAACAGCCGTTCGTGCTCCTCATGAAGTGCTGAAACCTCGTAATTTAGTTCACCGTGTATCGGCATGTTAAAAGTGTATCTCAAATCTGAATTTTAATAACAGAATAAGCCCTAGTTTTTTTTTATCAATTTTGAAATGTAACTCCTGAATTTTAAGTAGGTAACCTATACATTTATATTCATTTAAAAAATATAAACCCAAAAATAATTGCACCTATTTAGATTATTTGAAATTTAAAATTGATATTAAAGGCTACTAATAGGAGGTTAATTTTGTAATTTTGTCAATCATTTAAAGACATATTACATAAACAAATTTAAAAATTTAAATGAGTGGTGTAGATTATTTATACTAAATCAATAAGGGGCTTGGATTACATTTAAATGAAGTAATTCAAAATTGTTTACGCATTTAACCTCCTCTTATAATAGTAAAAGGAGATTTATATAATAATATTCCCTTATTTCTAAGTCTTTTTATTGCAATTTAATTATAAATGCTACTGATTTTGTTTATATTTGCAATTAATTTAACCTAATAGGTGTGATAATTAGAAAACAAATAATTATAGACTCAAGGCTAACGCATAGTCAAGAATGAATCTCAATGATCTGTTGATACTTTTAATAGCATAATTCTTATGTTGGTAACACGCATGAGTGTATTCAAGAGAATCTAGTATTAAGGTAAGGTTTATTAGGAATTAGTTAACCTTAACAGGAGGCTATCCATTCTAGTAGAAATCACCATAATGACTGATCAATATACATATATGAAACCTGAGTCGAGAAATCAGTAATCTAAGTAAATACAAACTTATCTATCTGATTATTCCAAGTTATCTTTTTTATCTTATAATTGTTTTTAATTGCTTTTTATTTATTTTTATTAATTAAATTACGTTCGTACGGAACTAAAACGCACCTCTTTTCTATTTGTAATTTGTAATTTTGATTAATTAATAATTTGAATTTGCGCTGATTCCATGTGGTTCGACTCGGTCTTACCAAAGTTATACTATAATACGAACATGTATTCTTGCCTGGTTGTGTTTAAGTTAACTTTAGTATTTCCATTTATTTAAAACTTGTTATTTTTAACGACAATTTAAATAGCACATCAGTGGCACGTGGTTCGCAGCCTGTATGCATTGTTAAATGTATGCATTCTTCTCAAGAGTTGGAGGAAGAAGCTTATCCACTCTTGGAAAACCATTTCGGTGGTGATGCGAGATGGAACTCCGTGGTGTTGACTTTGAATTTGGTATGCTTTACGAGGAACACCTAATAGAAGGTTCAGAAAAACTTTCTTACGATGAAAGTTACAGGGCTATGGGTTATATGATGTAACCAAAATTAAGATTGGGTACCAGGATTTCCTCAACTCCTTTAAGTGTATATCAAAGTATAACGAAGGATTCAGCGAAAAAGAGTTACATAACTATAAACGAAATACTAAGCAGATGATTCCGACAACTGTAGTATTTATATCGGAAGCTACACGATTTAAGTGGATCTACACTACGATCTTGGTGGAAGTAGACGTGGTGGGGTGAGGGTTTTGTCGGAGAAATTCTTCTCAAGAGTTGGAGGGAGAAGCTTAACTGTTAACGTTAACTTAATTAATAGTTATTGTAAAATACTAGAAGGAGAAAACTGATTCGGGCCCAAATATTTTTGATCGGGCCTTGTGTTTCTGGATGCTCACGACCGTGTAACTATAGGGGTTTCACGGAAAAGGTCGTCACTTGGGCTATGGAGCTCCGTTTCATGCCCATGAGCTGGCGAATCGAAGCTTGGGACGAGGCCCACCTCTTAGTACGTATATCAATCTAACCCTTGAGGGTGAAGGTGAGGCGGATAACGTGATGTTATATATTGATCGGAAGACTCTTTATATCATTGGTTTTAGAGTCCGTGGTGTTTACTTTGAATTTGGTATGCTTTACGAGAAACACCTAATTGAAGGTTCTGAAAAACTTTGTTACGGTGAAAGTTACAGGGCTATAGGTTATGATGATTTAACCAAAATTAAGATCGGGTACCAGGATTTCCTAAACTCCTTTAAGCGTATATCAAAGTATAACGAAAGATTCCGCGAAAAAGAGTTACATAACTATAAACGAAATACTTGTTGGGTCACAAGGTTCCCAAAACTTAGATACAGATTAAATAACAGTTATCTTAACATGTTAGTTTATATCCAAGTTTTATATCAAACAAGTTTAAATTAATCTAGGCGGAAAACAAGATTAATTTTGACACAGAGTTTATTATGAATCAAAGTATTATTCACAATAAAGTGTTTGTCTCACACAGATGACAAAGTATTCAAACCCACACAGATGGTTTGAATACGATCCAAGTATTAGTATATTAAGATACAATTATCACTACAAACTTTAACAGTTAGTGTGGTAATGCTTTGAGCCTAAGCTTAAAGGTCTTGTATACTATTTTGCTTTGAGTGCTTGGATTACTTGGATTCATAGCAGTGCTTTTTGAACTGCTATTTATAGAGCTGGGTGTAACTCTATATTATTCAGTTCATGTAGTTGTCCAAGGGATAACAGATTCATCTTGGCCAACTTTGCATGCTCCCTTTTTGCTTTTCTTGGAAACAGAAAAAGCAAAAGGTAAAAGGTTTCTTTGCTGAGAAGAAAACCTTTGTTCGATGTTTGACCTTTCTCAAACATCTTATCAGTTGTATCTAGCCTAAGGAAAGAAGAATATCTTCTGTACATTTGTAATTTATTCTTCAATCTGTGCTCTTCAGTTTGTGATCTTCAGTCTGTGAACTTCAGTCTGTGAAGCCTTCTGTATTCAATCTTCATTCTTCAGATGATGAATTCATAAGTCTTCAGGAAGAGCATGGCTTTCAGTCTGTGAGATTCTTCAGTCTGTGCAGCACAGACTCAGAAACAATTCTTCAGTCTGTATAGTACAGACTCAGAAACACAGACTCGGGAATTTCACTAAGTTTCCTGAATACAACTAAGTTAGATTTTGACTCCTCAGATTTATAATTTTAGATTTGATCATTGTTTTTCCCAACAATACTAAATAGATGATTCCGACAATTGTAGTATTTATATCGGAAGCTACACGGTTTAAGTGGATCTACACTAAGATCTTGGTGGATGTACAGGGTGTGGGTGATAGTTTTGTCGGAGAAATTCCTCTCAAGAGTTGGATGGAGAAGCTTATCCACTCTTGGAAAACCATTTCGGTGGTGATGCGAGATGGGAATACAAAACCAGAGTTGACGCCACCGCTACTTCCAAATCAACCTCATGAGTATAACGATGAAGATTCAACGAATGCTCAAACATTTCAAATCTGGGCCATGGATGCAGTGATTGTAAAACATATGTATGTATTTATGTTTTAGTTATTATTTTATTGAAGTTAACTAAAAACTATTATAGTAATCTGTTGGATTGTTGAATAATGGACCCGAGAAGTCTTGAATTTCAGCTTCCACGTAGCAATTCAAGTCGCCTTCAAAGGCAGGGGGCTCTAGAAGACACAAGAAATAAGCTTAAAAGCAAAATCGATAGACTAGCATTTGTGTAAGATTATCACTCAATTTACGTTAATTAATGATTAGTACTAGCTATTTACAAATGGAAATTACACTTTTGGCTACCTGATGAATATTTGGATGTTTGAAATTACTCTTTTGGCTACCCGATTTCTAAGTTTATTATTCCAATTGGATAACACAAACTTAGTTTATTTTAAACATGGGTATAACAAGGTATGTGGCACGCGCTTCGTTAATTGTTAATTGTTAACGTTAACCGTTAATGTTAACTTAATTATTAGTTATTGTAAAATACCAGAAGGAGAAAACTGATTCGAGCCCAAGTGTTTTGGATCGCACTTTGTGTTTCTAGAGGCTCACGACCATGTAACTATAGGGGTTTCACGGAAAAGGTCGTCACTTGGGCTATGGAGCTCCGTTTCATGCCCATGAGCTGGCGAATCGAAGCTTGGGACAAGGCCCACCTCTTAGTACGTATATCAATCTAACCCTTGAGGGTGAAGGTGAGGCGGATAACGTGATGTTATATATTGATCGGAAGACTCTTTATATCATTGGTTTTAGAGTCCGTGGTGTTGACTTTGAATTTGGTATGCTTTACGAGAAACACCTAATTGAAGGTTCAGAAAAACTTTGTTACGGTGAAAGTTGCAGGGCTATAGGTTATGATGATTTTACCAAAATTAAGATTGGGTACCAGGATTTCCTAAACTCCTTTAAGTGTATATCAAAGTATAACGAAAGATTCCGCAAAAAAGAGTTACATAACTATAAACGAAATACTAAACAGATGATTCCGACAATTGTAGTATTTATATCGGAAGCTACACGGTTTAAGTGGATCTACACTAAGATCTTGGTGGATGTACAGGGTGTGGGTGATAGTTTTGTCGGGGAAATTTCTCTCAAGAGCTGGATGGAGAAGCTTATCCACTCTTGGAAAACCATTTCGGTGGTGATGCGAGATGGGAATACAAAACCAGAATTGACGCCACCGCTACTTCCAAATCAACCTCATGAGTATAACGATGAAGATTCAACGAATGCTCAAACATTTCAAATCTAGACCATGGATGCAGTGATTGTAAAACATATGTATGTATTTATGTTTTAGTTGTTATTTTCTTGAAGTTAACTAAAACCTATTATAGTAATCTGTTGGATTTTTGAATAATGGACCCGAGGAGTCTAGAATTTCAGCTTCTACGTCGCAATCCAAGTCCCCTTCAAAGGCACGGGGCTCTAGAAGACACAAGAAAGAAGCTTGAAAGAAAAATTGATAGACTAACATTTGTGTAAGATTGTCACTCAATTTCCGTAAATTAATGATTAGTATACTAGCTAATAACAAATGGAAATTACTCTTTTGGCTACCTGATGAATATTTGGGTGTTTGAAATTACTCTTTTGGCTACCCGATTTCTAAGTTTGTTATTCCATTTGGATAACACAAGTTTAATTTATTTTAGACATGGGTATAACAAGGTATGTGGCACGCACTTCGCAGCGTGTATGCATTTTTAATTGCTAACGTTAACTTAATTAATAGTTATTGTAAAATCCTAGAAGGAGAAAAATAATGCGGGACCAAGAGTTATGGATCGTGCCCTTGTGTTTCTGGAGACCCACGACCGTATAACTAAAGGTGCTTCACGGAAAACGCGGTAACTTGGGCTACAGGGCTCCGTTTCAGACCCAAGAGCTGGCGAATAGAAGCTTAGGACGAGGCCCACCTCTTGGTATGTATATCAACCTTACCCTTAACGGTGAAGGTGAGGCGGATAACGTGATGTTGTATATTGATCGGAAGACTCTTTATATCATTGGTTTTAAAGTTCGTGGTGTTGACTTTGAATTTGGTATGCTTTACGAGGAACACCTAATAGAAGGTTCAGAAAAATTTTCTTACGGTGAAAGTTACAGGGCTATGGGTTATGATGATGTAACCAGAATTGACGTCACCGCCACTTCCAAATCAACCTTATGAGTATAACGATGAAGATTCAACGAATGCACAAACATTTCAAATCTGGGCCATGGATGTAGTGATTGTAAAACATATGTATGTAACTATGTTTTAGTTGTTATTTTCTTGACGTTAACTAAAAACTATTATAGTAATCTATTGGATTTTTGAAAAATGGACCCGAGGAGACTTGAATTTCAACTTCTACATCGCAATCTAAGTCGCCTTCAAAGGAAGCGGGCTCCAGAAGACACAAGAAATAAGCTTGAAAGCAAAATCTGTAAACTTGCATTTGTGTAAGATTGTCACTCAATTTGCGTTAATTAATGATTAGTACAAGTTATTTACAAATGGAAATTATTCTTTTGGCTACCTAATGATATTTGGGTGCTTGAAATTACTCTTTTAGCTACCCGATTTCTAAGTTTATTATTCCAATTGGATAACACAAGTTTAGTTTATTTTAGACATGGGTATAACAATTTATGTGGCACGCGCTTCGCGGCCTTTATGCATTGTTAAGTGTTGACGTTAACTTAATTAATAGTTATTGTAAAATCGTAGAAGGAGAAAATTGATGCGGGCCAAAGTGTTATGGATCGGACCCTTGTGTTTCTGGAGGCCCACGACTGTGTAACTATAGGGGCTTCACGGAAAACGCCGTAACTTGAGCTACAAGACTCTTTATATCATTGATTTTTGAGTCCGTGGTGCTGACTTTGAATTTGGTATGCTTTACGAGGAACACCTAATAGAAGGTTCAGAAAAACTTTCTTACGGTGAAAGTTACAGGGCTATGGGTTATGATGATTTAACCAAAATTAAGATCGGGTACCAGGATTTCCTCAACTCCTTTAAGTGTATATCAAAGTATAACGAAGGATTCATCGAAAAGAGTTACGTTACTATAAACGAAAGACTAAACATATGTATTTATATCGGAAGCTACACGGTTTATGTGGATCTACACTACGATCTTGGTGGATGTAGAGGGTGTGGGTGAGGGTTTTGTCAGAGAAATTCTTCTCTAGAGTTGGATGGAGAAGCTTATCCACTCTTGGAAAACCATTTCGGTGGTGATGCGAGATGGGAATACAAAACCAGAATTGACGCCACCGCCACTTCCAAATAACCCTCATGAGTATAACGATTAAGATTCAATGAATGCACAAACATTTCAAATCTGGGACATGGGTATAACAAGGTATGTGGCACGCGCTTCGCAGCTTGTATGCATTGTTAAGTGTTAAAGTTTACTTAATTAATAGTTATTGTAAAATCCTAGAAAAAGAAAATTGATGCGGGCTCAAATATTATGGATCGGGCCCTTGTTTTTCTGGAGGCCCACGACAATGTATCTATAGCGGCTTCTCGAAAAAGGCCGTAACTTAAGCTACGGGGCTTGTTTCAAGCCAATGAGCTAGCGAATCGAAGCTTGGGACGAAGCCAACCTCTTGGTACGTATATCAACCTTACCCTTAAGGGTGAAAGTGAGGCGGATAACGTGATGTAGTATATTGATCGGAAGACTCTTTATATCATGGGTTTTAGAGTCCGCGGTGTAGACTTTAAATTTGGTTTGCTTTACGAGGAACACCTAATAGAAGGTTCAGAAAAATTTTGTTACGGTGAAAGTTGCATGGCTATGGGTTATGATGACGTAACCAAAATTAAGATTGGGTACCAAGATTTCCTCAACTCCTCTAAGTGTATATCAAAGTATAACGAAGGATTCAGCGAAAATGAGTTACATAACTATAAACGAAAGACTAAACAGATGATTCTGATAATTTTAGTATTTATATCGGAAGCTACACGATTTAAGTGGATCTACACTACAAACTTGGTGGAGTTAGGCGTAGTGGGTGAGGGTTTTATCGGAGAACTTCTTCTCAAGAAGGAGGGAAAAACTTATCCCCTTTGTAAAAACCATTTCGGTAGTGATGCGAGATGGGAATACAAACCAGAATTGACGTCACCGCCACTTCCAAATCAACCTCATTAGTATAACGATGAAGATTCAACGAATGCACAAACATTTCAAATCTGGGTCATGGATGTAGTGATTGTAAAACATATGTATGTATTTATGTTTTAGTTGTTATTTTTATTTTCTTGGAGTTAATTAAAAACTATTAGTATAATCTGTTGCATTTTTTAAAAATGGATCCGAGGAGTCTAGAATATCAGCTTCTACATCGCAATCTAAGTCGCCTTCAAAGGCAGGGGGCTCCAGAAGACACAAGAAATAAGCTTGAAAGCAAAATCGGGAAACTTGCATTTGTGTAAGATTGTCACTCTATTTACGTTAATTAATGATTAATTCTAGCTATTTACAAATGGAAATTACTCTTTTGGCTACCTGATTAATATTCGGGTGTTTGAAATTACTCTTTTGGCTACCCGATTTCTAAGTTTATTATTCTAGTTGGATAACACAAGTTTAGTTTATTTTATACATGGGTATAACAAGGTGTGTGGCACGCGGTTCGCAGCCTGTATGCATTGTTAAGTGTTAACGTTAACTTATATAATAATTATTGTAAAATCATAGAAGGAGAAAATTGATGCGGGCCCAAGTATTATGGATCGGGCCCTTGTATTTTTGGAGGCCTATGATCGTGTAACTAAAGGGGCTTCACGAAAAATGTTGTAACTTGGGCTAAGGGGCTCCGTTTCATGTCCATGAGTTGGCTAATCGAAGCTTGGGACGAGGCCCACCTCTTAGTACGTATATCAATCTTACCCTTGAGGGTGAAGGTGAGGCGGATAACGTGATGTTGTATATTGACCGGAATACTCTTTATATCATTGAGTTTAGAGTGCGTGGTGTTGACTTTGAATATGGTATGCTTTACGAGGAACACTTAACGGTGAAAGTTATAGGCTATGGGTTATTATGATGTAACCAAAATTAAGGTCGGGTTCCAGGATTTTCTCAACTCCTTTAAGTGTATATCAAAGTATAACGAATGATTCAGCGAAAAAGAGTTACATAACTATAAACGAAAGACTAAACACATAACTATGACAATTGTAGTATTTATATCGGAAACTACACGGTTTAAGTGGATCTACACTACAATCTTGGTGGATGTAGAGGGTGTGGGTGAGGGTTTTGTTGGAGAAATTCTTCTCAAGAGTTGGATGGAGAAGCTTATCCACTCTTGGAAAACCATTTCGGTAGTGATGCGAGCTGGGAATACAAAACCAGAATTGATGCCACCGCCACTTCCAAATCAACCTCATGAGTATAACGATGAAGATTCAACGAATGCTCAAACATTTCAATGAATGCTTTTAAAAATATGTTAGAAGATATATTTTGTAAGAGTAAAGCTAGATATAAACATTATATGCGATTGTGTAAGGATACGGATTCCATTTTTTAACCGCCAATTGGGATTGTCCTACAAGATGGAATTCGACTTATAAAATGTTTGTATGTGGTTTACGCCAACGTTCAACTTTACAAAGTTTTCATGATCAACTTGCCTTTACGGGTATAGTTATACCATTTTCAAACCAAAATTATGATGTTATTATAAAAATAACCGAATTTTTCAAAGTTTTTAAAACCGCAACAACTTTATTATCGGGTATTTATTATCCTACAATTCATTTGGTACTTAATCAAATTTATTTAATGTGTGAAAACTTAAGCGAATACGAATTTAATGGTGATGTATATCCACTACTGGTAAGGCCCATGAAAGCAAAACTAAAAAATATTTCAAAGAAATGTCACCGGTAATTAGTTGTGCCGCCGGATTGAACCCATGTTTGAACATTAGCGGGTGGAACTACTTATCGATTCCATTTGTAATGATTTGGAGTTGAATGACGAGGACCCATGGTTTGCAACAAATGCAAAAACTTATTTTAACAAATGTTTTAAAGATTATTTTAATGTTTATTTTCAAAAATATGATTCAAGAAATGTTTCTTCAACTTCGGGTTCGGCATCGTTTACTCATCTACTTCTAGGGATCCGATGATTAACTTATATAATAGTTTAAAACAAGAAACTCTAAACGGGCCCAATGAATTCGCACAATTTGATATTTTGGCTTGGTGGAAAGGAAGGGAATCTCAATTTCCCGTTCTAACCGCCATAGCCCGAGATTTACTAACCGTCCAAGCTTCTACGGTAGCTTCGAAATCCACTTTTTATATTAGTGGCAGGGTATTATCTATACGAAGAACAAGACACATACCGACATCATTAGAGATTTGCATTTGCTTGAAGGATCACTTAGACGTCGCGGAACGTATACAACACATTTCAAGTCTTGAAGGTGAACTAGAATACGAACAAGATATACACGATGAAGAGGTGGAAGCGGGTTTAACATTCTCACTTTCCGATGAAGAAATCGCTCTCGATGAAGCTTCGCGCAAGGCTAGCTCTGAAGAAGATATCGCTCTCAACGAAGATACGAATTATACGATTTAAGTTTTACGTTCGTATATTAATAAAAGTTGGAGTATGATGAGTTTATTAAGTTTATGTTTCCATTCCAAATGTTCGAATAATGTATTATGAGTTTATTTAATAAAAGTTGAAGTTTACGTTTTTTGAATTTATAATGCTTAACTTTTTTTTTTAATTATTTAAAAAAATCGGTTAATAATCGATTTTTGTACCCGAACCAGTTTGTAACCGGTTATTATTGATTTCAGTTTTCAAGCTTGGTAACCGGTTTTCGAATAACCGGTTTGGTTATTGTAACCGAATCGGTTTTTGAAAAAACTGATCTTGTGCACGCCTACTGCTATATGCTTTTATTCTTCTATTTTTGATTTTTTAATTTTCTATTAGTATTGGAGTCTTTTATTACGAGTTCAAGCTTTTAAAACTCATTCCTGTTCCTACAACCTGGTCTCAAATTGGATGTGTATGTTCAATCTTCGTCCTCTCCAAAGCTAACACTTCGTGCACGTGTATGTGGATACTAAATCAAATTTCATAATCGTTTTTCTATCTTAAAAAAATTAATAACTTACAAAATCAATCAAAATTAATCAACAATTAGGTGATCAAATACGCTAGCTATCATGGTTGTCGGTTAAAGGACTATATAACATTATATAATATGAAGGAAAACCTTTTTCTAAGAAGACGGTACGCGTTCGCTCACCCGCAAGGAGTATCAACACCGGACAAATCACTTGTCCGTAATAACCCACATACGTTCGCCCACCCGCAAGGAGTATCAACACCGGACAAATCACTTGTCCGTAAATAACCCACATATGCTGATGCATGAATTTGAACCCCTGACATGTCGATCATACATGTGGAGTCTGGGCGTTTCCGGTGTTAGTACCATTGCTATGCTCAATTGATAAAAAAAAAAAAAAAAAAATTCCAAACAAGAATAAGTAATTAAAACAAATTTTAATGCATCACAAGGAATGAGACATCAATAAATCTTCCTCATGCAGATGACAACAATGATGTAAACGTTGCAAACTTCTTCTCCAAGTAATTCTTCTCCTTAATCAAGAACATCGATATCTTTTGTGTACACGTTTTCTTTTCGCCTCTCGTAAATGTGTAGCTCCTCAAGTATCTTTGCCTGATCGGAATCTCATCAGCATTGTACGGTAGGACCATTGGACGCTGCCCTTGAACATCTTTCATAGAGTCTATATTCATTAGACTCTTTAAGAACTCTTTATCGGCTTCTACGCGTTTGTAGGTATTTAGAGTGCTTTTGATATCCATGTAAATTGATCGGACAGTTTCGTCCGTGTTGATTTTGAACAATGGGATTGATTAGCATACGTATTATAATCATGATACCTCTTGGAGGATGATTCGGGTTTTATATATAACACAACAACACATGAAAAGATTTTTGAGTAGTTTCCTTATGGCATTAGAATTCGAATTACGTACATACGAATTATCAATGTAACAACCAAAGGTTCGATATATATTCACTTACCAAAACAGAAAAACATATGAATTATCACCATTCAATATTTAAAAAAAAAAAAGTTATAAATATTTTTTTAACTAAACTGTAGCTCCTTCCTATATATGGAGTACTAAATTACTTATTATCCTAGATAAGTAGATAGTAATAAACGTTTGTAAGTTTTATGGGACACGAATAACTACTGAAATAAGTATGAAGTAGAAAATGTCAACTTGCGCCTATACATATACTGTAATCATTTTTTGTATGCACGTGTGATGCAAATATGATACTCCGTATGATATAACCCGGTTCATGACCCTCACCCCCTACGGACCCTTTGCTCAACGAACCAATTGTGCGGGAACGTAAGTACCCCTAAATTCAATCAATCAATGAACGAACCAACTCTGATTTACTGGTCCAGTACATCAGTCGGCTACACATTATTTTAAACTGTTAAAAAGATGGATTGCACACCAACTGCTCGACGTAATTCCCATCAAGTTCCCGCCTTTTAAACTTCTTCAAATGATTCATACATAACAAATATCGATCTCAGAGGGCTTTTGACATGTGCGGTTGCCGTTATATACTATACAATGGGTATACTTGTCAATATATTTCGTTTAAAAGTTGCATACAGACCTAGCATACAGCAAACTGCAAATATGTGCATGAGTTTTAATGTTCATGCTCACAACTTTGCCAGCAAGTCTTGTAACAATGCGGTTTCGCTTTACCTCGAGCGAGCGAGGCTCATAGATAAGATACGTTTTAGTCTCCGTTCTAATTCTTCAGACACGCTGATTTCTATCTTAAACGATCCTACTTTGGACTCTTTTGTAGTCGCTAACGGGCTTAAATCTGCTCCATCACCTGACGCTGCTCTTTTGTTGATTGAAACTCTAAAGAGAATCCCACATTTTACTCATAATCAAAACACTCTTTATGCTTTGGCAAAAATACTTGCAAAAGCTCGTGAAATTGGGAAGTTGAAGGCACTTGTGAATGGTATAGACTCAGGCAAGTTTACGAACGTTGCTCGTGTTAGTTTTATGGATCAAATGAAGTTGTATGCAGCTGCAGATGATCTTGATTCTGTTCTAAGTGTGTGGCATGAGTGGAAAGTTTCTCAAAAACGGCCAAATATTGAGTCGTATAATATTATCATCGGGCTTTGTGGGCAGACAGGAAAAGATTATGAGGCTGTTAAGACTTTCTGTAGGATGATTGATGAAGGAGGGATTCCTAATTCTCGAACATACACTGTAATTATTGAGCATCTCTTGAATTCGGGACATTTATATCAAGCGCTGAAAGTATTTAACTTGCTGCCAGCTATGGGAGTAAAACACACTTTAAGACAGTACTCGGTTTTGGTACATGCATTTTGTGGTAGGGATCGATTTGATGTGGTTAAAAGTTTGCTTAGTGAAATGCAGGCGGATGGGATTTTACCTACACGACTTATGCTCATGTCACTGCAACGAATGCATGATGCAGGGTTTGTGGAAGAGACATTAGAACTGATTAAAGAAATGTCGCCTGATAAGAGGATTGAAAACGTGAAGTTGTCTGTTGTTGATTTTGATAATGACGATAAGGATGATCATGATGATAATGAGGATGAGGATGGAGTTAAGTTAAGACCGTGGTTTGACCCAACCATTTTGGCGAGTTCTTTGCGTTATTGGAGGCCTGAAGAGGTATCAGCGCTCGAAGATGCAAAATTTGTATGGACAACACGTCTGGTAACTAAGATGGTTAGGAGTTTCAGTTCTGCTGAGTCAGCATGGGAGTTCTTCTGCTGGGTTGATAATCAACCGGGCTTCAGTCACGACGTTCACACAGTATCAAGGATGATCACCAAATTAGCTCGTGAAGGATGTGTTAATATGGTCGAACAACTCATATTCAGGATCAAAAGTGATGGTATTCAGTTGCCATGTAGTATTGTACGAGTGATTATCGATTACTATGGAATTTCAAAGAATGGTGAAGCTGCTCTTAAGGTTTTCGAGGATGTTAACACCCTTTGTGGTACATTGTCAAAACACTGTCTTTTGTCCCTGTATTCATCTATTTTGAAAACATTGGCCAAGTGTAAAATGGATTCCGAGGCCTTGGATACATTAGACGAAATGATTTTATCTGGAGTTCTTCCGGATATTCAAACCTTTTCAGGATTATTGCATCATTTTGCAGTTGAGGGGAGCATTCAAACAATGCAGAGAATCTTTGGGATGGTTAAGCAGAGTGGTCTAAAACCTGATGCTTACATGTTCAAGGTTCTAATATGCGCGTATTGCAACTCAAACAGAGCTGCTCTGGCTGTTAGAGCCTTTGAAGATATGAAAACTTTTAATCTGAGGCTTGATGTGCAGACAAAGCGTTTGCTTGTGAAGAGTCTGTGGAAAGAAAGCAAAATAAGGGAGGCTGCGGCTGTAGAAGAAACAAGTGCAGAGACAGATGATGTTTTCATGGCTGTGTTACATGGTAATTCTTATTCCACGAGTGTTGCAGATCTTCAAAGAGTTTACAGAATTTATTCTAGTAGTTTCCCAACTATTAATGGTAACCAAGGTCTTTGTGAAGGGGGTACTAATGTGGTACCAATTCGTGAAGCCGTTGAGGACAAATGACAATAGGCTTAATTGGACATCTTTATATTTGACCAAGTACATCTTCAGGTTAATTTTTTTTTCCCTCCTGTGTACAAGTGACAATATTGATCAAATTACTTATGGATCAACTGATTTGGGTTATGTTTTATCCCAAACTGGTCAAATGGATTAAGTAGTTTTAGCTAAAAGTTAAACATATTACATAGGTCTGTCTGGTCAAACGGGTTGAGAAATAAGCAAAGTGTATTTAATAATGCATACAATTAGCAAAAAAAAATTATTTACAGGACCGCTCCGAGTTTTTCAAACTGCATTTCATGACTTTATGATGCTCATACATCTACGGATAGGATCTTAGTAACATCTCGTGTAATATTTGAAGACATCTGTTGCACAGGTCATACGTATAAGGATCTTATTTTTTTTCATGGATTAGCCTTGTTTTACATGTATAATCTTATTTATGAATTCAATAGGATTAAATTGTTTTTCAACTCTATTTGGGTGGATCATGCATGAAAAGTATCAATTAATGTTTCAAAAGAAAATGTACAAATGCAATTCGCAGGGAACTTTGCTTTCTTAACGAGCCTTACACATCGAATCTTTTTGCTAGACCAACCTAATACTTCCCATTTGTGACATAATGATTGATGTGTCGATATAATCATTAGAACATATGTTGTTCATAGTATCTTTGATATAATCAATAGATGATGCATGATAACAAGATGAAAGGTGAAGTGTAAACATATGAATGTAGTTCAGATGGCTACAGATATTATACTCAAATTTGCTGGAGCACCAAATGCTATGGATGTTCAGGTACATTCTATCATCCCGAGACTAGTTATCTAGTATTCTGTTTTGTTTTCTCACATTATGTGTGGTTCTGGATTGACAGAAATACCCCTTGAATAGAGATGGTTGCTGAGATAGCTGCTGCTTGTTCAGTTGTTTGGTTTTCATAATCTAAACTCCTACTTAATAGGCTCATTACGGTAAGTATCTAAACCTCCCCCTAGTTCTCGCTTTTTGTTTTTTGGGTAGAAGAGACGGTTCCTGGCAAAAACAAAACCATTAAATTTCCGAAGGGTAGAAGTGGAATTTCAACCCCTGTTCATGTGATGATATGTGTTTTAGTTTGTTGAGAAGCATAAAATTTCCCATGGCAAGGCTCATAGAATTTGTTTGTTTACCTTACGTACAGAACATGAATTGTTTGGGAATATATTGGCACATATTATTCAGTCCAGTGTCTTTATAATTCACCTGAAATTCCTTTATTTCTTTATAAAACGATGCTCGGCTATCCCATTACCAAAGATGACTTTGGTGATCTGTGACTTATGAAGACGGTAGTAGCTTAAACTTGTTGCATGAAAAATATGTACTTGGTCATTTTCTGCCAAGACAAAAGTTTAGCTGTATCTTTATGTAGCATTTCCTCAGAATTTGTCGCTTTAACCCACCTATTTCTGATTGTTGTCTTTGATAGATATGATATAATTTGGTTTAGAAGGTTTCTTCTACGTCATTTGAATTAATAGTTAAATATAATATGTAAAATTTAGTCAACTTGCTCATCAATGAAATAAATTGAATATTATATCTTGTGAAAACTTAGTTAATATGCTTTCCCTTCAAAGCGTGATGTCATTTGTTTGCATAAATAATGTGAAAACTTGGCCAATGAATTCACACTTAAAAGCATTCATCATTTTGTAAGTTGTTTATGTTTTGAAACTTTAAAAACTTAGTCGATAAAGCATGAAGAGTTATGAATTTGTTTACACTTACATATGTGAAGACTTGGTCAGTTTGTTTACACTTTACACCTTAAAGTGTGGAAATATTTTGGAACACTTTCTTATCCATTATTTACTTTACGAAAGAGCCAAGTGTGAACATCACAAACTTATGCTCATCTAAATCTGTAAACATGTTTAAAAAGTATGTGTATTTGATTACTTTGGCAGTGAACAATTACAAACTCAGCGTGAACGCATTTTTTTCCTTCTCGAGGTTCGTTTATTACTTATTTCTCTATTTTACTGTGTTTGTATTTACCTTGCTAAAATTCTTATTGCAGTGTCATATCCCACGAGTATATGTAACATATATAAGATCGACCTCAGTTATAATAGATACATTCATTCTGTTAGTAAAATATATGAAAAGTCTTTGATGTCACCATCAAGTTTGCTGTAAGTTGAAATTCTTTATATAGAGTTGTCTATCAGAACATTTAAAAATGGTAGGTTGGGTATCTTTTGTAGTTGTCTGTTCTGGTTGTCATCTACCGAAATGTTAATATGTCATTTTTATAGAATGTTTACATCAAAGACGACTTATACGGTCATAACCATCACAAAAAGTTGCTAAGCAGAAAACAACTATTTATCTTTTACATTTTATTTTCCTTATATATTGAACTCCTCTGTCTCAAGTAGAAAGCCTAGAGGTGGCAAAATGGACGGGCAGCCGGGTTGAACGGTAGTTCAAAATAGGTTTGGGTCAATTAAGGTACTTGTTTAGTTCCCCTCAGGTATTGTTGACTGCAATATATTGTTCTAGTTCTAAAACTGTTTTGATTAATATATGTATTGAATACAATTAAGAAGACTATACTTTTAATATAGTATAACTATCATTAAATAGTAGAAATCTAATGTTTAAAGAAAGCACGTAATTAGAAGGCTGTATGCTTGGAAAGTACACTTTGGGCAACTTAGACACTGTCAAACCATTTGAGCCGTTTTCTTTTCACATCATCAATGGTGTTGTGAACTTTTTAGGTCTTGAAACTGAAGAAGATCCTTGCAACATCAGTTTGCATAATTTCTCTTTAAAACGTTAATCCATATAATAAATCCTCTTTTTGGTTATTTAAAAAAATTACAGATACATCAGGGAGTGATAGAGAAAGGAAATTATGTATAAATATGCCATGTTCTTGATTATAAATCCACGAGCTACTTTCCCATTTTATCCTTGATTTGTTTCTTACCTCATTCAGTAAGTTTTTTACACATACTTTTTGACTATTTACATACATTATATAATCCCCAAAGGGGCAAATAGTGATGTCTAATTAAAAGGAAGCCTTAAGCTCAGACACAATTAGTGTTAAAATTCTATAACATGGTTTTCCGAGCTCTGTGCATCCCTTTGAATCATCATAAGAGTAGATACTATCTTATTCATGCTCAATCTTCTTGACGGTTCAGGTTCCAAACAAGCCATGCTCAGTTTGATCATACGCAAGGCGAGTTCAGTTTGATCTATGACAAAACCAAGGGGGTGTCTAGCTTGCAAACGAGGGTCAATAAGGTAACTAACCTTATCTTTTGCATACTTCTCATCACCCATACATGAAAGAACTTCTTCGGACAACATCACTTCTTCCCCGCCATCATCATTATCATGCACAGACACTGCTCTCTTCCCTGTGATCAATTCCAAAAGAACAACTCCAAATGCATAAACATCAGTTTCAGTTGTTACATATCCGCATTCTAAGTATTCTGGTGCAAGGTAGCCCTTTGACTCAAAAGGACATTTAATAGATGAATTCCCACTTTGGTCTTTCTCTGTTGACCTTGCAAGACCAAATTTTGAAATCTTAGCCCGTAAATCTTTAGTGAGTAGAATGTTACTACTATTTATGTCCTTATGAACATATGCTGGATTTGCAAAGTTATGTAAATACTGGAGACCCTTAGCAACGTCTAAAGCAATACGAATCCTATTGTTCCAAGTTTGACTTTCTTGGGTAGTCTTATCTTCCAACCATTCCTTTAAAGAGCCGTTCTCCAAGAATTCGTAAACAAGATAGCAACCTCTATCATGTTCACACACTCCATAGAGGCCTATAAGATTGAGATGATTGAATTTTTGCAGAATTTTAACCTCTTTAGGTGCATTTGCACCCATCTGTTTAATCACCACCGTCTTTTCTTTTAAACTCCCTTTATAAACTGAAGCACTCAGTCTATTTTGAAGACAAAAACCGTTAGTAGCCTCCTCTAATTCCTCAAATGTGTAGATTGTTAGAAGATGATCAACACTGGCTATACCAATTTTAATATCTGTAGGCAACACCCATTCTACCTTCGTACCCCTGTTCGCTCTGTTCCTTTTCCACAGTAGAACTCCCACAAACAAACAACATATAATTGCCAGAAAAGAACCTGCAACTGTCCCGGCTATGATGGATTTCTTTGACAAACTGCGCTTTTGACCAAGTGTTCTTGTCATAGAAGTCAAAGGTTCACTTGAAAGAGGAACAACAAGAGTTGTAAACGGATATATCTCATTATCATTCACAACCGAGAACCCGTTTGCCAAAGCTAAATCTTGACTGCTCACTTTAAATCTTTTACTAATCTTTTCAAATGTATCTTTCCAAGTAATCAAATATGTCAATAAATATTTGATTCCCACCGTGGTTTGACTAACTGTAGGACATGCACATCTAAGTGGCACTTGAAGCTCATAGCCCGGGTGCAAGTCGCGTGGGTCATAAATATTGTTTCTTATGAGTGAATCACAAGTGGTTAAACCTTCATAAGTGGAATTTGCAATAGTGAAATAGGTGTCGTATATAGTGGGAATAACTAAAGAGGTGTCAGCCTGATAATACTGACCCAAACAAGAACAAGTGACAGGAATGATAAGTTCTTGGTTTAAAGGCAAGATTTTACCTGAATTTGTGATGTTGTTGATACGGGCTAATTCTGAGGGGTCCGTGGACATGAGCTTTGAGATGCTCGTAATTGTGTTGTAAAGAGGTTGTGTTCTAAAAATGAGGAAGGCTGGACAAGATAGCTGTTGACCATTGCAGGTGTAGAGAAATGCAGGGGACGGTCCTGTTTCATCGCTGTTATCACAGTCCAGAACGAGATTTCCAGAATACATTTGTTGACCTTCGGATTCGAAAATGAAAAATAGGAGAATGAACATTATCGTGAACATGATGAAATGGAACATGCTCATGTTAGAAATGTAAAAAGATCTAATTGGTAGGAAACTGGTGATGGAAAACTTTGGTAAATGATTGAACATAAGTAGTTGCCTGATTCAACCATGCCTTGTTGACTAAATGAATACGAATGATTACCAACTAAGATCTAATTAGGCCTTTTTTTCATTTTATATATATATATATATATATATATATATATATATATATATATATACAAGGGTGAAGTGATATCATATGCAGGAATTTGCACTCTTTAGAATTGAATATTGAGGACCAATTTTGAACCAAAAAGGTGCTGAAAGGAACATAATGATACCCTAATAATATAGTATATTAAGTTTTGAAGCAAACAGTTGGTGAAAGGGACTGTAATGATATACAAATATAACTTATAAACATATATATAAACTATTTGTTTTTGTTTTTTTTTAAAACAAAAAAACAACTTTTACATACTGTCGTTTAAATCTTATAAGAAGCATTGATTATGTCACTTGAACCTCTTATCATCAACCATGATGGTTGTATAAAATGTACTATACTTGATGCATGTCTTATGATGATCGTGGGTAACTAGCAGTTTAAATATCATATTTTTTACGATGATCGTTAACTGTTGGTTCCAGAATGATTGGACTTGGCAACTTATTGGTTGAATACTTGAATTGGTCTACATAGTGAGTACTGACCGTTTCATAGTTTTGTGGACCTCGGAAGAAAATGTATGCCAACTCTTGGCTGGTTTCTAAAAATGCCTTAATCGGCCATCTATACCATTGGGTCAAGGCCCAAGATCCAATCCGAAGAAAAACAGTAACTAATCTATTAAAATCAGTACTTATCCCCAAATAGTTATATTTACATAAGGTTGCTTAGAGCCTTAGACTATTAACAAGCGAATTGACAGTGTGTATCATGTAACTTTGGAATTGGAATAATTAATATGATTAGCATTAGTATAGTACAAACTCGAGAAAGTCTATACATTTTGTGTTTTTTTCTCTAAGAAAGAAGAATGTTAGATAACCTGTAAAACGATTGACTAATTCACATGTTCCGCCATAAATAAAATGTATACTTATACCAAAGAGTAAATTCCTTGTGGTTTACACTAATTTACGAAAACTGTCTGTATATATATTTTTTTAACTTTTTCAGCCCAATAAGTTTACATTTTACTTGAAAATGGTCACTCACCCACATAAAATGACTAAAGTATCCTTGACTATCTAAAAATAATAAGAGAAAATGGTACTTTAGTCATTAGTTGGAAGAGTGACTGTGTTCATACAAAACGTAAACTTATTGGACTGAAAATGTGAAAAAAAATAGTATATGGACGATTTTCGTAAATCGGTGTAAACCATAAGGACCATTAATGGAATTTACTATTATCACAAAGTCTACATTTCTTAAACTATCTAAGCTACACCTGTTCGGGTTGGTCCCAAAATCATAGCCCAACGATCGCATTATGTCTCTCTTTTTTACGACAAAGCGTGGAAGGGTTTCTTGGATAAATATGATGTTTTATTCTCTAACTTATGGCTCGCTTTTTTATTTTGTTCAATTTGATATCAAGTCATATCTGGTTGATTTTACTACTGCACGGACTAACTTTGATTAATTTATTGAAGATCAATTAATACTGCTCAATGTGATGAACCTGATTGAAGTTATGGCTAATACTATACATTCAGATATTATGTAAGAATATATCAATAAAACCAATGAATTACAGTCTCATTACTTTAACTAACACACAGCTTGATTAATTACAGTATTAGGCTGTCATCATTTGTTGGAACTCATTAAAATCAACGGATCCTTTACCATGAGTATCAAACACCTTAATCATTTGCAAACACTCATCATAAGTTTTCGAGTCTCCAAGTCGACTCAATGTCTTTTGCAAGCTCTTTGGACTAATCCGTCCACACCCTTTTTCGTACTCAAACATCTCAAACGCAGCCTTCACATCATCTCGTTCATCATTCACTTGCATAAGCCTCATAAAATCCTCAAAATCAATAAGCCCATCGCCATCACTATCCAAATCATCAATCACACCTTGAGCCTCTTGGTGTGACATGTACTCTCCAATGGACCCAAAATATGATCGAAGTTCTAAAGATGAAATCTTTCCATCATTGTCAGCATCAAAACGATCAAAAACTGATCTAAACTGACCGTGTTCTCGGTTATTTGTTTTTGGTTTTGGAGATTTAGGTGACATTATAAATGTAGGGGAATTGGAGTTTGAGGTTGTGTTACTCTTGGAACGAAAACTACTTAACCTTTTGATTAAACTCTTTTGTGGGAAACAACCAAAAGATTTAGGAATTTTTATTGGCTCCATTAATATGAAGACCGGAGAGTCTGGCACATATATGTGAATATATGTACGTGATTTACGAAATTTCCAAGAAGGTGTAGAGATTGTAATTAAGGGAATGCGAAATTGCGTGAAGTTTGGTTCGATCATATGGAATTTGCATGGCAATTTCGTTTGATGACTTTTAAGTAAATTTGTCGACTTCCATTCAGTTGTGTCATACGTAACGTGGCCCTGGGAGCCGTTTTAAAAAACCTTGTTGAGTTGCTTTTGTACTAAATGGATGTGATCATGACGTGGAGTATTATTGTATTAAGAAACAAAAGATAGAAATGTATGGAAGTAAATCTTGTCAAATAACACCGCAACACACAAAAGAAAAGACACATCGACAATATGATACACGGTATAGTATAATCGACACATAAAAACTCACAAAATATTTCTTGAACGGTTTAACTTTATTAGTCATCAAGTTAAACCCTAAAAGTACACAAAGCATAATGTACCAACTAATATCCCTCTCCTCCTTGTATATAGATGAGAGAGTATAATCCTTATAGTATATACGTCATCGATAGAACCTAATCTTAATCTAAGTATAGCTCTAATTCTAATCTAATTTAAACAATCAAATTATAGGTTAAGTATTTGTAAATGTATACAACTATGCGTTGACTTCTTTAGTTTGTATAAAACGGAATTGATCACCATTGTATGTATATAACTATTAATTTCGACCATTATATGTATAAGGTATCCTATACAATAAGTAACCAGTCATTTTTATATACCTAAAATGTTATATGATATTATTTAACACGTCAGCGTCCAAATCAACTGCCAACTCACAAACATGACACATAATTAATTAACCATATTTTAAAAATAAAAATAAACTTCATCTTCAACCTTTGAGTTATTTTCTCTTTTCTTTTATTAATTACACCACTACCTATGAATCACAAATAGAACACTACCATAACATTGACACTAAGACTCTCGCAATGGTAAAATGGTATTATGGATGTTCTTGGTGTCACGTCAGCACAACACTATAACACCATCTTAACACTAGCAATGATAATATAGTGACGGATCCAGAAATTACATTGTGGAGGGATAAAAATTGTTACCTTAAAAAAAATTAACGTGTAATCATAAATTAACACTAAATTTAGTGCTTGTAAAAAAGTCATTAAGAAAAAATTCATAATGTATATAAAGAGGGAGCCATTTTAATGCTTTTTCATATAAGTTGATTATTTTCGGGGGCTCTTGTAATATTTGGGCTATAACTATATTATATATATATATATATATATATAATTTCACTATCAAGCCCATTTGAAAGGGGGCCCAGTCACGCCCTTCTAATGAATTGCATCCGCTTATGGTAATATCAGAACGTTCATGTCGTGGCCTTAAGATCCCACACAAGGTTCCACTAATTTATTTATCGTTTTCTTTAAAAAATAAAAAAAAATAAAAGTTTATAATTTAAATAACACCACATGATATAAAATAAAAACGTAATTCATTAATAATAAAAAAAAATTGTTGCAATCCTAAAAAAACCGTTACAATTAAAAAAATTAAAAAAAAATACAATCCTATAAATAAAAATACAATAATTTAAAGTTTGATTTGTGTATATATATGTAGAACCTTAGAAGAGGAATTGTTGTGTGAAAGATGTATAATTGTATGTGTATATATAGGAGGGGGTGAAATGTTTAAAGATTTTTTTCCCCAACCGTTGGCATGCAAACGGTAATAATTTTAATTGTTTTTAACCGCTTTATAGTCGTTGGCATTTAAAAAAAAGTTTTTTTTATTAAAACCTGCAAAGAAAAGAGAAAAGAGAAAAAAAGCAGGGGGTCCTACTAAGTGCCGGTGGGTTGCCCGTTTCTCCCCACACAACGCCCGCACCATGAATCCTATTGCGGACATTCTGGGTTTTGCACACCGCCCAAAAGGGGCACATCGCAAGTGGTCTAACAAATTTGAAACTTATGAACGAAATAGCAAATACCATTGAAAATTTGCTACCCCACGAAACAAATCAAAACCGGCATAAATTCAAACCTAATTCTTGCTCTTTCCTATTAAAAAACAATTCCCGCAAAATTTGTTTTAGATTTAAGAACCAAAGGGTTTGAAATCAAAACATCAAAAAATGCAAAATCCTAAGCGCGTAAGTGGTAGCTGTAGTTTTTTCTTAAAGCTAAAAGGTGGAGTTTACAACTTCTTATAAATGATTTACAAATTAGTTGAAATTGAAGTTAAAAAATAAAAAAAATTGACATAAAAACACAAAAGTTGAAGATAAAATAGAAAAAGACAAAACCATTTAACTAAAAGGTAGTTATGTAATTACAATATTCATATTCTTTAGAATATTTAAAAATACTTTAGATAAAAAAAAATTTATAATAAACTCTTTAATTTTAAGTGTACCAAACAAAGATTCCAAATTTAGGTATTTATTTAAATTAGAAAAGTTCAATGCTAAAAAATTGAAACATGAAAGAACCAATAGAATTGATTTATTTCAACTACTCATTTTCATATTTTCTCTTTGAAATTAAATATATCACAAATCGTACGTACAATAAATTATAAAAATTACATCGTTTTCTAATGGGTTTTAAAAATTCATAATGTTAAATGACATGTGATTTAACACTAAATAATAATCATATGCTATTATATTTCCAATTAAATTTTAAATTCAAGGGTTTTGGTGGTATTTATCATGCATTTTTAGGACCTGAAACGCTGACTCGTGCTCAGGATCCGCTTATGGTGGTTCGGCTTGCTTATCTATTGGCATTTCCTCGATCAAAGACCGACTATTATTATAACACTGCATGTAGAACAATAAATCACTGATGATTTAAAAATTAAAAAAATAAAAATCTAAGGTGCAATCACATGCGATTGAACATCAAAGAATCAATCACATGTGATTAAGGTATAATTAAATACATTATTCAAATCATTGTTTAAACTTATACAAGTAAATAAATATCAAGTTGAAACCATATATGAAATATCATATATCGGTAAATTACTCATCAAATATCAATTTTTAATTGAAAATCACATGTGGTTATATACAAAATCACATGTGACTAAATATCAAACTAGCAATCATATGTGATTTTTGCTGGAAAAAAATGCAATATTTATAATTATTATTGAATGAATATTAAGTGTTAATCGCTGTTGATTAACATACACCATCAATAAATAATCATGTAACAATTTTAACTTTTTATCATTAATCACATCTGCTTATAATTTTAATACTCGGCAAAAAAAATATATTTACCGGAAGTGTAGCTTGTGAGATCTCTGATTAAAGATACAAAATGTTGATTCCGAATATGTAATTTTTTTTTAATTTATTGATATAACATTTATGAGATATTTAATTTTAAAAGTTGAAGTGGAAGTAGGATTTGTAATGAAATGGAGCAATCTTACTTATTGCTTCTCCAATATTGAGATGAGATCATTAAAGTACTACAATTATTTAAAGTATGGGAGAACTAATGAGATTGTGACATGTGTACAAAAATCCATTTACCACCATCATTTTTAAAATTAATTATCTCACAAACGGCAAATCGAAAAATTATGAAAATTGCACCATAAAATTCAGCATTTTCTCCTCTTCAATTAGACATTTCACAAGGTATACTTTCGACGATTTTTTTTTTTTTTGATAGGTTTTACAAATTACTAAGACATATGTTAACATGTTGCGTTTAAGGTTTAGGGTTTAGGGTTTAGGGTTTAGAGTTTAGGGTTTTTTAACCCTAAACCCCAAACCCTAAACCCTAAACGCTTTACAAAACCCTAAATCTTACTAAAATCTAAACCCTGCTAAATTACTAAACCCTAAACCCTAACCTAACCCTAAATCAAATGTATAACAAAAACACTAACACATGTGTTAGTAATTTGTAAAACCCACCACAAATGAAAAAAAAAATCGTCGAAAGTATACCTTGTGAGATGTCTAATCGAAGAGGAGAAAACGCTGAATTTTATGGTGCAATTTTTATAATTTTACGATTTGCCGTTTGTGAGATAATTAATTTTTAAGATCTTGGGGGTAAATGAATATTTGTACATGTGTCGCATTTTCATCGGTACTTTCATTCTTTCAAAAAATGTTGTACTCTAATGATCTTTTCTACTCCAATATTTAACTTATTTGAAATCATCTCTTATTTAAATATGTAATAGTAAGTTCTCATAAACGTTTATAAGCTTCATGTCAAATAGACTATGTTTATGCATAAATATATACTAGCAGTTTTTCCGCGCATAGCGACGGTATATACAGTTAATTATTGATTCACGCGTTGTATTGCCTACAATATTATTATTTTTTACCGTTATGATGATAAAACCAATATATATTATTGATTTATTGTCAATTATAAACGTCGAAAAAACTTCACAATAAATTACATCAAACCGAAAAAGATCAACAATATTGTTGAAAGTTCGAATTAAAATTTTACATCAATAGTCTCTATGGATGATTTATATTTTATATCTTTTATACTTTTGCCTACATCTTTATATTTAATACGTAACATGTTAAAAATTGAGTTTAAAGTATCCAAAAGTTCAAATTGAAGGGTAAATATCTATACTAAGTGGTTCATTTAAAAAGATTGAAATTGATATAGTTAATTAAATGGTTAATGGTATTTTGTACTTTAATCATTGTTGAATTTAATTTAAGACAAATAAAAAAATACTTTATATATAATTAAGATAAGATAGGTTCTTCTTTAGATTATAATTAGTTTTTATGGGATTAGTGATTAGATCACTTGAAAACCACCAAAGGTAAGCAAACTAAAATGTCACTAATTGTTAGTGTCTATTTGATTACTTCCTTGAATATTGAGTTCGAATGTGATTATTATGCTTACTTGTGGTTTAGCTAATATATTTACATTCTTTTCTGGGTAAGCGTCTCAAACAACGATATGCATGATATACTCCCTCTCTCTCAAAATAAATATCTGCATTATTTTGTATATTGAACTCAAAATAATTGTCCACTTGCATAAAATAACTATTAAAAATTATTAAACTCTCAATTTTACCCTCATTTATTACTCTTTAGTCATTTATTTATTAAATTTATTCGGTCAAAATTACCTTGAATATAAGGACAAAACTGACTTTTAATCAATATTTTTGAAAACCGATTTTTAAGTCAAACCGGAAGAGGATCCGGTTCCGGTCGGACCGCCGGTTCAACCGGTTTCATGAATTTAATATAAAAAGTCTACCTTTTGGTTCGATTTTGATATTTTCGGGTGGAGAAGATAATTTAATGGTTGACATATGCAATTAAGGGTTTGTATTATTGATAGGGTTTTTTTTGTTAAAATGTGAAAATTGGTTCCGGTTCCCGGTTCAACCGATGAACCGGGCGGTTCGCGCCAAAATCAAATATGGCCAAAAACCGCTTCAAAATGGACTAGAAACCTTCAAAATTATGGTTCAACCGATCGGACCGGACCGGTTGAACCGGTTTTCAAAACATTGCTTTTAATTCATCTATCTTAATTTTCACAAAAATTGTTGAGGGACAATTTTTGTGAGACGGAGAGAGTATTTATTAATTGCACGATTGGTCCCTATAACTTAAACATAGTAACACACTTATTCTTTATATTTTACTTTTTACATGCATTAATCAAAATTACAAAAGTTATTGTATAAATGGTCACTTGTCAAAGTTAAATGGCTATATTAAAAGAGATGGAGTAAAATGTGGATTTGATTCGTTCAAAAAAAAATATTCATTTTTCAAGAACACTAGCTAAAGGCTTTTGAAAGTTTATGAATATATCGTTTCTCTAAAAATATAATTAACATTAGTATTTGACACTTATTTATATTTATATTTTTTTATCCACTTATTACATCCTTAAACATATACTCCTTCCGTTCCAAATTTATTGTCCATTTTTCTAATTTAAAATTTCTCAAATTTATTGTTTACAGTGTATTTTTAACCAATCAAACTATTTTAATGTAATAAGAGATTAAATTTTATTTGTTAAACTAGTGCACTTTTTTTAAACCGCGTATGTTTTGTATATGGATAATTGGGAGGGTGGAAATATTTAGACATACTAATCTAGATTCTAGACACGCCTATTGTTTTCCTAAAAGTCAAGTAACATTGACATTCAAAGAAAGATACGGAGTAGTATATCATTTGTTTGACAGCTGAGAAGAGTGAAAGTCTGAAATCTGAAAGTACCAAGTCTTGGGCCAAATAATAGTCCTCTCTAAAGTTGTAGTTGGCCCAGCCCATTACCACTGGGTCATATTCTATATTGCATCTTTTTATTGAAGAATAAACGCCCATATAAATTGGATCCCATACTCGATTTTGTTTTTCGTATACCAAAATTGAAATTCCACTGCAAGTCTGCAAGTAAGTGCAACTTTATTTTCCGTGTTTGCATTTGTGTATGCAAAATTATTCAAGCCAACAATCTCTAAAGTTTTATAATTTACTTTTAACAATCAAAGTTAACTCATACCGAAGATTGGTATGTACACATAAATATATGAATCTATATGGGTGTCGACTTAAGTGAAAAATCGCCATCAACGTTCATGTATCATTACTAATTAGGTGCGCCTCACATTTATCAATATATCTTTTTTATAAAAAAAATGATTTCTATAATATGCATAAGGAAAAAAAATTGATCACCAAGATCACTCCTAACGGTGACGTTGTCAGTATGCATGTTATTTCTACCACTTCAGCACTTCTTAAAAGACATAAGAAAGACTCGATAGTACCAACAGAAACAATGTCACTACAATTTATCAATATATCTTTATTATAAAAAAACAAAAAAAAAAGAAAAAAACAAAGGGCCGACTCTTATGTCTCTCACTGTGTCGCTTTCCCGACGCATTTCAACCTACGCGGCTAAGTGACATATCGGTGCCAACGGTGTTACTCTACTCATGTGAATCACTTGACAAAGTGACACACGTTTGGTGGTGGTCTTAAAATGTGAGGCCATATGTGGCGGATACTAGTTTACAAACTGAAAAAAGTAAAGCAAGAAAAGAGACACCAATCGTAATATAGAACATGAATCGTACAGACAATGATCCAATTGAAATATTATCATTTTTGCTCTTTTCTTTTAATGTATTATTACAAGATATAGAAACATTAAAATTCAACAGTAAACAAGTATATACACCAATCTAAGCACATCGTATACTCAAATTAATTTAGTAGTATAATTTTCATTTACAAGATATATTAATATTAATTGGCCGATTTCTATAATTTCATGATACAATTTGAAAATTTTAAAAGTTAGAATTATATACATGTGAAAGGTGATCAACTCTGATATATGAATTTATGTGATCAACGGCTCATATTCACTGCATCTTAACAAAACTACATTTTACGTAAAATATAGTATTGTGAATCTGGATTATTGATCACGAAAATCAACGAATAACATCGTCTGTCACTCCTTCCACTCATAATGCAACTGCTCCTCAAAAACCTTACCCTCAAATCATCATCTTATTTTACACGAACTGAATCATATCGTACAACTTAACATCCTATAAGTATATATTGTTTTTTGTAGTGTACGTATGATTGACGTTTCAAAATAAAAAAGTATAGTAGATACTAGATAGTACGTTTGTCGTAATCGACATCGCACTAATACTACTTGTTGAGATCAATCATCACAACAACAAATCACACAACCATGTATAAGCTAATAATTAATTGCACGAAATAGAAAAAGCATAACAGACAAACCTTTTGCTTGGAAAACTACTCAAGTGAGAGTAAAAACACGGAACCCTTAGGCCACTTAACACTCTAATATTATGAACAATATTACAAGAATGGACTTTCATCTCAACACTATTGAATACGCCTACATATCCTTACCCAACTTTCAACGATAGATTACAATAACGGAATTCGGTAACGTCGTTATTGAATCACCGAGACTACTACAAGACGGACATAGACTCACAACACGACTCTCATATATACTCTATATTTCTCTCAACTTCTTCACCTCAAACCCTAACATAATACTCCTATTTATATAGACAACATTCAACTTATACTACAAGTTAAATTATTAACTAAATTAACTTAATTCTCAATCTCACTATTTGGATGATTTCAATCAAATCCTAACATATACTCCTTCCGTCTCAAAATAAATGTCCAAATTATTATTTATATATGTTCTAAAATAATTATCCACTTGCAAAAAGTAACTATTAAAAATCATTAAACTCTCAATTTTACCCTCATTTATTACTCTCAACCTTTTATTTCTTAATAAAATTCAATCAAACTTACCTTGAATATAAAGGCAAAACTGACTTTTAATCTACATATCTTAATTTTCACAAAAATTGTTGAGGGAAATTTTTTGTGGGACGGAGTAAGTAGTAGATTATATAATTATTATCTCTATATTAATAAAATAAAACTTTGATATTGAAATTTATGAAAAACTTGAGCTCTATTGACCAATTAGAACCTCAATTTCATCCGATTTAAAAACCGATTTTAAAAGATAAAGTATGAGTTTTTTATTTACTTTAATAATTTTCAACTATAATTGGCTTTAAATCTCCTAAAATATCTATTTGAAGAAACATAAAAAATTCGAAAATTTTAGTACTTAAAACTAAAATATCTATGTTATTTAATTATTAATTTTCCATATATGTGAAAACAGGATTCTAGATCATTGTTAGAGTTAAACTTGTAGATGTTTAGAATCTGACAAATGTGGTCCAAGCGAGCGTGTGTCTAGCGAGTGTGTTAATCGGCGAACATGTACTAGTGGGCTAGCGAACATGTACTAGTGGGCTAGCAAACATGGGCTAGTTCGCTAGGCCCAGTCCAGCGAACATTAGTGTGTGTATATATATATATATATATATATATATATATAGATATGTTCGGTTTAGGGTTGAGTTGAGTTTTTGAAGTTATCAATGATCTAGTTTTGTGGTTTACAGATAACTTGTGCGAACGTCTGTCTTGAGATTTATTGTAATCAAGTTATAATAAATAAGAGAATTGCGTTTGATATTATTGCTAGCGTTTAATTGAATCGTTTATTGTTTTATGTTGATTGAACGTTGACAGGGATTCCGCACATGTGAACATTTAGATAACATCGTTATCGATCCGTAACTAAGGGACTTACAAATATATATATATATATATATATATATATATATATATATATATATATATATATATATATTATCATAATAGTTATAATAAATAGCTAAAACTTTAATAACAAATGGAAGAAGAAAAATATTCCGACTGAGCTTCTCCAACCGGGGCGAATCAAATCGGAGTTTTCTTAATTTCTGGATAGCCCGGTAAGAATGTAAAAAAGAACCAAAACAGAATGGTTAAAAATTTAGTACTTAGAACCATCAATCAGTATTTACATTCATCAAAAATTGGTAAAACAAATTTAAGTTAAATAAATAAAAATTAATTAGACTCATGTTACATGGGGTATAATTAATTAAGTAAAAAAAATCAAAAATTGCTATACAAAGCCAACAAAAATAAAAAATAAGATCATAGTACTTTGAAATATAAAAAGACATATGATAAATAGATTAAAAAAACAAACAAGTAAGTATAATTAATCAATAACAATACTAAACAAAGAAATAAGTAGTAAGTATATATTGCAATACACACTTACTTGTCGATGGTTTCCAAAAACAGTATCTCTACTCTTTGGTAGATGTACGATTGTCTACATCTTACCTCCATATATTCTGCTCTTGAGGATTATACTATTATTGTTATATAAAAAATTCGGAAATAATCCATTGATGTGATACACTCATCCTTCAATTTAATAGGTTGTTAATTATTTCATTTAATTATTTAATTAGTTTGGTTAACATTATTAAAGTTAAATGTAAAATTTCAAAAAGTAATTATTAATACAATAACTTAATTTAATATTGATATATGTTAATGAGTTTGCTTTTGTGTAATACTCGATACTTCAATTTTTTAACTACTTACTGTATATTCGTGAATCAAACACTATAAAAGTACATATTAAAGCACCCACAATGAGTTGAGTTATTCAAAAACTAGAAACACATCACATTGCATTAGTTTTTATGTAAGATTAAGCTTTACACTCTAATGACAAAAGCTTTTTGTTCAAAAATTGTACACACAATCTAGTTTTTTATTTAAAAACTAAACACACGTGATATTAATTGAGCTATTGAGTAAAAACTCAATTTTGGCAAACCCTTTGACATAAAAAGCTTTTGACTCCAATAGTATTGAGCTTTTGAAAAAGTTTTTTTTACAAAAAAAATTCAAAAAAATACCTTGTTGGAGATGCTCTAAGTAAATGTTATCTATATTTGAAAAATTGATTATTCTAATAAAGTTGTGTGTATGAACGGGTTTAAAATCAAATAATATACAATTAAACAATTTAACCCTCAATATTACTAATGATTAATGTTATCTATATCTGAATACTTAAAATTAATTTTCCTTTCACAACCCATATATATATATATATATATATATATATATATATATATATATATATATATATATATAAAAGATTAAAATCTAATAATAATTATAATAAAACAATACACCGTCTAATTAAATAACATTATGCCTTCCTTTTCTACTTGTCACGATCTACATTTATCTTTTATAATAACAATAATTCCATACAAAAAAATCTCAAATATACTTGTTAAATAAATTATAAGGAGCTAACATTTATAGATATGGACTAACAGGAAAGGCTAAAATATGAGAAAAAAAAAAAAAAGATTATAGTAGGAATGTATATTTTTATTTTTAATTTTAAGATTACCTATTTTTTTTATACAAAAGTTATATCAAAATTAATAATTTTATGTTGTTTAAGATGAGATAATTTTTTTTTAAAACAATGTGATATACATTATAAAAAATTTAGCGTGTATCAAAGTATCACACCAAAAAGTTGTGATACAAAACTTTAAGTTGTGTATCATAAATATATGTTTTATATATAAATCTATTTCATATTTAAGAGAATAAAATTTTAATAATATTGATATTATTTATTTTGCAAAAAGTGTACATGTGATGAGATTAAAAATAAAAAAGATCGTGCATACGATTCTTACCATAAGTAAATGATTCTACAATAAGTCTCCCCTTGACTCATAATCAAATTTTATAGATAAATTGAAGAATTTTATGTATTATCTCGAATGTATTTTATAGTGGGTCGTGCTTAGCACGGTCAAAAGACGCACTAGTATCTTTTTTAGTTTCATCCTAGTATTTGTAGAAAAGATATCGAAAACTTACACTTAACGATAGTGATGAATTCACTATTTATTTGATAAATTTATCAAAACTATACGTTACTAAATTATACTCTACAATATATTAATTTATACATTTTGGTAAATTTATAAGAAGTGCTTATGGATATATTAGTAGCCTTCACTTGAGTTTTAGCTGCATAAAATAGATAAGTATTGACTATTGACGACATCATGACTTGCATGAGATAGAAAGGTATCTAAAACAAATAAAAAGAATAAAATAAAATAAATAAAAAAAGGTAAAGAAAAGGAGATAATGATTAGAAAGAAGCATAGAAGTGAGGGAGTGAGGTGTAGCGCACCGTCGCTGCTCTTTTCACGATTTAATGTTTTTTGTATTTTTCCTTTTTTCCATTGCAATTAAATATTAATTTCCCAAAAAAATATATATATTAAAATTGCAAGTAGCATTTTTTTGCTATTCGATCGGTACATTTGTTGTGAACTTTAATGAGTGATGATTGTAAGTTGTAACTGAAGATATGTTTGAAATAGAACGTAATGGGAACATTTTGGACGTTTAAGTGTAGGATAAGATCATTGTCATATGACTCATATATATATGATTTTTTAAAATTACTTTCCACTTTCAAATATCGAATTTAATATAATTATATGTCTACTTGAACAACGTTTAATAGTATGTTACTGTCGAACTGTCATTTTCTAGCAAATGATGTACGGTCACCCGCTTATGATCTACCTCCTAGGATTTTCAGTCAGGGGCGGTATCAAGGAGGGGATATCCCTCCGACTATTTTCAAGTTAGCGATAAAGTTAATTTTATGATATGAATGTTAATTTTCAATTGAAATGGAGATCAGCCCCAATTAATTTTACGTTAAACTTTTTTGTTTAAACTAAAATCGGTAACATTCTTTTTATGTTTTTATCTTAAAGGGCAAAAAAGGAACTACAACTCAATACCCGATTGACATTATACTATCGTCAAAGTTCGTCCCTGTTCGATTTTGTATCTCGGTTAAACAAGAATGTTAACTTAGGCTGAAACAGTTTCTGTCTATTGTTGATTAAGAAGTCTTTAAGACATCCTATCCGAGAATTTTGATTTATGTCTATTAAGTGAACAAATTTATTACCGCGGTAAAATGGCTTTTAAACCTTGTAGTATGTCAAAATAATTTATGAGAAAGGATATATGAGTTTGATGATCAAGAATAACTTTGGTTATATAACTATCAAACTCACAAATATATGCATATCACAAACAATAATAGTATGGTGATTGATTTGGAAATTTATTCATATTTTTATGAAACGCATACACATAGCGATTTTTCTATATTACATACGAAAAATACCCCTTAATTAATTACCCTAGAAAACTACTGAATTTTAGCAGCAGAATCCGTAGAAAATTTGTGAGAAACTATATTTTTCACAGATTTTTCGCGAAAAATGTCTCTCCTTAACTAAAACGTGGCAAACATTTTTTCCACAAACTTTTATGACCAATACTTTTTTATTGGATTTTTAACAGACCGTTTTGATGATAAATAAGAATTTAAATATATCTTTCACAATATCGACGGATTTAATACAGAATTTCAATGAATATTTCCCACGAATTTCTGTTTCCCACGGAATTCTAGATATGTATCATCGGGTAATTTTTATAAATTTCAAATCAATTTTATTTTTCAACAGATTTTCAACGAAAGCTTTTCAACGGATTTTAATTGATCGAAAGTTTCAACGAATTATCATCAATCAAAGTTTTCAACGGATTATCATCGATCAAAGTTTTCAACCGATTTCTACGACATGTTTTCAACCACAATTTTCATTAATAGTTTGTGGATAAAAAAGAAATAGATATTAAAATCTCAAAATTACATTTTTATAATATTTGCTCTATAATCAAGATAACCAAATTCAGCCACAAATCAAATCAATTAGTTCCAAAACATCTAAAATTCAAAACTATAATGAAGCAATTATTCATCCACAAACCAAGATTTAAAGTATATCATCAAATTGCAGCTTCATGAACTAACAAATTATAAAACAAACTATTGAAAATTAATCTGTTGATGATCTTCGTATAGATTTCTCTCAATTTTGGCTTCATTCCATGCTTGTATCTCTTCAACCTCTATGTAAGGGCAGAGCCGGAAAACAATTTTCAAAAGGGCGAACTTAAGGGCGCGTTTAGTTACGGAAAAGTATATCAATTTTTCCTTTTTTATTTTTATTGAGTTTTTTGTCCCTTGAAAATTATAAGGGGTTTAGAAAACGCGTTCAAATGTAAGGGACGTAGTTTTCATTTTTCAAATTAGGAAAACTAGAAAACCTTAAATCATATATTTCATTTTCTTAGAAAACTCCCTCGGAAAACTCCAACTTGAACGCGTTTTTTAATTTTTCAGTTTTCCTAGAAAATTTTCCAAAAAAATGAAGGAGTTTTTTATAACTAAACGCGCCCTAATATTTTCTTAACTAGCAAATACTAAAAATACCTTAAATATGATTTTTATTATCTATTTTAAAAGGGTAATTTTTAAAATACTCTGATTAATAAAATCTTTTTACATTATATAATTGTTTTAATGAGAATGACTGCTTACACCGTCTCCGCCTCTATTTACATGTCTTCATCCTGATCTTTTATTTCTTGAATTTCCCTTCAATCGTTTGTATTAACATTTTCGCCTACAAATAATGATGATGTTAAAAGACAGAGACACATTCATTTAAATATCAAGTTACCTTGTGTAGTTCTTCAAAATGGACACCAACTCTCCTAGTCAATTGTCCCGATGTGAAAGATAAACCAACCATAACAAAAAGTTGATTACACTTACATAACAGTCCTTCCGTCTTATAAAAATTATCCCACAATAATTTTTATTTTAATTAAAATAGGTTAAGTAAATGTAAGTTATATCTTTATATTCAATGTAAGTTTAATAGAATTTATTTAAAAAATAAATAATTGAAAGTAATAAATTAGAGTAAAATGGGGAGTTTAATGACTTTTTGTAGTTATTTTACAATTGAATAGTTATTTTGGAACAAATATAAATAATAAGAAGAACATTTATTTTGAGAGGAAGGAAAGTAAAATATAATAAACAAAATAATAATTTTTTTGATAAAGATTCTATTTTTTATTTTATTCTTTACTTTTCTAAATATACATATGTATATCCATAAGACCACTCTCAACCGTGAACACAACCGACGCCGTCAGTTTTTGCCAAATCAGTGCCACGTCAGTAGTTTACAAAACTGGCACTACACTGCCAATAGTAACATCACTTCAGTTTTTTTGGACTTCACACATTATTTACTTTAAATTAATAACAACAAAATTAAATAAAATACTTTTATTAAAATTAAAACATTAAATTAATTAAAAAGAAAACATTAAATTATTTAAAAAGAAAATATTAAAATAATTAAAAAATTAAAAAAAAACCATTAATTAAAAGCCCATTTATCATGAAAAAGGGCTAATTAAAATAATAACTAAAAAAATGGCATATTTATCATAAAAAAACCCACTTGAAGGCCATTTATTTAACCCCAAAAGGCTAAAACTCCATTCATCCTCCTCCTCATCCTCATCATTTCTGCATTTTAGGGTTTATTGTTTCGTTATATATTAAACTTTCACGTTTTACTATTGTACGAGACATACTTTCATTTGTTCTATTGTATGTATTGAACATGTAAATATCTTCTATTGTATGTAAATTTTTCTTTTTGGGTAAGGTCAAAAAAAGAAACTTTCCTATTTTGGCCTTACCCAAAAACGAAAGTTTACGTACAATAGACGATATTTACAAGTTCAATACATACAATAGAAGTTTTTAAAGTTCGACTCATACAATAGTAAAACGTATAAAATTTAATACATAACGAAACAATAAACTCTTCTAAAATATGCAATTGAAGAAGAAAATAACAAGAGAAAAACTAACGCTTCTCTCTCCCGTCGAAAAAGTGACGAGAAAAACCGAAGGCCCCTACTGACGTCACCGTACCAACGGCGTCGGTTCTGTCGCCAAAAACCGACGGCCGTGGTCGAATATAACACATCACTTTGGACTGAATACCCTCAGGCCATTCCAACTCGATCTCCATTTTCTAATTCGTTTGAAAACGTTGGGAATTCAGTTTTATATTGTTGGATTTTTCACGAATTTCATGTCATCACACATTCGTTAGCCATAATTGTTTTCAAAAGTTCTGCTTCTGTATTCCCGATCAGACGATTATAATTTGATGAAAATTCGGATTTATTTACCCACAGAAAACTCGTCGTGAAAAACCCGTAACTATAATCAGATTTTCTAGCAGTGGAAGAGGCTAATCGATGATAAAATTATCCGTAGATTCGTTAGCTAGAATTGACAATCACTTCTAAATGTATAGTTATTAATTATGTGACTAAGTTCATCAGTTATATGGAAAAAGAATTATCATTTTTGACAACAACAGTACTCAATTCTACCGAATGCGATAAATGATCCAATATATTAGCCAAGTATAATAATAATACTATTCTTGTAAATTTTAATCATACATTGTTTGGAAATAATGAAGTACGTACATGCGACTGATTCCCAGTTTCACCAAGTATTTAATTAAATTCTGAACAATACAGTTGTGAAATTAAATGAAAAGGACAAAGTGTAAGAGATGTATGAAGTTTAGATATATACTCATCGTATAAAATATACAGTTTTGAGTCTGAAGTTTAGATATATATAAGTTCACTTAATTACCTTTTCCACGTTCAATCTCCGTCGCTTCCATTTTCTTTTAATTGCAAGTTACAAGATTTACTTTTTTTATCTTGATCGTGAGATCGGTAGGTAAGGTACCACCAGAATATTAGTTTTACCCTTTAATATGCGACGGTGAAAAAAAAAAAATTATCGGAAAAAGGAAAATGAATGATGAAAGACAGAAAGAGGTGTGGGGTTGTTGGAGTAAAGAGAGGTGGGGTTTGGTTTTGGTTGTAAAGCAATGGTACATGACACGTGGGATGTAACGCAGCGGATGTTTGCCGCCTCTCAACTATCCACGTGTCTACGCTTAATAACATTCCATCTACCTCTTTTTGACCCATCACCGTTTCTCAAATCAAACGGGTTAAACACTTGAACCGTATCCCATTACCTTTACTTTTTTCATTTTATTATTTCTTAGTTAACCTACTTACATAAGCTTACAAAAAAAAGCGTTATTTTTATGATTCATATTAGTATTTTAATTTATGATAATTAATTAATTAAGGATCAGATTTTATTTTAAGCTCTTTAATTGTTTGTAGCATAGAGGTCTTAATCACTATAATTGATTAGATACTTATATTTTTTAACCAAAAAAATAATAATAATTACTATTTGCAAAGAATGAAGTTTTATATTCGAATATGTAAACAGAGATCCTTTTACACAACGGAATATTATTTGGTAGATGCCTTCTTTCGATCGTTCGTACTATGAAGTTCGAAGTACCAAACACATGCATCCAACTTAACCTAAATCAAGAAAAAAATTTATTGTTTATTTTCAAAAGTAATAATTACCATAAAAAGCAATATGTTAGACGTCCCCATTTTAATTCTTTGACTATATATATTCAAGAGTAAAGTGTTCAATGTTCATAATCTAATTCTGAATTCAGTTTTCGGTTCGTTTTAACTTCTATTTACATTTTTGAATTCGGTTTACAGTTTTAAATTTTTGAATTCGGTTAAATCGAAAATCGAATTCAAATTAATAATAAATTAAATTATTAATATATGTAGTATATATGTAATGTTTAAATTTTTCTAAACAATTCTATTTATATTTCAACCCTAATTTAACTTCATCTTTTTCACTTTTCACACTAATGAAACCTTTACACAATAACATTACAAGCCGAAATTGATTTTTTATGGTTATTTGGTTAAATTCATTTTTTTTTTGATTTTTCAGTTATAAAACCGAACCGAAGGTTTGGTATTCGGTTTTGCTCTCAAAAGTTTCAAAACCGAACAACCCGAACTGAATACACCGAGGAAACCGTAAACTGACCAATGAACACCCCTAAACCTATCGAGGTGACTCTTACAGCCATGAAGTTTTGAGATGAGATAATTGTATATATTTGTAAATTCGTGTATCTATTTGTGCTCGGAGGTGTGTGATTATTGTTTTTTTTTTAAGAAAAAAAGAACTTTTAACTCTATTTGAAACACGATATAAATGGTATAAAACAAGATACAGGTGGTTTATTATTTGAAGGATCATATGGTTTTTCATTGTACACGTGCTCTAACAACAACGGTTTAGTACGACTGTTAATACAGAGTATTATCGTTATAGAGAGTATTTGTTAATGTTTACCAAACATATCGTTAATCAGTCTAAATTTAATATATAGTACTTCGTCAATTTTATTGAATTAATTTTTACATGTGTGGTTTAATTATACGTAAGCACATTTTATTTCCACAAGTATCTATCATGATCAATAACGTATTTTCAAAACAAAACATTCATTTTGAAGAAAAACTTTCAAAACCTTTTTTAACTTTTAATTGTAAGACAGCCGAACCACATATTTAGAGAAATTTAAACATCATTAAATGCGTCTTAATATGTGTCACGGAGTCACACGTTAACAAAACACTTTTACAAAAATAAAACGGGCAAAGTGTAAAAAAAATTACTCAACTTTATACCAATTTTCTATCTATAACGATATGATACTTATTTTCTTTAAGTTAAAGGTACTCACCTTTTAATCGTGTTCAAATTAAGAAATTTTTATTTATTAAGTCGGCCGCCAGTCACCAACCATGATTATTCGACAATTTTTTTACTTTTAAAATCATATAATATTCCTTCCTCAAATAATTTTGATAAATATTGAGCTTGAAAGTAGAATTTAGAGTTGAAGTAGAGTGGATTTTTCTAGAAAACTATCAAATTTTGACAAAATAAAGAACTAATTCTTAAGTTATTACATTATTTTATTTTGAACATTATCATCAGCTTCATGAATCATAAAATATTAATTTGTCAGTTAACTTTTTGGTGACCTGATTAAGATCGAGGTTCAAATATAATGTGAGCATCTTAAATCGAGATCAATCGATAATTGAGTACCTTAAATATTACACTTCACCTCGCGAGGTAAAAAGGAAGTGAATAGCAGTAGTGTAAAAAAAACATAAACTTGAGTACAATTTTTTTTTTCAATAAATACATATTTATTTATTTATTTTTGTACTTCAAGCACTTGAATAATTAATTAATTTCATCAATAAAATGAATAGAAGTAGAGTCAAAAATAAAATAAAACCAAATAAAAGAAATAGGGTTGCTATAAAAAGGGAGGGGTCCGAATAATTCTAGCAACAACTCAAGGAATACCACAAAATCTGTTTACCCTTCGACGACTTTTCATTAAAAACCACACACAAGGGTAATTTCGTCATTTCATATAACAATCCCCTCCTCCCAAGGCTCACTACTGCAACTACTATCATCTATCTTCTACATTCATAAATTCCCACTTCCATCCATATATATATATAAATGAAATAATTTAATTAATATACATATATATTTTATATTTTATATATGCACATACACAAACTCCAACACCGCATTCTGCTTCCGGATCCTAAAAATGAAGTTGTTGTTCTTGAATAATAACAGCGTAACTAACTCAGTATCATACTGTGTGCAACAAAATAAACCATGTGTTGGGTGGGTTGATAAATATTTTAAAGATTGTTTGTGTAATCTCAAAGATGAATTATCATTCGGTTTAGGAATCGTAAGTCTTGTTTGCTGGGGTGTTGCTGAAATCCCTCAAATCATTACCAACTTTCGTACTAAATCCAGCCATGGTGTTTCTCTTCTCTTTCTTCTCACTTGGATTGCAGGGTAAGTGTTTGTGTTTATGCCTCAATGAAGTTTTTTGTAAATTAAATTGTTATTGTTATTTTTCTTTTTCTAATTGTGCAGGGATATCTTTAATTTAGTCGGTTGTCTTCTTGAACCTGCGACGGTAAATCCTTTTCATCTGATTAAGAAAAACTGCAACATTTATTAAGATTTTAACACCATATTAGATCTGTATCAAACTGTCAACTTTTGTTGTTAATTTGTTATAGTTCTTATTTTTTTTATTATTTGGTTGTGGATGCAGTTGCCAACCCAGTACTACACAGCTGCGGTAATATATAATGTTATGTCCTTTAGAGATTAATTTCAGTATGTTGGATAAATATTTGTGGTTAGAATAATTAAATGTTGTTAATGGAATACAGCTTTACACAATAAGTACTATAATCTTGGTGTTGCAAAGTTTATACTATGATCATATCTATTCATGGATGAAGTCAAGGAAAACCAATGCTACTGTTAACAAAGAGGTAAGTAAACTTTCTTTTAGTTTTACATTAAATAAAACTTTAATAGGTATGAAATTTTGCTTGCATTGAATTTGAAGTTATTATCTTATTAGGTGGAAGAGGCTAAGAGACCACTAAGACCACCAAGTGGTGAGGAACCTCGAGTTATAAACTCGAAAAGCCGTGCGATCAAAGCATCATCGCCGTCTCCGCGGCAGGATTTTTTCTTTACGTATGTAGTTATCTTAATTAGTCCAATTGTATCTATAGCTCATTGGGTATTGTAACTGTTTAATAATTAAAGAATTGGATATATATGAAATTTGTTTGCAGGTCAGCAAGATCACTGGCTGGAAGTGCAACGCCACCCAATCGATCATATCTATGGACAACTCGGAGTGGTCCAGCTTCTGCGATGGCTGGAGACGATGATTCCTCTTCAGAAGATGAGTCATCTGTTCGGATACCCAAACCTCCTACCCAACCCAAGCCCATCCCACGTTCTGTAAGTCCATTTTTTATATACTTGTGTCTGGAGGTGTCTTTTAATTTGTTTCTTTCTAAATTCTTGGCTTATTAGTTGTTTGTATCCTAATGAACAAAACAATAATCTTAAAATAATCTGTTTTATACAGTTAAATATCAGGAAAGGCTATAATATTGTCTACAAGATTCCAATTTTGAACCTATGCAAGTTAATGTTTTAATCTTGACAGGCGGGCTATGCAGCGTTTTTGGCTACCTCGTTAAATTTGCCTTCACACACTAAGGGTCTAATGCAAGTTTATGTTGGCAGGAAGTTGTTACAAGTATGATATTTGTTAAATTTTTCAAGTGATTAATAGCGAGATAATCAGGGTGTTTTGTTTGGTTAGTCCCTCAATTACGTTGCTTCTGCAGGAAGGTGGTGGAAGTAGTACTGTTGTTGGGCAATGGTTAGGTTGGATGATGGCAGCTATTTACATGGGTGGTCGAATTCCTCAAATTGTATTGAATGTAAGCCTTGATTCTTGAAAAACGGATCGTTATATGATAAATGTTAAACATTCTGAAAACATTTTTTTTGTTTTGTTTTGGTTATTGACAGATTAAAAGAGGCAGCGTTGAGGTGTGGCCTCCTCTTCATCTTATCTATTATTTCTGTAAATCGTAGAGGTGGCAATTTCAACCCATTTAATTATGAATGGGTCGATCTGGATGGTGTGTGATCTCAAATGGGTCGATCTGGATGGTGTGTGATCTCAAATGGGTCGAATAAATTTTTTAGCTAAAAAGGGGAATGGGTCATACAAGTTGAAAGTCTTCCAAAATATAGTTGTAATGCTTTGACCTTACCTGACGTGCCCATGATGCCACCTCTAGTTATTCGTTATCGGATCCAAATATTCCAACCTTTTTGTACTCTTATCTATAGGGTCTGAATCCTCTCATGTTCATCTTCGCACTTATCGCAAATGCCACTTATGTTGGAAGGTCATTTCTCTCTCTCACACACACTCTTGCATCTGTTATCACTCCCGTGTCATTTGCTGACGGTGTTTTAACTTTTATGTGCAGCATTCTTGTAAGAAGTACAGAATGGTCGAAAATTAAAGCCAACTTGCCTTGGCTACTTGATGCTGCAGCATGTGTGGCACTTGACACATTTGTATCCTTAATTTATTGCTTTTCTTTTTGTGACACGGACACTGATCTTAAAGCTAATTAATGTGTTTTCCCTTAACGTGATTAATTTTTATAGATCATAATGCAGTATGTGTACTACAAATACCTGCAAGGGAGAAACGATGACGTGGAATATTATGGTGACTATTCAGAAGCCAACAAAAGCTAGGTATCCTGATTGTGTATGATAAGCATCCTTAAGAAGATGAGCTAGTGGGTGGTTAGTGAGCTCTTTGTTGTACCTTAAGTTGAGTTCTAATGTTGGGACGTTTAATAGAAAACAAGTAACCAATTCGGGTACTGCAATCTACACTCACTTGTAAGTTGTAACAAAACAATTTGGGCACTCCCACTCCTTTGGCATTTAGATTAGGTTTCGGGCTGTTTTTAGTTTGAATCTTTTTAGCCTTTCAAAACTAACTTGCTATTTCGTATCAAGTCTGGCAAGTATAATAGTATTTTTTCAGTTTGGTTATTGACTTGCTGAGAGCTATAATCACTTTTAACGTTCAAAATACCTCAAATCTCAGTATTTTTGGTTAAAGGAAGATGTGATTATTTGCCATAACTTCTACTATGGAGGTTACTTGAAAACGACGATAAGGTACGATGGATCAAATTGGATCGATGGATCAAATTGGATCAGTCCCTCGGTTTTCCGATAACTTATCTGTAAGTAATGACTAAATTTCATTTAGATATGGAACTTTAATATCCCACACACATCTCCAAAAAATTCATAATACTGTTTATTTATCATTTTAAAATGAGAAAATTACGCAAATAGTCTGACTTTAACCATGTGCAGTGGTCATCAAATCCCTGATAGTAATAGTTTGGTTTCTAAACATCAACATAATAAACGAAGTGGGCTACCCAAATAACAACAACTAGTTATTATTATTGAATTATAAAAACAAAATATAATAAATTTCAAAACTGACATCCAATACTCCAAATGCTCATTGGCCCGCTTGAATGTTTAACCACATATGTTGCCCAATCAAATATAAAAATATGAATAGTAAACGATCCCAACGGGCCGACCCAACATCATTGTTTCTTTACTTTTATTTTACATTGAGTCAATTCGGGAGCATATATTAATCGAGCCCGATAAAAGCCCATTTGGTCCTATGTTTATTTATTTTGCCATTGGCCACTGTAGATTCATTTCTCACATCTCCGACGTGCATAAAATACAATATAATGGATTAATGGTACAATAATAATGAAATATAATACAAAATAAAAGTAATCCTTTCATATACTAGTTGTGCCATTACTAAAATTACGAAATTAACTAGATAAACTCGTATAATAATTAAAAGGTTGAGATATATGAAAAATGTAGTAATTAAGAAGACGAAAGAGAAAATAACAAAAAAACTCTTTCATTTATTGAAATAATTATGTACTCGTACAAATTTTAGATGTACATTTTGAATATAACAATCATTTTTTTCTTATACAAACGCGAATACAATAATGCTACGAGAAGCTGAAGTTGAATTGGCGATTAAAAAGGTCAAATAAAATGAAGAGCTAACCATGTTTGACCTACTAAAGCCTCGTGGAGAGAAGGATATGAAGAAAGCAACATAGTCTAGTGAAACAAATGATAATAGCTTCTATGTTATAGATTGTCACTCTAGTGATATGTTATTTCACATTTTATTATTTTACCTAAGGTTGTTAATTATACAAGATTTATTTTTATTTATGTCATTCAAACTTTTATTTAAAAATCAACAATACTATAAAATAGTTTGGCCTAATAATGATTTTATTTATCATCACTATCTTCCCTATAAACTAAGATAGTATCCTCGTTCCTATGTAAAATACTCTCCTTATCCTAAATCCAATGTGGCATTCTTATAGTTCATTCTTCAATCCATCATGTTATGTCATACAAGTTTTAGTTGAATTTAATATTAAATTAGGGTCACTAAAAAGCATAGTCATAATGAAAAGAAGTTTTGGATGCATTCTTATTAATGTTTTAACAACGGATAGATGTTAAAATTAATTATGAGTTTTTAAGTCAACACTTTTTATAAAGTGTCACTTTTTCGGGCAATGAAGATTGCAAGTTATTTCAGTAAATAAGAATTCTAAAATGAAGAAATGTTCAAGTGAATTGTAATCTGCCATTTTTTAGCTTAAATATATTCGAATTTTAGATGCATGAAATATAATATTTTGTGTCAAGTTAGCATACCAACTGATATCATTTACTCAATTATTAAAGTACCTAATACGTTTTTATTAACTTGTCAAGTGTTTTACACTTTTTTCAGTTTTAAGTGATTTACTATATTGTTAATAAAAAACACTACATTTTTCTTCATTAAGTTATGATTTATATTTTAAGTTCTTAATTGTGTGACAACATATAGACATACATACTTTTCCCGTTCAATAATAGTCTTATGTGTATATTAGTTGAACAATTTTTTTTTTTAAATTTATTTCAATCATCTACTCTCTAAGCATCGTATGTCGGTGGTTTGTTGCAACTCATGTTTCTAATTATGTTTTAATATGATTAGCTATCTTCTCATGTGTTAAGGTGATTCATAAAAATTCATCTAATGATTTATGGTTAGGTACTTTTAGAGGGATTAAGTAGAAACAATTTTTTAGAGATTTCATAGAAATTGATTTATCGGAATCAAATAAAAGAATATTTAAATAACTTTTGTAAATCTAAATGAGTTCGTTTTTTAGGTTGAGATCATTTACGGACCTCATTGAGAATGTAAATCTAACATTGTACCAAATAAAAATAATATTTTAATATTTTATAATAATAATAATAATAAAAAAAAGACACTTCCCAATAAAATTTATGTTACGCAAACGTCTGTTGTTACGTGTGAAGATCGATCATTTGATTTTGTTGCCCTTTATTATTAAGTCACGTAGGTTCAATTCTTTGTTTATTTAATGAAGAAATTAAATTCCACGTCCCCATAAATAATAAGTAAACTACATGTTTGCTTAGTATCTAATACAAATACACCTTCATTTATGAGTGCCACACATATGCGTATTTCATGCCACATCTACGGCCTTTTCCGCCATACATTATTACTTCATTAAATTAATAATCATTTAACACACCATCATTAATAAAATAATTCATTATACCTTTTTAAAAATAACTCACATATATAATGTGTTTGACACGAGCATTTTAAGGAATTATAGGGTATTGAGCTTCTAGTTTTTACAATTTTAATCTTCTCATTTTTGTTTGACAACAAAACTAGAGTAGGAATTATTAGAAAAAGAATCCCCGAAAATCCCATTATAGCGTAGTTTTTATAAATAGCTTAAAAAAAAAATCCAGCTTCACTCACAATTTCCAGCTCCAACTTCAATTACAATATCTTCAGAACAACTAATTGTTACATAATAATGTATATATACCTATGATTAAGCCTAATGTATGTTAGCACAATGTTTTCAAAATGTTGGCCCATGGATAAATTGGTTCTCACCAATTTAAATGATCGAATGTTCCTTTAGTACAAAAAAAACATAGAATAATATTTGATGCCGTGGTTCAAACAACGGGTGGATCACATGAAGTTATTAAAACTTACTTCATTCACTTGAATTTTTAGTAGAGGGAAAAAAAATATATAAATCAATTCAATGGTTAGATGAATTTTTGAAAGGTCACATTCAACCCTTTTTATATTGTAAAATTTGTCAGTAGAGGGTCGTCCTAGAGTTGATTTTACCTTGTTCTTTTTTACTGTAAAATTTTTATATGCCACTAGTTGCTTGTTACTAGTATCTTATCTTAATAATAAAATTTATAGTGATAAAAAAGATTGTTTAACGTAATTAATCTGCTTTGTAGGCTAATTTTTTATTTATAGAAATAGAAATTAGAAATAAAGTAATATAACGTCAACTTCAAAAGAGTGATAACAATAAAAAGTCTAAAATCGTCCAAAATATATTATATTATATTAGTTTTTATTTATTATATTTATATGTTGATGAATTAAATACGACACATGGACGTATCAATTAATTGTCGGCACTAATTTTCCTACCAGTAGAAGTTGCTTTCCATAAAAAAGGAGGGACACCTAATTCTACGTTTATCAACTTTACTACTAATAGACTAAAGACTAAATAACATAATTCACCCTTCAACTATTTCTTAGCCTACTAATTTACTCAATAATCAATCTATACTTGCTACTTATAAAACTATTTCAAATATAATTGCAAAATTAGCCTCAAGTTCAAAATTGGAAGCCCGATCAAAGACGAAAGTAACGGTGTTTAAGATGAAGTTATCAATCCAAGTAATGACAACGACTCGATATTAGTTTAGGTGATGGCAAAAACGAAGATAGTTTTGGATTTTGAATTCAAGTGATTGTTGCATATGTGACTACTCAAATTTTTTTTTTTTTTTTTGGTGATAATTATGTATTATTGAGTTAATCAAGTTTGATTAAAATCATAATGGTTCTTTGAGTTTACATCAATTTTAGATCGAGATTATGCCGTTATAGGAAGTGATTATTTTAGATTTTTATCATGAAAACCCAAATTAGTTTAAATTTACACATTTAAATGGTGCAAGAACCATATTCCAATGTATATATACTCATATGACATATCAATATTATTGTTTGAATAGACATTAATTAGTACGTATATAGTTTATATATAATAGTATTTTTGTTATATAAATGCAAGTATTTTGGTACTTGTTACATCAAAGTAGGGAGTATAATGTCTAAGGGTGGTGTGTTTGGTTAGTGGGTTTTGGACTTGGTATGTAGGAATGTGTATGAGAATAAAAAGGAACGATTTAAGGTGTTTGTTTTAAGGGTTTAAATTTTAAAAATTTACAAATGAAGCCTTCAAAATGAGGGTTTTCTCAAACCAAATAATTAGATGGGTTTAGTCATAATACCAATTCATTCCATCTACTATCAATCTCATACTCCTGTATTCTCGTACTCATAGTGATTTTTCAAACAAATCAAATGCACCGTAAATTCATCTAATGGGTTTTGTTACTAATTTTGGTTGATTAAAATGGAAGCTTTGAAATTATTAATTTAAATGATGCCCCGTTGCATTTATTATATCTTCCTGCATGCATGTGCAATCTAGCTTGTTCTTCACGACATTTTCATAGTAAATTATCATATTTTGGTTCCTTCTAATCGATCATACGAACTTTTTATTCAAATCCCTCAACCACTACCATGTCTTCATAATTAACTATACAAAAAGTTAAATGATTAATTATGACGTGGGATCAGAGGAGCAGCCTCTATATGTAAGATATGAGTGGGATAATTAATCTTCACCTTTAATTTTTTCGATCGATGGTCCAGATTCACTGCATTTTAAATTCACTGTATTTTACATTTAAAATGCAGTGATCTGGACCATCGATCGAAAAAACTCATAGGGAGAGCTGCTCGACACTTCCTCACTCTATCAAGCTATGACATGCGTAACTCCCAACGCAATTAAAATTAAAGCCCTAGTTGATTTGCTTGCCCATTTTTCAAGTGGAGAATATGATTATGGACCTCTCTCAGAGCAGAACTCTCAACTGCACTATTGGAGTAAGCCAACAAATTTAAGAAAATTTACCTTCAATGTCAATTCTATCCATGTCCAGTAGAATGTGTCTTAGAGCATTATATGAGTTGGAAAGTCGGTTACTCCTAATATAGGAACTGCCCTTCTGAACTTTACCCATTAATCATGTGAGAACTTTTATTTTAATATATTTGAGTTGACACTTAAATATTAAACTTGGTTTAATTACCTAAAAATACAACGGCCTTTAAGTTTTGTCCATTCGTTTCTCTATTGTAGTTTTAACTTTAATTGTCGATATTTAATCATTATGTAAATTGATAAACGACTCCATTGCTTCCAAACTGCGAACCTTTTCGCACTCAATCAGTTACAAAAATACGTTTAGTGAAAAATAAATGGTGATGTATACGTATTGACGTGTACGGTGAGGTGTAAGCAGTGTAGCTATCAATGTCAATGTTTGACTTTAATTTCTTGCATCCCCCATTCGTTCTATTAATAGTTGATGTTTCTCTGTTTGAAAAGCAATTAATTAGCACCGACAGCATTTTAAACATTTCTAACATTTTAGTTATTGAATTATTTTATTATTAACAATTGTTAATTGTTAATTGTTAATTAGGCCCAATCCTTAGGTATATATACCTAGACTATCCGCAAATAGTACCTACGTGTATAACTAAAACAAGTTCGATCACAAGCCTAGCTTACACCGACAAATAAATTGTTTAAATACTCAATATACTATTAATTTGATTTCAAATGAACAGATCCAGTGGCGGAGAGCGTGAGGGCAGTATAGTCAATTGCTCCTCATTAAAAGTGTATTTAAGGTAAAAAAATTTTTTATTATTAAGGGTAATTTTAACTTTTACCTCTAGATTATTTAATCATTTTGAGACAACATCACAGCAAAAGTGGACCTTCGGTGGGGGACACCCAAACGCGGTATTTCACATGAACATGGTCCCAATTTATTGAAAATACAACCGAAGCTTTCTTCCAATTAATTCTTTGTTTTATGAAGAAAAAAAAATGATAAAATATACACTTCTAGATTATTTATATAGTCAAAGTCAATTTAATTGTCCGTTGCCCACTACATATATAAGATCTCAAAAACTATGTACATAACTAATTTTGTGTTGATCAAATATCAATCTAAGCATGTTTGGAGTACGTATTTTTACCTAGTTTTTCACCTTAAATGTGCACTCTCATTACTCGTTAATTATCATTATGATTACCACTAGCATTTAACTTATACGAATAAATTAATATCATTATGTTTTCTTACCCAATTTGTAAAAAAAAAAATTCTTCCGGTCGCCACTAAAAGTGTGTTATATTACTATAAAGTAAAATACCATAAAACATATTTAGTGATGTAGACACAAATCGGTGAAATCGCTACCCTTAACATAAACATTCGAGTTGCCTAGTTTCCTTTTTTCATAGCATTTATAAGCTCAACAATTATCCTGAGTACTAGTACATTTTATTTCAATTCATTTATTTCTTCCTTTTCAATAACTACCATGTTTTTTTAATGTTTTTAAACCATCATCACATAAAAAAAAAGGATACATACATACATACATATTTATTCATCTCTTATGGAATTAAGACTAGCTATAGCATATAAACAATAACAAAAATAAATAAATAAATAAGTTATTCTAATGCATTTATCATAATCATAATCATCATAATAAGATATATATAAATAGTGTTGGACAAAAGTTATACATCTTACATTTGATTTCATCTTTACAGTTTACAAATCTAGTAATTAAACGTATATCTATCGATCATAGAGTATAGTAATATATAATTTACATGCAACATCCTTTTTCCCAAAAAATACACATTATCTTAACGATCTCATAGACTCATTTATCATCATCAATGGATCGAATTTAACAAACATAATAGTATATTAATCGTATCGTATATTTATATATATATCTTAAATATTTTGGGAGAATTGATCGAAAAAAGTTGAGTAAATATTCTTGTACCTCAAGATTCAAGAACATTCGAAGTTTGCAAAAGATCATAAGGCGCCCAAAGTGCATCTAGTGGACAAGCTTTATTTCCATCTAATCTAACCCATGGCTTCCCTTTCCCACTCCAATGTAACAAACTAACCGGGCCTGGATGCAAATCGCGACACAATCCTTCAAAATTATCGCCACCTAACCCGTGTTGGTTCCATCGGTGATCCACTTGAGCTATATTTCCGGCGAACACTAATAAAAAAGGTGGTAATGATCCCAATTCATATATCCTCATTCGTTTTTGTAACTCCATCCATTCGATTATTTTTCGAGTGTAATCACCTTCTCTCCACCTGACTAAATCGATCACCATTACACCCGTGTTGAAATAACACGCGTTACGTTCAGAAAACGTTATTGATAAAGACGGGTTAGACCAAAAAGTGGGAGTGAAATAAGAGGTGAAGTTCGCGTTACAGTACTCGGGTGCTGCGAGTACTTTTTTGTCGTTTTCGTTACCAAAAGGTGTTTGGGATAATTTTGTAATGTCGTCTACTAGTATTAAGTCAGAGTCGAGGTACACGGCTTTTTGGACACATGTAGGGAGAAGGTCTGCGAGGTAGTTGCGAGCGTAGTTTAGTGGACAATCGAGTGCGGAACGAATGGAAGTTGAGATGAGGCCTAAAACTGCGGGATCATCGAATGTGTAGACGTGGAACCGGAGATATGGGAAGGAAGTGGAGATGATCTGTTGAATGTTGTTGGTGTGTGCTGATGAGGATTCGACGAAATGGAACCATATGTTTTCGGGGCAGGACGAGTGTTGGAGTACGGAGAGGATTGCTGCCATCGATCCGCGGAGGTAGTCGGAGTCGAGGGTCATTGCCACGTGAATTGCATTTGGTGAGCAAGTGTCTTGTGCGGATGGGCAGTTGGGTGAGTTGTAGAATTTGGGGGCTTCTTTGAAGCGAAGAGGCGCGGTGGTGGTTGTTACGGCGGCGGTGGTTGTGGTGGTGGTGATGAGGACTAGGAAAAGGGTTTTTAATATAAGAGGGAGATTAGAAGAAGGCATTGGGTTTTTGATGAAAGCATAAGATCTCTGATTGGTTTCCCTTTCCACTGATAAGTGGAAGATGATATGGTGTTGGGATGTTTGAATGTTTTATGCCCAAAAGGTGTTGGGAAATAGTAACTACTCAATCATTATATTTTATTTAAAATAAAATAGTAAAAATGTATGTATGAAATTGATAAATGCAAAATGCATGAAATAAAGAAGCGGTAGTAGTTTAATTAATGTTTAGCTAGTAAATTTTTGAGAAAGTGATAATGATATATAGAATATGTATATATGTATATGATATGTGCTCGTATCAAATAAATTAGTTTCTTTTATAATTTTGATGATATTTTAGTTATGTATATCGTTACTTTTAGGTAAAGATACAGTTGAAATTACGCTTAGAGCATGAGAGGTGGTCTGATCTCAACCTCGGTGATAAATTTTAACACTGAGTTTAACACCGCGTACAATTTTTGTGAGATTGTTTCAGTATTAAACTTTGTATTAAAATGATTCACAAAATGTCTTTTAACCAATCAAATTAAAAGAAAATAAATAAATAAAGCTTTAACTTCGAAAAACCAGCGTTCCTCCCTCAACTTCTAGCTTTAACTTCATAAAACAACTTCGACGGGGAGTGATTAACGCCGAGTTTCAACATTAAAAGCCAAAAAAACCGTCCACTCTTCATGATGGTCGCTGCATAAATGAGATCTCAATGTAAAATCATAACTAAAGTTAATGAAACCGACATACGATAAAATATCGAATTATAACAGCCTTTGATAATAATTTGAATGACTTTGAGCTGTCCAGCTTCGTTTTTTTTTCTTGTCTTACTTTTTATTTTGGGAATTAGAATTTTATCAATTATATATATATATATATATATATATATATATATATATATATATATATATAAGTTAATTCACGCTAAATTACTCTGTAGTAGATTGTATATTGATTAAAGAATTGAATTCTAATAATTAATTGTGGTGTATTTTAGGGTGCGAGTGAATCTATAAAGGAGTTAATGTTGGCTGGAAAATAGGATCGAAGGCAAATGACCAAAAAGTCGTCGTTAATGGTGGGTGTGCTGTCAATTTGACTCTAAAATATGTAGCACCATTCATTACATTTACACCCTCCGCAATCTATACAAAATAATAACAAAATTTAAATTAAAATTTTTCACTTCATTAATTTTATTTATTAAAAAAAAAAAAAAACTTTCTAAATAATACCCTTGTTTTGTTTTCTGTCATTCTCTGTTCCTACTTTTTGTCAGACCCTTTTTAACCCATTTCCGTCGACTTATAAAAAGCCAATTCATACGTACGTATAACTTTAATAATAAAAAGCGTTTGGCGTTCAAAATAATTCACCCATTTGCGTCGACTTGTTAAACCAGCTTGATAAATGATGATCATGTAATTACTTTATCTTGAATTATATAAAAATATATTTATTTTATTTAATTTTATTATCATGCATGATCATGAATGAAAAAGAGGAAGCGAATAGGGCCAAAAGGGCACGTAGTAGACATAGTGGAGCCTCGGTCATGGTTTAAGGATGTGACGTATCCACGTTACAAATGGTATGAATATAAATATCTACATTTAAATTTTAGGTTGTTCGGAAAATATATTTTTATTGCTCTTTAACAAATAAAGATCAATGTAATAGAAGTTAAGAAAAAATATATTCAATTTAATTACCACAAATTTGATTTTCGATACCTATAAAAACTAAATTATCCAGAATAACAAGTATGGACAAAATAGTAAATTTAATAGTTATTTTTGCAAGTTAACAATATTTTTATAATAATAAAACGATAATGTAGTAGAAAATAAAAATTAATGAACAAGAGTATCAAGTTTCCACTTTTACTGAGTTATACAATTTTAATAAAAGAAAAAAAGAATGCATCACTAGAAATAAGGAAAATTAGATAGGTAAAAAGCTACATAAGTCTACGTTATTAAAACTCGATCTGCATCTCGATCTAGTATATAAAGAACACTTATTTTGAGACAAGTAATTACATCGAATAACAAATTTTAATTGTCCTTTTGTATGTTTGATATAACTAGTACATACATTACATTACATACATTAATGATAAAAGAATCCAATAACGAAGATGTTGAGTTCATTTCAACCAATAGCACTTTAGGCATGTTACATGATTGTACCATAAAATATCTGAATATCCGGTTACATAAGAGTCATAACTTATAGTATGTATTTGCCTACTTGATACTCTTATGTGTTTAGTTTGTGAAATATTTTTTATCTATAGAATTATAATTAATTAAAGAAATTTGAATGGTGGGATATGAATTCTTTTCAGTGAAATAATTTGATGCCTCCCAATTCAATTCATTCCTGAAAGTTGAACCAAACACAATTGACATTTCAATTACGTCGAATTATATATAATTCTGCGAATCAAATGCACCCTTAAATGTTTGGATGAAAATTAAAGGTTTTGGATGAGTAGTATATTCAAAAACTAGTATGTAATAACATTCTTCTTAACGAGCTGTTAAGATCACTCCCAACAAGTGAGTGTAACTGATGGGTCAGTTTGTGTCAACTCAGGGTCATATAACCTTTTTTCAAATTGACTGAAACTGACTGACTACTGTCAACAATGTCTAATCACTTACTTTTTCTAGGTCTCACACATTATTTACTTTATATATTTAAAACGCAATATTAAATAACATAAACACTATGAATGATGTAACTTACACTCCTACTTCAAACAATTACTTGATATTGTTATTATATTAACTATATCCGGCCCATTTTGAAACGTTAACTCGCCCGTTTATATTGCCCTTTTAAAAGTCTAGTCCCCCAATAATCAAATTCTTGAATCCGTCATTGGCCAGTTATATACATATAATTACATAGTAGCCGAAACACAACAAATTCAAAACCGGAGATTTTATACATATAATAACAAGATATCTTGGATTACGCTGACCGTTGACTTTACAACATTTCAAAGAAGACAACTTAGCAAACAGCATGTACAGCGACTGATGTAAGGTACATTGGAAATTGTTATTTTGTAGAGGTTGCAAATTTATTTGCGAAATTTGATTTAATTTTGTTTTCCATAGTTCATGAGGATTATATTCGAAAGATATATAGCCAATAGCCTTAATTAGAGGCAATAAAGTTGGTTCTTTTTACGTAACCCTACCCTCCAATGAAAATGGGACCCCTTTACCTATATAAGCATTTAATTTTGTGGCCCAAATCATGTTATTATTAGCTTAACAATGCTTCCATGCCAATTTTTTCAAATTTGAAACAGAGATCAACCCCACTTGTATAAAAATAAAATCATTTTTATCTCTAGAAAGTACTACGAGTAGTATTTTACTTGTGTGTATCAGCTTTGGTCAACCAAACGTTTAAATCATGTTTGACGACGACCAAAATACATGCATGCATATTTGTTAGTTTGTATAATTACTTATTACTTGAATACGTACATTGATCCTATGAAGACTAGCTTATGATGATTTAGATTTACTTTGTCATTTTGGGTCTTCTGAATTTAGACATTTAATTTTCTAGTGACATCAATATCTTTAAGACACCTTAACAAACAACTAAAATATATGTATCCTATGGTGTAAAGTAAGTAAGACATATACGATGCATTAAAAGCACAAAAGGGCAAAAGGAAATGACACCATGCACACCCTCCTGAATCAACGAGAGGTTGATTGAAGCCCTTTTTTACCACTCAACGTACATCACCTCATCAAAATTTGCCTTTTGACACTAAAGAAATGGATGAAATAATGCTTGCGTCTGTCTTGCCACACAATTTATGACCATAAATTCAAAAGATCGTTTTATACTTATATTTAATTTAATATATAATATAACCAAAAGTACATGTCCTTGTAGACAAATGTACGCACAAATTTAAAATAGACCATGCATGTAGACATACTTGTATCCTAAGTACGTAAATGCATCTTCTTTTTAGAACTTCTTCATTACCATATGTATGCAATAATCTTTTTTGAGACAGAGAATTATATCACATGATATTTTAAACCGGTGTTTAATTAATTTTAACCGATTGTCTGCACGTAATGTAAACTAAAATTACCTCGTTTCATAGAACGAGTTAAACATATTTATGTTTATCATGCATACAACGTGTCGTCATTGTAATGTGTAATCGAGTTAAAAGAAACGACATTAAGTGATTAAGGTAGCAAGAACATATGGAAGCATGCCCAAAATTATTGAATATATATATGACATGTGACATTGGTGGACTATTTGAGGGTTCTCGACAAAATAAAATGATTTAAGGTTCAATTTCATATATATGACCCCTTTCATATCCAATAATGAAGGAATTGATGAAATCCCATGTTAGTCACATGGCATAACTATAAAAACCAATCTTTCTGGTTTCCTTACATCCTTAAATGACACCCACATAATTCACTTGTAGTTGTTTTATTAACTGTGTTAATATATGGATACATTTTTAATTCTTTTTAACTAACCATGTGGGTTCACGCTTCACACCGACACATTGGGATGGGTGAGTTAAGAACTTGGACCAAAAGTCAACGACTTCATCATATTGTCTATTGACTTTTTGTTAACATATTATAGGGTGATGTGAGATAGATCTTGGAGGAATTTGAACGGTTTAAAAAGGGTATTTGAAGATAGATTCTTTTTACTAAGTTTAGTCTTTAAAAAAATTAAATTATAAGGGATGATGATATTTTTGATAAATTCATCACAAGTATGTCTTAACAGGTTGTATCAACCTGCTAATACATATTTGTAGTGAATTTATCAATTTGAATGGTAAAAATATCATTTACCGATTACAAGGGGGTGATCATGAAAGTTACTTGAGAAATCACTCACATGAAAGCATCTATTAAACTCAGTTTATGCTGTTGATAATGAGGAAAATATTAGTTTATAGTTAATGAATAATAAAAGGTCAAGCGAATTAATTGGTGCAATAAAATTAAATAGTTTAAAGTAAAACTAATTAATATACATGAAAATAGTTGTAACTAAATTTAGCTTTTTGTTTTGTTAAACCGTTTGTATTCCTAATAATAATAGTAATTGAATTGAAGGTAAACATATAATCAAAGAGTAGGATTCAAATGAGTACAACAACTTTGTGTGAAAATAGAGGAATCAATCTCAACCACTCATTTTTATCAAGTATCAATTTTCTCATCTTTTTAAAAACTAAATATCTGACAAACGACAAGTCAAAAAATTATAAAAATTGTACCATAAAATTCAGCGTTTTCTCCTCTTCGATTTACGATTTTACAAGCTATACTTTCGACGAGTTTTTTTTCTTCATTTTTTTGTGGGTTTTACAAATTAGTAACACATGTGTTACTGATTAGTTGTACATTTGATTTGCGGTTAGAGTTAGGGTTAGGGTTAGGCTTTAGGCTTTAGGGTTTAGGGTTTAGATTTTAGCAGGGGTTAGAATTTAGGGTTTAGAATTTTGTAAAGCGTTTAGGGTTTAGGGTTTAAGGTTTAGGGGGTTAGGGTTTAGAATTTAGTGGTTAGGGTTAAGGGTTTAGGGTTTGGGGTTTAGGGTATAGGTACAGTGCCAACTCATCATTATACACCAATATCTCGTACCTGTTAATCTACTTATCATCAATTATCAACAAGGCCAATCGAGTTGTTTTAACTACATATTATTCCTAGTAATTATGTCTTCAAATGCCTAACTTACATTGCGAAAGATTCAACTTTACATTTGGTTTCTGAACATAGAAGGGGTTCACAAGCTTTCTAAAGGCCGGGAGCGGTTATTAGTTATGGTCAAACCACATCATATGTTTTTGCCATCACCTTTCCATAGCGTGTGCCCAGCTGAATAATTGTAAACTATAGCTTGAATATTGACGTTATGTAAACTAGTCAAACATGAATATTATTTAACAAAACCAAACACACTTCATGGTTTGCTTCATCTAAATATGTTTGGAAACTTAAATTCCAAAGTTAATTTCCTTTGAGAATTTGAAGAAGTTTGTCAATATATGCTTGATGTTCACTTGATCGATTTTTCATGTTTTAATTAGTGTGCTTTTGCGCTATAATATTACGCACTTCTAAAGCTTGTGTTACAATACATTGTTAAATTTTAATAGAAGTTTTAAAACAACTCAAATCGTTTTTAATTGCGGATATGAAAGCCACCTAAATTAGTAAATTTTGCCAAAAGTCTCAAAAGGGCCACAAATTATAAGAAAATCAAAGAGGCGCCCCAACTTTCCATTCAACATCGTTTGCAATAAATTTGGCCAAATTATTCTCAAAACATAACTATTATACCATTTATTATTATTATTATTATTATTATTATTATTGTTATTGTTATTGTTATGTTATGTTTTGTTATTATTATTATTATTATATTATTATTATTATTATTATTATTATTTTTATTATTATCATTATTATTATTATTATTATTATTTTGTTTTATATTATAGAGATTTTTAATCAGTGAACACTAACCTAATGGATGATGTTTGAATTTATGTTACGCCTCTCTTTTATATATAATTTAATTTAATTTTTGCGTATGCAGTAGTTAATCATATTATATAATTGTTCAAAAAAATTAATCGTATTTAATGGCCAAATTAATTACATAAATAAAAAACCCAGGGATACCCATTTTTACATATATATATATATATATATATATATATATATATATATATATATATATATATATATATATAATGTATGTATAATAATTGTGGATATTTGCAAATTGGAATGATCCAGATCCGATTGTAGCTATATGGGCTTGATCGTTTGATCCGTGATAAGTATTTTTAAAGCTATATGGGCTGAATACATTGCATTTTAACAAAATGCTACAACAAACAATGTTCGGTCTAGGTGGGCCTAGAGGAGAAGTCAAAATGACGTCAGGCAGGCCCAAATAATGGAACAAGAAGAATTTTTAAAGTAGTATGGGCTTCTCACTTCTCAGATGGGCGTGATGAATATGTATGCACCAATGATCCAACTAGATGCTATAACAAAAATTCAAAGTATTCAACTCATCGATGGAGAATTGAGAAATCAAGAATTCCAACAGGAGTTAACTTATATTAACACGACGAAATCGACTTAAATTTTACGAGATTCCCGATTCATGATGAAGATCAAGGATATAACTCTTATTTTCATCCAAGAGTTAGCAAATTTTTATATAGATATATCAGATAATTCTATTTTGTTAAATATGAGCCCTATTTGTTATTCGCTTGTATATAAACACCAAGTCTGATGTATGAATATTAATAAATCATGATTACGTGATGTTGAGATGTGCTACGGTAGATTGATCATTAGAGCAAAAGGAGTGGCATGCCAATTTTTGCAACGTTCTTGCTCAAGAACGACGTGATGTCGGCGTTTATGACACCTACTCGGAGTTCTTCGTCAACGTGTAGGTATAAACGTTGCTTTCACCATTTTGCTTTCTTTTTTCCCCTTTTCTTTTGTTTTCCTTTAATTTCATTAGTTCAAACATGTTTTTCTTGTCCTTTTTAATTCCGAGTTGAAGACTGAACTACTCCTCGTGCTCTAATTCTAGTTAACGAACGATGTGTATTAAATAAATGAGAACTAATTTGCATTAATGAAAAGTATGAAAGCTATAATATGCGAGTGATGCATAGGTGAACAACAATGCCCCGTTCTTGCTTTGCGCTTTTCGTGAAAAGTAAAACTCATTTGATGTTAACCAAATTTTTGTCTTTATCCAACATGATAGTTGGTTCGTGGTAAGCTTTTTTTTTTCTTCCAAAAAAAAGAGGGAAGTATCCTAATACTACTCCAACGGATATATACAATAATTCACGAATATTTGCATGTTGTCACAAGGAACTTAAACCCTCAACAGGCCACCTCGAACTTTAACCCTCAACAGGCCACCTCGATTTACCTTTTTATTTTTTGTAACTTTGTTAGTAACGGTAATTAGAAAAAAAATGAATATTATGAAGAGGTTGTCGGTGGAGATTAGGTAGGTGGGATGTTTATTGTCTAAATTGTACTACCAAAATACTGTTACGTTAAACTTTAGTTAATGACTTATTAACCGAGTATGTATTATTCAATTTCTTTTTTCAAAAAAGCAGTTCACATTTCAATTATAACTAAAATATTGTTCACAAATTTGTTCTTTGTCAAATAATTGTGATTTTGAACTATGATTTTTCGTTGAGAAATCACTAAATAAAAATAGAAGATGCTATTTAGTATACAAATAATGTAAAATCACAATTATTATTAACCGTATATAATAACGGGCATGATATTTGTGTTGTTGTTCAATCAGCAAGTAATTTTTTTTTTACATTTATTATTTTTAACCTACAAATTTTACATATATACACAATTAACCCATTTTTTTAATTAAAAGTACAAAAATATGCGTTTTGAAACGCGTGCAACTTCTGCAACAAGAATATGCCAATATCTGTGTTTGAAAAGCGAATAATCAACGGTAGAAATGCACGTTAAACACAACAAAAATAGCCTACTTTACTATCTAACAAACGTGTCAAATGCGTTACGCATGTAGAATCATTATTTTACTACTACGAGTAGTTATTTTCAACAAGCTAAATTAATATTATTAAATAATTCCCACCTCGGAATATCTTTCTTTGAATTTTCTATCTTCTATTATTATTTTATCACTCAAATTCAATACCAATAAATAACAACCAGTCAATATTCACATTTTCTTCAAGACCCATAACCATCTTCATCCTCAACACACAAACCCCCTTAACCCCTCATCTCATCTCATGACCCTTTAACCTTCTCTCTTTAATATTCTTTCAATCACCACAAAACCACCAGCCATCAGCCTTTCATCAGTGTTGCTTCAAACGGGTCAACGACCGTCAGGACAATGACCCAAAACACGTTAATTTATTACTTATCAGAACAACCGAAAATAATAAACTTCAGGTGGAGTCACACCCATTCATGGGGCTCCACCTGGTCATTTCTTCTTACCTCGATTGTCACATACATCATTTTCTCTCTCCTACTTCACCTTCTACTACACTACCGTCGGCGGCCCGTCCCACTGGGCCCAATCCCCGCACTCCACTCCCTTTTCATGGCCCTATTCTCGCTCACAATTTTCACCGGAATTCTATTATCCGCAGCTGCAGAAATTCGCGATACTCGTTGGATTTGGCGTCGAACCAAAACCACACCTTTTCAATGGTTCCTATGTTTCCCTTTAGGCACGCGCCCAACCGGCCGAGTGTTTTTTTGGTCATACATATTTTACTTGACCCGTTTTCTTCACACGTTCCGAACCTTCTTCGCAATTCTACGTCGTAAAAACTTGTCGTTTTTCCGTCTTTTTAACCACTCGATTCTCATCATCATGTCGTTTTTATGGCTCGAATTCTCACAATCATTTCAAATCCTCGGAATCTTACTAACCACTTCAATCTACTCAATCGTCTACGGGTACCGCTTTTGGACAGCTATCGGTCTACGGAGTGCGTGTTTTCCGTTCGTTATAAACTGCCAAATGGTTCTACTCGGATGCAACGTCATCTGCCACGTTGGCGTTCTTCTTCTTCACTTTAAAAAAGGCGGGTGTAACGGAATTGGCGCTTGGGGAATTAACTCGGTTCTCAACGCTACAATTTTGTTGCTTTTTTTGAATTTCTATGTTAATAGTCATCTCAGGCGACAGCAGAAGACGACGGCGCTGTTACATGACCACCGTGGTGACGTGGACAGAAAAGGTGACCAAGTTCCTGTTACGGTGGAAAACAATACTATTGGTTGTAGCGAGATTAAGGACAAAAAGATTTGATTGGTGTGGCCATCTTTTATTTTTTAGTAGTAGGTCTTTGTTTAGAAGGGCGGTGGTGGTGTAGCAAAATAAGGAATATAAAATATTAAACTCCACTTTAATTTAAAAGTGAAAATATATGTATATGTATAATTAATTAATTAAGAAAGAAATGAAAAGTTTTATACGAGTAATTATATAGTGTTAGTGATGCAGTAGAAATAATTGTGTGTAAATGACCACAAATAACAATTTCGAGTAAAGTGAAATAAATAAATTAATGGTAGGTGTGAGTTTTGTGTAAAATAAAGTGAAACGTGAATACCGTGGAACTTAGTCATATATATGCTTGAATGTGATGTTAAAAGTGGGGTGTATATATTAATGGTTTAGGTTAAATAATGACAAATTAAAGGAGAAAAAATCATCAAATCAGAGTAATTAAGGAAAGGAAGTGTAAAGTGTGATTGGTGTTGATATTTTGTTTGTGTCTCTGTTTTTAGTGTTTTATTTCCGTATGGGTTTAAGAAGTGGTTAGAAAACAAAAGCTTATACAAAACGCTACTTAATTTGTATGTTAATATAGGTTATTGAAGTTTGAGAGTCGTAGACATGTTTGACAAAACTATCTGATAGATGAAGCTAGAACTAATAACCGAAGCTTATATTTGATATTAGAAACTCTAACTTATCTGTATTAATATATAACACATTTGTGATATTTTTTAAAAAGGAAGTTTACTAATATACCTCTAACATTACCTTTAAAATTTGAAATATCTACTTTAAATTACTAACATAACCATACATATATTAAAATCTTATTAATACTAATAAACACATACATTAAATACTAATTAATTCTACTACTAATATATAAAGCATTTTAGTTGTTTACTCTAAGGAAATTACTACTTTACCCCCTAACATTACTATAAGTCTTTGAAAAAATTTAATGATATTACTAACGTATAGTAGCTATATAAAATTTTCATTTTTACTATCATTATTAAAACTCAAACTAATAAACATATGACATAACATTTAAACCGTAATGAGCTACGGGGTGTGTCAATTATGTACGAACATGTTAGAACGAGACGAACATGTAAGCAAACCGTCGAAGACGGTTTATCCACCGTCTGGAGTCAAATTCTGCCTCTAAATTTTTCAAAATCAACTTTCCCTCAATTTGACAAAATTTTAAGTGTTTAAAAAAAATTTAAACGAACAATTAGGTGTGTTTTTTTATGAGATTATAAATATACATGTTTATTTACATTTCTCATTTTATTTTGATACTGTCAATTTTTATATTCGAGATTTTCAAATTTTAATCAAAACTTAGGCTTACAATTTCACGAACATAATACCTAGTATTAAAATACTAAATTAAGAAAACAAAAAAATATTGATAGTTAAACTCTCGATCCTTTCAATGGCTCCACACCTCCCAAATTTTCACCTAGCTATTAGAGATTCACAACCTGACACTCGTAACTCGCAAGCCATCTATCGAGTTTGCAACGACATATATATTTTAAATTTTGATTTAAGTAATTTATATTGAATGAACGTAAAGCTAATAAGTGTTTTCCGCCGCATCGCTCGTGCATTCTGCTAGTTTTTTTTATAACCTTTTGGTAACTAGCGGGAGCTTAACTATGTAAATTGACATAAAAAGACAAAAAAGTACAACATAAATAATGATATAATAGGTATTTTAAGTAATTTCGTTTTATAAGTTTGAGGCTTATTTTCTTAAAAGCTACTTCAAATAGTCTTTTGTTTATTATTTTTTTGTAGAGTTTATTTATTCAATAAGATGTTAAAATATTGCCTACCGGAGAATGTTACGAGCTTAAACTTATTGGAAAAAAAAAAAAAAAAATTGAACTCCCGTAACCTACGGTAAACTCGTATATCAAAGACATCCATTCCTTTAAAGCTTGTTTGAATCATGGGCTTCCGGTCCAATCACTTTAACCCAACAGAATTTTCTTAGTTGGTCTATTCATGTGTCCAATAAATAAAGAATCACCAATTCAATCATTCATTAGCAAATATACGGGCCCATGCAGACCTTATGAGTTATGGCTGTATGCCTAAATTTTGAGAAACAATCCGGTGGTAAATGGTAATGTTTTGAAAATCGATTGAATCGGACCGGTTCAACCGGTCGAACCGCTTTCGAAAACGGTATGAAAATAACCGGTTTTTGAATATAGTTTGAAAAATATCTGGCCGTCCGGTTTTCAGGTCATACCCGGTTGAACCAGAAACTGGGTACCGAATTCTTTTTTTTTTTTTTTTAACTTTTAACTTTTATTTTATGTTTTTATGACCTAAATTTGGGGGAAAAAATAAACCGCATTCTTTCTTTTTCTTCCTTCTGACCTTACCATTCCTTCTGACCGTACCACTAAAGCTCCAAAACCCGAACCCCTAACCCTAGCAACCAGATTCGGCCAAATCCGGCCATTTCCCACCGCCGCTTGCCTCCCTCACACCACCACAGCCCATCGCCGGCCTCCCTCACCCTTCTCCTTCCTTTTTCGGCCAAGGTGATTATTAGGTAAATGGAAGTTATTATTCGTTAAATTATTCCAGCCAATGAAATTATTAGATTAAGAGGCTGGAAGAGGGGACTAGAGAGAGAGAGCGACGATAGATAAGGACGGGGAGCAACATACATAAATAGAGGCCGGCGGTGACAGCGACAGCAAAGGGAGGCCGATGGTCGCGGGTTGAAGATCAATGTTCGTGAACCAATTATGAAAGGAAAACTCTTTCTTTTCACAATACTTTTTGTCAAATTTTAGTAGTAAAGTCAAACAAATAGTCATGTCAAGCTACAACTCGTCAAAATTACATGGTTTCAAATTCGGGTTGGACCGGTTAAACCAGTTGAACCGGACCTGAGCCCTCATCGGTTTAACTAAAAAATCGATTTTCAAAACATTGATAAATGGTAGGCATATACATAACCCATGTATATATATCTATATCTATATCTATTTTATCTTAAATATAATATAGGAAACGGGTAACGACATTATTATATATTTAATCGATCAATAGAATTATTTGATTTTTTCTAATTGGCTAAAATTAAGGAAAAGATAACTTCATAAGTTATGATTTAAAAATTCACTAAAATAATGCAATTATCTTTTAGCAAATATATAATATTTAATTTAAAATCCATATCTATACCTTAAGGGTTTTTTTCTTCATTAATTTATTTATTTACATTAAACATTTAAAATCACGCATGTGCAAATCCGAAACATATGCTTCTTTTGTTACATCTTAAAATAGGAGAATGATTTACTATATATTATTTATTTATATTTATATAATATTTGTTTATTTATAATATGATTGTAAAATTAAAACCCTAATATAAGAGCTTGCGATAATCTATAACATCTTATCTTATAAATATCTTAAATATAATATATGATTCACCGATGTCATCATTCAATTAAGCAATTATGTCCCTCTATTTACTTATCTTTTTCGTTATTTGAAGGTTTATAAAAAATTGTGTTGTATTCGTAAATAATACAAAAATATATAAAGAATACAATAATAAAAAAGTTTGGACGTTCTATAACTTCTATGTATTTGTAATAATATAATATATATTATTAATTTTTTTTATTTAGAATACATGGTATGTATTATTTCGTAAATGATACAAAAATATTTAAAGAATACAATAATAAAAAAAAAATGATTAGGAGACCTAAACTTGTAAGTCTAAATATAAGCCTAAAAATGTGATTGGTAGATGTGAAAAATTGATTGGATGAGATTAAGAGAGAAAAAAAAATCAACCAATAAAAAAATTAGGTCTAGTTTAGGTCTATATAAGTTGGTCTATGTAGCATTACTCACAATAAAATATTTTAGATGTTCTATAACTTCTATATATTTGTAATAATATAATATGTATTATTATTTTTTTAGAATAAATGAATATGTATTATTAATTAATTAAAAATTGTATCAGCATGGTAATTGTTATAATGAAATACAATATAATATAAAACAATTATCTAAAATAAAAATATACTAGCAGAATAATAATACACATCTAGAAAGTTTTTAGAAATATAAAATATTTATTACAAAACTATTAATTTAACAATTATTTAAAATCAACCGCATTAATACTTCTAAATAAAATTTTAAAGTAATAAATTTATCAACAATTATTAATCTGCAATAAAAATTATAAGGTATGAAAAAAAACTGACGGTACAACCATTCTTATGGATAAGCAGGTAAACTTGAAATACGGTTAAATGTAAATGTATAAATATCAATAATAATAATAATAATAATAATAATAATAATAATAATAATAATAATAATAATAATAATAACAACAACAACAACAACAATAATAATAATAACAATAATAACAATAACATAGGTTTATTAAAATGTTTAAAACTATACATTTATAGTATTGCATGTGATGATTTTTGAAAATGTATATCGTATGTTTTTAAATTCTAAAAACATCTATTAGTATATATTTAACTTCCCATTGTATGTATAAAACTTAGTAAAAACTTGTCTATTTATGTAATAAAATATGCCAAAAATGCATTCAATACATGTTTTTCAGAACTTAAATAAACACAATATAATTTAAAGTTCGCCACAATTAACTGTAAAAAGTGTAACACTTAATACATTTTGAAACCATAAACGTTTTTTAATTTTGTTAAAGTAATGAACCGATATTCAAGTCTTTAATATTTCATAATATAATATCTTTAATATATATATTTTTCATTATCAAAATGATAATTACTAATTAAATTTTTAATTTTTATTATATATGGTGAATTTATCCATCAAAAGTAGGCATACGGATATCCCAACGACTAGGGGTGTTTAATCAGTCGTGTTTCGGGTTAATAAAGTTATCTGATTTGGTTTATTCGGCTTTTGGTCAACTCTTAATCCACTTGAGATACAATTCAAATTATATGTCACTCAATCTAAACCAACCAATTAAGAGTTTGAGTTATTCGAATGGATTTCCATTTAACCTGATAAAAGTCTTAATTTATGATTTAGATTATTAAGATAATTGAATTGCTCAAATACTAAGTGAATGCATTTTTAATTGTTCATATTGGGTTATTTGGATAACTGGATTTGTATTTGAGGTAATTGAGTTATATGAGTAATTAGAGTTGTATGTCGGCTATAAGAATTGAATTATCAAATATAAGTGTTAACAACTTATGCTTATTCGGTTTTTCGAGTGTTCCCTAATTGAAAATATTTAAACCAAAACCAAACCATTAAACTGATTCCTTATCTGGTATCACCCTAAAACCAAACCAAATCCAAATAACCTAATCCAAAATATCCAAACAATATATGGATCGTTGAGTTATTCATCTAAACCAAATAATAAACACCCCTACCAACGATAATCAATGGAATGAAAAATCAATTTAAATATTATTCGTAAATCATGATAACAAATAAAAAACTCTTTACAAAATATTTTAAAACTCTTTTTACGAATATAATTTTGCTTGCTAAAGTAATATAAAAGTTACATTACGAATAAGATATTACGTATGATAAAAGTTTCACCGAGTATTGTTTTATAATTAAATTACAAATCAATGGTACATGCATCCTAAAAGATCTATAAGTTAGTAATTATTATTATATTATAATTTATTATTAGTTTAAGCGATATTGTAATATTTCTTTACATTGATATTTCACTTTCAATGTTGATTGTGTGTTTAAATTCATATGTGTTTACCTTAATAACTTATTTTTGTTCTCAGGACTGGTCCAGTTTGTTAGTGAGAATGAACTCTAATATTAAGTTCAATACTTTAAATCACTCGTATATATAGTGATTTTGCGGGAACAAATTGTGAAAAGTAACTCACGAAAAATATTTAACGAATAAAAAGATATTAAAAATAAAGATCAGACCCACATTCTCTTCATCCACTATTGTTTCATCAACTTTGATCGCTTCTCTTTGTCAACTACGTCGAAGGCATAAACGTTTGCTATCTATTTTAGTTCTGGATATTTTTAAAAAATAAATACAAATTCAATGGTCTGCGTGTATACACGGGTTTGAGGTCTAGTATATATATATATACTAAAAGAGTATAAAAGAAAACTCAAAAACTTTACCACGTAAGTACGAATGTTACGTGTCAACCTTTTAATTTCAATTAACAAACTATTTAATTAAACACAGAACCACTTCTCATGCTCTAATTGAACATTGAACTACTTCTCGTGCTCTAATTGCATTTATTGAACGGTGTGTATCAAATAAACGATGTGAATAAAAAAATTTACCGTGAAGAAAAAAAAATGTTCACAATGAAAATTTTTAAGAAAATAAAAAAAAATATTAGGGTTTACAATAAAAAAACGTATGTGAAGCGAAAAACATAAAAGTTCATATATATATATGTATGTACATACATATATATATGTACGTACATATATATATATATATATACGTACATATATATATATATATGTATGTATGTATGTACGTACATGTATATATATATACATATAAACATAACGAACGTCTTTTAATTATATATTTAGTGCATAAATATTAAGGTTTGAATCATATAGAATAAACTTCAAAATAGAATAATTCAAAAATAGTATATGAATCACTTTGAATCAATAAATAATGGAGTATGTATAACAAGAACTGTTATAACTTGGAGTTGTGCATAAGTGTGTATCTCAAATTCAAAAATTATAATAATTATCTTTCTCATCCAATATTGATATTTAAACCCCACCATTCGGCAATCGAGTCCCATGTCTTCACGGCAATGTTGCATTTCAAAAGTAAATTAGTTACCGATTCTTATGCTTCATCACACACCGGACATCTAGTGAAATTCAAATCAATCCCTCTTCGATCAAGGTTAATACCGGTAGGAAGGCACCCATTAATTCTAGTTGAAACAAATGTCTATAACTCAATTTCTAAAAGTCAATGTAAGAACAAAATATATTTAAGATTTTTCATTAAGTTATTTTTTTTAGTAAACTCAACTACTACACGAGGCTTATTTATTTACATTATTAAAAATATAAACACAAACTCGTATAACCTAATAAGCCTCTACGTACTAGTTAATTTCCCTGCCAAACACACGATATATTGTAACCTGTCACACCCCGCTAAAACGGAAACACGAGGTGTAACAGCTGAGGAATTCACAACACAAAAGATATAGTAACAATACCTTAAATTAAAAAGTCGCCTTAAAGGCAATTAACAATACATTAGTTTGTTCATGGTTACAAAAGTACTGCTACAACAAGGTTATAAAAGTTTCCTTCAAGATGTCCATGATTTAAATCTTGAATAACATGATCCCATGCATTTGCCCACATATGATCCAATCTTACCGGCGTTCTCCTGAAAAGCATGACAAAACAAAAGGGTCAACTATGGCCATAGTTGGTGAGTTCAAAGTTTGTAACTGTTAAACCAAAGATGTGTCCAATCGGGGACATAAGTAAGGGTATAGCCGCCTAATCGGGGACGCTGTCACCCATGTGTTCGTCCAATCGGGGACGTAAGTATAATGAGCATTTGGTTGTTAAATGTTGATGTAAATAAATATGTGGTAATAAAGAGTGAGATGTTCTAGCCTTGAGACCACTACTAATCCGATTATCTGACCGAGGTTTGCCCCAAATGCGCCATGTTCTTCAACCAACATGGGTAATGGCGATATTATGCACTTACGTTGAAGTGTGAGTGAGAGATGGTCTACCCTAAATAGCATGCTACCCATAATATCTACGACTCGTCGCTACGAGTTAGTTAGTAGTGAATGAGTTGCCGGGGACTTTATACAAGAATTCTCAAGCTTAACATAATGACATACCACAGTTTGCGTAAAACAGTTCAAAAACAGTTGATGTCCATTTGTAATGTTCACTTATGTAATGTTCACTAAATTAGAGATGTAAGTGGGAGGTTAACGTCCACTTATGTAATGTTCACTCAATTAGAGATGTCCATTTGTTCAGTTATCGTTTGTGCTTAGAAAACATGTACGGGCCGTTGGTGATATTTTGTGAAAATAGAGATTTGATTAATTATGTTACGCATATTTCTACTACTTCCAGTTATGGGTAATTGATAAGTGTGGCAAGGGGCGAAGCCCATTAATGACGGGGGTTCGGGGGCAGCGCCCCTGGTAGCGAGGTCCAAGGGGCAGAGCCCCTGGCTGGGGTCGAGCTGCCAGGTCAGCTTGGAAAATTTTTTATTTATGCTTATATTGCTTTAACAAAAACGTATAGATTCTGTGTTTTTAGCGACATTGTGTTAGTGTCGCTATATGCGACACTAAGGTATTATGTGACACAGAGGCTTGTGTCGCTAATGTGACGATTCGGGTGTTATGGCGACACAAAGGCTTGTGTCGCAGACTACTGGGCTTCTGCGACACAGAGGCCTGTAACAGGTCAATTTTGTAAATTTTATTTCGTGTTCCAAATGTTCAAATAAAGATTCAAGAAAAATCTATGTTGTTCCTTAGTATGTTAGTTCCTTAAAATAATTTTTCTGGAATTTTTGGGTATTCCTAAGTATTTTTAAAAATTCCGTTTGTTCCCTGAGGACAGAAAGTGACCAATCCGGATACATGCAACAAGATCGGATTTTTGGGCAAAATTTGCACATTTCTAGAAAAAGTTATCTAAACGACATTTGTACCTAACAAAATTTGTGAACTTTTGGAGGTGGTTTCATGTCATTTGGAGGTGTATATCTCGAGTTATGATTAAAACAAGAAAGGTGAATTTTCTGAGTTTTTTGACAGCCCGTATACATGTTTTTGTAAAAACCATTTCGGGTATCAAACGAACTACAAAAATTGTGAAACCACTTGAAAATGAAAGCTAACTTCTTAAACTTAATTTTTTTCTTTTGAATCGTCCATTTTGGTTAAGTTATGAGGGAGAAACAGTCTCTCAAAGTCAGATCATTTTTCTGATCAGCTTGCATGTGACGTTTTTGACACTTTTAACCATGAAAAACGGGTTTTATGTTATGATTTGAAACGTCCCAGATTTTTTTTTATACTCATTTAAATTCTCAAAACACTTTATATATTAATATAAAGTAATATTCACATTGTTATCACAAAACATACATTTTGTCTTTACAAAATGTTACACGTTAATATAGAGCATGATTCTCCGAGTCTCTCCTCTTACTATATTGCCATAGTAAGTCCATCACTAGCAGCCCTCGGGTCGCTTTCCCGGATCCCCACCCTTCATACCTCTTGATGTACCTATCACACACAACAATCAACACGTAAGCATTTTGCTTAGTAAGCACAGGAAAGGTACAATCACATGTAAATAATTAGCACAATTGATCACTCAGCAATTGGCCGTTATGGGTACAATTGATCACTCAGCAATTGACCGCTCAACTCATACAGCTAGGCACAATTGATCACTCAGCAATTGGCCGTTCAACTCATACAGCTAGGCACAATTGATCACTCAGCAATTGGCCGTTCAACTCATACAGCTAGGCACAATTGATCACTCGGCAATTGGCCGTTATGGGTATAATTGATCACTCAGCAATTGACCGCTCAACTTATACAGCTAGGCACAATTGATCACTCAGCAATTGGCCGTTATGGGTACAATTGATCACTCAGCAATTGACCGCTCAACTCATACAGCTAGGCACAATTGATCACTCAGCAATTGGCCGTACAACATAATCAACCAATTAAACTCTTTACTCTCCTACTACTTACCTCGAAGGCGACGTTCAGATATTCACAACTTGCTATCCGAAATACCTGTCAAGGCGACCGTATTCAATTATCTCTAATTAAATATCAATTTACAACTATTAATTAATCATATCACAGAACATCTCAGTTCGCAGAACATCTCAGTTCGCAGGGATTCTCGGTTCGCAAACCAGCTCAGTTCGCAGAACCAAAACTCGGTTCGCTTCGCAGCTCAGTTCGCAGAACCAAAACTCGGTTCGCAGGGCAACTCACTTCGCAAGACATCTCACCTCGCAAGATAACTCGGTTCGCTTCGCAATTAAGCACTGCGAACCGAGTTCATCTTCAACCTTGCGAAGTTCGCTATTGGAACCCAGAAATTCCGAATTCGTATTCTCCAAAAACTCACGAATTCGGCTTCCTATCAACTTAACAAGTTTTCTAACAACTTGTATATATCAAATAACGTCTTTTAAACCTCAAATTCATAATCAATTCGCAACTTGATTAATTCCATAAAAATCATTATAAACATTAATTTTTTACTTACCGTTAGTAATAGGATACGAAGGTGATGACGATGATACGGGTTTGATTATCACTTCACCAACTACTGCTTTCAATTTGATCCAAACTTTCGGTTCGCAGGAAGCTTTGAGAGTGTGTAGAAAGTTTGAGAATCATTCTCTGATTTCACGTATGTATATATAAATATATATACATTAGTCCAACCCAATACCATTACGATTTTAGTTCCCTTCTTACTCTATTGTCTGGAACCTAAAACCATTTTTCGAAATCGACAATTTTAATTTCTCATATTTCGGGGTGTTACATGATTTGGACATTTCCTTGTTAAGTGAACTTTATAACATGTTTATAAGAGTATTAAAATTAAATTTTGAAGAGTTTGAAGTTCTTACAATGTTTGTGCAACCGAAAGAGAAAAGAAGAAGCTAGTTCTTCCTTTTTGTGCGATTTTCCGAGTGGCGGCTTATGGTGGTTGGATGGTGGCCGTATGGTGGCTGTAGGGTGGTGTTTGGTGGCTGTGGTGGTGGTGGTTAGGTCTGGTGGTAGAGACAAGAGAGGTTTAGTGTGTGTGTGTAGTGCAAATGAGAGAAATGAAAGGAGTTAGGCTTATATATACATGGGCTAAGTCCATGGGCTTTGGGCTCCCCTCTTTTGGGCCGAGTTGGGCCCTTGGGCCGTGAGTCTGGGCCTGACCCTTCCAAGGGTTGGGCTCGTGACTCGCTTCTTGATTTCGTGTTACGTTTTTCGTTCGTTTAAACGTAAATCTCGCGGTTTAAAAGTTAATAATTTACGTTATGTGTTCGTGCACTTTTAAATTTGTGAATGATATTCGGGATGACTAAGTATTCTAAAAATACTTAAGTTGAGTTACAAAAATATATTTTGGGTTTCGGTCGGGCGTCGGGCTCGGTTTGCGCGTTTTTATCGCGTTTGTTACGTTTTGAGCCAAACGTTTAGATGTTTCGCGTACTATTATACTAGGATAATAATATAAGTGCAAATAACTACTATTTACTTATAACAATAGATTTACGTTATTTAGGAAGAGTTATCACCAACGCCGTATGATTGTAGGACTTCGTCCAATTTGCGGTTATACGATTTTAACTGATTGTTAACGTGTGCACGTAATCGCATGAAATGTCACATAGATTTAGATTAACCAATGCTAAACACACGTATTACTAATGGTCTAGGTGAATCGACCTAATCATTCTAACAAACACATTAGTGCCCGAAACCCTAAACCCTAACCCTAAACCCTAACCCTTAGACCCTAAACCCTAAACGCAACACTAACATATGTGTTACTAATTTGTAAACCCACCAAAAAATGAAAAAAAAACTCGTCGAAAGTATAACTTGTGAGATCTTAAATCGAAAAGGAGAAAATGCTGAATTTTATGGTGCAATTTTCATAATTTTTTGACTTGTCGTTTGTGAGATATTTAGTTTTTAAAAAGATGGGGGAAAGTGGGTTTTGTGACACGTGACACATTACTATTGATTTCTGTATTCTCAACACTTTTGTCATTCTTATTTGAATCTCACCCGTAATCGTAATCCTTGTTCGATACATTAATAGTTAGGTTGCTAATTAACGTAGCAAAGATCGAATTACCAATTTTTCAACATGTTAACCACAAGTTGTTAACGGGCTGGTATGATATTTGGTCACAATAACTAGAGGAAACCAAACCCTACAACTTACACTGTTATTGATCAATATATTAATTTAAATAGGATTTTGTGGGATATGATCTGATGGTGCCTGGAAGTCATGAGTCACAGTGCGATCAATATTCAACAGCAGGATCCTGAATTGACCAGCTTTTGGTGTATCCAATGGCCAAGTCGATGGAGTGGCATCCCTATCATAAAATCCAGCTTTTATTTCATTTCATTCCATTTCTTGTGTCAAACATTCACAACTCATTATTAGCAAACATATTTTTTAATACTAATTAAACATTACCGTGTTTTTGCATAACACATGATAGACATGTTTTTTTTAATGGGATTTGGATAGTTCCATGCATAGGATGTGACAAGGACTTATCTAATACAAAGCAAAAAGAACTCGTCTTGGATCGAGTACGTATTATCTAATACAAAGCAAAAAGATTCTCATGCGGTGGTAAGAACAAAAGTGAAAATCATATGTTCAATCCTTGTTCACATGTTCTTTTAACCGCGTATTACGTAATTTAAATCCCTCATGTTGACCGTGAGACCGATAAATGGAGCCCACTAGAGGGTCGGTTACCATTTTTTATGTTAGTTAAAAGGTTTGTTTCATAGTAATATTTGATGAAAAAATAATTACTCCATTCGTCCTATAATAAGTGTCTACAATTAGATTATACAGACTTTACGAGAAGTCATAATCAGTACATTGTGTACAAGAAAAATGATAGTCTTATTTTTATTTTTTGCACAGTATTCTATGAATCAGTTTTGTGAAAAAATAAATTATAAATATATTAGTAAAGTTGGTATATTACTTTTGGAAGTGACATTTATTTTAAGACAGACTAAAATGAAAACGTTGATACTTATTTTAGTACGGAGGAAGTATAATTTTTTTAGTAAAATGACATTAACGAGATTTTAATTGCCCGTAACTTCGTTACGGGATAACATTGATTTTTGTTTCACGTTTAACTTATATTTAATTAGATTTGTTATTCGGTTATGGTTTTAAATCTCATCTTTAAAACTAATGTTAACACGATCTTAAAAATATTGTAATAAAGTTTCTTTAAAAAGTTTTCATGTAAGAGAAAACTAACCATGTTAGTAGTAATAGAAAAGTTAATTATAGTAAAAAAAAAATGTAAGAATTAAATGAATTTTATATTTCAAGATAAATCAATTAGCATATTAGCATAGTGGAGAATTAATAGGAGTTTATCATGATAAATTGGTCAAAATGATTATTATGAGAATAATAAAAGTCAAAAAGATAAAATAAAAAATCTCATGATAAATTGTAACTTTTGTTTACAAATTGATTATAAGGGTAATAAAAAGAAGATGATAGAGTATAATATGAAAGAGATAAATTTGACTAGAAATAAAATGGTTATCTTGAAAGTTTAGTTATTGAAAGCATTGGTAAAGGACGAGTTTGAAAGTTGACCTCTTTCAAACACATTACCAACATTACCATATTGACGGTGATATTTCTATTATTATTTTTGATAAATCTATTACAAATGTGTATTAAGAGGTTCTACAATACAACTTATTAATGAACATTTTGAGTGAATTTATCAAAATTGATGGTGTATTTATCATATATATGATCCTTTTCATCTAAATTAGCAATTTTTTTTAACACCATCATCACCATTCAATGGTACATTCTTATTACTATTTTACTTGATCATAACTATATTTCAAGTAAATTTAGGATAATGCAATGTGATATATATATTCAAACGATTGCAAATAGTAATTCAGAATGCACCTTAAATCAATATTAAGATGGGGAAAAAACATAATTTAACGGCGTCGCGCTTCCGGACGTTGACCCATATAATAATCAGAACGCCGTGAAAAAGTGAGTGAAAAGCGCTGAACAGTTGTTCCCCGTGACAAAAACCCCCTCCGTAAGCTCTTATGAATCATGCATGTATCCGCATAAATTTTGTTAATATCGAAAAAAGTATGCGGTATGCGCATCCGAATACATTAGCTTATACTACACCACATAGAAAATAACAAGTTGTACTTGATCAAAATCTTAAACAACATGGGCTTGTTGAACTGTATTCCAACGTTGAATTTCTATCCAACCCGACCTATGTTCACATCACCCGTACATTTCGGAAGATTTTTTTCAACTTTATATATATATATATATATATATATATATATATATATATATATATATATATATATATATATATATAGATATAGTTTTTTATTATTTAACACAAGCCCAACAATATCCTGATTACTTTATAATTTCATATATACATATATACATATACATGTATATATGAGATGTATTATCCCTTATAATCAAATTGCAAAATATATCTTCATTTTATCATGATATTTTGAAATGATATATTTTATTTCTCTTTTACTATCGTTGAACAATCCACTCACGAATTTTGCTAGATGAGACTTTCTAGTTTCGACATATGATTTCTTTTACTTCTTTATGGCTTCCTGTTATTTGCTAACTTTGATCACTGGGACAAAATCACAAGCCCCAAAATTATACATATTCATCGTATATTGGTTGCCAAAGTAATTTTTGAACATTAAAAAAAAAAATCTTTCCGTGGTTTCGCACGGGCAATTACATCCTTGTTATATATGATATGATATGTGTGACACCCATCCCTTTATTTGCTACAAATCTCATATATTTAATAGCACAAAGGTGGGGCGGAGTCTCAATCAAGTTTGATGAACTCGTGGAACATAACAAAATGCATCACATAACCATTATAAGGTTTATTACAAATTATTGAACTGGAAACAAATGAAATACATGAACGAGTACATTACACAAGTTACATTTAGCAAGGTTATTAATTCAAGTACATATTGAGCAATTTATGTTTTTAGCTACTCGAAGACACCATCATTTTCGCTAGTTGTCCCTACTTGATAACCTGAGTATGACAGTGTATGGGTAAGCAACAACGCTCATCAAGTTTCTATACACAAGGGTGAGGATATTTTATGCAAGTGGGTATAGGGTCATTTAATAAAAAAAGGTAGTCAACAGTACGTCGAGTTACCAACTGAAAAGTGGAGTTAATGAGTACAAAGATAACTCCCTATAAACCTTGAATTCCATTTAAAAATATACCTTTGAATACTTTCCTTTAAAGTTCCTAATCATTACACGAGTGTGTTCATATAGAACATCTCGCCATACATATTCGTCACCCTAATTTAATAGGGACGGACTCCTTAATCATCATTCATCTTAGTCATTCTAATTTAATAAAAATAACTCATTCCTTATTATTCGTAACATTTAACTTTAACTATGCATGCTCAAACGTTCGGGTTATAAATGAATAATACAATGCACGATAAATATTAGCGCTCAACATAATCATGTAGAACTACTGGATCACAACGAAAACATATAGCAATAAAATTAGCTAATGACAGAATAAACGTGAAACGTAATTGATCAAATATAAAGAAACGAACAAATGGCTCAAAGTGGAGACATATAGAAACTTACTATTTTATAGGAATGTGATTTGATTCCCTTAACCGTGAGTGAAATAAATTAGTTTTCAACTCTTCATATTGAAGCTTTATATGCTCTTTTTTTTACGTAAGAGGAAAGAAGTGAAATTTGTGTGATTTTACTTACCGATTTAGCATGCTATTTATAAGGGAGATATTCGACAATGAAACGAAAGTTACGCCATGATTTATGAAATTTTACCCTCATGGATTCACTAGATGAGAAGAATAGTCTAGTACTACTTTGTAGGAACTCCATTTTCAATTTGTTTCTTGACGACAATTTCAATCAATTCAATTTTCAATGAAACATTTGCAATTCTACACATCTATGGTTGTACTATATATTGATTTTATATCCTTACTATTATCAAGTACTATCGCATGCTTATTCAGTATCTCATATATAAGTATTTATCTACATAGATTGTAATGAAATGTAATTATACCGTATGATTAGGTGTAAACTGATGGGGTGTTACAATATGATATTTCTAAAATAATACCCGTTTCGTCCCATTTTTATTGTCCATAACAAATTTTGTTGGATTTAAAATATGTTAAATGAATTTCATTTTGTCCTTATATTCAAAGCAAGTTTGACCGTTAATTTTTATAAAATAAATGACTAAGAGTAATAAATAAGGGTAAATTAGAGAGTTTGATACTTTTTAATAGTTATCAGTTTCAAATAAAAAATATTTTTTTGGAAACAATAAGAATGAGACGGACCAAGTGATACGTAGAGAAAGAGAACAAATTCACCAAAATTTGAATTAAATACCCAAGACTCGTTAACAAATTTGAACTCATTTTCTGCAATATAGTTCAATGTTTGAATAATTAATTCCAAAGAGATTAAAATGTGATAACTCTGTTTATAAATAGTATATATACTACTCCATTAAATACTACTCGTCTTTTAGGTACACAACTTTGAACGCCCATATCCATATATAAATTCTTTATAAATAGAAAAATGATTTTTTATTCCTTTATTTTATATATAATAATAAAATAATAAATAAATAAATAATCCCAATCCGAATCTCCGCATATAGTAGTATTATTTTAAATATCTTTAAATAACTTTGACGTTTTTGCTACTAGATTTGTAATTAAGTTGACCCATACGATATTTTGCGTCACCTTACCATTTTAGGCTATACATTTTAATTGTCATCCACGAAGGTAATATACACTTTCTTTTAGTCTTCGTCCAACTCCAACCACGTGTTCATAATATTCAATTTGTAATTTACATATATTTTTATTATTTTCCAGTTTACCTTAATTTTTAAAAAATTTCAATCAAATCAAGGAGTTAAAGGAACTAAACAAATTAAAGACCACATCTAGCTCTGATAATTTATTTACATCAAACCCAAATTTAAAATAATTAACAAGGGTTTGTGATTATAACAAAATTGTGTTTTAGAAACTTAGATATGATCGATTACGATCAACCTTCGATTCCCTCGGCCACGGTTGATGCGGCTCGCAAGTTTTCTTTAGCTCGTTGTATTTTACGACGTCAAAACCTTCCATTTTCATCAACTTCATTTGCTTGACATGAAACCGGCTTTTGAAAACCGCTTCAAATGAAGGCTCTCTCGACGTTCTTATGAAATACGCGTATCCAATCATGAAATACATTGATGTCACGTAAAAACAAATTGGTTCCATAACGTCCCATGATAGTTCCCAAAATGTTAGCCTCATGAATGCGGCTGTTTGGACCACGAGGTAACCTAGCCCACCCCAAAGCTCACGTCGAACCATCTTCTCTGCTTTTTCGTCGATCATCGACTTCCATCGCTCCATTTCTTCTAATTCCTTCGTTGGTAAATCGTCGTTCACCATTAGCCCATTGATTGCTTTCACTACCTGCAACAAAAGGCGATAAATATTTTAATTTTTAAATTCTCGAGTAATTTAATAATATGAGTTATGAATAAAAATTTTAACAGACCTCTAGTAAATCCTTGTAATGCATGCAGTAAGGTAATAAATTAATTAATATTTAATATATCCTTATAATAGTCGAATGTGAAATATTGTAATCATATTATTTTTAGTAATATTCTAAATTAGAAAGTACTACATGCTTTATAATATAGCAAAGATAAAGATGAAGATAAAGATGAACGAATTGAACCTGGTCAGGTTTAAGGAAAACAATGTTTCCGAGGACGATAACAGAACCAGAATTATCCAAAACTTTCGCGAGATCTACACCTTGATCTCTACTAGAACATCCATCAACGCACATCTGAATAAACTCATCATACGACACATGATTTTTTGGACTTGTTCGTAATTTCGATTTCAACGTCTCCATTTGTGAAGCCCTAAGGATCTTCTTAGCATCAGCCACTGTCAATTGGTTCTCCATTTCATGACGAACTCGGTTTCTGGCAATGTCCATTTCCCTGAGCCTCTCCAGCAACCTCTCGCCGCCCGGACGTAACATCTCCGGCAAGGCGGCCGCTGTAGACGACATGTACAACGGTCTCTTCTGGAGAAACGTCTGGAACATCGAACGGTCGCCTGGCTCAGGTGCTATTTGATCAGATTTACTCGATGGGATCATGGATTGAGTAACGGGTGACGATGTTGATGAAACCATGCGATTTCTTAATGTTTGATTTGAGAATTTGTGACTACATATGTTGAACAAACGTTGTACTAAATTATGCTTGAACGCCATTGATGAAATTAATACAAGCTTCTCTTGTTTTCTTGTTTAAATGAGATTTTGAGTTTGGTGGAATGTATGTTATTTATAGGTGTGACTAATGTTATTTAATGCTGGAAATAAGATAAGGTTAATTGAACACCCACTTTCCTAAAACTTATTAAAACTTTAAATATATTTACAGCTTTCAAATAAATACTCTGTTCTATTTGGACTTTCTAAGAATACAAGCAATAAGCCAACAACGGATACTCTTTCCATCCCGCTTTAATTGTACCTCAACTTTTCTTTCTAGATCGTGTGAATGTTTATTTTTTAATTATATTTAAACAAGTTTGATTAAATTTTATTGAGAAATAAACATTTGTGAGTAATAAATGAAAGTATAATATGGAGTTTAATAAATTTTAATAGTTATTTTTTGTAAGTGGACAATATTTTTGTAACAGACAAAAATAAAAGGTGGACAATAAAAATGAGACGAATGGAGTAACTTTTTAATGTTTACGAGATTACAAAATTTCATTTTAACACTAACGGCCTTAATTATCAAATTAATTTAAAGCCGAATATAATCATCCCATAATTAATTTATGCCATATACTTATGATATACTATGCTTAGAAAAAGTTTATCATCCTAGGCTTATAGATATAAATATATAAATATACAAAATAAAATAATAAGTTTACATATATAGACTAATGAAAATGATAAGAACAAATATTCATACTTAACATCTAGCGTATAGCTAATTTGTTTTAAAAAAGTTATCTAATTTGCACACGTACGTATAAAGTTATGAACATTTAAGCAAAATGTTAACATTTAGTTATTTATCGAGTACGTTGTGAATAATCCTCAAACGTTACCTAACTAAAAAAGTTAAGAAATTAAATATTTGTTTTATTGCTAAGGTTCTAGCTGCATTTTGAGGAAAGGACGGGTATACGATATCAGCCGTTGATTTTTGTGATCAAAGGTACAGAATCATTGCATCTTAAGAACGTCGTATTTTATGTAAAATTCAGTGTTGCAATTCTGAGCTGCTAATTACAGAAATTAACGGCTGAAATCGTCTGTCATTTCTTTTCCTAAAAAATTGGTATTAGTATTTTAAGAGAATAAATTGAAAATAAAGCTTTGTTCTCGTGTTTATAACGTCAAAAGTCTGAATTTTGAATCCAAAAAATTGGCACAACGACCTTCACCAGAAAATGACTAGTGAGGCTTCACATGATAAACTTAATCACCATACACGTGTAATTTAGCACCGTCTGATTAATTTCAATTGCTATACTTACAGTTGATGATGACGTGGCATGATTTATTGCATGTAATATAGCAAATCAATTAAATGTTGTACCAAGCTAGCTATTATAAAATCAAATAAGTGGATCATATAAGGTTTGACTTTGAGCTTTAATTAATTTGGTTGAGTTTAAGACTAGGTTCACAAATTCAAAGCTACGAAAAAAACTCCATGTATTTACTCTATAACTTTCAACGTATCTAGTTCGTACTTTATTATGTGCAGCAAAGTGTACTTAAAAACACAAAAAATAGCGTATTTTAAAAGACGCCATAAAAATATCTAATATAACATTATTTCCGTCTTTACTGCACATACTGATTAAGTTCGTATGATGCATCGATATATATTGTAATACGTAGGTTGATGCATAGTAAATTCATGGATGCGTTTGTTACGTGTAATAAATAATTCCTTAAAATCAGGAGAAAGAGAAGGTAGCAGTGGGAGTATGGACGAAAACAAAAACAAACAAATAAATGTGTGAGCACTTGGCTTTGATAAAAAGATGAGACCTCCGTCAAGTAAAATCTGTTCCAGATACAACCTCCCACTGTACAATTTATAAATTAATTCTAGTATTTAACGAACAGTTTTATTTTTTTTCTTGTGGTTCACAACAAAGATTGGTGTCACTTAACGTGGAACTTAAGAACTCTGCTTTATTAATTAGGGACTCAGTAATTAATTATTGATGTATACCTCTCAACAAACTTCAGGCTTAATTTGAACTCATATGCTATGCTTACTTAGAAAATACAATTAATCATTGTGTACGTTGATAGATAGAAAAAAAAGGAGGGCCTAAGACACTCATGGCTGTGAGAGTTGAACTGTGACCTATTTCACGGCGTTCAATTTTGTGATTTCACATAATTGTGAAATTTTAGCACCTTAAGAGCACAGGGAGTGGTGACACTGTCATCACAGTGTTCTGGAGAATGTTGTAATTGACGATTTTGTGGTGTGGTGACACTGTATTCACAGTGTTCTGGACAGTGTTCTAGAGTTTTTTATTATTTGTTTTATTTGTTTTTTTAATGATGATAATTGTATAAATTAATATATAAAAAACAAATAAATCAAATAAAACAAGATTTAATTCATTAAAAAGACATAAAAAAAATTACAAGTCTTAAAATTAAAATACATAATTTAAAAAGTCCTTAAAAATTAAAATGCAAAAGTAAATAAAATAAGACAAATTCAGTTTCCCGATCCCGAACCCGAAGCACCACCTCCCGCTCTCGTTCCGTATGGCCATCCCATTGTCTCGCAAATCTTCATCTTCTCCATTTCCATGATGAACCTTGCTTGCTCCGGTAAATGCTCAGACGACATGGACAAGATTCGAAGTTTGGCCTCGAGATCCTTCGTCTTGTAGTAGCCTTGCTCGTCGGATCGGATGCCTTCGAATGTTGTTGCGAGTGATTCATCAAACGAAGCACGGGAGGAATCTTTCGAACCAGAAGAAGTGGTTTTTTGTGACTTCTGTTTTCTTGACTTTCTAGCTGGCCGTGGATGTTGATCGTCCCTAAATAAACCCTCATTCGGGTTTTGCGTTTCTTGCTCCGTTGGTTCATCAAAGTCCAAGTCATCTAAATTGACCGTCTCGCAGCGTATTGGAACATTTCGTCTACCGACGACAAACGGATCGGGATGTAGCCACTTCTGTTTATCCTTCAAAAAGTTCCACGCCAACAAACTTGTGAAAGTTTGTTCGTTTTCCAACTTGTATTGCGTGTCACAACGGATCATCAAATCATCTCCGCCTTCACCACTCCTTAGTTGATCCGAAAGCCTTTTCCATATGCCTAGCCACTTGTTGCAGTCCGCGTTGAGTTTGGTCCATTTTGACGACAACCCATCTTTTCATCGTTGGAATGGTGGATTCCGGGCGTTGTACGAATCCATAACGAGATACCAAAACGAAGACCCTTCTTGGTCAGTTCGACGTTGGGAATTTTCGAACACCGAAATCCAACTTTCGGCCAAACGAAGCTCGTCCTTCGGTACCCAAACGTTACGGTTTGGAATGACTTTTTTGGTTTTGGCCAGTGAATCTTTTTTGGACTTTTTGCCTTTGGTTTTTTTGGATGGTTCGGGTGTCGGGTTGGTGTCTTCCACGGATTCGACGTCGGGTTGTTGTTGACTTTGACGCCACATTTGAAATTGGGTGTATTCATCGGGTGACAATTGTGGCGGTGGTTGCATCGGTCGGTTGTAAGCTTATGGGGCAAAATCTTTGATTTGTGGGTTGAAAGATGGTTGATTTTGTTGCGTTTGTGAGGTTTGACATTCGCTCGTGAATGAGTTCCAAGTGGATTGTAAATGGTACGGGTTATTCGGGTTTTGGTTGTTTGACATGATGAAGAAGATGAGATGAAGAAAATAGAATTTTTGGATGAAATTTTGATTGTTTTAATTGTGTATGTGAAAGAGTTTTTGAGATAGTGTTTTTGAATTGTGGTTTGATATTGTATTTGAGGTGTGTTTAAATAGGGAAAAAAATAATTTTTTTTTTTAAATTATGCCGTTCCAACGGCTATTTTTTAAATTTTTAATTTTTTTATAAACTATCCGTTGAGAAAAGACAAAAAAAACGTTGCAACTCCCGGCGTTCGGAATGAGACGGCGGCCAGGGAACGGGACGAGAACGCCGTCGAGAACGCTGTCCCGGTGCGGCTGAACGCCGTTCGACGGCGTTCTCGTCGGAAAACGCAGACAAAAATCCCCCCAGACCCTGTGCTCTTAAGGGTGTCACAATTTTTACTCACCCAAGAGGTTTTCCAAGTAAAATGATTGTATGTTATATGTTTTTGTTTTTGGTTCGTTTATTATTGGCTATATTATATGTTATTGTAGTGATCGATCTCAAGAGAAGATATAGTCGGATAGAAATGAAATTACTATCAAATGATATATTAAATCACTTATTTATGGCTTGTTATAGGCAACAATATCAATAATACGAATTGAAACCTTAAAAATAGTATTGTACTCGTTATAGATAAACATAATGACATTCTATTCAACAATAATTTGACAACCGATTCAACCGGTTGAACCGGAAAAATCAAAGTTTCCGGTCCACTTAAAACCGGTTTAAATCATCATTGGAAATTGGTTGAACCGTTCTAAACTGAAAACCGGATCGAATTTTGAACCGGTTAACATTTTTTTTGTTTTTTTGCTTTTTTGCTTTCTTATGTTTTATTTATTTATTTATTTATTATAAGAGTCTAACAATAGTACACATTTTAAATCGCATATGTAATCAAAAAGGTCAAAACTAAACAAAAACTAAAATTTTTATATATAATTCATCAAACTGGTTGAACCGATTGAACCCCCGGTCCAACCAGTTCGACCGGAACCGGGCCTCCCTCCGGTTCAACTTAAAATCGATTTTCAAAACATTAAACATTGCTATTCAATGGTTTCTAATGTAATAAAAACTAAAAGTCTACCATTTCAAATAATATGGTGTATCAAGAGTACCACATTTTGCTAAAATGAAATAGATTCAAATACCTAACAGTGATGCTAAATAAACCGTGTTATATAGGATGACGATTTACAATATAATCTAATAAATAGATGTAATACACTTTGCTTCAAACATCTATTTATGACCTTTTCAATATATATCTTGGACCCAATGTGAATGTTGCATCAAGTGGGTCATAAAACATTTCGTCAATTTGTAGGAGAATAAGATTAGGCTAATTAACATAAATGCTTGTTTGGAACCTTCCAAAATGACAAGGATTTTAGAAAACAACGACTATTATTAACATACCAAATGTTTATGGGTTATGTTACGTTTTAATTATATTAATAATAATAATGTATCTGAACAAAAGCACAACGAGATTCAATTACTTCCGGATAGAATGAATCAAGTAACCAAAACACATACAACTTCTAATATCAAACCACAAATCAAACGGTTATAGAACTTACAAATTATTCACAACATCGTCAACCTTTTAATCTATATCAAGATGGTATGTACAATAAACTAAAACATAACAACATGATCAATCGAATAGAACTGGAGAGAAAACCACAGAACGATGAACAAGTTAAAACCAAATAATAAAAATAAATGGCTTACCTCAATTTGAATCAACAAAAGCAGGTAAACTCGAACCATTACCTTTGGAGATGCAAATACCTTTACCTGGTGATCCTTTCATATATCTCAATACTCTAAAGGCCTCATTTAAGTGTGGTTGCATGACAGAAATGCATAAACTAACTAAAAACATGTACATACTATGAAATATCTTGTCTAGTTAATGTAAAATTTAATAGATAAGTTTGCCAACAAGTTTTTGATACATACTAATATTCTCCAAAGGATAATCACCATCACTTTTATCAGTTTAATTATCAAAAAACATGTTAGAGTCAATAGTTTGATCTGATTTACAACAAGTAAACCAAATTCACTCAACAACTCTAAACAATATTTACTTTGAGAAAGACACACACATAACATAAACTTGTTTGATTATTAAGAATACTATCGTAGTTTATTGAAGCAAGAATTCGAGGAACTTTGGTTGTTAGCAAGAGTTGTGTTTGGGATGGGATTAGTAGTTGCGAGCATTTGATTGATGATTTGGGTGTGCTCAGTGTAACTTTGAACTACATAAAGTTTATAGTAGAATGTACATTAGTTTTGGTAATGAGCCTTGGTGGACCGCAGGTTGTTATTTTTAAGACATCTTTCCTAGTATACATGCATTTTGGTGCATTCTGTGCAGGTGCGAGTATATTCGATCTTGGTTCCTCGATAGGCCCTTGGTTTATCTAAAAGCAAACATGTAACGTTGGATTCCCTTGGTGAATCTCACATATATAAAAGACGGTTCAGATTTGGTGGAAGGTCTGATACCGAACAATATAGTCAAAGATTTAGTCAACAACCAATATGGCACATCTTTACCAAAATTGGCATCTAAATATTTCCATTGTTTTCGCTTGATTACTCTTCAGCGGATATATGCGGAGGAATAAAGTCCACCACTTTAATGGAGATGAAGAAATATAAAATACTCTATGAAGACATTTTCCTATCAATTTAACAGTTCTCTCGCTTATGGATAATGAACAAGTGAAGTAAGGTTACGAGTCTGACTGATGTTTCTATATGTTCTTAATATTACGGTGTTTATATTTAGGTGTGTGTTTGAGCTCCATAGTTATGCATTTATAGTTTTTACTTCCCCATTTGGAGCCTCGTGTTCATAATCGGGCAGGTCTCCTTCTAGGAAAGTTTTGGTGCTTGTTTTGTTACCTCTTGAGTTTGAATAATTGAACATTCCCCGTCAAAGTCAAATAACCTTATAAATTTGACTGGAGTTAAAAACATAAATTAGAAAATTTTTGATGGGTATAGAATATTTATAAACAAAACTTTGAACAAAAAATTACCTTAACGTAACGGGGATACCAAATCGGTGAAAACTGGGAGCTACATTGTTCACAGCTACAAGCTGTTCTTTTATATGCAGTAATCCTAGAAGTCATGTTCAATGTACGATTCATGATTCACAACTTCTGTAAGTACAAGCACTAACTTGTGATGACATGTAAATTGTATGTACTTTGAACTAATTACTGAACTTTGTTGCGGGCTTCAACAAGATCGAGATGTTTGTCAATTAGAAATTCAAGTTTTTACACTACAGATCCTGTAAGCCTTTTTTATGGCCATTAGGCCAGCCCAAGGATAAGTTGGGCTTTAGAAGAGAAGGAGTTATTAGACTGCTCCCTAGTCCCTATGGAACATCGGTTGGAGCGTCAGTTGGGACCGACGGAACCGACGCCATAGGCACGGTCCGTCGGTTTCTGGCCGTCGGTAGAATCCTTCAGTTTGGCGACGGGAAACGGTTTGATGTGGGGCCTGCGTCAGTGTGTAACGGTCAAGAGAAAAAAAAAAAAAGAAATACTATCCGTTGGGGGGATTTTCAAAAAAAAAAAAAACAAAATTCAACCTCATTTTTACACTATATATATAACATCTTCAAATAACATTTTTTATACATTCAAACACTGCATCCATACACACATAAAACACAATTTTCATACATTCTAAACACAATTTTTTTCCAAACTCATTTTACACTATATATATACACACACCTTCATACTCAATTTTCTATACTAAACACTTTCCAAACTCATTTCATACACAACTTTCATACGCAACTATATGCACATTTTTTACACTTTCATACACTATTTAAAATACACTTGAAAATTATAATGTCGTCATCCGATTCCGATAAAGAAGATTTGAATGCCGTCATGGCCATCCGCGATCCGATCGCTAGGCTAAATAATCTCGACGCAGAAGATTCGGATTCGGATTCGGACGAGGATACCGAATTTACATTTTGTATTCCACGAACAAGACGTTATTTACCTAGAGATCGGTTAGGTGCCGGACAACGTTTATATCAAGACTACTTTGCCGAGCACCCGACATTCCCACTAGATTATTTTCGGCGTCGTTTTCGGATGAGTTGCCCATTATTTATCCGTATATGTCAAGGTATATTATCGTACTCTCGCCTTCCATTACCCTCTTACTTTGCTTTTTTTCATCAAGGTCGGGACGCAACCGGTAAAGTTGGTTTTAATGTTTTCCAAAAAGTCATGTCTTTCTTACGCCAATTGGCATACAGTTGTGCCGCCGACGCATTTGATGAATATCTACATATGGGTCAACAAACAGCGTACGATTGTTTGCACAACTTTTGTAAATGTATTTTTCATCTATATTCAAATGAGTATTTAAGAAGACCAACACTCCAAGATGTGCAACGTTTACATCAACGTCATGCGGAGTTACATGATTTTTCGGGTATGCTGGGAAGTATCGATTGCATGCACTGGGCTTGGAGAAATTGCCCAGTGGCATGACAAGGTCAATACACTCGAGGTGATCACGGCTATCCAACAATCATGCTCGAAGCCGTTGTCTCCTACGATCTGTGGATTTGGCACGCTTTCTTTGGACCTGCGGGATCGAACAACAACCTCAACGTTCTTAATGAATCTGATTTATTCCAAGACTTACTGCAAGATAGAGCTCTTGAAGTTGTGTTCACTATTGCCGGTCAACAATTCAACAAAGGGTATTATCTCGACGATGGAATATATCCAGAATGGGTGACGATTGTGAAGTCGTTTAAGCATCCGTTGACAGAAAGCGAGATTCGGTTCAAGAGATACCAAGAATCTGCAAGGAAAAATGTAGAACGGGCATTCGGAGTACTTCAAGGTCGTTGGCAAATCATCAAAAACCCTGCTAGACCATATAGCGTCAACAAAATACGTTGAATCATGTATTGTTGTGTAATTTTACACAATATGATAATCGAAATCAATGGACAAAATATGTGTGCACTTGAGGAAGACTAAACGGCAAACCCGGATAATGTGCCTCAACGATCGTGGGAAGAAAGGGTTGACACGCAAATACGTATGGATAAGGAATTACGCGACCGTGCCGTGCATCATCGACTTCGCGAAGCTCTCATCGAACACATTGTGACCCTCCCACCACATTTCCTATCACGTTAGCTAGTTGTCTTTTTTTTTTTTATAAATGTATTTTTTTTCAATAAATGTATTTTTTTTTAGGATTTGTAATGTTTTATTTTTATTCAATGTAATGTTTTTAATTTTAATGAATATGTTTTATTTAAGTTTGTGTTTTAAAAAAATAAAAAAATTAATGTGTGGGGCCCAAGAAAAAAAGAAGTGATGTTAAGTGATGTTCACTGTAGGCAGTGAAGCGTCAATTTGTGTCAGTTTTGAAAAAAACTGACGTGACGCTGATGTGGCACAAACTGATGCGTCATTTTGTGTCACCTGTTGGGAGAAGCCTTAAAAACTCAAAATTGCTTTTAACTTGTTAATAAATTCTTATACATCAGAGTATCAGACCAAAACCTATACACACTTCATGAAAATGGAAATCTAAATATCAGCAACAACTTGTTTTTAAATTGGATTTCACATCGCTATTCCAGAGCTATGTGCAATTGTGCAAATACAAGGAACTTAGTAAGAAATATGTGGATAATTGTTGCTTGTTGCTACTTACTAAAATCCGAAGCATTGGCTGCAGGTTGAGGTGGTGGTCTTAAAAGAGGGTTATACAACGACTCGCTACATGAGCGCATCAATATTCTACTTGACATGAACCAATAAATCGTTGTTGATTAAGAATTTTAAACATTTGCATGCTAACCTTAGTCGTATTCTTCACCATACCTTATAATATCTATGCTCAACCAAGTTAGAGGCAAGGTCAATTTCTTTTTTTGGAGCAAGGTCAATTTCAAAGAAACCATTAACGACGTGACAAAATTAAAAAATCTAAGTTCTAATGAGTTTCTAGAATTGTATCATCCTCGTTACAAGAAGCAAGAGTATTCTTGAAACAAATGTAATCTGAAAAAAGATTAATGAGGACATAAAGTTGAAATGGCCAAAGTTTTTGAAAAGATTAACCAACGTTACAGTTAGTACAATCTTTGTCTACTCTATGGTGGCTACTGGCTAGTACTGTAGTAGCACTACTTGTACTTACAACTTTAGTACCGATGAATATTTAAGTAACTGGCAACTAGAAAACTCGCCTAGACAGCTAAAGTTACCTAAATGGACTTCGACAACTAGGGCTTTGACCACGGATGGTGCACCCATTGAGGCAACCACCAGAGTACACAAAGATGGTGCTAAAAGTGAGGATGAATAATATAATTTGTCAATCTTCCCAAAACTAATTTGCCTCGTTATGAATTCAAGCATAAGCGTTGAATTATTTCAAAGTCACATTTGTTTAAAAGTAACTTATGGCTTAATATAACTCAAGGAATTGTTGAGAACATAGAACTTTTGAATCATTCACCTCGTCAATGGTTTCACTAAAATTGGCTTCCCCTCTAACTTGGCGGACCTCATACAACATAATCTATGACCGGAAATTTTCAAGTGATTCTCAAAAATGTGCACACGGGAATATTAGCGTGTAGATGTTCAGGAAAAAAAACCATGGAAATGATTACCTCATCTTTGGATTCTTTGAGAACGTATACCATTTCTTGGTTCATCATAAGTTGACTGTTAATGACTCAATGAGCGAATCAAGAAAAACTTCACCAAATTTCGACTGCGATTCAGTCTGCTGCATACAACAGGTCAGGGTGGATCACAACTTAATCTGTAGCATACTAGCATACCTGCATCAATGGCTACCTTTTAAACCTACCTGAAAAAAAACTCCAATTGACAAAAAAAAAAATGGCAATAAACTGTGACACAAAATTTGAGTAATTGGCACGTACCTAATCAGTAACTCTAAGGGTAATGCCCTGCAATTGCAAATGGTAATGGCTTCACATCACGTGATAATATAATCCGCTATAAGTTTCATGACAGTAAAACTTGTCATTTATTTCAATGCTCAATTGCATTCTTTGGTGTTACAATGATTCAATATAGAAACACAAAGAGTACATATAAGGAGAAACAAGACTCATTTTAACATGATACCATATTCTAAACAAAACTATGGCAATGAACTATATACTACAACTATACCTCAAAAATATGTTCACATTTTCTCGGGTCCCAATCACTATATCATCAGACCCAAATACAAAGTTCATAATTGAACATTGCTTTGTTAAATACATAAAGATCTCAACAAGATACTAAAACAATGAAGCAGATTAAATTACCAAAGCAACAACAGCTAATTCGATCCACTAGGATGCTTAGTAATCTTCTGCACAATCACCGCTCTCGCTCGTTGTACATCCCTACCACATTTATTCGAATGATCACTCAACTCATCAATCGTTTTCGCAAACTCATTCACCGTTATTTTCATTTCCTCAACCGTAATCGCCACTGCCTCTTCCTCCTCTTCTCTAATAGCAAACTGCGCGTTTTGCACCAAACCTTCCATCTCAACCCCTAATTTATCAACCAACGCTTTAATATTATCCAAATCTTTAATCACAATATAATTCCCCATTCTCATTGCACTAATCATCTCCCGTTGACTTTTCAACTCACTTTCATACTTCTTCCACAACGAATTCACCCATTTTCCCATCGACCCTAACGGAACGGCAGCCGCAGCCGCCAATGCCGTCACTAACGGCGGTGCAGCCACCGCAGCCGCCACCACCGAACATATCAAAACAGTACTGAAAGTAATCACAAATATCACATTCGTCAACCGCCTCCACGTTTTAGCATTTTTCAGCTTCTTATCGGCTTTCCCTTTTTGTACTTGCAACTTTTTTAACATTAGCATTTGCTGTTTATAAACAGATTGAAATAACTCGAAAAACTCGTCTGAAAACGGGCCATCTAAAGCTGCAAACTTTTTAAATTGTTCTAGGGTTTTAATAAAGTCATTATCTTTATCGAACTGATTAATTGCTATGTTTACAAATGATAAACTATGACGGGCAGTTTTCAAACAATCTTCCAACGAAGTGCAGAAATCTAGGGTTAATAAACTAAGGTCAAAGAAATCTTTGACTATTGAAAACAATTCATTATTATTCCAGATGTCTTCTTTTGATTCGATTAAAATGTGGACTACTTCTTGATTCATATCGAGAAGACTACCGGTGATTTCGCGGAGTGAGTCGAGGGATAGTGAACGGACTTCGACGCCGACGGCGAGTGAGTTGATGACGCGGCTGGTTCGGTATTGGAGATTTAAATCGAAGGACTGGAGATCCGGGTCGGATCTGCATGCGTCTTGGTATGATGTTAGATCTGGGGAGAGGTGGAGTTTGGAGATGGATCGGGTGCCGGATGATGATGAGGATGGGGTTTGTGGGTCGGGTCGGATAGTGTCGGAATCTGTGCTGCATACACAACCCATCGGAATCGGAATCGGAATCGGAATCGGAATTGGGAACTGATTTAATTCTGGAAATGAGGAATGAACAAAGGGGAAAATTGGATGTTTTTAAGATTCAAAGTTGGGTGTTGCAGTGTGAAGTCAACTGTTTGACTATGATTGAGAAACACGGTATGGAACCTTCAGTGATGACTGGAGAATGACGAAATTGCCCCCAAGTCATTGTATGAAGAAATCAAAGATTTTTTCTTTTGTGTTGTATTTTGTTATATGTATTTTTCCGGACCTGATGATGCTTGTAGTTGATAAGTGCAACTACTAGTACTATTGGTTTATTTTGTGAAAAAGTCTTAATTAAAAAAATAAGTATTTGGAATTGCGTTTGTAACTAGATTTTGCTATTTCAAAACGACATTTAGAAAAGAATGTTCCAATTTCAATAATTTTTATAAAACTGCGGTTTCTCTCTAACAGAACGCATATGATCTTTTTGTTTTTTGCAAAACATATGTTTATTACCGTAAGTATTTGTGTTTTACAAATGAAATAATCAGATAATTTCTCTAAATTGCACCTCAAACATCCTCTACGTCAATTTCATTTGTCATTTTCATGCATCATATCTGCTAGTGATAAAAAAATAAAATAAATTAAAAGACGAGAATTTGTCGAAATTATTTGTAGGCGTCGTTTTAGTCGATACTCCATCCGTCCCACTACAAGTGTCCATATTATTATTTTGTATTTGTCCAATTTAATGTTACAATGATTAAAAAAATATGAATAAAAATGTTATTTGATTAATGAAACGTCTAAAACTGTATATATAATTAAAGTAACATATTAACTGAAAGAATGTAGTATAATTTTAGTATTCGTGAGTATATATCCCATTAAACATTTTAAATTGTGCATAGTAGATGAAGTCAACATCACCTGACATTCAAGAATTAATAAAAAATAATAGAGCTTCATAAATCTTTGTCAATGATGGTGTGGTATGGATTATGGAACATGGAGGAACCTTCGTTTGCAGCAACTTCATTGTTTGAAACTTGACCAGTTCAACCTCTTTTTTTTCCTCCTGTTCAATTTTTTTTTGAGTTTTGATAATTTGTGTCCAGTGGTACACGTTAAAAAGAATTTAATGAACCCATAATTTCTTTAAATATTAGAATTTGTAATTAATATATGCATAAAAAAGTAATTATTAGATTGAATTAATAAATATTAAATGCAAATTATAATATTTAAGGAAGTTTCGACTTCATTAAGCACACCTTATCGTGTGCCACAGGGGCACACGTTAGAAAAACCCTTCTTTTTTATCGAGTTTTGTTCATTAAATGCTTATAAATTTTAATAACATACGTTTTCTTTATAAAACAATTCTTTATTGAAATAATACCAATAATAAAAAAGAAATATACGAATTAGAGTAACATTACATTTAAATTTTTTTATATTTGAAACTCTAATAAACTATAGTAATAAAACCCATGACATTTAAGTGTTCTTTAATGTACTATCTTTTTCAGAGGTTTTATTACGACTGTTTATTAGAATCAATGTTGGACTGTTGGTACGTTGTGAACTTGTGATTGGAATCTGGAAGTAATCGCGATACTCGATACCAATAAAAATTTGATTTCCAGTACTAAAGTATTAATTAATTTAAAAGTACTAAAGTATTAAATTTGGTTTGATTTATGAGTTACAAAAAACACTTCTGACTCATCAAGTCGTTTTAGTATAGTGGTAAGTATTCCCGCCTGTCACGCGGGTGACCCGGGTTCGATCCCCGGCAGCGGCGTTAATTATTGCTTGTTTCGTTTTATCGGACCATACCTATATCTAACCGCAGTTGTGGGCCTTACTTGACTTCACTCCTACGGCCATGACCATGTGTTTGGTTTTAATTTGGATCCATACCCATATCCGTTTGGGCCATGATGTTATTTCACACTTTCTTTTCTCTTTTTTGATGTTTCGACAAGTAAACGAGATTGGATCGTACAAAGAAGCACATCAACAATCAATCACGAATTACACATTTTTCTAATAGTTCTTTCTTTATTCAATAATCCATTTTCATAATTCCTTGTACACATTATTTCTAACTTCTAATTTAATCTTTAAATATGGAAAACCGTCCTCATGGCTATATGGCTAATAAAGTTCGATACCTTTTTCTCTTTTAAAATACTCAAAAAACATATTTCGTATGTTTTATTGAACCCGTATTATACTTTGTCTGTGGCTACTCGATTTAGCCTCTCATTAGCATTTACATTCTTTTAATTGTTCACTGCATCATGGTTGCGTTGTACGGAGAGCCACTGAAATTGCAAATCATGAAAAGCCAAATTCGATTGCTTGATCTCTTGAGACATGGTATCATTCTTGAAACTGTATAATCATATCTATGATGTTACACAGGTACAATGAACCTCGTTTCATGGTACAACCAAATAAACGAACTCCAATGTTGTTGGATGATACCGTACAACCTGCATAAAAAGATCCTCGGATCCTTTGGCTCTTCTAACTATAATTTTGTGTCAAATTGTTGGCACTCTTGGAAGTTTCCACGAAGCCATCAATTATAGTTTTCAAGTTTAACCTTTTTCGTTTTGGTTTTAATTAATTAACAAGAGGTAAATATATGTTTATGGACGACTTTCTTATTTCTTAATGTAATAAAAATAAAATGCCAGTAAACTTATTGTTAAGCGAAATATTATAACGTTCGTACAAATGAATACATTTTGTTCTATTTCATATGTTTTTATCATTTTCTGAAAAATATAATACACCAATATCAAAAAATTGAAGGCTCAATCAGCGAATATATTATGCAAATTTGTCTACTAGTATATATATATATATATATACTATTTATAATATAAAGTATTTTAGTATTTTAATCGTATATAAACTTTTAACTTCCAACATTTCTATGGTTAAGTTAAGTAATTTTCATTGTACATAAAAATTCCCATTAACTCACTTATTTGCTATTTTCACTTTCTTTACCACTATATTCGATTCCCCAACTCTACACATGAACAAGAAAAACAAACATAATATAAGATTATTATCAATTCGCTATTTAGAATAAAAATTGTAATATGCTTTTATGCATAAATTTTAGTAGTTTAAATAGCCATTTATCTTCTTCAAGAAACTCTCACTATTGACACAAGATCCGTACATAATCAACATATATAGTAATACACAGACATCAGTCAAACTGGAATTAACGACTCTATTTTTAAAATATCATTGTCACATTACATGCTAGTATAATTAAAACCAGTTAAACTATAGTCTCTCTTACACACAAAAAAAAGATTTTTTTATTTTTATTTTGAGAAATCTTAACTTTTGATTTTGACTAAATAACAAGTTAGATCTTTAGATGAATATTGTCTTGAATACGCAGTCTTTTTGTCATGATTAATTTTGTTAATTGGATAATAATAATACTCAGTCATTCACTATTATTTATTTATTTATTTATTCATTTTATAAAAATTAAGGAAGCAAAAAACAAAACATTTATTGTGATCAACTCGTTTCTTCATGTTAATGTCGGGATCAAGCTTATCAATCATACTTAATGCGGGTTCTTAAACTATTCATCAATCTAATTAAACTATCCGTATTATGTCTCCTTCTTGTCCCCTTTTTTACACACTTCAATTTTCTACTCCTCTAATGTTTCCTTGAACTCCACACAACTTGTAATTTATCTTTGGGTTTCAACTTAACAATAATTATTTATATAAAATATAAATCATACTATAATCACTACTAGTCCATTAAGTCAACCATTTAGTGCTACAACTAGTAACCTTGATCTGATTTAATGTATCAAGGCTGCTTTTTACACATTTTAGTTGTGTTTTTCTATGCAATTTTCCCTACAAAATAAGTCCACTTGCTTATGATAAGATCAATCACCACAAAAACAAGTACCTTACACATAATTTGACATGGATTTGGAACTTTGTGCAACACATTGCGCATTTTACATGTTCTTTAACATTCGTTGAAAATCGAACGTACAATGAAGGGAGATCTTCATTGATTGACATTTATATGAGAAATTTGTTTTTCTCAAGTGTTGCTACGCCTTTCAGAAATGTAGGTTTGTTTAAGTCATCGTTGGGTAATTTTCCAATGATGGTGATAAGAAGAAAAATGGTTGTCCTACGTGGGAGGAGTCTATGAACATGAAAGGCCTAGCTAGCTACAAAATTAACACACATGAAAAACATAAAGAAACACGTACTCCATGCCAATCAATTTACCATCAACAATGAAACAACCATCCTAGTTTTCTTCAACTATAATGTTATTTTTTGAAGTTCTACTCAAAGATGACAAAATATAAAATGAGATTTTCTTCGGGGAAGGACAGGGGGTGTTGTACAATGTATGGACATAATGTAATTTTAAATAATAGTTTTAATAATAATAATTGGACAATAATACCCTTCCCTTAGGTCTATAAAAAGGGTGGACGTTGGCCATTTATTTGATACATACAACCATCCTCCATTATCATTACTTGTATCATATAGACTAATTAATTCTTGAAGTAAATAGATTAATATGGGAAGTGATGATGCAAAGAGAAGGTCACAAAGCAAAGGGCTTGGGAGGTATCTCAAGGAGCAAAGAGGAAGGCTTTACATAATCAAGAGATGTGTAGTCATGCTACTTTGTTCTCATGACTAGAATTCACTCGTTCTTTTTTTTTTTTTTTTTTTTTTTTTTTTTTTTTTTTTGCAAGTGATCGTTGAAGGAGCGTGAAAATTAGCAATTCGAGTTAGAGGCTGAAGTGTAAGCTAGTGACATCTTCTAATGTAGATAGTGTCGACACTTATGTTAAAATAGGACTGCTGACCATGTTGCATAAAAACATGCGTCGTATTTTGTAGTAGAACTTGGTTTTAACAAATCGGGCTAGCTAGCTTTTCGTTTTTTATGTACCAAGCTTAGACCATATGTGTTAACAGTATGTTGTAATTATTGCATGAGGCAAAAAAGATAAATAACTTTGGTGTTTGGCCAAATTATAATTAACTACAGATTGATATGAATGAATATGCACGCAGTTAAGTTCTATACGACTATTCTCATTTCAGTATACATGCACGTTTATTGTTAATTGATCTCGATTATGTGATTAAACAAGAAATTATCGTGTTTAACAACTTAATGTACTCTAAAATTAAGCGACAATCTACAACTATGTTATACGCATGCCTAAACGCCTAAGACATTAATCAAGTATATGCCAAAATAATTGCCGGAGTGAATTAGAAGAGAAAAAGTAATGATATGTACGCCTAGTTATATAAACTTAAAAGTATATTTCACTCACTTATTGGTTGATCTATATTCTTTTTTTCAATTTTATTGGTTAAAGTTGCCACGTGTCATTTTGACCTTGTTATCTTTATGTAATTAGAATTAGATTAGATTTATCTATCAATTTTTAAATTTTCGAAAATAGAAGGTGCAAAATAAATATCAAAATGATATATCTAAGAGACACATTTATATTTATAAACAAATAATTAGACATATACAACGTCACACTTTTACATAATATGTTGGACAACCTTTTAATACTAATTTAATTTCTTATTGGATAAAAAACAGAGTCATAAGCTACTCGTTAATAGTAGTCACGTGTTACATAACTTGTGATGTCACATTATATTAATTATTTGGAGTTGGTAGATTTGTTTAGTTAACGCACAGCATAATAGCATACACAGTCTGACAATGTTGTCAGTTAACCAATGTATAGAACTTTTCAAACTTGTCTCTTAACGCTGTCTAATATATTGTTGACTCGATCACTATTTGACTAATTAAAAATTAACATACAAGCAGATTAGTATTGGTCTCACGAATTGTAAATAAAAAAAGGAGAAGCTAAAATCGACCATATGTCAATTCGTATCGATCGGTCTTACGATCAATATGAGAGAGGTAAATCGCTTAACTTGTGATTAAAGAAATATGTGGGTGCAGATTGAACCTATGACCTTGGCATTTATGATGCATGCCCTTTATCACTAAGTTACCGTTGCGAAGACGGTCTAAAAACTTGTATATATAGCTTCATCATAAGAATTCAAAGCCAATCGATCTACAGCAAACCAACGAGGCAAACTGTTTGAAGATTAATCATCATCTCTCATGATCAATCTACAGTTGATTAATAATCTATTTGTAGTGCTACTCATTTACCGACAAACGGCTATCCATATAAACTTAAGTTCTTGAATATTCAGTTTCAATTGGTCATATATATATAAATTATACATAATATGATAATTAATGACAAACAAGGTTAGTTTTCTAATTAATGATTAATAATTTATAACATCTAGTCAAAGATACAATACTTACACCGATAAGTGAGTCAAATATGCCACTCACATTATAGAAATGCATCCGATTGTGAGCCGGTCTGTGTTTTCGGTTATCAATCTTTTTGCCAAATAGTTATAATAACTTCATTGAACACAAATGTCTCATTTTGTTAAATCGGACCAACTTAAAACTATTGCTATCTTACAATTCCTGGTATATATGATATATGGATGTTTGGGATAACATAGATGCATATATACAAGTTTCTCATATATTTGGATGGCGTGAAGCCAAAAGATTCTTCTCTGTCTCAATTGGATATTGGTAGTTAATGACTTTAATTGATAAGCTTTACAAATCTTGAAAGCTAAAATGGTATAGATGATGCATATGTCAAAACGGAAAAGAAAAAAAAGCATTGAATCCTCCATATATGTTGCTTCACAAATCAAGATTTTAGTGATGGGGTTTGGTACAGAAACAAATGTTGTCCCATATCTTTATCGTCAGAATTGCACCATTTTGTTTGATAGTGGTAAGTTTGGTACGCTAGTGGTGTGTGTACCTCAAATGTAAAAGGGCTTTTTTTTTCATTTTTTTTTTTTTTTTTTTTTTAGAAAGGCAATAAAAGGGCTTTTAATTCTCATCTTCAACTTCATTGTTGTTTGCTTCTTGTCAACTTTTTAGTGCTTCATACACTTTTGGTTCATCGTTCAAACAAAGTGAAAAGACTATACCAATTATTGCTCATTTGTCTTATTTAACCTTCCACTTTTCATTAACATAATTCCTAGCTTCATAATGTTTTTTTTCTTTCTTTTATGGGTCCTTGAATTACCGTCAAAAGATTATTGCATATTTTACTGTAATTGGGATTAAGTTAACACATGTAAATTACTATATTTCTGAACCTACAAAAATAGGAGGGGTTAAATGTGTAGGGTAGTTAACATGAATAAGAATGAAAAAAAAAAAAAATTAAAGAAACGAGAACCAATAGAATTGCACAATTTCAAGTACTTACTTTCATTTTTTTCTTTGAAATTAAATATTCTACAAATTATACGTCAATAAATTATAAACATTACACCGTTAGATTAAGCGTCATTTTATCTTTAATTAGAGGTCTAACATGATATACTTTTGATGAATATTTTTTTTATTTTTCTACTTGGTTTTAAAAATTTAATGTTAAATCACGATTTAACACTAAATAATAATTACACATGCTTATATGTCCAATCAAACTTTAAATTCAAATAATTAATAATTTAAAAAGATTTAAACATAAAAAAATGAAGTGGTAATCGATGCGATTGAACATTAAAGTATCAATAACATCTGATTAAAGATTAATCAAATACGAATTTTAAATTATTGACTTTGACTATAGTTATATAATTAAATAAAAGTAAATTTGTAATCATACATGAATTATCATATATCAAAAACTTGCTCATCAAATCAAATATCAAATTTAATCGAAAATCATATGTGATTATATAAAAAATCATATGTAATTATATACATAATCACATGTAATTATATACCAAATCGCATTTAGTTAAATATAAAACTAGCAATCACATGTGATTTTTGATGAAAAAACAAATACAATTTTTAAAACTTTATTTATAATTATTAATGTGGATGAATATTAAGCTCTAATCACGTGTTAATTAACATACACCTAAATAAATAATCGTGACCAATCCACGTAAGAGACTAAGAGTAGTCAATAGATGTGGGCCTGTGGTTGAAGGCCCATGTGTGTAACAAGACCCACAAGCCTAAAAAGAGTTTGGCCCAATAGTGTGACAAATGGGCCTTAATGCTGTATGAAAGAAGTGGTTGGTCTTGTGTCGCAACTCGCAAGGATCATTAACATGGACAGATAAATAGATAATGGCATTAGTCCTTGACTCTTTGAGTTTTTGTTCATGTGCACTTAATTTTTTTTTTTATGTGTCAACTTCAGCTCATTTAGGGTTACACTTGACTTCGGTAGTTTAACCATGGTGAGTAGTAGAAGGTGTCAACTCTAGAAAGAAAAAGAAAAGAAATACTACGTACATTTGGTTAACTAAAGTTTCATTTCAATTCAATTAAAGCATTATTAAGAACCATATCAAATACTTACTAACGATTAGTTAATAACACATGTATTAATAGTAAACTTTAAAGCTATAAACAGAAACTAAAAATATGAAAAAGCATATAATTGTTGTCTAATCACTTCACAAATACATGAATCATCCTTAGTCTCTGTCAATTGATACTCATTATTAAATTTAAATAAATACTCGTAACATAACCAAAAACAGCAAACAAATTGATAGGACACGTAGGTAATTACTAGAAAATTTTTAATTGTTAACAAGAAAAGCCAAGAAAGGGTCGTTTTCGCATCCTTTTGTCGTACTGGCTTTCTTCATTGGGTATGAATTGAAGTTTGCAAAACTGACTTTCCATTACATGGTTTTTTTTTATTCGATCCATTATCAGTGTGACCAAACCCTCAATAATAAACATATCAACCAGCTGTAGCAGTTTTTATTAAATTTTTTTCCCTGTTCTCAAATATGAATGACAAGTTAAGACCAAGCTTAATCCGACTTTGGAAATGGGGTACTGTCTTTCGAATCAGGCTGCTTTTTAGCGAAATATATGACTTTATAGGCCGCTCTTTAGCAAATGTTAAAAGGCGTTTATAATGATTTGATTGTTGATACCATTGTGAATAACTACGCGTACAGTGATACACTATGGAGCTTAAATGGAATTATGCTGGCCGCTCGATATATCATTTTTCAGTCCAACATATGTTGTTACTAGCTAATTTTGTGTTGAAAATTGGTACTCCGTATCAATACCGAACTGTAGTTTCCCATTTTTCTGGCCATAATTTTCTTTTCTTATCATTAAAAGACAGAATTATATATGAAGAAAATGCAAAAGTATGTAGCAGAAAACATGTCTTCTGTAATCGTATAACTTCCATATACAATTTATTTCTAGATCTGTCATCAATATCGAATTTATGAACTAATCGAAAAGAACATTTAACCAACATTATTAATAACAGAAATCAGTATCCAAAATTTCAATTTTTGTTTAGAATTTATCTAAAAAAGTAATGTCGACCCACATATGAATCTATTTTTTTAAGGGTAAACGATATGAGAAGTAACTTTTTATAATTAAATGACCAAAAAAATATATTCTCTCATATCTATATTTGTTTGTTTGATATTCAACCTCTAACAACAAATTAAGAAAAACTCTTCATCAATGTGATGGTACATTGGTACCCAAACATTACTATTTTCCTTCTTTCCCATTAGTAGCAGTAGTATATATTTCAAGGACTGAAGATGCACACTCCACCTGCAAAGCTATTTGAAGCATATTAGTGTTTAAGTTAAACTAATGCATATTTTTAAACAATTAGTTAATGTCTCAATCATATATTGTTTCTTGATATGATGTTTACCACAAACCCTTTTTCACATCTTGCTTCAACCACCCATATCTTCCCTCCTTCCAATTCCTTTCTTGATCATGAAAAACATGATCTTTACAACCATTTTAAGCAACAACCCATTTCAAATAGCTAGTGAAAACAAGTTTAGACAAGATTTGGGAGTTGAAGGATTAGGGTTGGAACAGTCATTTAATGCGTATGATAATCATGTTTTTGGGTCTGAAAAGAAAAGGAAAGTTTCAAAGAAAGACCATCATAGCAAGATCCATACATCTAAAGGTCCTAGAGATAGAAGGGTAAGATTGTCCATTGAAATTGCAAGAAAGTTCTTTTATCTTCAAGATTTGTTAGGGTTTGATAAAGCAAGCAAAACCCTTGATTGGCTTTTTAACAAGTCCGAGATCCCAATTGATGAGTTGATTAAAAGAAAGAAAGAAAACTCATCTAGTGACCAATCTGAAGTGGTTTTCCTGGAAAAAGTCAAAGATGGACCAGTTGAAGTACTACAAGATCATAAAGGGCAAAAAAAGAAGTCATCATCATGTGTTGATGGAAAAAGAAAGAGTATTGTAACAAGAAGTTATAAATCTGGATCTCCTGTGAATCAGTCAAGGGCAGAGGCAAGAGCAAGAGCTAGAGAAAGGACTAGAGAAAAATTGAATGTTAAAAAGCTTGATAATGACTCCAAGATTCATGGTGATTCTTGTTCTTCAAATTTAACAGTGCAGTCAAGTTTTTGGAGTTCAATTGAGTCTCAAAATGATTATAATGATAAGATTGGGAAGTCACTTATGGAAGAAGACATTTCAGTGTTGTATACTTATCAGCACAACCTACCTATTTCAAATGAATCGAGCTCTACGTTGGCCGATTTTCCTAAATTTAAAGTTGTTCTTGAGCAGCGGGGTGACCGTGCAACGATTTAGACTCATTAAAGGTACATTAACTTTAACTTTAACTTTTTAAGCCCCAATGAATACACACATGTAGAACTGTTAAATTTAGTTAATTATGGTTTCCATTGATCATGTAGCAGCTCAAGCTCAGCCAGCAGGAAGATCGATTGATCAGCATTTGGCAGTAACTAGTTTTGTGGAGCTGGATCGATATTATATTGTGAGGATGCAAGTCCATAGTTAATGTGGATAAATTAACCAACTTGATTATAATTATTGGTGTTTTGTTACATAATATGCTATCTATCAAAGTCATATGTGCAATCAATTTAAATAAATCATAAATAACAACATTAATAGTGTCACTTAGACTATCTTTATGTTAGTTTAGTTCTTTCTCTTCCTTCCTGTCGAAAGATTTCAAAAACCTAAGATACAATCTGATTTGGTTAGACTGATCGGGCCTTGGTGAGTACCTACATATACGAAGATTTTGACGAATAGTAGCTACTATGAATATTGTTCGCCAATTGGTTCAACCTTATCATTTTGAGAATGGAACTAAATTAAAGTTCAATTCGATGCTTAATCCGTCAACAGAAATTTTTGTTGCATAAAATTATCTACTTTTCTTAGAATAGAAGCCCTGGTTTTATCATCATGGCATGTATTTTTTGTTTTGAACATAGATCTAATTTTACTATCATCTGATGTATCTTGGATTCTTGATGTCTAGTGACAATCTTAAAATTAGCTTATCTCTAGTTATTTCTTGAGAATTGAAGCACTAGTTTTTATGGATGCATTGTTCTTTGTTTTGCTTATTGTATATTTGTATTGGTGCATTGTAATTTCTAGCTTAAATTTAATTTTTAAAGACTGAATTCTCTGTCAAAAGAAATCAATCTCTGGAGCTTCAATATCATTTCTATGTTTCCAGAAAAGAAAATAAATTTGGCACATATATATTTAGAAAAAAGCCTGCAACTTTATTGATCTTTATAGCAAGACTCTTAGAAATCAACTTCATTTTCTTTTCGTACATCACTAACACTCTGCACACTATATATAAATCAACGAATATCTATGTTGTTAGAACGAAAGCCCTTCTTGGTTCTTTTCTATACCTAGTTACGATCGAGATTAATATTTAGTCGTTGAAACATGGGCAAGATATTCTTTGGTTGCAATTTATGTAGTGAATTCCTTTCAAAACAAAAGTGCCTAGTATTTACTCGACACGTACAAGTAAACATTATGCAGTTTTTTCTATCAAGATGTCCCAGAATATTTCCGTGAAACCACTTGAATGTATAATATAACGTCTACACATGATCATCTTTCATCAAATGCTCGTTTACTTCAATTTCGAAAATGTACAGTAGACACATATTTATGCATATACACACACATATCTATTATGATGAAGACAGAAGTTGATCAAAGTACATATTCGATATGCTGCTAATGGACACCTAACTCAATGATAGTATATGTTATTTTTGTTTAGTTCAAATGATGAGAAAATGAAACCACAAATTACAATCCAAATTTAATTACTCATGTATATATGGAGTGTGGAAATATAAAGGCCTACTTTTCTCACAAAGAAGGATCAATGGGTCAAAGTGGTTTTGAGCAAAGATATGGTCAAAATGGGTCGGGTTGACCTCTTTAAGATTTTTTTTTTCTTTTTTCTAAAAAAATAATAATAATAATAATAAAAACTAAACAAATTGTACGCCTTCATAATAGTCATAATCTAAATTTCTTGGATGTTCCATATTATATATATAATAACAAAAAAAGAAAAAAAAAACAAATTTTAATGAATTAATTTAGTAAGTGTAAGCATCAATGTAAAATATTTTCAAACCCCACCTCTTTTAATTTAATCTGTCACTAGGTTGTACCCTAAATAGCTGAGGATTAGGTTTAATACTAGGGACCTTTTGTAAATTAGTAACTAATATTTGTCTCATCTAATCAACTAGGGTTTTCCTAGATTTTAGTGTGTTTTTTGAAACCATTATATACTCTGCAACTGCATCAACCTTCACATCTTCCTTAAATTGTCTTTCCCAAACACCCCTTTCATTTTTCAAACCCACATGTCATTTTAATGGTCATAATAAAGTTTTAAAAACTAGTAAAAAATAAAAGATGACCATAGACTGTTATATCATATGAATGTTAGATTCTTATGAGGCAAATGAGTGCCAAAGATATAAATTAAATGACCGAACCATAGAATCGGGCATGTTTCCGTGTCTTCTGCTCCACGATCTTTCTCGTCGCTGCTAGTGTCTTTGTTTCACATTCGAAAAGAGTGAATTGGTAGCAATCATATACATCTTGTTATTACTTGTTTGAATGTTTGAAGTTTGAAGAACTTGTAGTTAGTTTTTGTTTCTAATCATTTTACTAAAACAAAAAGATTAAAAGATCGAGTTTGACTTGATGCATAGCATATATACATGTGTTTGCAGTAGTACTGTAAAGTCTAAATCAATGTTCCTGATTACAAGATATAATGTGAACACTTTAACAACAAAATACCAGATACAAGTATACAACTGTGAAAAAGAAAAAGATTTGGGCTAGGTCTGATCAGCACGTAGCTACTTATGTACTTGTAACTTCTGTCTTGGAAATCATATCACCTTCACACGTACCTTAACTTGTTTTATATTACAGACAAACATTAGTATTATACTAATAGTTATAGTTATAGTTATAGTTATAGTTATAACTATCTCCACATCATTATGAATTATGAATATAGTACTATAAGATTATGGCATGCTAATTGACCAGAAACATGTCTTAATTCGGACTTGAATAAGAAAAGCATTTCAGATATCAAATATCAATTATAATATTAAAAGAAAAAACTTATAGAAATACATTATAGTATTATACTAATTAATTAAAATTAAATTAAATGCATAGATAGGTGGACAAGATTAGTGTGATGTCTACATCAATGATGGTCCTGATTACAAGATAAAAACACATTGAACAACCTTTTACCAACTAAAACTAGATAGATACAGTAAAAAGATCCGAGTTAAGTGTCCCCAAACCATAATCAACAATCTTTTCATTGTTATTAGGTCTCTGCAGAACTTATATATGAACAGTAACAAGTTGTATTTACAGAAAAAGATTTTTGAAGAGAAAGAGTTAGAGCTTGGGGAACACAAAGGAATATGAGGAGGTTAGGGAGTGAGTTGCAGAGTGGTTGCTAAACTGTACTACACTCTGATTAATTAGGATGTGAAATGTCATTTCTTTTCAGTTTTTTTTTTTTTCATAAGCAAACCCATACAAGACCCAGAATTTTATTAGTTTTTGATCCACCAAACTCTATTTATTAGTTTTTGATCCTTAAGCTATCCAGAATTTTACATAAGCAGACCCATAGAAGAGAACTGAAAGTTTGTACATAAACTTGATATATAGCTGGTTGGGTTACTTTTATTATATTGTACGAATCTACAGCTAGCAACAAATTTCTTGTCAATGATGAACGTACCCTTCACTCCTTGGCCTTCAATTCAGAAATGCTTACCAAATTAAAACGTACACGGTACAACACCAAATAATTTGAAATTTCACATGAGTGGTCCAATTAACCAAGGCCCATGAACTGGCCCTGATTGGGTTTGGGTCCTATGTCAGTAAGACTAGCCACTCTTGGGCCTGTGCCAAGAAAAACAGAGCCATAACTAGGCCTAAAAGCTTTGGTTAATTTTTCACTAAGATCTTCTTTGGACTCATTTGGAAGATGGCCTTTCTAGCTGCATTTTTCTTTTTCCTTTTTTTGCAATCACGTACCGTTCTTAAATAATTTATACATATATGCTATAGGTTAATTTAAGAGAGGTACCGATCAAAGTCGACACAATAGAGCGACGTGAGAGTGAACAGAACATCGCCTAAACTTTTGATCAGCGAGAGGAAGGCAGCAAATTCGTTTGATCGAAACAGAGTTTTGTCTTTTGACCATTCGAGAGAGGAAATGTAAATGATATTGAGGTCTTACAAACAAGAGTTTACAGCTTCTATAAACTTACCATACGAGTTTTACATATAACTTTCACAGAAAAGTCTTTTAATTTCAACTAGTCAATAGAGGTACGTTGCATGATATTCAGAAATAATAATTAAAATTATATACAAAATTTAACTCCTACTTGCATTCTCTTTATTTATCATGGAACATTTTATCTCGTGATAATATTTGTTGTGTTTTCCACAATGTATTCAATACCTTATTTATTATTTATTATTTTATTATTAAGATTATATAAGAATAAGATTCGATTAATTTGTATAGACTTGTAATGACTGCACCCTGTCAGTAACGTTTGACTTCTTTTTTCTTACCCTGCTTTGCTTTTGTTATAATTTACTGAAGATTTGTTTTGCTTTTTTCCATTATTTGTCACTGTTTTTCACGTATATTTGAACTTCCAAGCAATTGAGGTGATGGGTAAAAAAGTTGAGGGTACTCCCATCAACACCCTTTGTATATTATCAAAAATTGAATTGAATAAATGTTTGTCTAACATGTGTCTTAAAGATACATTTTAAGTTTTATTTAATACACTAAAACTTTCTATGAATATTCAAAAATGTATTTAATTTTCTTATATACATACATATATATATATATATATATATATATACTAGGTGGAAGACCCGTACAATGCATGGTAAATTATTAGAATTATTTTAGATATATTCATATCGATTTTGGTTTTTCTACACCATATTTTGATATTACGTGATTAAATGATAATTGTAGTACATATTTTACATAATAATATTAATTAAATAATTTATAGGACTTTGTTTTCGTATGTGACTCCTCTTTCCATATTATTATAATATATGTAGCATTTATATTTATTAGTTATTAATTATTATAAAATAATAATACAATATTAATTAAATAATTTGTTAACTGGAGTTAAGAGATTGACACGTAGCATTCATGCTTACGTAGCAAATTATGGAGCTTTCTTTTATACTCCTTTAGTGTGTGTGTGTGTGTGTGTATATATATATATATATATATATATATATATATTAACTATTATACATGATAATATTTAGTATAATTAATAAAATAACTAATAAACCTTTGTTAGAAAATTCCTTTAATAAAACAAATGGGAGTGAAAGCATGTAAATTCTGTGATAATGGGAAAGAAGGAAAGTGACATGACAAGCAAGACGTTTAGGGTCTTTTCTTTTATTCAATTGTCGAAATATGAAATCTGAGAATTAATTTTGAATAATAAGATGTGACATCTGGAATCTAAATGCAGTATTATTAAGATTATTTGATAAATAAAAAATACATACATCTGAATACACATGTTTCACCACTTTTTTGACGTGACACAACTATCCCATTGTATAAATATAACTTGGATCTATAACGACTCAACAGTAGGGGAAAAAATATTGAAAAAATTACAAGAATTCCTTATGCATGATTCTTTTACGAATAATAACTTCCCTAATATTTTTTTGTCATTAATAAAAAAATGAAAATACAATAAAAGGGAAAGAATTAGTATTGAATCAGTAAATTAACAAATTTTAAAATATGTTTTCAGCTTTAAAAGTTTACAACTAAGAGACTTTTCTCTCAATTAGAATTTTTAAGCTATTTTCAATAGCTTATCCAATAAGGAGTTTTTAAGCTGTTATCAGACCTAATCAGAAATTAAGATAAAAACAGCTTAATAAGTATATATCTTACCGAAATATACACATTTTATTTTTAAAATATTATAAGTTCAAACAAAAGATATCATTTATAAAAAACATGTCATTTTTTATTGGGCTTTTTGTCACGGGCTTTCTATTATTTGATCCATCATTCTTAATTCTTAATATCTAATTTGACACCATCCTGATCCTACTACTTTCACTATCTTTAAAAAAGTGTAGTACACGAGTAAATCATACCGTTGCAGAAAATATAATCTATTAAAATTTATCTTTAGATACAACAAATTTTATGGTGAAAGATAATATAATACAAACATTTTACTATCATTATATTATATAATTATATTATATTATATTAATTAAGATTATTATATTTTTACTATCATTGTAATTAGTATAATATCTTTATCTTATTGATATCATTTTACTATTATACAAAGACAACAAACTCATTCTATTATTATTTTTAAATCTTTTGTTCTTAACTTCTTATCTTTTTTAAGGTTGTTTATAAAAACTTATTAATCCTCTTTGTATTTCAATTTAATACACATTTAAATCACTCTTTCTTTTTTAAAATTAAGACATGTTAGTATATAACATTTACACATCAAATAAACCATTAATAAATTTCCCAAAACACATAGTTAACACATCAAATAAATCATTGAATGCAAATGTATAAAGGGGTTGGTTGCTTTTAGTGAATGCAAATGTATGAACAACTAAGGTTTAGCTTTTTTTAGGGAAATGATTACTTGGAGTGTAAGGTATTAGATTGGAGTGTAAGGTATTAGATTGGTAGACTTGAGGTAGAAGGATCGAAGCATTAGGGTTTTCTAGAGGTTAGTGGATCAATTTATTGCAAGTAAGCGACTTAGTACACAGCTTGTGAGACATGTCTGAAAATGTTGTAACTTTAAAGTTTCTAAAGGATAAAATACAACTAGACAAGGTTGTAGCAAGGTTTAAGGAAAATGAAGGTGTTGATATGGTTTTTGGGTGATCGAGGATACCAAGGTTTGCTAGAGAAGGTTTTCAACATTGAGGATCTCGCAAACAAGGTTCTTGGTATGGTAACTTTCAGGAAGAAGTCGCAGAGAATTATGGGTTATTACATAATGAAGAATGGTGGTTCAGTATTTATGCCATTGGGAGCACGCTTCAAGGTTTCATTGAAGGTTTACCTTGAGAATAACTGAGATGTGGAAAAGATTTATAAGGGTAAACATGCGAATGTCGTAGGGAACTTGATGGTTAGTGTTAGACCGTATTTTGCGTGCAAGGTGAGTTTTGTGAAAGGCTCTGAAGAGGTGGGTCTAGTGCATTGAGAACATCAAGGTAAACACGAGAATGTTGACGGTTTCAAGAACCTTGACGAGTGTAGGTTGAAGACCGGGTATGTATTCATGATAAGGGATGTGCAGTTCAACCCATGACTACTACTGAAGCGGAGTATGTGGTGCTTACGGAGGATGTGAAAGAGGCTATTTGGTAAAGAAACTCTTGAGAGAGTTAGGAGCTGAGCTAAGGTTACAATGCCTGGTTAATTAGGTGGTATATGGTTTGAGGTTCCAGCATTGTTTGAAGATGATGTGTATCAAAGTGGTTAACTATGATACTAAGGGGGAGGGGGAGGCTAAATCCTTATACCTTTTAATTTTTATTGTTCGTTAATAAAACGTTTCGATTGAGCATCTTGTGTAATTTCTTTTAGTCATTATTCTGCATTAACTTTCAAGGTTTGTTAGTTTTCTTCCAATATCAGCCACGAGGGCTTTTGACTTGAATTAATCTCTTCTCTTTTTAGGTTATTTGTTTTCTCAAGGGACTTCCTTCATCTCCCAATTTTTTATTTGACCATGAAAAGGGTTATGTGAATTGCTTTAACAGTAAAACATTTTATTGTTTTTTCCATCCTGATAACAGTTTGATTCATCCATCTCAGGTCATAAAGAAATTAATAACAAAATGAAACAAGACCTTTTTAGTCAGCAACAGCACTTACTTGATCAAGGATTCTAGGACCATGTTTGTAGTCTTCTGAAGATCATGATGATCTTCTAGAATCGGTAGTTTCTTGTACAAAGTCGAAGAAGAAAACAGAGGCATCTAGGAAATATGGGCATATAAGATCTACACAGCTCGAGGCCCTAGGGATCGAAGAGTGAGAATTAATTTCTATCGACGTCTCAAGAAAGTTTTGATATCTTCAAGATTTGCTAGCTTTTGAAAAACTATATTAAGGAGCTAGTTCAAGAACCAAACCAGTGTTCGTCTTCTTCTATGATTGATCAATCTCAAGAAATTTTTCTTGGATACTTCAAGGGAGGATCGAATGAGGATAAAACGCTAAAGGAAAAGTCAACACTCAAATACGTCAAGGGGAACATGAAGAAAATAACGGGAAGTAACAAATCGGGAGTTAACGTAAAAGGGCAAAGGGAAGAGCAAGAGCTAGGGAAGGACGAAAAGAAACGTTACAAAGTAAGAAGTTTGACGAATATGAGTCAAAGAAACTTCCCGATGACTGTTACCAATCGAACATAACACCCAAGTCAAGCTTTTGGAGTTAAAATGAATCACATAACAATTATAATCACACGACTGGTATATCTATCACCGAACCAAAAATTTCTATGCCGTCTTCGATGGTATCCGCACAACCGTCTTGTGTCAAACAATTTAATTGATGAACTCCCACATCAAGTACACAAGTTTCCTAAATTTGCAGTAGTCCAGGGTTTAGATCATCTACAAGAGGTACATTAAGTTGCCATACAAACACTAACACACACATCTTGTATTTGCCAAATTGGGTTGTATATGATACTTATCACTTATTGAAGTATATATGTTTGTTTTCGATTACAGCACTTTGAGTGAGGAAATCATTGGGTGGTTTTGATCAGTCAGTAACCAGATTTGGTGATCCCCACGCACATGAATAACTTGTTTATTGGAGCTGCAGTGTAAGGATGTAAGTCCCAAATTGTTGTGATTAATAATTATTTACCAACTTAATTTGTTGATTCCATTTGTTTCTTGCAATGGTTTTAAAATCGTTATTTGGACCAATAGGTCGTGAGACATCGAACTTCTGTGAAATTGCGTGGGTTCATTAGAACATATATGACACTTTATTGCAGAAAACAATAGACCTAATCTTATTATTACATTGATAAAATGATATACATGCCCTCTAAAATCTACATAGATTGAATTCAAAGATGCAGGAATGAGTACTAAACTACATCTAGTTTAGTTAACAATACGTACGTATAACCGATCGAATCAAACGTCTGAAATTGGCTTGTGTCTATATAAACATCTCTATTATGTTTAATTTCGATATAATCTGGATTTTTTTCAGATTAAAAAAATTATTTTCTTTTTAGGAAGATTAATTTTGTAGCTATACTTTTTTAGCCTAAAAACATTTTACCAAGAAGACAATGAAGTAAAACGACATCACAAAACCAGCTGAGAGTTAACAAATTTTTAAAAAATAAAAAGGATACCTCATAATAAACATTAGCTATTCATATGCACGTGTTTGACTGTGTGCATGTATGATATATAGATATGATACAGGAGTATATAGTTATAACAATAATAGAACAATTCAAGGAACATATGAAATATAAAGATTTTAAACAGAAAACTTCATCTAATCACGTCGGCAATATATAGGTGTTGACATGTTGATCAATCCATTTCTTATTTTTATAGATGAGGATGATATTGGATCCGACATTTGGGCGCCACAATCTCCATGCATCTCGTCCCGGTACTTCCCTCTATACATCAAACATTATGACCATTTTATGTTGGGCTTCTTGTTTCATATTGTCTCTATCAGTGATCCATGAACACGTCCGCTGTCTTGGATATGATGTGGTCAAATTGATTTTATAACTCAAAACTGATCGTTAATACATAATATCACACCATTTGCCCTTGCAATTAGCTAACTTGATGCAACACAAATGCTGATATAGTCAAATATTCTTATTCTTATGGATATATAACCAGAACACACGGAATTAGATGCATGTAAAGCTAAATTTTAAACATTCTAAATGGTTAAACATACAAACATGTATTAAGTATTCTTATTTTTTCTTTTTGCAAAATGTTGATATCCGATAATGCTGACTAGTACACACACCCAATCCCCGAGACAATATGTGGAAGGTAATGCCGATCGGCCGATCATACGCTCCAGACAAACATATGTCGAACTATCAAAACACATTCAAATTTGGAAGTAGATAGTCTTGATTAAAAAGTGCTTGAATGGAATCATGACTAAATCATTGGTTAACTTAGTTAGAGTAAAAGACAAAAAGTAATTAATTGGGAGTAAATTAATATATTCAGGGATACCTTAAATTGAATTTAATTACTGATACGCCAGACGTACACACAGGCCGGTACTCCAGTAGACACAAATTTGATTTGCAATTAACTAACTAATTTTTTTTTATTTAATTTGCTAAGGGGGAACATGAGTTGTTGAGAGTACAAAGATAATTAAGAGATGTATCGACATGAATGTGAAATTGAATATCAGGGAATTAATTTAGTCCCATCATATCAAATAAATTCAGATCGATCGATCGATCGATCTTCAGTGTAAGTATTTCTGGAGACACCAATCAACTGCGCATATCATGCTGAAATGCCTTATTACTGTTGTGAATACCTTTCAAGATTTGAGTTGAAAAACAGTAACAGTTAAATTTCCACAACACTGCCAGAAGAAGAGAAAATATTAATTAATTTCCGACACAAATCGGAAATTAAAAATTTGAATGGATGATCAGAGTATCAAATAGTTATTGGATTGTTGCGTGATTTTGTTGCAGAACAAGTGATGGAAGGTGTTAAAGTGAATTGTCAAGTGTCATTTCTCTTTCTCCGGCGTGCGCGCATTGCAAATAAGATCCAATTGAAAGAGCATCTCAACAAATGTTTTTTTATTTGTCAAAGCTTTTATGAAAGTGCTTTTAACCCAAAGATAAAAAGTTTTCGTTCATTAAACGACAACGTAGTGAAGATAATGTATTTAGGGTTATATTTAACAAACTAATTTCTATGGGGTACATATTTATAGTTATAAAATCAACTTTATTGTTAAAATCTACAATTTAACTATAACGATTTCTTTGTAGTTGACAGTTTCTTAATGTAAGTATACTCTTATCTATAGTCCTAGGAGCTACAAATAATAATTTTCTTAACTTTAACATCTCATTAAAAAAATGAGTGATGATATTTTTACAACCATTTTTTATAGATCCATCATCAAAATGCATTATAGGGTTTTTAAAAAATGAGTTTTATATCGGAGTGTGTGTGATACTTACTTCCCCTAATAAAGAACAATAATTATGTTAATTTTTATATTGAGTAGGATAATGTTGATTTTTACTATTTCTTCTCTTTAATCATAATCATAATACTTAATGACAAAGTAACACATGAAAAATCATATTTATGAGAGAGAATTTATTAGGATTAAAAGACGAGGAAGTGGAATAAACATTTTTCTTTAGCAAATAAGCATAATGTCATATCAATATAGGAAGGATTGTACATATATGAGAGTACAACGATGTTAAACTCGGTATAAAAAATTTCAACGTCTGATAAATTTTTTCGGGAATGGTTCAGTGTGAAAATAGACCTTTTGAATCAATAAAATCAAAGACAGAAAAACCAGAAATATAGTTAAAAACAGAACTTTGTAGTCAAAATATTTTATATGTTTGGTAGTTTAACCTTTTAAAATATATAACATTGGTCTTTCATTTACACCTTATTACATGTAAGTTACTATGTTCAAACTTCAAATTAGTTGTTAGTTTTAATGCTAAATATAAGAATTAATAAACCAAATGAGATCTTATTTCGTGAAAAAGAAAAAGCATATGACATTGACATGACATGTAGCGGATTACTTAAACACGTGATCTTATTACCAGAAACAAGGAAGAAAGTGTCGCTATCATGATCTTTTTCTTTCAGATTTTACTAGTTTTGGTTTGCCTACAAATTTCTACTAAAAACAAAAAATAACAAATTACAGTTAACATTATTTTCCAAATTTATATGCTATCCAACTACTAAAATGACATCAACCCAAACTTTTTAATACGGTTAATTGTCCCAAATAACAGCAATTTTTTTATTTATTTATGTAACACCAAACTCTTGTAAATGATTCATCATGAAGTTCATTTTTTCTCTTTTTTCATATTTATCAATTATTTTTTTATGTCTACCAATCATCTTTTTAGGTCTATCTTTAAGCTTATAAATTAGGTTTACTTAGCATTTTTTAAGGGTAAACGACTCTTAAAAATTTAAGGGTATTTTAATCATTTCATGAGCTGTGAGTGAAATGAAAAGTCGGGTCAATGGACTGAACGTAAAAAATACCCAACTCAGAGATATGAACCGAGAATGTAATTTACTTTATATTTTCACGAATACCCGTCCTAAAAAGATAAATAAACCTTTTTTCCAAATTTATACTTGCAAAAAAAAAAAAAAAAAAAAAAAAAAAACTTTGTGGCCTGTTTTCATTTTCTGCTGTTACTTTGTTTCCACTTTTGTACCTCCGGTTGTCATTTTTATAATTTTTTATAATGCGGAAGTACGATAGCATTTAAAGGTAACACTGCTTAATGGTCCATGAGGGTGTTTTGCTAAGATGGGCTGCAAATCATATCATATAAATACTTTAAAATAAGTATGAGGAATATATAATTCCATCGACACTTCAAATGACAGCTAGAACGCGTTTAGTTACAAAAATCTATCTCCATGTTTCTATTTTCTAGAGTTTTGTGTCCTTTAAAAGTTAAAGGACATTCAGAAAAATCCTCCAAACGTAAGGGGATGAAATTTTCATTTTGCTATAATATGAAATGAAATGTGGGAAATCATAAATCATATATTCCATTTTCTTGAAAAACATTTCAAAAAACTTCAAACTTGAACACATTTTCTAATTTTTCAACTTTTTGCAAAAAAAAAAAATCGTAAATTAAAGGAGTTTTATGTAACTAAATGCACTCTAATGTTTTCTTTCGCTAGTCGTACAACTTCAACAATATGATACAACGACGTATACCAGAGATATTTTTAAATGGCCAAAGGCATGTGGTTGGGTTGATCATCAAATTAGGATAAAAGGTGTTCCGGAAGTATTCGTTTTACGCTTTTCTGTTATTACCATTAGTCGATTAAATAAGAAAAAGGACACATTATCGATATAAGAAACAGACCCATACAAAAGACTAAACATATATGGTATTCCTGAACCATAACATCAATGTTTTTAATTAGTTCATTTAGTATCTAAATATGGAAATATGATGAGACACTGCACCATTTCTTAATTTGGCTTTGTCAATGCCATTCTTGCAAGTCTAATGTTTGTTCCAATATGGAGGTCGTTAAAGAAGGGGAAACTTTTAATAAAAGTGAGATTATATTGTAATGTCCACTAAACTTGTGCTTTTTCCGTTCGACTGTACCTCAATAAAAAAAGTTTAACATATAAAAAGTTAATAAACTGTCAATTTTACCCTTATAATTAAATAAAAATCTTACCTCAAAGGTTGGTATAAATTAATTATCTACAAGCTAAAAATATACCCAATCAGTTGGATTATATGTTGAAAATGTTGTTGGACAAAAATATCGGTCATAACAAGTGGTATCAGAGTTGCGGTTGCCCGGCTATGGATGACGCAGCGTGACCTGGCACGTAGTGGTAATAATTAAGGTTGGAAGTCTCCCTAATGCGATATCAGTCAGGTTGAGAATGTTGAGTTTGCAGTGGTAATGATTAAGGTTGGATCTGAACTATCGTTGGAGGGGAGGTCCAATGGACTTGAGTTCGAGGGGAGAATTGTTGGGTACAAATCCATGTCCCACATCTAAAACTGAAAGAAAATAATGTCTGCATATAAGCTCATGTGCCACTCGGTTTATCATCAAGTGGTTTAGAGTATAACCTCAGTGGGCTTATATGTTGGACATGTTGTTGGGCTAAAGTATCGATCCTAACATATTTTGTGAAGAAAAAAAATTTAGAATGTTTTTTGGAAAAGCGGTAATTAAATGAGAGATTTTCCTTTGAAAAAGAAAATTATATTTGCATGTTGAAGATTTAAAACGTATACATCGTACCTCGTTTTACTAAAAAGGGCATCAGTAAACGTTATAATAGTCATAATTATATGGTGTTTTAGCAAGCTACAAATGATGAACGCATAATTGAAGAGTTAAAAGGAGTCAGAAAAAACAAGTTTAGATGAGTAATCCAATAATTGATGAACAATTTGTAATCTGTTGAATTTGTGACTTGTATTGGTGATTTCTGGGGGATTGTTCAGATTGGTGAGAGAATGTCAGTGATTCTTGGGGAATGGTTCGTATTCCAGGGGAATTCTGATGGCTGAAATTAACAAATGTCCCAATTTCGGGGGATCTGAAGCCATTCCAGGGAAATCTACCCAGCCGACCAATTTGGGGTTTTTTTTATTAGTTTCCTTATTTATCTAATTTTATATATAGTTAACCCTAATCCATTGTAACCCTTAGCTATAACATTTTTTGGTGTCATTGTCAATAAAAGAAGATTACTCGGTTATTACACGTAGATTAAACCAATCATATCAATTAGATATAACTACGTTAATTATGCGTGTTCCTTAATTTTTTCGTTAATTCTATTGTATTTGTTCTTGTATTTGCTCAATTAAATTAGGTCGAGTTTCAAAAAATTGATAATAGAGCCTTAGGGTTTATAGAATCGATCTAAGGGTTATTGATTTGATTATTCAAGCTAGTAGATTGATAGGGAAGATGTCGTCTCAGTAGTTCGGGATTGAGAAATTCAACTGGTCGAATGACTTCACCTTATGGAGGGTGAAGATGAAGAGCTCTTTTGGTTCATCAATGGTTGAACATGGCGATAGATGAGAACGCTAACTGGAACGAGAAAACGATTGCAGAAAAGAAGAAGTTGCTTAATGGAAAAGCACATAGTGCTATTTTATTGTGTTTGGTGGATGAAGTTTTGAGGGAGGTGGTGGTTAAGAAAATGGTTGCAATGATTTGGAAAAAGCTACGTGAAAAATATCAGAATAGTTCTTTGACAAATCGTTTCTTTCAAAAGCAGCATTTGTACAACCTCCAAATGACAGAAAGTACACCGGTAAAAGATCATCTTGATAACTTTAATCGATTATTTTAGAGTTGATATCTATTAATGTTAAAGTTGATAATGAAGATCAAACCTTGATTTTGCTTTGTTCGTTACCTGAGTCATATGAAAACTTTGTGAATACTATGTTTTATGTTAGAATTGAAATAACTATAGGGGATGTTAAAGATGCTTTACAGTCTAAGGAACTCAAAAGACAGGTGTCAGCGAGTGATGACAGTTATGGGGCAAAGTTATCAGTTGAAAGCGGTAGACCAACAAGAGTGGGGTAAGAATGGCAAGGGTAAAGGAAAGGCACGTTCAAAATCTAAAGCTCATGTATGTACTATTTGTTACGGTTGCTATGAGAACGGTCACTTTAAAAAGGATTGTCCGAAGGGGAGTGTGGTAATGGGGAGAAAAACATGTGGAGTGCATCTGTAGCACAAAAATCCTGTAAAGATGGAGATTATGGTGGAGGATACCTGTTAGTAGTGGGTCCGAATCGATAGGTACTTAGGTGATGAACAATGGGACATCCCATCATATAGTTTTCTCGCGTGATCCATTCTTTTCTTTTAAGGAATGGAGTGGTAGCGTGAAGATGGGTGATGATAGGCCAAAAAGTATCAAGGGCTCGGGTATAGTTCAGATTAAGACACATGATGGTATTGTCATGTCTCTGGATTGTTGCTATGTTCTTGAAATATAGTGGTGAAGGTGAACATGTGAAAGTGTTCAAGGGACCTTTTCTTGTTATGAAAGGAAAGATCAGGGTGTTAATTGGAAGGTGGAGTTTAATACTCATGATAGAGTTGTGGTAGGTGATCATGAGAAAGAATTGGTACAGTTCCTAACGTACAGAGTGAGCCGAGCTTACGGGGTAATGTGGAAGGTACAGATGATACGGATCCGTCTGGGATTGTGGAAACTAAACCAGTTTCAGTTGGGGAGGATGCTCGGGGGATGGATGATTTACCTATAGCACAACGGAAAGAAAAGAGTCATGTTCAAAAGTCGGCATACCACGTAACTTGTTTTGATTTTGTAGCTTATGCACTTGCAGTGAGAAAAAACGTTGACTTGGATGAACCTAACTATTATAAGGAAGCGTTTGGGAGTCAAGATGTTGAAAATTGGTTAGTGACAATGAAAGACGAGATGAAATCACTTGACACGAACCAAATGTGGGTTCTTGTACCATTACCGGAGAGAGTTAAACTTGTAGATGCAAATGGGTGTTTAAGAGGAAATTCGGAAATTCCGGGAGTTGAATCGCTGAGGTGTAAAGCTAGGTTGGTAGCTAAGGGTATCTCACAAAAGGAAGGAATTGATTATCACGAGGTGTTTTCACCGGTGGTGAAACATTTGACGATGTGGGTCCTTTTGGCTATAATGAGTGCATTTGATTTTGAGCTAAAACAGCTTGATGTTATATGTAACACCCCGAAATTCATTAAAATTGAAAGTTGTGTACTGTTATGCGACACAAGGGTTAGTGTCGCAGGTAGCGACACAGAGCCTAGTGCGACACAAGGCTTGTGTCGCAGTGTCGGGCAGAAAGTCGGTTTTGAGGGGTTAAAAGTGTAAAATAGAGGGGTTAAACCCCACTTTTTGATTCCAAAACTTTCCAGAAGCTAGTAAACACCTCCCGAACGATTTGTGTGTGAGTTTTGAGATTTTAGAGAGAGAAAGCAAGAAAAAAATTGAGGTTACTAAAGATTTGATCTTTGAAAGTGTTCTTGTGTGTTTTGAAACCAATTCCAGGTAAGAGTTTGAGCTTATTCGTGCTTTATCATCTCCAGTAAATTTATTGGGTTAAAAGTGTGAGTTTTACCCAGAAAATTGTTAAAAATCGAAAGCTGCTGCTGTTCTGTTCGTCATTGCGACACAAGGGTAGTGTCGCAGTTTGTGTCGCAATGATGGTGTCGCGAGTTAATACTGTTGCTTTAGCGATACAAAGATTTGTGTCGCTAGTTTCTACTGCTGATTAGTACTGTTATTTTAGCGACACTAAGAGCTTGTGTCGCAGCTTGTGTCGCTATTTTCTCCTGTTAATTGAATTGTTGATTTAGCGACACTAAGAGCTAGTGTCGCAGGTTGTGTCGCAAAAGTGTGTTGAGCGACACTAATCTGATGTCGCCAGAAGGTGTAGCGACACTAGAGGGTAGTGTCGCAGGATCAATTAATGTTTTAAATAATATTAATTATTATTAGAGTTAATTGGGTACGATCGCCTCGACAGGTATTTCGAGTAGCAGTTCGTAAATATCCGATCGTCGTCCTCGAGGTAAGTAGTAGGAGAGTAAAGAATATTAATTGACTAATCTGTCAATAAGTTATAAAGTTGTATTGAATAACTGAGTGTATCAATGAGTTGAACGGCCAATTGCTGAGTGAACAATTGTGCCCATGTATATATATGTTAAACGGCCTATTGCTGAGTGATCAATTGTGCCTATGAGGATGAGTTGAGAGGCCTATTGCTGAGTGATCAATTGTGCCTATGAGGATGAGTTGAGAGGCCTATTGCTGAGTGATCAATTGCGCCTATGAAGTCGAATTGAGTGGACAATTGCTGAGTGACCAATTGTGCTTGTGAGATTAAGTAAAAAGGGCAATTGCTGAGTGAACAATTGTGCCTATGTATATGTGAGTTAAATAATCAATTGCTGAGTGATCAATTGTGTTTAGCGGTATAAATTATGTGTTAAATTGCTGAGTGATCAATTGTGACAACTGCGTAGATGATAAATGTATGATTAAAGAATACAGACATGAAATGTCTGGTTTATTGTATTGCTGTAACTGGATTATCCCTTTACTTACTAAGCGATGTGCTTACGTATTGTTGTTTACCGTGTTGATAGGTATGCCTAAAGAGATGAAGGGCGGGAATTCGGGCAAGCGACCCGAGAGCTGCTAGTGATGGACTCATAGATCATGCTCTATATTAACATCTGATGTTTTGCGAAAAACAATGTATATATTTTGTGAATTATGTGGTTATTACTTTATATTAATATATAAAGTGCAAAAAAAAAAAAAAAAAAAAAAAAAAAAAAAAAAAAAAAAAAAATTGGGACGTTTCATTATAACGACATTTTTATATGGTAGCTTGGATGAGAAAATTTACATGTCGCATCCTGAGGAATTCATTCATCCTGGTAAGGTAAAATTTTGTTTATTTGCTAAAAAAATCGCTACATAGTTTGAAGCACTCTCCAAGACAGTGGTATAAAATGTTTGATTTATTTATGATTTTCCATGGTTATTTGCGTAATCAATTTGATAATTGTGTCTACTATAAGAGTTTGACGGAGGGTTCTTTTATATATCTGTTGCTATATGTGGATGATATGTTAATTGTTTCAAAGAGCAAAACTGACATTGACGAGTTGAAAGTTTTGTTGAAGAGTGAGTTTGAGATGAAAGACTTGGGGTCAAAAAGATTTGGGTATGGAGATTTGGAAGAATAGAGAAGAGGTCTCTTGTACGTTTTCTAAGAGAAGTATCTAGAGAAAGTTCTTGAAGCATTCTGGTTGGATCAATCCAAAATGGTAAGTACTCCTTTAGCTGAACAATTTAAACTTGATAGAAGTACTTTACCTCAGACTAATGATGAGAAAGAGTATGTGAAGAAGGTTTCATACTTGAGCGCAATTGGTAGTATTATGTATGCTATAGTCTGTACAGGACCTGACTTGGCTCATTCCTATAGTGTGGTAAGTTGTTTTATGAGTAATCCGGGTAAAGCTCACTGAGAAGCAGTTAAGTGGATCATGCGGTATTTAAAGGATATTAGTTAAGCTCAATAGTAAGTCGGGTATTTTGATTCTGATCATGGTGGTGATCTTGTGAAAATAATACCATTAACATGCTACATACTTGCATTATTTGGATGTTTGGTTAAACGAAAGGATGGCTCTATCGACTACTGAAACTGAGTACATGTCGATAACTGAAGGTATTAAAGTGCATGTGGTTAATGGTTTGATTGAGAGTCTTGGTTTGAAATTGGAGAAACTTACTTTGTTTTGTTATAGTCAAAGTGCTTTAAACTTGGCTAAGAATCCGGTGTATCATGAGAGAACGAAGCATATTGACATTCGTTAGAACTTCATTCGAGATATATTAGAAAGTGAGAAATTCTTGATTCAGAAAATTGATAGCGAGGAGAATCCGACAGACATGTTAACAAAGGTGTTACCGAGAGCCAAGTTCCAACTGTCCTTGGACTTGGTGAATATTCACATGAGGTAGTCCCCGAGGGGGTGATTGGTCAAGAACGAGGATAGTTACATTTGTAAAGAATGGAGGAGTTGTTTCGAAATCTAAGGCTTTGACGGTTGAAGACAATTCAAGTCAAGGTGGAGATTTGTTGGATTTTGTTACTTGTATTGCTGATTCCTGGGGTATTGTTCAGATTCCTGGGGGAATGTCGGCGATTCCTAGGGAATGGTTCGTATTCTAGGGAAATCTCGATGGGTGATATTAACCGAAGGTCCCCCTTGTATATGCCTATGCGACCAATTTGAGGGTTTTTTTATTAGTTTTCTTATTTATCTAATCTTATATATAGTTAACCCATAATCCATTGTGTCAAAAAAATTTTGATGTCATCTATCCAACCAAATAAAAGAAGATAATTAGCCTCTAATTGTAAAATGCCACGTCACCATCTTAACTTCCTATTCTCGACAAAATATTTACCAACAGTTATATTTATATATAAAAAAATCATCAATTAACGGAAGCAACCCTTCACTTCTTTTTAGATAATAATAATTGTCCCAACATTCTTTACTATTCTATTCATATAATTATTTGATTGATTGATCAATTTTTTACTTTTTCTCCATATTTGAATTTCACTTAATTTTTAACATCTTCCATAATCCACAACCTATTATATTATTAATATTAATCATAATTTGTTTATTTTAATTCTTTTTTATACCTAATGAGAAAATATTATTTTCCCACTTACGTTAATTTTGTTACCGACTTACCGTATGAACAAGATTGAGATCTCATTTGTCACTTTTCATATACTTTTTCATGTAAAGAAAAATTCTTGATGGTTACTTGATATGTTTTGTGTATCTTTTAATTTCGTTTACGAGTTCATCTTTTTCTTTATTCTTGTATAATATTAACTGTTTATTTACTTCGTATATGTATTGTATTAATTTAACTTTTATTTAATGATTGATGATTGATCGAAATTGTGGAGTATGATCATTTTGATTTTATATATAATTTTTGTGATTGAGGCTTCATACAAATTGTTCAGAAAAAAAGATAATCATATTATTAGTTTTTAATCGAATTTTTTATTTAATATTATATATTAATAGTAATTTATAGTTGTTGGGTATTTTTATCCCAAATTGATTGCTATTTGTAGTTGTTCAATAAAGTCTCACTAACAAATCAAAGTCATTTCTTGATTCATAGTTACTTAGACCGAAGCCAAAGGCGACGAACGCCGGGCGAACCGACTCCGTTGGCACGGTCTCGTCAGTCGTTTCGTCGGTTTAGGTTCTTCGGTGAAGCGACGAAAGGAGAAGGAGGGGAAGTGGGTCCACGTGTGATTTTTAATTTTTTTATTTAAATATATACGTTGCAGATTTAATAAAAAAACAAAAAAAAAAAATTAACGGTTATATATCCATTAGTTTGAAAAACAAAATATTTTTTATTTTTTTAACCTTTTTATCCAACCCCAAACACACTATAAATAAACACAAAAATAAACTTCAATTCACACACATTTTTATCTTTCGTTATCTCAATCAAATACATTATTCCACCCAATTATTCTATAAAATTCAACACTTTTCTTTATCATTCTTTCACTTTCACTTCCAATTCAATCAAAATGTCGAACCCCAAAAACAATGATTTCTATCAAAATTTACTAAACACTCCCATTTACCCCAATTCACTGGCTAACTCATCTTCGGCAACTATTTCCAACAATTCACCAACCGGTTTCACTTTATATCAATCCCAACCCCAACCATGGTATCATTAACAACCACAATACGGCTACCAACCACCACAATTCGGCTACCAACAACCACAATACAGCTACCAACCAATACCACAATACTGCTTCCAAGCTTACGCTCAACCACAATCCGGCCAACACTCACACTCACAACCCGAAACCCAAAATACCGTAGTATCCGAAGACGAATCCGAGCACGAGGTTAATGCCAAGGGTAAAAGTAAAAAAAAAAAAGGCAAGCACAAACTAAGTGGACGGACTATGAAGTTAAAACATTGGCCGAGCGATGGGTCGACAATTCACAAAATCATATCGAAGGAAATTCGCAAGCCGATTCGCAATTTTGAAACAAAATATTCGAAGACTACAATCGGTTAGTTGATGTTAAACGCACAAAAAGTCAACTAACCGGCAAATGGAACAAAGTTAGAACCGACACAAAAAAATTTATCGGTATCTACAAAAAGTACAACGAGCCTCGGCCAAGTGGGTATCAAGACGAGGACGTTATTAGGGTGGCAAAAGAACACTTCGAGCAACAAGTGAAAAAGAACTTTATTTACGCGGTTGTGTTCCACGTAGTCAAAGATGTCCCCAAATTCTATGCCGATCACAGAATTACGCACAATAGACGCGCGTTTCGAGAAGATGACATTCCAATAAATCTAGCCGAGGATGAAATCGACGATAATCCGAACCCCGCCGACCTTGCGACTAATATGCAACGGCTATTCCAAAACGACCAGCTTTGTCGTCCACCCGGTCGTGAAACAAGTCGGAAAAGTCAACGAAGTTCGGGTTCTTCGGATGCAACATCTTCAAGCAATTCGAGCGACGCGACCCGTGAGGCCATTTTGGATTCGGCAAGAATTCAACAACAAACTCTAAAAACTATACAAGAAGCGACGCAACAAAAATGGAGTTTGATAAACAAAATATGGTGTTAAAACAGTGAAAATTTATCCAACGGCCTGTACCGTCACACTGGGGACAACACGAAATTGCAATATTCCAAAAAACTAGGAAAAATGTAATAAAGAAGTATCAAGACGATTTCAAAACGATGTTCGAAAAGGATACGCGATAAAGTGGGTTCTCCTACAGCGACTAAATTCATTATTTTTAATTATCGTAATGTTTTTTTTAATTATTTTAATATTTTTTTATTATTATTGTAATGTTTTTTTATTATTGTAATTTTCTATATTAATTAATGTAATATTTTTTTATTTTAATGAAAGAGTTTTTATTTAATTTGTATTTAAAAAATTAAATTAATCGTCAGTGGGTCCCAGAAATGAAACTGAAGAAATGACTGTTGGCAGTGTTTAGTCAGTCTTTCATCAGTTTTAGTTGTGATGACGTGGTGCTGAGTTGACAAAACTGAAGAAGCAACTAAAGAAGCAACTATTGGGAGTGATCTTATAGCATCGGATTATTTATTTAAAAGCAACTAAAGAAGCAACTATTGCGAGTGATCTTATAGCATCAGATTATTTATTTAAATCTTTCATGCTACTCTTAAAAGTCTTACTAACAAAATGTACTTTTTCTCTATTAGTTTTGTTTTCAAGTTTTTAATTTTGTGTTTTATTTTTGTCCTTTTTTGTTTGAGTTTGGCATGCCATACTAAGATTATGAGAATGTTAGATTTTAATTTGATGAAATGTATTTGTACAAGTTTAATAAATTTAACTATAACATTATTGTGCGTAGTTAATTAAGTTTTCACAAAATTAAAGATTTTATAGTATAATTGTGCATCGCACGGGTAATAATCTAGTTGTCAATAAAAGAAGATTACTCGTTTCTTGCCCGTGGATTAAACCAATCACATTTATCGGCTATAAGTATAACCACGTTAATTCTGAGTGTTACTTAACTGTTTTCATTAAGTCTATTGTGTTTGTTCTTATGTTTGTTTTTGTGTTTGCTTAATCAAATCAGGTCACGTTTCACAATATAATCTAAATAGGGTTTTTGATCCGAAATAACAAAATATGAATCAGATTGCTTCTCCCTCTTCTCTCCATACATTTCCTTCTTCCTGGAATTGACTCTTATATATATATATATATATATATATATATATATATATATATATATATATATATATATATATATATATATATAAATGATCCAGAAGGAAGTGTTTTTTTTTGGGGAAGGGGAAACATTATTATTAATCAATAAGCATATTACCTTTCATCATACAAATTTCACAAAAAACAAAGTGAAATTTAATAAATGTTAATCTGAATCGATGCTATTAATGATAAGCTTCATTGATAAATTCTTTCTGCAGGTTATTACATCAATTTATGCATATTAGACCCAAAATCGTTAATATTTATCGCATTGAATGTTAGTTAACATTCATGGTGATAAATGTTAAAATTAAAAATATTTTTCAAATAATACGATGTTTTAATATTCATCGTAACGAATGTTAGTCAACATTCATCATGGTGAATGTTAATACCTTATTAAATAAATATTCATCAACTAATGTTATGACTTAAAAATTAAATTCGTCTGTTAGTATATTCTTTATAGCATCGATTTTGATTACTATTTATTAGTAAAAACAATATTTTATTGACGTTTTGATTAATAATTGCAAGATAATTCACGAAGAATAATAACGTTTCCCTATTCTCTAAAAATATTCGAATGCAAACATTTCGTCGTTCCAAGCGTCGGGACAAACATAGCTAGCTTCAAAAAAGTTGATATGATTTTTTTTTCTTTTTTTTTTCAAGTAACCAAACTTGAGAAGTATTGTTCTAAACTGACCTGTTTGTAACTCGAATGATGATTTTACTATTTATAAAACCGGAGGTATTGGTTTCCGTACGTTCTGGTGGGCGTTACTACCCGGGGCCCCTAACGAGTGTTTATATATATATAAAATTGTAGAATGTTGACCACCTTAATATTTGTTATTGTAATGAAACACTTTACCGGGTACACTCGTTTGTGTTGCTGGATTCTGTCCGATCGGATCCATTTTTTTCCTTATTTATTGCTTATATATAAGTTTTTTGAAGTTAATATAATCATCATCAAGAATATGAAGGTAGCTACTACATTTAATTTTCAATCCACATAGTAACAGTTGTCTACCTTTACCTTTTTGTCATAGCTTCATAGATATCGCTTTATAGATATACGGTTTAATAAAATACAACTTAATAAATCGCAACATAAAAAATAATATATAGTTTTAGTGATTGTATCCGTATACTTAATTTCCTTATCACCCAAAACAAAAAATATTTTAACCAATTGCATTTTAGTATTTTCGCTCTCTTTTGACTTTCGTTTTCTTCTTCTATTTTTCAATTAATTCACACCGAAGGAATCCACTAGTCATAAAACGAACAAGTTAAAAGAAGGAAGAGAATTTATGTCCATGTGATAAAAGGTACTTGATAGTACCCAATGTCAAGTAGTGTTAGGCATCAAGTACTTAGGTACGTTCATGGGTTCGATTTACAGTTTCTATCGGTTTAGGTTATTTGATTCTGAAATTTTTGACGCTAAACCGAAAATCAAACCAAAATCAAATACAAATATTTTTACCGAAACGATAAAATACTGAACTTGAATTCGGTTCAGTTTAAAATAGGAAAACTAAAATTGCAAGAAATGAAAGTGAAATGTATTTAGGGTTAGGAATATATTTCTTTTTAGGGAGTCTTATAAAGTCTCATATATATAAAATATATAATTATTTTAATATATTCATAATTTAATATATTTGAATTCGTTTTAACCGACACCGAAAAAATTAAAACCGAAATATCAGGTAACTGAATACTGAACACTTCTAGCAATGTCGGTACGTATAAAGATCACATTAATACTCGGACACATATAAGCTTTTATAATTTGGGGTGTAATCGAATCGAGTCGAGCTAATAAAGTTTCAAGATCAAGTTCGACTGAATAGGAAACCCGAGGCTTGAAACTCAACTCAAACTCGATAGAACTTGTATACCCATGATCGAGCACGACTCAATAATTTACGTGATACTTTTGAGCTCTGTTCAATTTGATGATTATTAAAATTAAAATATTTAATGTTAGTAATACTCGAATCAAAATTTTCAATTTGAGCCGATATTTTTATACTCGACTTGAAATTTATTAGAAATTGTGGTAAATACGTTACTATCCATTTAAACCAATTAATGGATAAAAGTGTAAAAGGATACCAATCAATAAGACTCGTGAGCCACTCGAACGACTTGAAATTTATTAGAAATTGTGGTAAATACGTTACTATCCATTTAAACCAATTAATGGATAAAAGTGTAAAAGGATACCAATCAATAAGACTCGTGAGCCACTCGAACTTACTTGTACAGAATTTAGAATATTTTGCCAATTGATCTCAAGTAATTTGTGAATTGTCTCGACTTGATTATATCCTTATCGGTAACACATTAGGTTAAAGTGCATGTGTAGGCACTTACGTGGCACGTACTTGAAGAAAACCCTCCACATTTTAGATACGCATACTCATATATAACTAATTGAATCCGTGTTAATTTGTTATCATATCATTTTTATCAATAGAACTTCCACCGTTTGTCATCGAATGAGATTAAGCGATATATAAAGTAACATATGATCAATTAATAATAATCCCAGAAAAGATTAACCGATTTATTGTGTCAATAAGATATATGAATAGTAATAGTAACATATATATCAAGAGAAAGGATATCGCGGATCATCGATCATATGTGTGACGAGCTATGAGTGGTCCGATCATAAGCAAATGAAAACAAGAGTTGGTGGTAGGTTGCGTGATGAAGTTAATTATGCTTAAATAATAAAATAATGTTTCATACGCCATTTATCATTTATCATATTTTTCCATGGCATATCATTTATCGAGTAGTACTACGTCATGGTTTGAAACCGTGGCCAATTAAGCAAATGCGCGATAACCCCATGGTTTGAAATTTTCATCCTATTACTTCTTCTTTTTTCCAAGGACAATTATATTGAAAAGGCTTATTAGCGCTTATTAGCAAGTCGCTAGAAGCAAGCGAAAGTAACAAATAAGATAAATGTGATGGATCGCTAAGTCAATCACACCAAGTCTTCGACTTTTTTACCTATTAAACATCCAAAGAAAAGAAAGTATAAATACATCATCTCTTAGAGCGAAGTTTGACAACTTCTTAAGACCAAATGTAAGATCAATCTATATCTCCAAATAATACAAAGGGTCGTGTGGACCACGACACCAATACATTCCCGTTGGTGAGTCAATAAGGGGGTAGATTTGGAGATGTTGATCACCTCAATAATGTTGTGTACATTCAATAAGGGGGTAGATTTGGACATGTTGATCACCTCAATAATGTTGTGTACATTCTACCTCGTGTAAATATACTAGCTTCAATAAACATTTTTGTTCTGTTAGATTGAATGTGATAATTATCTCGTCATATGAATGTACTCTAATCCTTTCTTCTTCTGTTAGTAAAGTGACTTGAATTTAAGAATTTGTTTCGTAAATTTGTTTTTTTTATTGATGTTGGTTTTGATATTTGAGTTAGTTTAGAAGTTGTTAGATTAGAATTAGTATTTTGTGTTTGAGTTGAAATAGGATGAGTCATAGGTCGATTAGTTTAGTCTATAAATAGACTAAATAGCTTTGAAACTTTTTTTACCTTCGAATTTAATTTGTTATTTGAATAAAAGCTTCTGTTTCCAATTTGTTTGTGTTATTTTATATTTTGAATTTGTTCGGTATATCTCTAAAAAGTGGTATCAGAGCTTAGGTATAAACCGCTTTGAATTAGTCATCCTCCGGTCGTCGACTAAATGTTGGCGATCCGGAGGGATCCTATTTGTGTTTGAATTTGTTTCGTTTTTGTTGTTTGATTTTCTTGTTCGTCAAGTTTTTGTGCCGCCATAGGAAAATTGGTGATGCACGTTTGTTAACCTTTGGATCCTCATGAAATTTTAAGTTTAGGTTTTAAACACATAGATCTACTATCCGAATGGAGGGATCTTTGATTGGAATTTTCTAGTAGAGAAATATAACTTGTCGAAGTTGCCCCCCAGATCTGAGTTTGGTGTTGAATTTGATTTTGGTTATTGTTTGGTTTTGGTGGAACGATATGTTGGTTTGGAATATGATTATATATAGATCATTAGGTTTTACATCGCTATTGAATTTGAAATTAGAAATTTAGACCGTAATCCTTATCAAATAAATGGGTCATTTGAATTTGATGTTTGATATTTGTAGATCGATTTGGTATTCGAAGACTTGATTATTATCATGTCGTTTGGATTTTGTTCGATCATTTGGAGTTTGTTAGTTTGAAAAAATATGATCTTCTATTGTCGGGCTTTTGAATTTGTTGCCTGAATTTGATTGAAGATCGTTTGAGCCGATTTGTTTTGTTTGGTTGACCGTGTTAAATTTGTCAATTACCTTTTGATTGTTTGGTTTAAATTCATCGACATTTGTTTTGGATCGGATTTGATTTGGATCGCTTTTGGTGATTGTTCATGTAACACCCTCTCTTCGTATGGTATAAAATATTCTTTTATTTCGGAAGCGTAAGTCAAAACATATATTGCATTAATAACATTTTATAAAATGTACATATATATTGTTCAAAACAAAGTATGACAACTAGGTGTTACATAATTTCAACTTTCATTTAAGTTATCAAAAACATATCAGAGTTGCCAGCTGGTCAAACATTCTTTTTAAACACAATCTTCCTGCCGCCCATATCAATCATGACCTGCAAAGATTAAGGTGGGGAATTAGCACAAAAGCTAAGTGAATGAATGTGAAACTAACAATTCAACTTAGCATAACAATCTGTTTACATCAATTAATCGTAAACACATATCGTCAAAGAGGATCGGTGGTTTTTGAGGAACCCTACTGCCGCGGTGGCCCTCAAAGAACGCTTATCACAATCTGTATTGGCCTATACAGAATATACCGATAACTTGATATTACCATTTCACAACACAGGTTCTAATACAACACATGTACAAGACCCTGTATCTGTAATCATGTAATAATCAAGTCCAACAATCTGTGGACCTCTTTAATAACAACCAACGCCCGAAGGCCACATTGCACGTAGATTCATAATCAGGAAATCAGACTAAACAGTCTATCAATTATATCTACGTTTACTTGTTGCAACCAAACCGTTACAACCAAATCAAACTTGTGAGTTCCAAATCTACTCACCTGTCAGTCTCAGTCCAACAACTCAGAAGTCTAATGTTACTGAGTCTTCTGCTGATCTGAGAATACAACAAGTAATGAGTTAGTAACGCATTCCACAATCATATAACATATTTCAATACATGGTATCGAAATGACAAACAATTACCAAGTTATAACAATGCACTTATATAATTATTTACTTAATCATCATAATAACATATTTAAGCGAACAAGAAAATCCCTGAAGTCTAAGAAATAAAAGTTCAATCCAAAGCGAAATCAGAAAGTCCCGAAACGATGTTTAAAACTGAAAAATGTCATTTTCGACCCCAAGATGACCCCGAAAGGCCTAAAACCGCCTAGGTTCATTTTAAAGAGTTTTAATTATTGGACCGTTTTTGAGTGACCATGCGAATCTCGCCCAATCCGTGTTAAATGAAAATTGGGTAAGTTTTTAGTCACTAAAAGTATCACTAACACTTGTGCACTTTTGAAATTTGCAAAATAACACTTTTAAAATCTCAGTTCGCAAAGCAACATCTCAGTTCGCAATAATCTCAGTTCGCAGGGATTCTCAGTTCGTAGGACAACTCAGTTCGCTTCGCAATCAAGCACTGCGAACTGAGTTCATCTTCAACCTGCGAAGTTCGCTACTGCAACCCAGAATTCCCGAACTTTCTTCTTCCATAACTCACAAATTCGACTTCCTATCATTCTAACAAGCTTTCTAACAACTCATATACATCAAATATCATCATATAACATCTTTCAAGCCTCTATTTCACAATTAATTCATGAATTGGCTAATTTCATTCAAAACAAGTTCTTGACTAATAAACTTCAAAATTACTTATAATATTGAAGTAGAAATACAAAGATGATGATGCTACTGATGTGATTAATACTTCACAAGAGTTTCTTTCAAATTTTGTTTTTCTTTCAATTCGCAGGGTATAGAATATGTGTAGAAGTTTTGAGAATAAGTATGAGTATATATATATATTAATCTAACACAATACCATTACAATTTTAGTTCCCTTCTTAATCGATTGTCTGGAACGTAAAACCATTTTGCGAAAGTCAACTATTTTATTTTACCGTTAACTAGATTAATTTAGAACAATGAATTATGTATTAGTCATAATAACTCATTTATCCTTTTGACTAATATTATCAAATAAACATAATAATACTAAAATATTCCTAACACATTAAATAATGAATTTAAAATTAGGAAATTACCCGTATATTACTAGGCCCTTAGGGTGGATGTTACAGTTCATTTTTTGGTTTACATAGTTCAATCTGTGTTTTGAATTTGGCTAGTATCTCTAGCGTTTGAAATTTTAATTTGATTTGAATTTTGATGAGGAATATATTTCCAATTAAACAAGATCCGTTTGACTTGAAGTTTAAAGAGGGTGTTCCCAATCAGGTGGAGGAGTTCAAGTCACATTGGAGATTGTTAGTTAAGTGTCTTGAACTTAAGGGTGTGTTTTGTAAATTTGGTTTTTGATTGATGTTAGTTTTGGTATTTGAGTCATTATAAAATTTGTTAGATTAGGATTAATATTTTATGTTTGAGTTGAGTTAGGATTAGTCATAAGGCAATTAGTTTAGTCTATAAATAGGCTAAATAGCTTTGGAACTCTTTGTACCTTCAAATTTGATTGGTTATTTGAATAAAAACTCCCGTTTCGAATTTATTTGTTACTATTTGTTTTTTGATTTTGTTCGGTATATCTGACATCCTTTTTCAAATGCATTGTAATACTTAATTTCGCTCTAGCTTCATGCTCATTTATTATACAAAATGTGTCGTATCAAAAAAGAATCGCGAAGGGCAATTAATTGTTAAACAATGAAACCCGTGAGGATTATTGTATCAATGATCGATACTTATAGATTAGAGAAAATTACACAAATTATCATTTAAGTTTGTCCCAAATTTTAGTGGCAGTCCATTACTATTTTTAGTTACACCAATCATCCTTTATTTTAAAACTAGTTACGCAAACAGTCTTTTAGACTAACGATCGTTAACTATTCGTTAAAAGGGACTATGTGTAGTATTTTTTATTCTTTTAATTTATTCTTCTTTTAATTTATTTTTCTTTGAGTAGAATATAATGATAAATTATAAAATTTAAAATATGTATAAATACATTGTTAGGTGCACATAATATTATTTTCATCTAAAATATGTATGATTGGGGTTTTCGTTTGAGATGTTTTTCAAATATGGAATGGATGCAAAAGATAAGAGGTGGTGGCTAACAAAGTCGTGACCAGATGAGATTATTGGGTGATGGGGGGTCGATGGGTGATGAAAAATTATGGTGGATTTGGGTGGTGAACTTTAATTAATGTTTAAGTGGAGAATGAACCGGATGTTGATGAATTTGCTTAGTTACACGAGAAAAATGAAAATGATGTTCAGTGCATTTAAGAATGTATCTATACATATTTTAAATTTTATAATTTATGATTTACTTAAAAGGAAAAAATAATTCTAAAAAATATCACATGATCATTTTTAGCGAATACTTAACGGTTGTTAGGCTAAAGGACTGTTTGCGTGACGAGCTTCAAAATAAACGATTATTCGTGTAATTAAAAATTATAGAGGACTGCTAGTGAAATTTGGAACAAATTTAAAGAATGATTTTTGTAATTTTTTCTATAGATTACATAAAAAAAATCCTAAGAACATTAGACACACAAATGGGTCGACTATGCTAAATTAACCTAACCTAATACTTTGGCCCCGCAGTCCGAGCGACATTAAAACATACGTTCAAACTGAAGCTCAAACATATAAAATAATACACTAATAATATGAAATGTAAATGAAATTGTTGACGAAGGGATTCGATAGCAAACGACATAAAATTTTCAAAGTCTTTAAGTGTAGCAGCAGAAGAATCTTGTAATATTTTTTAGAAATTTGATGTGATTGTTGAACTTGATCTTGAAGCAAATAAAATTTCAGTGAAAAATGGGGATTTAGAAGGGCGGTTGAAGGCTTTAAGCCTTGAAGCCATGAAGAGAAGGAATGAAATATGGAGAAAAGAATTAAACAAAACAAACTGAAATTATATATTAAACTTAGATGCCGAAGCAAATTAAGTAATAGATTAGCAAATATAAAAATAAACTAGAGAAATAAGTTATTATAGAAAGGAAAGAAAGGGAAACTATAATTTGTTTTATGTTTTTTTTTTCTTTTAAAAGAAACAAGATTTTGATATTAATCATACCAAAATTATGCTAAAAACAAAATAGCAGGAGATAATGGAAGAAAAAAAATTAATACGATGCTATTTAATTTTCATTAATTTTGTGTTGTTTCACCACATGAATTTGCAATAACAGGCTTCATTGCAAGATTACAATTCGATGTTGTCATATCTGTTTCTAGGATAGGATTTAAGTTGAGAAGAATAGAAAGAAGAATAAAGAAAGTGAACATGGGATGCAATTATGTAAGATCTTAGTCACAATGCTCCCGGAGAAAATAAAAGCCAGAGTTTTGAATAACGAAGATTAGAGTTTGATAGAAATTTGAAGGACGAGAGAATTAAAGAAAGAGCTTTTAGAGAGAATGAGATTTGACGGGGTTAGAAAAGTTAGAGCTGATAGTGGGCATGTCATAAATGGAGGCGGCTCAACCATCAACATGGTTTAAATGTTAGACCTGCTCTAATATTACGTTAAACAATAACACTCTGTGAGGATTATTTTATTATCGATACGATATTTATAGATTACATAGGAACTTTAAAAACCCTTTACCCAAAAACGGGACGCGCTATACTTAACTAACATAACCCAGTAACCCAATACCCAATAAACTACTAACTAATTATTGTTTTAGTGTTCTTAGTTTTAGAATCCAATTCGAGATTTCACAATTTTGTCGTTCGGATCACGGGGGAATATTAGACTACAGATTAGAGTTTGCATAGGACTGCACAGATTAGAGTTTGTATATGGCGCAGTCCGATTTGTGTAGTGAGCTTAGGGTTTGTAGATATATTATAGTTATTATATATATCGGATGCATAAAACATAATAACCTATGAGTTTGACATTAATAAATAGGCAACAAAACATTCTACAACTTAGAAACTTTGGCACGATGAATCTCACAAAAAGATACACTCCGTATATATATATATTTTTAACGGCGATAACATAAAATAAATACGAGCACCCTATTAAGAAACTAGTAGATGCATAAAAAACGATTACAAAAAGTTGGGTAGAAAAAATATATATTACAACAAAGATATATGTATGCCTCTCTGTTTGACATGTCCTGAGACGAGTGCTAGCTAGCTCCATAGTAGAAATTATTGCATTAACTTTGGAGAAATAATAACCTCACTATTGAAAAAACGTAAAACAAATGTAAGTGGCACAAAGTTAAGCTTATAAAGACAATTGACTTTATACGGATAAGTAGCTTAACTAAAAATATAAGTTCAGTGTTTAACACGTAAGATAAGTGGTTTCGAATGGATTTTTACGTTCTTTTTTTTTTTCTTTCATATTTTTTAATTTAAAGAGATATTAATAATATAGACCCTGAATGTAATATGCCGATCAACGAATCATCTTCTTCACCCTCAAACTCATCATCTCTGGCAAAAAATGTCAAAATCGAACAAAATGCTAGACCTTTTGTATTTAATCCATGAAACCAGTTGAACCGGTGATCCGACCGGTCTGACCGGAACCGAACCCTATCGGTTCAATTTATAAAATATTAATGTTGATTTTATTATATTGAGCTCTATTAAGTTGTATGCTCTACTAATTAATGGTGGCTACCTCAAACGAATTCTCTTAAGACATCTTCAATAATCAAAATATTTCTTTGATCCAAAATAAAAAAATGACGCAGCATGATTTGTAAGATTAAAGTCATAATGGTTTTATCCAATCAAATTTAATTCGAAGTTAACAACTTTAATTAAGAAATATTTATGGGGTAATTGAATTTTTTGCTCTAAGAACGATTTTTTTTTAAAAAGCAAGTATATTAACACAGCTTTCACATGAATATATACATGTGTCTCATCCATAGAATTTAAACCTCATACTTTAAAGTTGTAAGGTTATCTCGATACCGCTTGACCAATAGCCGTTTGGTTAAAGAAGCTAGAAATGTTGTGGAAAATATCATCCTATCTTTAAGAAGAAATTGACAACTAATATTTAAAATCCTATTCTGAAAGGGCTACTTGATCGACCGAAAAGTAATGAATTGAATGCCAAGACATTATATTACTCTTTCCTGAGGTATGGGTAATGTACAGTACTAATGGTATATTGATAGTATCTTAATTCTTACCTATTTAATTTGTTGCAAACGCCCTGGAGAATTTACCTAATTGTGCCCTAAAATATACATTTAAAGCAATGAACCCATTAGGGCTTTTCACTTCAATTCTTCTTCTTCCTTTTCTTCTTCCATTAGAGCTTTTTATTTGATTCTAGTTCTTCTTCTTCTTCTTCTTCTTCTTTCCTTAGGTTTTAGTTTGTTTCATTCTTTTTATTTTTCATTAAAATGTTTTCTTCAAACCCTTTTTCAGAGCTTCCTTCATCCCCCAATTTTTTCTTTGACCATGAAAAAGATTTTGTTTGCTGTAACAATAGTAACCCATTTTTCTCAGGTGAATGTTTTCTAAATCCCGAAAACTGTCTGATGTCTCCGGTTCCAGTAATGGAGAATATTAGTACATTCAAACAAGATTTTGTTAGTCAGCAGGAGAAAAAGTTGTTTTTTGAGGAACCATGGTTGCAATCTTCTGAAGATCATGAAGACCTTCTAGAGTCAGTAGTTTCTTGCTCCAAGTCGAAGAAGAAAACGGAGGCATCGAGGAAAGACGGGCATAGTAAGATTTACACAGCTCGAGGCCCGAGGGATCGAAGAGTGAGGTTGTCTATTGACATTTCAAGAAAGTTTTTTTGTCTTCAAGATTTGCTAGGTTTTGACAAAGCGAGCAAAACCCTTGATTGGCTCTTTACCAAATCGAAAAACGCTATTAAGGAGTTGGTTGAAGAATCAGATCGGTGTTCGTCGTCTTCTGTGAGCGATCAATCTAAAGCGAGTTTTCTTGAAGCCATCAAGGAAGGATTGGATGAGGATAAAGAGAAGCAGAAGAAGTCAGTCGTTGATGGGAAAAGGAAGAAAATGACACGAAAATCCAAAGCGGGATTTCAAGAAAACGTTACAAGAGATCAGTCAAGGACCATGGCAAGAGCAAGAGCTCGAGAAAGGACTAGAGAAAAGATGCACATTAAAAAGCTTGATGATGAGCTCAACACATTAGTTGTTCCTGAAGATTTTGACTTTCAAGTGAGCTCTAATTTATACCTATCCAACACTTGAAATAACACTTTATGTTAGATGATGCTTAGCCGTAAAATTTCAAGATTTACTATGGATTAAGTAAACCAGTTAATCATCTGAGTCGATCGATTTTTGATTCTTTCATTTCTAAAAAAAGTTAAAAAAACATTATTTTATCAAAGTTTAATTAATTAGGTCATGCATTTGATGAGCAGCAGAGTGATGATTCAATCAATGATTATTATTGGCAGTAGTACTAATAACAGAATGAAGATGTGAGTGATTTTACTAATGTTTGTTTGTTATTTGTTTACAGAATTTGGAAAGAAATGCAGAAGATCATGGGGCGATCTTGACAGCCAACAGTCTAGTGATAAATGATGGGAGTTGTTGGTGATGGATCTGAAATGATATTGTAAGGATGCAACTCTACAAATATTTATTTTTGAAAATTTAATCAATCATGTTATGCATCATTCTGCTTTTCTTCATATTAGGTAAGTCCTAAAAGTGTCACTCAATTTGTAACTTAGCCATTCTTCAGCCTTGCTGGAGAATTGGTTTTAATTTCTTTATATATTTTGCTAAAAGAATCAATCATATTAATTGGTTATGATTATCGATCGATGCGTTTGAGTTCTTTTCAATATAGATTCATGTTTAATATGTTATGATGTCAGATCTGAGTCATTTGATGACCATCTTACATTATTGTGTTGGCAAGTGACCTTCGAAATCCTTGTAGCTAGTCGTGCGGCTTAATTATAACACTTTGAACATCTTACTACGATATGACCGATCATCTTAATTTGAGAACATCTTATCATGATATGTCGTATTTGACCTCTACTGAACTGTAACTCTTATCTTTTAATTTGTAGGTCAAATGAGAAACTTAAAACCCTAGCTCCATAAAGCTTTGGCATCTTGAGAATGGAAATCATTGTTGTGTACTTGTGTTTATGTGTTTTGACTTTTGTTCAGAAACAAACCTTGTAAGCCATTAGAAAATTAGTAAGCCTTTAGAAAATTTGTGTTGATTTGTTTTGTTTCAATTACTTTTAATAAAAGTTTGGGTTGTCTTCAACAAACAAGAAACAAACTGTCAAGAGTTTATTCTTTTGTTGCCATAATTCGAGATGTCAAAATCATAGTATTCGACCAGAAAATTTTATATGATTGATTTTTTCCTCACATCATAGATCATAAATTTTGATATATAAATTCTACTGTAGAAAAGGACTCCACCTTTGTATTTCAACGTACATTACTTGAATTTGATAACAATATTTTACTCACGGTTTTTCTAACGTGTGCCCCGTAACATACGATAAAGTGTATTTAATGAAGTCGAAATTTTCTTTAATATTAGCATTTGCATTTAATACTCATTAATTCAATCTAATATTTATCTTATTTATTCAATCTAATAATTATATATATTCATATTTTAAAAAATTACGGGTTCACTAAATATATACACTTTAACATGTGTCACGAGGTATGCATTGGAAAAACTCTTTTACTCATTTCGCCAAAAAAAAAAGATGCATTAATGATCACTATAGTATACTTTCTATATATATTCCATATTCCAAACCTTTAAAATGGATCAGTTTAATGTGTAGAATTGGTCAATAATCTGGGTAACAATCGATCGAGTTACAAGCATATGCATATTCCTTTATACATGCTTAATTAATCATTCGACAATCTATCTATAATATATATTAATGAATATCAGATGTGTTTAACCTGAAATTCTTAACCAATTGATTATGTGCTTTGTATTAATTAAGATATACGGTGTTTTTTCATGTTCTGAAAATATAGGTAACGTAAATTAAATTACATTCATTAATCTTCCATTACCTGTAAATTCAAGTTAATTCAATTTTGATCTATATATATTTGAACAGCATGGTTTCAAAAAAATGGTATCGCTAGCAAGGTTAGGAGTATCCAAATGAATGAATCAGTTTAAATCTGATCCATATACATGAATTCAAAGAAATTTGGGTGCTATGATTCAATGTGCTCTATGAGTCTTATGGAAGCACCGCAATGAAATCGTCTTCAACATGAAAAAACCAAACAGTGTACTCATTTTTTAAGACGTTTTGGTTTTATCTTTAATTTTTTTATGGGTCTCTAGTAGGTTGTGTAAGTATAGTATTACTTGCTTAGATTGAGTTCGTAATCCAATCATCTTCCTATAAATTCTATGTAATTGTTTTCCTTTACCTCTAGCTTCTTGCTAAAGGCTCTTTTAATGAAATTATGATATTAAATAAATAGACATGAATTCAATTGGATTTTGATTTCAAAGATATGAATTCGATCCGTGCAAACAAATTAAAAAGCCGAACCAATCCATCCGAATTACTAATTTAATGAATCGGTTTGATTTTTAGATATCCACACATACATAATATAAGGATATTTGCTAAAAAAAACGTTAGATATTATAACAAAAATATACAAAATGGATGATATTAGGTTTGATTTGTACAAGTTTCAAACAATATCATCTTCATTATATAGTGTTTATGAAATTATCCATCACATTTACAAAAGTTAATATTTTATAGTATTATATTTAGATATTTATTATAAATTTATTAATGTAGTAAACTGTTTTGTATGTGTAAGTATATATAACGTTTGAAAAATTAATATTATTTCTTCTTTTAATTTTTTTGGCTAATACGGTTTGAAAAGTAGTAACCAAAACCAATCCGAGATCCAAAATAACAAATTTGATTCTTATTCGAGTCAATCTGAAAATCTAATTATCCAAGTCATATGGTCTGATTCAAGTTATCCAATTGGATAATTTTGTTTTATCCGAATTGTAAACCGCCCTAAGTAGGTCCAATTGATGATGAACCTCCCGATCGCGTAATTCCTTTTTCATGCGCAATTGAGTTTCAATCCTTTTTTGTCACGAACGTCTTGGTCTTTCTGTCGGATATTCCTCTTCCAGTCGACACATATTTCGTCTGTTTTCCTCGGTTACAATGTTGTGTAGAATCTCTACTAAAGTATTGCCGAGGTGCTCTTGGTTGTGGGATCAGAATTTCCTTTTCGTCGGACGAATCGGAGTCTATCGAATTAATTATATCGATCGCAGTCATCAGATCGAAAACCACCGCGAGCTCTTGCAAATCTTCAAGATCGTATTCGGAATTCATTTAGGATTTCAAAATGTGTGAATTGTAGTGAAAAAGTGTGTGAATTGTATAGATGATAGTAAAGTGTGTGAGTTGTTTGAAAAATGGAGCGTGTATATATAGAGTAAATGGAAAATGTTTTTAAAAAAAAACGGCTATAAATTTTTTACCCTTGGGGTTTTTAATTTTTTTTTTTTTATATAAACGGTCCGAAAAGAAAAAAAATAAAGTAATCGAACGGGACTCACGAGAAAAACTGTCGACCCGTCGAAAATCCGACAGAAGAAACCGATGGACCGAACCGACGGCGTCATGCCATCGGTGTTTTTTCTGTCGGTTTCAACTGGCGGACAACCGACGGAATTGATGGGAGTGGTCTAAGCGTCCATTTTTAGTTAAAGCCATTCAACATGATGATATACACAGTATTTCTCAGGAATATATATATTCCACAGAGCGAACGATCAACCTCAGAGCTCGGGGTGCTTTTTCCGTTAATTCTACCATCATTTAATTTGTAATGCATTCGCAAGTAAGAGGATGCAGGAAGGTCCTCACAATTTGATCTGATCGATTTTGGGCCTGGCCTAATGGGCCAAGTATACAGTTACATTATATAACTATTGGTATTCAAACCATTTTATTTGTCTAGCTAAATCTGATCACTTCAAGTCTTTCTCTGGCACCATGCCACCAATACCATGTAGGATGAAATTTTATCCCAACTACATTACGCACGTGCTGACAACCAACTGAAATTAAAATATTTACTGTTCCCATTCTGATCATAGTTTATATTTTCAACCATTTTATTTGGTAATCAGGATCAGTGATATAGACATATGTGATTTGCTCAGCTCGATCTCAACATGATCTTGTGGGATAGGCTTTTAATATGGACATTTAAAATTTGCATTTAACTATTTTTTATTTAACAAAGTTTGAGTCAAAGATATATGACTTAACCAAAAAAAGATGTGTTAATTGAATTAGTTGACTTTCTAGTTCTTGTTGTGAGCATTTCTTAACATAATTACCATTTCCAAAAAAAAAAAAAAAAAGTAAGAAAGCTTGTTACAGGAGAGATCGATCAAGAAAAAGAAACGGATAGAGAATTCTCGTGCCAAACATGTGCCAAACATCGTTTAGAGAATTAACTCACAACCTTACTTATGATAAAAAGTCAAACACACGTGCAAAGTAAAAAAAAAAAAAACATATACTAGGTTTCATTGGTCAAACTCTTATCTGGATGAACAAGATTCTGAAGATGAGTTATTTTTAAATAACTACGCAAACTAAAGTTACCATTATGTAAACAATTAAAGATAGTTCATGTAAGTTAACATTTTTGCCTACTTTAATGCCCTATCTGTCTAATAACACGTTTTTATTTGTAAAATTTTGATATTTCGTATCTTCCTTTTTGTAAGTTTAAGTCAAACGAGGCTAAACCCTTTATAAAGGTTATAGAATTCTCGGGAAAAAGTCCAAAAATATAACCAAGCGCATACTATAATTACAAATGAATTTTAGTTATAAGGACTAGACCATATGTGTACAAAAACAAGACAAAATACAATCAATCATATTTATTTATTTCAATTGCGTTGATATTGTTAATTGAAAATTGAAAATTTGTTATTGAAAATCATTAATAACATATTTCGGGACACACATAAAACAATCAATTTCAAAGTTTCATTCAATGAATAATATATATTATAATATTACAAATGTTGCAACACTTCTTTTTAAATAACTTTGATTGTTGAGTTACTGATTTTCTTGTAATGTCAGAAATGAACAATTTTAGTCCATATTTTATTTAACTCTTAAAACAATCACATAGTATTAGTAATTGAAATCTAAACGTTGAATAAACAAATCGACATGAGACAATATATTCATTACCTCTTGTTATTTGTTAATGATCATTGCGAAACATACTATCAATGTCAATAAGCACTAACTTATTTAAAAATTAAATAGTATTTATTTAAAAAATGACACATTAACATTCATTTGATCAAAAGAGTTCTAACATTGATGTTAATTCATATTTAGATTAAATATTTAATTATCTAAAAAAAATATAATAAGTTGAAGTAAATGAAGAGTTAATCTTCATTGTTCTTAGTCATTATCAGTCTATGTAATATTTTATATATGTAATATTGTTTTTAAATAAGGAAAATTTTGTTATTTAATTACATATCACTTTTTGAAGTAAATGAAGAGTTAATAAGTTGTCAATCAGCTTTTCAAAACCTTGTTTTATGTATATAGATAGATAGAAGAAGTATGTGCACTATTATGCTCTTTTCATGAATACTAGGTGAAGGATTCGCGACAACACGAGTACGACATTTAACTTTGTAAATGTAACAATTAAATTTTAAGTAAGCATAATGTACAAAGGATTATATCAAAGAAAAGAAACAGACTAATGTTATAAAAACTATGAATAACAATTAGGAACATAGGTTCTATATCGTTCTATCGATTCACATATGGCATATCTATGTAGATAGAAATAATTGTTTTTAAATTTTGTAAGGTGAAAGTAAAATGAGTAAAAGGCAATACCTTATTTGCGTTAGTCTCTATTAGTCTCATTATATATCATCTTATAAATTTATCTACTCGTAAAGACTGTAACAAACATAAACGTTACATAATATTTAAATGTTCCATTTCGAATACTATCTTGCTTTATAAAACTTATATAATTGCTTTATAAAACTTATATAATATAATGTATGCAACTAAATCTTTTGTTTATGATGATAATTCAACATTTTCATATATATTTAACTAATCGCGACAACACGAACGACTAAATTTAAATTTTTCTAGATCAAATAAATATCTTAATTTGTATCTTAAATTTAAAGTGTCATATTGTATATATGTATAATGTTAATATAAAAATACAATTGAAAAGTTTTTATTTATTTATTTTGTATTATATAGCAAAAAGATTGAATGTTTTAGGTAATTAGTTTAATTTTAATATAATATTCATTAAAAGTTACACTCACAACAACGGTGGCGACTAAATTGAAATTGTTGTACATATAAAAATTTATATTGGAGGCAATTTAATTTTAAATGTTTTACAAATAATTAGGGGGTAAAGTGTAATTATGATGGACTAATCTAGATAACCTAATCAAGGTTTTGTTATATGTTTTATTAATTATGAGTTTGAACACGTATTAATAAAAAGGTAAAAATAAAAAATGTCATTATACGAAACTCATAGACATACTTTTTAAATATCATAATTGAAGTTAAAAATAAATATAAACTGTAGGATCGTGAAGAAAGGAGACTAATGAAGAGTGAAGATTGCTCCACAATATGATCTTTTAATTATATAATTATATATATATATATATATATATATATATATATATATATATATATATATATATAGAATACAGATATAGATATAGATATAACTTTAAGGAAAACTTTCTGAATTTTTCATTAAAAGAAATCAAATGTGGTAAAAACCTCTAATTGTTGAGTTTCAGTGTGAGGCCTTTTGTTTCCCTATGTCAGTATTCATTAAGCAGATGATCAAATGGGTGCAACCTATTAGGAATTTGGAATTCAATCGGCAATCCATTTATAAGAACCGGCCGCCGACCGTTAACATCCCTTGACCAGACGACCGGCCTTTTAATGCCAAAATCGCTTTAAATGCCAAAACCGATTTGGTCCATAATAATAGATTGCAAGACCTAGCTTCCAATTAAATCAAAAACATTCTCAAAGTCAACTTTCTACATCATGAATTCCTTATTCTTTTTAGAAGCCCAAGCTATGATCTCATCTATATATTAGAATAGGGCATTAACAATTTGTCTTAACGGTGTGGACTTCACTTAATTAGCAGTTGATCAAAATAACTATTGAAAGTCTTTTAGCAAGGATTTTTCCGGACAACTAATAAGGTTAATGGGTCAAAAATCTTGAATAAGAAGGGAGTTGTTGACTTTTCAAACCAAAGTTATAGAAGAAGCATTTTGTCATCGCCGGATGATACCCAAATCTTCACTACCAAACAAATGACAACTTTTCCATCGAATCCCAATGAGTTTAAGATTTTGAACGTAAAGCCATCAGGATTCGAAATCTTGTCACCGCCAGTCCACCACAATTCCACGCTGGTTTTTGATTTCTTCTTAAAAGAGCTTAATGATATAGGAGTAGCATGTAATACTTTCATCACGAGATATGGTTTCGAATAAGTGGCTTGATACGGTGATACGGTTGGGATGTGTTATAATTTGTACATGAGCACTTTTTATCCATCAATCACTAACATGTTTATCATGCCAATTATGCATTACAACATTATCTTACATGTTTAGTGGTGTATGAAGAAAAAATATCGGTGTATAGATCACCTCTCTTTCTTTTTATATATAATTTAATAATTTAAATTCTAGCACTTGTAAACTTGAAATACTCATTTTTGAATAGTTGTATAGTCAAAATATATCTCAAACTCTATATTCTACTCTATTTCCTGTACTTCAATCATTTAACTTCACATGGTACAAATTACTTTTAAAATTTAAGAGTTCAGCATTTTACTTAATACCGCCCTAAAAAGAACATGCCCACAGAAAACCAAAAATAAAAATAAAAAATACAATGGTGGAGAAGCTTTGCTAAATTCCAGTTAACACACAAATCCTTACTGGAATTAATGAATATATCTGCTGCTACTGAATTTTTTATTTAGTTAAATTGTTTTTTTAATCTACAATGTTTTCCTCAAATCCCTTTCCACATCTTCCCTCATCTACCAGTAATGTCTTCTCTCCCTCAAATTCTTTCTTTAACCATGAAAGAAATGATGTTCAATTTGACCCATTTGACTTTCATCTTCATACCTACAATTCAATTCCTGCTCCTTCTCAGGTCATGGACAATGTTTTTACAGCCAAACAAGACTCTATTGTGTTGCAGTACAGTGAAGATCATGATGATCTATTAGATTCAGTAATTTCTCCATATAAGAGGAAAGTAACAACTTCTCTAAAGAAAGATGGACATAGTAAGATCTACACAGCTCAAGGTCCAAGAGATCGGAGGGTAAGGTTGTCGATTGAGATCGCGCGAAAATTCTTCTGTCTTCAAGATTTGCTAGGGTTTGATAAAGCTAGCAAAACCCTAGATTGGCTTCTTACAAAGTCCCTTATCGCGATTAAAGATTTGGTTGAACAAACCAGAAACTGCTCATCTTCAACTGTTACTGATGAATCTAAAGCTAAGTTTCTTGAAACCATTGAAAATAACGGCAAGAAAAAGAAGTCGGTGGTACGGGCCAAGTGTGTTGATAGCAAAAAGAAGAAAATGATGCTAAAATGTAAAGGTAGAGTTTTTCAACAAAATGTTGCTAGAGATCAGTCAAGGGCAGAGGCAAGAGCAAGAGCTAGAGAAAGGACAAAAGAAAAAATGCGTGTTAAAAAGCTTGACGGTGGTTGCGAATCGAGCAGCTGGGGTCAAGTTGAACCACAGAATGATTATAAAGATTCAAGCTTTCAGATTAGAGCATCTCATGAGCAGATGGGTGATCAAATATGCAATTAATAATTTAGATCTGGAAAAGGTGAGGTACTAAATTACTCAGACATACATGTAGCTAGTACTAATCTGATGTAGATGTGCAAAAATTCTATAATAAGTGTTTGTTTGTTTTGGTTTACAGAACTGAACTTATAAAATGAGGAGAAGATCATTTGGACACAGCCTTGGATGAATCAAGTGTAATTAATTAATTGTGTATCTGGAGCAATGTTGTAATGATGTAAGTTCATATTTTTGTTGATTAGTTATTTCATAACTTTGACTATGATTATGGATGTATTTAAGTGCTTCAGTTCTAATATCTCTTGGTTATATTCTTCTAAGTCCATATGCTACTGTTGTTGACCATGTTACCTTGAATAAATAGCCTTCAACCTTTGTGAATACTGCTTGTAACTAGCTGAGAACAAACATGTTAATTAAGTTAGTCCATTCTTTGGTTATCTTGAGAATGAATGAAAAAATTGGAAGAGCTAGCCAATACTAAATGACACTCAAAAAGGCTAACTGTTGTTTTATGGCTCTTTGTGTATGATGATTAACTAGATGATACTCAAATGTTGTAACTTATCGAACTTGCTCCATATTGATCCAGAAGCCCAAAAGAAATTAAACTATCCGATCATTTGGATACATAGGAACTTTTCCACTCAAAGAGACGAACGGGTACCACTCTTGGAGATGAAGTAAAACTTTTTGCATTTCTTTTGATTGATAATAGATCCTCAAAATATAATCTCGAATTGGATAGAATGCACTTGCATCCTAAGTTCATCTCTATCTCGCCTCTTGTAATTTCCTTCTTTCTATAGCTTCTTGCAAATAGTGAATAGAGCTTAACCATTTAGGCAAAGTGAGCTGATGATCATCCTGAGAACCAAAATTACTATTTTACATGTCTCCATTTTATCTTATCACAGTAACATTACTTAGCTTGTAATTAAGAGTTTTTACATCTTTGGATGAAAAAACCATTACGGGATTGCATCAATCAAAGCCAAATAGCTGTATCAGTTTGAAATCACATGGGTTCAAAGTGTGCTTTACTTTCTCTTTTTATTATAAGAGATCAAGGAAATATCAATTGGAAATGAAAACATTTCTTACATATTGACACTGTAGGATTGCCGTTCAAAATAAATATTATTCCTCTTCATAAGCCTTCCTTTTCCTTTTCATGTAACATCAAAATGTATGTGTTTCTGAAAGTTCCCGAGTGAAACCTATGTTTCTTTCTCTTTACAGTCAATAGAATTGCGAATATCAGAGTTAATAAAGGATATCAATCTGGTAAAAAAACATAAGCATTCTTGAAATTTTAGCTGCATCAATCTGATATATGTTGTCATTATGTTGCTATATTTTCACTTGTACCATATTACTTGGTACTTGGTAATAACCTTCAAGGTCACTGGTTGAAATCGATCTCCGGAAGTAAACATCTCTTAAACGTTTGTTTTCTTAGAAAAACAATCATCACATATATATCTTTCTAGAATTGGCGAGTGGTTGAATGTAGTCACACATTTCAGATGTGCAAAATTTTGTTCTTCATATATGTAAATCATATTCTCACATTGCTAAATATTTAAACCACAGTAAAGGGTAAAAAAGATAAAAATAAAATAATGGTAGTAAAGGGTAAAAAAAGATAAAAATAAAAATAATGGAAGTAAGTATTTTATACTAGTTGAGTTAGGTTAATGTGTTCAAACATGTAGTTGTGAACATATACACATACACAAGTATTTATGTGTATACTGTGTATGTATGTATGAGTGATGCTATGATGTTAATAACAGAAGTTATAATCACCATCATAGATGTGATGACACGTAAGCAGATCTTTTACTGTTTATACCTAGTTTTAGTTGGTAAAAGGTTGTTGACTGTGTTTTTATCTTGTAATCAGGATCATCATTGATGTTGACATCACATTAATCTTGTCCACCTGTGCAATTGATTAATCTATTAATTAAACTTGTATATTCAGTACCTTTTACACATATGTCTATTCCATATTAAATGCAATCTGAAATCTTTTGTTTATTCTGATGTCCAAATTAGGGCATGGTTCTAGTCACTTAGCATGCCATAATCTTATAACCTAGAAGGTTTATACTATTAAATACTTATATTATCTACCACATGTGAATTTTTATATTATTTATAGATTATAGAAGATGTTTTCTGTTATTTGATCTGCAATATGTTGTTGGGACAACTGTTGCAATTATTATTTTGTAACCTTAATTAGTATGTATATATGCAACTAATTTATTTGCTGCATATATAAGTTTATAGTATGTTTTTACTGGTGTCTCTTTGTCTGTAATGTAAAACCAGTTAATTAAAGTACATATAAGTAGGTGCTGAGAAGTAGCTAGCCCAAATCTTTTTCTTATTTCCATCTGGTTTTTAGTTCACAATTTATCTTGTAATCAGGAACACTGATGTAGACTAGACAGTAATATATATATATATATATATATATATATATATATATATATATATATATATATATATATATATATAGTGTCAAACATATATGCATCAAGTTAAGTCTCTTATTACTTTTGTTTTAGTGGATGGCATAAATTTAGTTATAAATTCTTGTAACACTTAACCTAGCTAAATATATATGATAACGAATGTGAAACAAATTAATATCTTTGAAGCAGCAATCTGAAAGATCAAGGAGACAGATAGGACATAGAAACCTGATTTTTAGGTTTCCGTCATTTAGATCTCAGAAAGCTTTGTGTATCCGATCATATGCACTTATCGGCATCAAAAAGATTCTGAAATTTGTTGTTTTTATCCTCTATATTATCATATTCATAAAGTAGACATAGTAGGGTCATTGGCCTAGCGGTATCGAGGTGACCTTTCAACCATGAGGTTGTGAGTTCAAGTCCTGGGGTGGACATATGTATATATTTGTGAAACATGTATATATTCGTGGTTGTGTGTGTGAGTCATTGCCTTTCGAAAAAAAAAAAAAAAAGACGTGGTTTATGTCTAAAAAATAGTAAGCAATTAAGCTCTTATTATTACAGTATGTTTTTATTTAAAAATAAACCGTTCTTAATTAGTATTAGTACTACCCTTAGTGTATTTGTGAAATTAGATGATACTGTATGTGAATTTGAAGAACAAAAGGGTCTTTCGAAAAAGACAAATTAAGGAAGGTTGATGCAGTTGCAGGGTATGGCTTAAATAAACACACTAAAATCTAGGAAAACCCTAAGTGACTTGAATTGACAAATAATGATTGTATTTTGCACGTTTTTGCAGAATAATTCCTTTTTGTACTGTTCCTCTTTGTTAAACCTAATTCTGAGCTTTCTGGCTCATAAATTAAACCAATTTATGTTACATAGTTTCATAAGGATAAAATTACGATTGTGTATCATTTGCAACCCATGAAGTTAACTTAATACGAACAACTATATATCGAAATCTTTTAAGTTTCAGTAAGAATTGAATTCACGAAACGAAAAATTATTAGTTTATTTTCATATGCTGATACACAGTGCAATCCTTTGTTGTTGTTGACTGTAAAATAAAACCAAAAAAAAAAGGTTTTAGGATTAACCTAAACTCGTTTTAGACCGACATATATAGGAAAAATGAAAAAAGAACAAAAAAATATAAACTGCTAATTTTGAGTTGAACCCATTTGAACATGTTATACAACCAATTTTTCTACCTCTATGACGTGGGCCCAAGTGTGAAAGAACGTGCCCTTGTGTTTATGGAGACCCATAATCGTTTAACAAAAGGGACCGCTCGAAAAAGGCCATAACTTGGACTACAGGGCTCCGTTTCAGGCCCATGAGCTAGCGAATCGAAGCTTGGAACGAGGCCCACCAAGTCGTAAACCGCCATAGGCAGTTTAACCCACGCTCGAGGCCCAAAAACGGCTCCTAGAAGAAGATGTGGCCCATTTTATGTTTTTTCGATTGTGACTTTTGTTTTGGGCTTTCTGGCCGACCCGTTATGTTTTTTAGGCCCATTCGAAATTCTGTTTGTTATTTAGGTTCATTTGAGATTGTAAGGAACTCAGTTTTTGATTTTCAAGAAATTTGATTTTTCTCTCAATTTTGCTTGGCAATTGAGTTGAAATTGTTCCTAACATCGGTATTCGTTAGAATCAACGATTGTTGGAAGGGGTTAATTCCTGGGTATTCATAGAATCAACATGATTAATTCGTGTTATGAATTTGTGACTACATCACTCTGCGACTAAGCTACACTTGTGGGGTCCGATGGTTACTAAGGTTCAATATGAATAAAGTAACGTTGACTACTCTCACTATAGCTTTAACTCAAAATATCTACAGATTATTTGAGTAATGTTATAATTAAGCCCCACCAGCTATTGATCACTTTATATGATTGATCGAGTTATACATTACGTCGAAGGTATTTCAGGATAAGCTCTTATACAGGTCATGTGTACGAAGTGCACATCTAATTACAGACACGATGTAAAATTTAATGGCAGGGGTCATGGGGTGGCATCCCCTTGTATATCAAAGGGGTGGTGCCTGTGTTGCGACGGTGTAAATGGTTTTCATGTTAACTGAATCACTCATTGACGGTTTTCTCCCAACAAACTCACAATGCGTTGTTCTGATGTAGAATAAATTAGCCAATTCGTCTTGTAAACAACATATTTCAGATGATTTCTCTATGTTTTGATCTCATTTTTTGCATAAAGACTTGAGTGCAATTCTTAATTATCCTATTGTAAACTTCGTGTAGGGAAGTACTAATCTAGACATCTTAACTTCGAATCACATACTCACATATGAAATATCATGAAATAGTTTACCCTTAACTGTCAAAAACACATTCATTCATAGAATATATACATGACTATAAGTTACACGCCACTCCTGGTGATCTCTCAGGATGAGGTGGCAATTTCGACACATAAAAATGAGTAAGTTTAGCTATTTAAGTTATAATTTATCTTCAAACATGAATTGCTTAAAAGGGATCAAAACTAAGACTCCTCTTTTACAAAAGATCGCTTCGCTCGCCACTGAACGGAATCAACAGATCACAGGAAATCACCCAGCAGATCCTCGAATATTACAATTAATTAATTAATTGATTAATTAAATCTCCAATACTCCAATCCATCCTATGCTAGTATGCTACTGCTACGCATAAATATAGTAAACGGGTCCAATACTCAATTTTGCTCGCCACTGAACGGAACAAGGCCCAATAAGATATGTAGACGTCACTGGCCGGTCAGGTTGATTCTTAACATTTTGAAAAGTTTTCAGGTGTCCTAATCACCCAGAAAGCATGCGTAGTAGTTGAAGTAGTTTTCACTGTTGATTAGCTATATCAAAGGTGGAAGCACATTAAGCAAGGGCATATTAAAGGTTCTGTTCCTTGAAATAGAATGTTAGTACTTCTAGAGCAAAGAAAGTTATGTAGAATCTTTAAAAATGGAATGCACTTGTTTAACTGTCTCCATAAATATTTGGGACCCTGTTAGTTTTTCAGGTACAAACCTTCTCTTTTAAGAAATAGAACCTTTAATATGGTTGCCCTACCAACAAAACCACCACAGTTATTGTTGTTGATGGCTGCAGCTGATCGCTATAGACAACCATCCGAAAAACTGTTCAGTTGTGTCACATTTAAGGCAGCCATCATTAATGAATAACGTACCGAGTATTTCGGAGAGTTGAACAAATTCAAAATCCAAGGTTCTGCAATTATCCAAATGCATCTATGAATGGCCAATGTTACTAATAAAAAGAAACCAATAGATATAAAACTAATCCCAACATAGATTACGGTGTACAACATATGAAAACCTAAAGAATAATTAAAGGGTATAGTTCTAGTTTCTAAAGTCGATGATTGTTAAATATAATTGGACTGAGGCTAAACTAACAAAAGCACAAGAATCTTTGCTAACCAACTGATCTCATGTACACTCCATGCTTTTCAGCCCCTAAAGAAAAAACCCCATGTCCTATGTAGACTTACCTCCAACTACGATGTTGGCGGTCTTCATGCCTGTCTTTTCGGTGAGACGAAGGGTCAGATGAGTATGGGCTCCAACGGTCATCATCATAGTTCGAACTCGTTTCATGAATCAAAGAACTTCGTCTACCTCTATCAGGCAAAGACCTACCATAGCTTGACCCTCTAGAGTCATAACCAGGGTACCTGGGTGAGAAGCTTGATGGCAAGGAACCAATAGCAGGGTCAACTCCAGGCGGTCCATCATCTCTATAATCACGACTCCACCTTTCTTCTTGATAATGAGGTCTGCTTGTAGGTTCTGTTGAATTATAAGATTTATGATTTGATGATCTGTTTCTAGGTAAATCAAACTTCCAAGCCCTTGCTCCCCATCGCCATTCATCAGCATTTTCTGGAATTGGGCCGTTCACTCCGGGGAATTGAACGCTCATTTTCTTGGGCAGATCAGGTTTAGGTGGCTCAGCATCAGGAGGAGGGGAGATATCCATGTCAAGGATTTCACCATCCTCCGTTTCTTGTTTAACAGCAACGACAACCTCGTCACCAAATATTTCGATCCCAGATGGCTGCTCTTCATCATCCGCATCTGCAGTTTAACAACACACTTTCAATGAATTTCACAAAATGATTCACAAGTCAAATAATCACACAGATAAAACTTAAACAAAAAGTGTCTTCTTTTTTTTTGCCAAAATGAAAAAGAAGAGTGAGTAGAAATATAAAATTAATTGTTTTCTTACCCAGGTAACCTGGTGGGTAACCAATCTCTCGCATTCTGTTAAGCCATGGAGGTGGATCGAGCTCCTAATAAATACAAGTAAAGAATGTTACTAATATGTTACTATGTTAATTTAGCTTGCAAAATAATAATGTCAAAAGCTTAACAGAATCATACCCCAAGGCCAAGAAGTTTTCTTGTTTCTGCATCTAGCACACCTGGGCGTAAACCATCAAATTTGCCCCCAGGAGTGTCTTGATAATATCTAGTTGGATTACGAGGCATGGAATTCTGATTACGCTTAGCTTTGAGTTGTTTACGAGCGTTATTAACAGCGGCATTATCACGGGGCTTTGGGCATTCCTTCAGTGCATGACTGTATGAACCACAATTAAAGCACCGCGAACCGTCTACTATTTCCAAACCTCTAATTACAAGAAGAAGAAAAACAGACGACAGTGAAAACATGGAAAAGCACAATACATGCATGAAGACAGCAAAATGAACTAACAGTCATAAACTAAGCTAAAAACCTGTAAATGATACGAGTAGCGTATTATTATTCTAAAATAAAGCATTTAAGGAATATGACCAGAATATCAGTCCATACCCATCTACATTACTCGGACCATCTGTTGTTGTTAGTCCGAAAGAATACCCACGATCATAAAGCGGGATTGAATTGTTATTTAAAGCTAAAACTTCCTTGCTTTGCAGATTCTTAGTTTCGCCATCCATCCAGAATGACTACACAAATACACATTAAAGAAAATTCAATCTGTGAGGCATGTAAGTACAAGAGATGCAGAAACATTTTACCTAGACGTAGCAATTTCAACACATACACTTACGAAAGAGGCAATTTAGTTGGGTTTTATCTCAAATGGGTCAAGGCACAAAAAATAGCTAAGAATAGAACAGGTCAAATGGATTATGCATACAACCTGCTAATTTGTTTTTAATTCAAAAGAAAAGGAAGAAATAAACAGATTATTATTGTGATAATATATATTTTGGTAGAATAACAGTTTATTCGGTTATTAAAATAATTATGGACAAAGAAATGCTTTTGACACAACACGACACAACCCAGCCAATACTAGCATACCCATTTTGACATGCTATCCCACCCATCAAACCTGTCCATTTTGCCACCACTAAATTTAACCATAAAAAATACTCAATTTTAAGCAAAAATAAAAAGCCAGGCTTTACATAATACTATAACGTAAGTAAAGGGTCCAAACACGTTGTACCATGCAGTTAGTCTACAAGTGAATGATTGCAACAACAAAATTGTTAAGTATACCACTGCAGAATGTTTGTCCGGACCGACATTGAGAGCTGGAAAATAGGTGCCTTCACCAGATTCTAGCTCAACCTCGGAATCCTGAACAGTGTAGAAACTCAGAGATTTAAGATCATAAATCATGGTATAAAATTTTTACTAATCACCAAACTCCAGTATATAATGTAACTGAATTTAATATGTACATCAAATAAAATCATTTAACCTTTGGTTGATGTCGAGCATGCCATTCTGACCACTTCTGTAAGAACTCCTCAAGCTTCCATTTACTCTCTCTGAGATGCATAAGCAATCGTTAGAATTTCCATGGAAAAATATTTCACCGTAATCCTCATGACAGGGTATATCAACCCACAGCATGAAACTGGTGGTCCAAAACTAACGAGGCTACAATATATGAGAATATCATAGAACGTTTTGGAATTTACGAAAATGGATATATTATTAGAAACTGGAAAGTCAACATCTAAATAGGAACAATAGGAAGTATATTTGAACAATGATGTTTTCGTTTATACCTTGTTAAAGAATTATAAATGACATGGACTGAAGCTTGCTGTTCATCAACAGTTATTCGGGGTCTCTTAATACCAGATACAGCTAGCATGTCAAGGGAAAACATATTAGGAAACATACTAACATACTGCAGTTAGAAGCTCATAAAAGTCAGTGAAGGTATACACAAATACAGATAGAGCAAATAAGAAGTTCATGCATGTATCGATCACAGAAGGAAAAACTATAATTATGTTTTACCAAGTACGAATCCATTCAAAGAAATTAATAAAGATATGTTAAGCAAAAGTTAGAGATACCATCTATCTCACGAGTTCTGACAGGACTTCCATTTCTCTTATGAGTTCCATCTTGAACTGTTGAACCATTCTCAGCAAGCGCTGAAACTTTATTCTCTATGATTGTAGAAGTATTTACTTCAACACTAACTTGCATTGTAGTTGAATTAACAGCTGAATCATGCTCAGAGTTGCCAGTCTCCAAGGTCTCCCCATTCAACTGGGGTTCCTTAACCTCATGATCACTAGGTTCTTTGTTATCAGTACTATGATTATTTACATTCTCACTTCTACCACCAGGACTATTAGATGTTGGAAGTTTCACGAAGTCCTCGCCATCCTTACCTAACAGAGGTGCATCTTCCATATTTTCAGGTATACAACTTAGATCATAGACTTCAAGTCAATCACCCTGCATTAAATGAACCAGTTCACAGAGAGTCTCTTTCAAAATATATATGAGGAAAGTAGTCAGTAGTTACAACAAAGTCCCAATTGCTACTTTATCTGAACTTACAACATAACTTCCTATTAGTATAACAACCATATAGCAATCTCAAAGCAATGAAATGATAAGCATTATACGCATCTTGAAATTGAGGAAAACAATATATACCATACAGAGCCTCAGCTGTTGGATGTATTGCAATGGTTATAAAATTTTAAAATTTTGTAACTACCTCCAAAAACAAGTAATCCCTCATCATCAGCAATTATGTTAATTCTAACCCATTATGTAATGGCAATAGAGTATTTGAGATTGGATATAGAACCCTTCTCAAAGTAATAGCTACAAAAATCTGAAGTACTCCCTAAGATTTCACTAACCAGTTTATTTAATACTCGAGGCATATGTCACCAATATCAGGTTATGACTTGGTTACTTGAACCAGCCTAAGTTATACAAACTGGCACAAACTGCAGTTATTATTGAAAGAAATCCATAAAATTTAATGCCATTACAAGGCTGTTCGCTCGTGTATAAGTAGCATATAGTCATTACGTAGCATAGTCATAATTAACAACCTTTTGTATCAAATATCAAATCCAATAACTATTTCAAACCTTAAGCACTTGTAAATGCACTTAAACCACTGTGAGCGCTATAAACTAACAAATTAAGCTTATCATATTCATTAATCAAATAATAAAAAATAAAAAAATCATAAATCATAAATAAACTAAAACACCATGCTCGTTGCTCAAGTTAAGAAATTAGGCAGAAATACCTCCTTGATCATTTCAAATTCTCAGCCTTTTATAGTATTAGAAACCAAAAATAATACTACCAACCAAGAATGTCCAATTATTAGAAACCCTGGCAAACCCTTTTAACCTTATTATAAATTAGGGCCATAGATTAACTGTCATTTCAATGCATGCAATCAAACATCTAAACATTCCATCAAGAAAATAATAAAATACAGCATTCAACAATAATCATCAATAATAACTTTAACCTTTCAACCATATTAAAAATTAGGGTTCTGGTCAAAATCCAAAACATAGACAGAACACCTATCATTTACTTAATTCGTTTCAAATTGAATAAGGATCGAACAAAATGCTTAACTTAGACAACTGGAAACGAATCTAATTAAATGATAATCAGCCAAATCACTACCACCATTTATAGCCTATTTTATTTCTTCAACAAATTGTATGAAATTTACGCAATTCAATCACCAAGAAGTAAAATTGAGATAGGGTTTTAGAGATAGTGAGAAAGATTTACCTGAAAACGGAGTAATTTGGGCAAAGTATCTTGGGATCTTGATTAATCGAGGGTAAAGATGAACGTGAGGTCATTTGGGTGTCAACAGTAATCAACGGGTTATATACGATCGTTAGGGTAAATTTAAATAATTCCTGGCCGTACGATTGAGTTTAACCCAACATCAATCCGCCAAAACTTTTTCTAAGCTTAATGGTGAGAAATTCAAAATTTTCAATTTACTAACAAAATTAATAATTAAACGAAGGGACATTTACATCACGCATTAACTTTATATCAAGAGGCCAATTCACAGTATGTTATAAATTCATGATAAAGTACAATTATTTATACACACAGTACAATTATTTAGTACATATTTTTTGTGTATCTATGATAGAAATATTATTGACCATATCCAGGGTCGATTTAAACTAATATATACATTTTTTTTGCAAATGAATATTGATAGACTTTGATGACCAAACAAGGACAAATATACTTGGTAGAAAACTTCCCATGCAATTGTCAAACTTTTTCAATCCTTGGATAAACTATTCAAATGACAAATCCCTCATAGTGTTTTTTTTTTATTTTCTCCCATATAAATACCCTAATGACTTTCCTTTTTTTTTTTATAACCTCTTCGTCACTCGAGTAATCTCCATTTGATTAATTGTCGTCACTACCCAAATCATAAACGACATTTTGCTTATACTTCTTACTATTCCCTAATATATACATGCCAATCAATTCTTTTTACAATTATATTGTATCCGTCTCGTGATAATTGTCCACTGTCAGTTTTTACAAAGTTTAAGAAATTACATTGTCTAGTAGTGAAAATGATATCATTACCTTTGTTTTTTGCACAGACTTCTATGTATCGGTTTTGTGAAAAAAATATATTGAGTGTAAAATGGTAAAGTTAACATATTACCTTTAGAAGTTGACACTTATTTTGAGACATACTAAAATTGAAAGGTGGACAGTTATTTTGTGAGGGATGAAACATATATATTAATACTTACCTATAAAACATCTCACATATTCTCTCTTAAAACTTAAAGGGTTAATAATGGTTTTAATCATCAAACTTTCAAGGTTTTTTCATTTTAACCCTTCAACTTTTTTTTAATGTTTTAACACTTTAACTTATAGTTGACCAAAATTAATCATTTTAGTTTGTTTGGCCATTTAAAATAATTTTTTTGGTAACAGGTAACCGGTTGACTAGGTTTCATTAATGACGTGAATATAAGTTTAAAAATGATTTAATCACCAAACTTTCAACTATTTTTTTATTTAATCCTTCAACTTTTTTTCTCATAATTTAATCCTCTAACTTAGTGTTTACTAATTTTTTATTTTTTTATTATTTGAAACATAAGTCTAAAATCTATTTACTTAAAGAAAAACATACCATTAACTAGTTGATTATTTTTAACAAATGGTAATATTTTTACAAAACAATTGTATTTCTATACATTCTAATCAAAATATGAAATATAACTTTTATCATGAAGAATAATAGTGTATATATCATGTTACATCATAATTCTTTTTGGATATTGAAGTATATATATGTAATATAATGCTTATATATAACATTGAAGTACAATATTATCACAATTCGTTTTATAACAATTTATTTGGACAAAAGTGCATTTATATATTCTTATATAATATTGTCATGTTTAAAAATTCTATATGAAAATTTATTCATAGTGAATGTGTGTGTTATTTTATATAAAATGTGTTAGAGAACTTAATTTTTAGTATGTGATATAATCATTATTTTTAGTATGTATTATAGAAGTTTTTATAGAGTAAAAAATATATGAAACTATAGGTATTAAATTGGTTTTTGAAAAATTTAAAAGTATTAACATGTGATAATAGATCATACTGGTTTTTATAACATGTCATTTAAAGTTAAAGGGTTAAAATATGATAATAAAAAAAAAGTTAAAGGGTGAAAACGAAAAAAAAATAAAGTTTAGTGATTAAACTATTATTAACTCAAACTTAAAATCATAAAATGGAAAGTTAATCCAAGTACAATCTTTTTCGTAACATATCTCTCAAATCTCACATTAATTAATCAACTTAATCCAAACAAATAAATAAAATTTTTATTATTTCTAGTTTCGTAAGTTAATAAAGTGGCCACGAAATTGGAAGGTCCATAATGGTGAAACTGAGTTTTATAATAATAATAACAATCTAAGGTAAATGCAATTATCGCTACGCCAACAATCATTATCGATCATTGCAATAAGTTTATATTCATTAGACCACTTTCAACGGTGAACACAAATAGACGCGTCAATTTGCACCAAATCAGCATCACGTCGGTACTTTTCAAAACTGACACAAAAATGATATTACACTGCCAACAGTAACATCACTTTAGTTTTTTATGAACCCTACACATTATTTACTTTAATTATTCAAACTACGAAAGTAAATAAAACACTTTCATTAATATTACATTACATTTAGTAACAAAATACTACAATAATTAAAATATATATATATATCACATTTTTGAGAAACTTTAATTCTAATATTTAAGGTTTATTTCTTTTTTACTTTAATTTTACAAAAACTTTTACCATTAATAAAAAGTTGTGTCTTAAATATAAAAAAAAAGGATGAGGGGCTTAAAAAGAATTCCCACTCTCCTAGTCTCCTTTACTCACCATCACAACTTCCAATTTCATCCAAACCAAAACCTATTTTTTTTATTTTTTTCAGATCCTCAAAATAAATAAATGAAAATTTTTGTGTTTATTGCGAATGGCCCCACTCCTTCCGTCCGTTCCCATCGAAAAATAGACGCAAAAAATCGACGGTCATAGCCGACACCGTCGGTTCCGTCGCCAATAACTGACGTCACGGACCGACGTCCGTTGGCAGTGGTCTTACCGCCGCATACATTCATTAAATTATCATTTATACTCTTATTATTAAAATTTAAACTAATAAATACACATTCAATCTTTTTTTTTAAATATCTATATTTATCTATACTAATATATACACTATTTGAAATAATTTTTTATTAAAAAATTACTATTTTACCGTACTAACATTACTATTAGTTCTCTATTTATCTATACTAATATATACACTATTTGAAATAATTTTTTATTAAAAATTACTATTTTACCGTACTAACATTACTATTAGTCGCCAGGTGTGAAATCCCATTGTATTCGAGGAGTCAAGGATTTGTTGGGAATTCCGGATCGAAGAAAAGTTTAAAAAAAAAATAACTGAAATTATTAACATACCCCTACATTCATTATATTATTATTAATTATATTATCAAATTATCAATAAACCGTAAACTAATATATACATGTCATTCAATTCTTTTATTTTTTTAAATTATCTATATCTATACATACAATTTATAGTTTTCATAATGGTTAGTAACAAAATACGAAGAAAAAAAAAGTTAAACGAAAGTCATACTTTGTGACCCAATCAACGACTCAGCACCTCGTAACTCGCCATCCGACCATCAATGGATGCAATTGTTTTAAAAGCTTATTTTGAACATCAAAATAATACACTCAATAATTAGTATTTTCTTACATATATTTATGAAATATCAAATGATAGGAACTTACTTTAACGAACTACGGACTAGAGATCAAGTGGTACACGAGTCAAATCAGTCAATGCAGATCAACTAATATATATCAAAATGTTGACTTTGAAATTTAAATACAAAAGACGGGTTTTTATCTTCTTTTAAGTAACATGTTTTATTTATATGTAATTATTTGTGGTGTTGGTTTGCTGTTAGTGTATATTAACATATGTAGCTTAATAGATTTCAAGTCGAGCGTATAAGTATCATGTCAGGCACAAATGTATCAGGTCACTAGTAATAACCTTGAATAATAGTGTTAGTATTCTAACACTCATAATCAACTGGGCCCGAGATCAAAATCATCGGTTATTAATCGAGTTATGTTTGTCGTTATAAATAAAGTCCATATCAAGCTCGAGTTGAGGTTTAAGCTTTGAGTTTCTCAATTGAGTCATTCTCAATGTTTGGTATGTTGTCTACTCAACCCATTTCAATTACACGCCTAGGCACTAGTATGTTTGGAAGGTCTACTCAATTTTGGTCAAGGGTCAACTTGTTTTATCTTTTTCTTAACAATTTTTTTTCGGTTAAGTTTTGAAAGCTTAATTAAGTTCATGTAAAGTGTTTTCTTTATTATTTTTTTTCAATAAATATATTGCATTTAAAAAAAAGTGAATATTAAAATTACCTAAAAGATGATATATCATATCATAACATAGTATATCATATTCAAAAAGGGAGTAAATTCCATAAATAGTCCCTGTGATTTACACCAGTTTACGAAAATCGTCCAATAAGTTTACTTATTTTTTTAAAAATGGTCTCTCCCCCACCTAAAATGACTAAATTACCCATTTGGCGATTTAGACATAACTATTCAAAAATGACAGGAGAAATGCTACTTTAGTCATTTTAGGTGGAGGAGAGACCATTTTCGAACAAAATATAAACTCATTAGACTAAAAATAGAAAAAAATAAGTATAAGGACGATTTTCGTAAATCAGTGTAAATCATATAAACCATTTATGAAATTTACTCGTCAAAAACATCTTTATCTTCTTTATTACATATAAATATAAATATATAATTATTATCATAATATAATATAATATAATTACATAAATAAAAGAGAAAACAATTTAGGAATTTGGACATTTGCATGATTTCCTTCCTTGATTTAAACGGTGGAGATTTAATACTAGGGGGTCAAAGTCAAATTTGCTGGCATGCCCATGAGTTTTGAAAAGTAGTAGAATTAGTCCCTACTGGTTTCATAATACTCCCTTATTGTTTTATTCATTTGACACTTTATTGTATTGAAGTTAAAATTCAACCCGTACACTTTAAATAATATATTTCATAACCTAAAACTTCGATTAAATATGTTACCTTTATTTTTAATTTTTTAATATAATGTTAACTATGTTAGCTACAATTATACTAATTGTTAAATTTAATTATACATGTACTAATTAAATACAAAATAGATAAAGGTATTTATATTTAAATGAAGTTATATAGCAATAATATCATTATTTTATAAATATAATGTTAGTATGTGAATCGTAATGTAATGAGTTTTTTTATTCGGGCGTTGCGGTGAGGCGTAAAGTATCTATTTTTGATAAATAGATTACACACACATATGAAATAAGAATGTAATATATCAATGTACATTATATATATTCTTGGATAAATTACATAAATCGTCCATGTGATTGTTTACTTTTATAACCGTAACTGTCCTCATACTTGTCATTTTTATCTTAAGTTCGTCTCTCCTCTACCTAAAATGACCTATAAATTAATGTAGAATTTTGTGTCAAGTTTATGTAGCCCTATAAATCTAATCCAGAACTCGTAGTCATACTAAAATTCATCAATTTGTAAACTCGGGTCTTTTAACTACAATAAAACTTATGCATGAATCTCCAATTGATGACTTCAATATTGTGTGAAGCCAACAAAGAAACCATGTTAAAATCCCAATTAGTGGACATAATTCGGGTAAAGATTCAATTCAGCTTTCATTACATAATGTTATGTTCTATATCGATCCTTATTTCCATTCTGTTACTTTTCTTGTCACGCCTATGGTTACCTGAACCACCATCTTTGAATGGCAGAGATGGGAGTGTTCAGAAATGGAGCATATTGATGAATGAGAGGGTTAACTGTCCTCCCAATTTTCGACCACACGCTTTGATGGTAACCAGCAGTAACAGGGGCATGATACATGAGCTTCAATAGCTGCCACAAAAGGAATTTCTGTTACATAGTTACTATAATAAATGCTAAACAAACTATTTTAACAGTGAGTTCACATATATCAGTAAAGACAAAATGACAATTTGAACTCGAGATCAAACATATAGCCTCTAATCTTTACATGTAGACTACCAAAAAAGGCAATTTGAACATTATTTATTAAAATTGAAATTCAATCGAACTCTGTATTTCCTGTCATAATAAATCTAGACTAGACAACGTTAAAACATTAGACGAATAAACTAACCTGCCAATACATGAAAGTTTGTATTATGTTACGCTGCCACCTGCATTTGCAAATAATGATTTGAGAAGAGCAGATCTCATGAAAATAAATAATAATATGAACACAAAAAAGCAGAATGATAAGCGAGCTGAGTATTGTTACTGACGATAAGAGAGAAATGGTCAAAAGAAACCCGACTCCAATCTCAGCTTGTGAAGACAGTATGCTGAGAGTCGTTGTGTTTGATTCCACCCACACGCACAGTTCTTCCAAGTACTTCCTGTTAAGCAACCATCATCGAGAGGTTAATGAGATTATGATACGTTATAAAGCAACCTATCTTCATCAAGAAAGAAAAGGCATACCATGAGATACACAGCCTAAATTAAGCCTCGCAATTAATGGTGGCAAAAGGGGAAGGTTGAGTAACGGGTCAAAGGGTAACTTTTAAGTGCAGTCAAAAGGGGTTAAAGTGTGTTGGGCCAACCTACAAAACATTCTTTATCCGTAATTTTGAGCATCATACTTAGGTATTGTGCTAAGCATGATTACAAACTATATCATTACAAAATTAGTCTAACCTTTTTAAGTAAATCAATACAGGAGGCTTATATGCATTTCTATACACTATGGATGAATTCAACGCGTTTGACCTATTTGGCATGTTCAACCCATTTGACCAATTGCCTTTTCAGTTAAATCATTTAGCTTAACCCCTTTGACCCGTTATAAATAAACATAACGTAGATCAACCCATTATAAGTAATTGTCTAAATATTGTCAACTCTACGCGCAATGATTGATAAAATGTTGGGAACGTTTTACCTGTACAAGGAGGAACGGCCAAAATTACGCCTAGTAAATTTTGCAGAATGTTCCAAGCTTCTACATACGATGGGCAGCAAAGCAACTGCAAAAGAATTCAATATTGGATAAAATAATGTCCAAGCCTAAGAAAATTTAATCATAAGTAACCAAAAGATTGAGACATTGAGTGCCACTAACATGTAAGGTGAAGATTTGAAGTAACAAAGGTGAGACAGTAAATGAAATAGATAAAATCTTTGGTTGCAATCACTGATTGGAGCCACACTTGCACCTCCTGCAAATTCCATGCCCTTGGTTTCTGCAAATAATGAAATACATTATTAGCAGGTAAGCAGTATTAAGAAATCAGAATCATAAACAAAAAACTTTATGAGTTTCAAAGCATTACCCCATAAAGAGAGTAGAGAGAATACAATGACGAACATGCAGTGCCCATAAATGAGATTCGATACGCCCTATTAGAAAGGCTTTTAGGTATAAGCGGGAACATAGCAAGCACAGCCACAACAAGGACCTGAGAGAAAAAGTATATTGGAATTTGAAGTTTTGTAAACAGTGCCAATGTTAAAATGTTATCTATTTCTATGAGATAAAGCTACCGATGCATATTTAGATCATATTTTACAGCTTTGCATCACAGGCGTAGCATGACAAATTTGGCATCCCTCGTTGAATACTCAGTATCTTCCGTTTATCCTTCCCACAATGACTATCCCTGTTTTGAGTTTTGAGATAATTATAATACCAATACACCTCTAGTTATTTCTATACGAGATACATACAACTCGCAACTCTGAAACCTTGTCTTTAAACGACTTGATAAAGCTTCTATTTTTATAGTTCCATTAATGTTTAACTTGTACATTCCTTTCTTATAAGAATCATGAAGCCATGAATGACAAGGTTTAAATATCATTATTTATTTATTTAAAAGAGTATTGAGTTATTGACTAATAAGGGTAATCAATACATCGATATATATTCACAAAAGAATAATCATACCCAAGCATTGACAGAAAATTGAATTGTTTGTCGATCCCAGCGTAAAGGAGTTGAACTCGGAGTTGATGCCCCTGCAGCTCTTGTAGTGGACCCTACAAAAATATAATTGCATTGATTACAGAAGTATGAATAAGTTCTCTGTTTTCTCCACATTAAAGACATGTGTATCTATATCGATAAAGAGAACAAGGTTTTACCTGAGTTGGTAGGTGGCCTTCGCTCACTTGCAGATGATGATGACGATGATGATGATATAGATGATCTTGCAGGCTGCGAGGTAGTATTTGTAGTCATCGGTTCCACAACAAGATCACGGTCCTGGATACCAAGAAATATACAACCTTGATCAGAGCAAGTTCCTTAACTCACGTATATATGAATACACATCATGCGATTAGTCAACACTTATTGACTTCCCCGTATAAAAAGAATATCAATTTATCACCGTCACATAATGCAACTACAAATCTAGGAATGCATAAACCGCACATTATTATTATATAAATATGTCAATGCAACTACGCTATGAGGCGGAATCCCAAGCATTTAATCTACCTCATTCTGTATTGCTCCTTTTCAATTCAAGTCTACTACTTTTTGTTTCAACACTTGGTTTTTGGTTCTATATACTATTGTAGTATCTCAAACCAGTCAAAGCAATCAAATTTCAACCCTAAAATCACATATAACAGCAAGTTTGACCATATCACTACTTTTACCAATTGACACACTATAAGCAAACTTTCCTAATTTTAACAGAAAGGCATCTAAACCCTAATATACAAAATATATTGAAAAGCTACAAAATTTTAAATTAAACAGAACAAATGTTACAATTACAATAAATCATTAAATAAAAAGGCACAGATGTGATCAAATAATTAGTGATAAAACATGAAAAGAGTACGGACAATATAACGTTGATAGAATTTGCGTTTGAAGTGAGTGATAACATCGGAACGAGAAGCCATGTGAGGAGGAATAAGAACATTGGACCAATAATCAGCCCATCTTGGATCGTTTTCATAATCGTATGCTGCTGCTGCTATCTTCTTTAGCTTCTGCGGATCTTGTTCATCACCCATTTATTATTTTTAATTTAAAGTTTAATTAGTCTATTGGATCGCTGTTGCTTGTTAGGATTTGTTTCACCGGTTGGTGCCGCCCCGCAGTTGGGTTTTTGATAGATTCCGTCCCTTGATAAACGGTTGCGAGTAAAATTGGTGTTGTGATATTGTGGTGGATGATAGTTGACTAGGAATATTGTTGTACTCCGTGCTTAAGTGTTTGTACGTTACATTAAGTTGATGTTTCGTGTTTGTGCTTGCTTATTAAAACTTGTTATTGTTATTGTTATTGTAAAACTAGAGTTGAGATAGAGTACGGAGTCGTTTATTTTCGTTAAGGATAACTTCATTTTTCCTCACATATTTAGAGGTTAAATATAAGGGCTAATTAAAAAATTATAAAAATTGTAATTAATCAGCATTTTTTTCTCTTCGATTATACAGTTCACATTGTACGGTTTACTATCATATCGTCTTATATATATATATATATATATATATATATATATATATATATATATATATATATATATTAAAGAAGTATAAAAGAAAGCTCCAGAATTTACCACGTAAGCACGAATGACACGTGTCAGCATCTTAATTTCAGTTAACAAATTATTTAATTAATATTATATAATTATTTTATTATTTTTTAATAATTAATAAATATAAATAATAATATGGAAAGAAGGAGTCTCGTATGAAAACAAACTCCAACAAATTATTTAATTAATATTATTTTTTATTATTATCAACTAGGTTATAAACCCGTGATTACACGAGCTTTTTAAGAGGCTTTTGTACTTTAAATATAAGTAATCTAATATGTAGCCATTAGTTACTTAAGCATTAATAATGTTAAATATTAAACTGTGTAATTTTATAGTTCTTGGAATAGATATATAAACATACGGTTATAATAATTAAATAAAAATGTGCATTTCGTATAGTTATCTTTCGTTTATTTGAATGTTAAACCCTTGAATACATACGGATATCGAATAAAAGTATTTTTCATTAACCCTCGTGAATACACATACATTTCGCATAAAACTATCTTTCTTTTATTTGAATGTTAAACATGTGGATACATACGGATATCGAATAAAAGTATTTTGCATAAAAACCCGTATATACACACAGATTGTTAAATGTGACTTTGTCGTTAAATGTAACTTTTAGTTGTATTAGTGTGAATAAATCATTTACACATTAAATTATTTTATCTAATGAGGGATTATTATTATTATGATATTATGTTAATTGATTAATTAATTTAATAAATTAAAAGTTAAAGTATATAATAATCTTCGAAACTACGCCGTTATTAAGGGCCCTTTCCCATTTGTTTATTTGTTTTTTCAAATAGATTTTTTAGTTTTTAGGCGATAATATTAAATTAATTTTGACCGTAGGAGTTTTTATTTTTAAATGTGTTAATTTTTAAGAGAGATATTTTAGGTAAATGAGTACATTTAATTGGTTAATTGAAAAATGATTGAAATCTAGCCATTTGATTGGTTAATAGGTGTTGATTTTAAGCAAAATTGAGTGTAGGGAAGTTTTCTTTTATTAATATTTAGATAATTAATTAGAAAATAAAATATCGATAAACAATTTGACATATATTTAGTTACGATCTTATATTTAGTGTAATAACATGGACTTTGTGTAAAATATTTATCATATTACGATGAACATCTCACATTGTTTTTATACTACGTAATAAACACAATTATATTTAGCAAATCGCTTAATAATTAATTAATTTGATTAGATTAATAGGAATAAACTTTGTATGTTTTAGATTGTCGTGCATCGCACGAGCTTAAAACTAGTATAATATATACATACATATTAATAAAAGAAAAGTTCATTACCTTCAATTTTGATTAAAATCAACCCCTATTGAACATCAAATAGTTTAATTTCATCTCACTTTCAATTAACCAATCAAATGCATGTATTTACCTAAAAGTTCTCCTTAAAAAATAAATCAATAAAAAATTATTATTAATTAATTAAAACTTAATTTTTTCCCATATATAAAATCTCTTTTAATTCAATTTCAAAAGCAACACTTTAGGATGAGATTTATATTAACGATGAGATTTATATTAACTATTAACCATCATTAATTATAAATACAAAAAAAATGAAAAATAGATAAATCTTACACGAATCTTAATACTTGTATTAAAAATATATTTTCACTGAGGATCTATGTGTATAAATGGGTTTAAAGATAATGATTTTTGGGTTGTCGTTTTCAAATTATGCCTTATAATGTCATGTTTAGTTGAATATGTTTGTATACACGGGCTTAAAAATAAAATTAATAGATGAAAAACTTCATTATTCAAATCTTTAAAAAAATACGAAATACGAGTTTAAAATAAATTTAATAAATGAACACGTTTACTATTGAAATCATTTGCAAAATACAGGTTTAAAGTAAACCCTTTGGTCCACGAAAAGGGACTGAAGGTGATTATTTTTACGAGCATTACAAGCCTACAAATACTACGACAAAGAAAAGTTCAAACAAAAATGATAAAAAAAAACTAAAGAATGAGATAACTAATAGGATTGTACCATTTCAAATACTTATTTAAACCTTTTTCGTTGAAATTAAATATCTCATAAACCGTACGTCAATAAATTATAAAAATTACACCCTTAGAATCAACGTCATTTTATCTTTAATTTGGTTTTAAAAATTCATAATATTAAATCACATGTGATTTAACACTACATAAAAATCACACACGCTTATATGTCCAATCAAACTTTAAATTCAAATCACTGATGATTTAAAATTTTTTAAAAAAAATTAAATATAAAAACTAAGTTGTGATCACATGACATTGAATATTAAATCATTGACTATAATTATACAATTAAATAAGAATCAAGTTGAAATCATACATGAATTATCACATATTGGTAAATTGCTCATCAAATATCAATTTTTAATTGAAAATCATATGTGATTATATACAAAATCACATGTGATTATATACTAAATCACATGTAATTAAATATAAAACTAATAATCACATGTGTTTTTTGATGAAAAAAAATACAATTTTTAAAATTTTATTTATAATTATTAATATGGATGAATATTAAGTTGTAATTACGTGTTAATTAACATATACCACAGATAAATAAACACATACAAATTTGAACTTTTTATCATAAACACAAGTCATTATATTTTTAGACCCGACAAAAAAAAGAATTTTTTTTGTCGGAAGTATAACTTATAGGATATCTAAATAAAGATACAAAAACGTTGATTCCGAATATGTAATTTTTATAATTTATTAACATATCGTTTGTGAGATATTTAATTTTAAAAGTAAAATTGAAATTGAGTTATAATGAAATTGAGCAATTCTATTGGTTTTCTCATTTTTTAATTTTTTAGCATTCTTATTTGAACTTACTCTACTATGACAAATGTAGTATACAAAGAGGTTTTATTCTTTCGTTATATAGTTTTAAAGTTTCAAATAATTTAGTACTACTCCATATCTTACATTTTAAGAACTTTCCATAAAAATACACGTCTATATATTTTACACAAAAAGATAACAATTACGTATACCTATCTAATATTCCATATTAGTAGCGAACAATGTTAAATCATCTTACAATTCCCATGTATAAACGGGTTTTGAACCTAGTATATATATAATATAAGAAACAACTTTGTGATGTCATCAAATATTTAATTTTTAATAAATCAATTTAGTCCCCCAATTTTATTTAATTTAAAAAAAACCCCTAAAATATCTCAAATTTCATGATAGATTATAAATAACAATAATACGGGTCGTTTGCAAAGAATTTATGACTTTTTATTACCTATTTGTGAGCTAAGGATTCTTACACTAAACCACCTCTAACTATTTTTTTTCTTTATTTTTTTTATAAAAAAACCTCCATTACGTTTTTTTATTATAGTTAGGCAAGGATTGTATTCAGTTTCCTACATTGTTAAGAGCTATTAAATTAGGTAGCTAAATGATCAATAAACACACTACTAAAAATAATATATTTTCAAACTTCATGCTTATTATTCGACTCATTTAAAATGTTAGAACTTTATCACATACATCATTTGAATATTTAAAAATAATCAAATACACATTCAACGGCCCCGTGTGTATACACGGGTTTTGAGATCTAGTTTGATACTACGTAATATCACATGTGATATTCATTGTTATCACATATCCCCTCCGTCCCACAAAAATGGTCCCCCAACAATTTTTATGTGAATTAAGATAGAAGGGTTAATTGTCAGTTTTGTCCTTATATTCAAGACATGTTTGACTGAATTTATTTAGGAAATAAATGATTGAGAATAATAAATGAGGGTAAAATTGAGAGTTTAATGATTTTTAATAGTTATTTTTTGCAAGTGGACAATTTTTTTGAGATATATATAAATAGTAATGTGGACATTTATTTTGGGACGGATGGAGTATGTGATAGTTATTATCGCATATATATTTAGTTGTTATCACATGTAATATATAGAGTATCACATGTGATACTAAGTTGAGCAGTTTTCAAACCTCACCAAAAAAACGGAAAAAAAAATTCGTCAAAAGTTAATCGAAGAGAAAAAACTTCACTTTTTATGGTTCAATTTATATAATTTTTTGACTAACCGTTTTTTAAATATTTAATTTTAAAGAACATAAGAGATATTGGGGTTTAGTTAAAATAACTTTTGTACCTCTATAAATTGAGCTCTCTCATTGGTTATTTCATTCTCACCAAATTTTCTGTACACATTTAAACTCAACTTTGTAAAACTAAATAATAGTATCAAGAATGATATCAAATGATTACACACGAGTAGTGTATTTTCCGTGGGATTATTTATCGACTATGATTCTAATTACCTTAGTAGCGAGATTTAATAATCGAGTTATGTTGGGTAATAAATAACTTGATGAACAAGTTGAGAGTTGTCTATAAATATAGAAAAAATGGTATTTGTCCTAACACGTATGACTATAAACATGTCTAACAATTTAATTGGTAGATATTAGAGAATGATTTGTAGAAAATATGAAAAAGAAAATGTGAGATCCATTAGCCATTGATATAGCGGTGGTATCGTGGTGACCTTCCAACTATGAGGTTCAAGGTTCAAGTTCTGAGAAAGGATAATTGTATATATTCGTGTATTAATGTATATATTCATGATAGTGGAGTGTGTGGGTTGCCTTTCTGATAAAAAAAAAAAGGAAAAAAGGTGAGATTCATATGTCATCTAGTGTATGGATTAGACATAGTTTTAGGCCTATATTTTGAACACATTTAGCATTACTCACAAATATATGAGTTAAATGTATATGGAGTGTAACACCCCACTCTCTAAATATCATTTTATATTCGAAATATCGGAAGCGTCTGGTCAAAAGATACTTTTACAATATATGCTAAAGTTATATCGTTTAAAAACATAAAACATACATCAGTTTTGGTGTTATACAGTACAAATCCCATCATTATGTATCAAAACAAAATCAGAGTAGCTGGTCGTCAAACATCCCATTAAACCAAAAGCTTCTTGCCCATCAATTAATCAAACATTAACCTGCAAGAAGTAGGGTGGTGGGATTAGCACACGGCTAAGTGAGAAGAACTGTAACCAACAGTCTAACTCAGAAATAACAAATCTGTTTACAGCGAATAATCGTAAACACAGAACGTCAAAGAGGACCGGTGGTTCCTGAGGTATCCTCCAAGGAACACTTAAAATCAACTGCAGGCCAATACAGTGATTAACCGATAGCTTGTTACTATCTTCACCAACAACAGTTCCTATCAACTATGTGTATAAGGAACCCCTGTTTGGCCAAACAATGGTAACTAAGCCCAACCAGTGTTGACCTCTGAATATACATCTCACATATGCCCAATGGCCAAATATCACATAATCCATAATCATCATGGATAATATAAACAACCCAGACTAAACAGTCTATCAACAGTAGTATTACATCACCCGTTGTAACCAAACATGTTACAACTAAATCACACTGAGGATCACAGATCCACTCACCTGTCGGTCTCAGTCAATCAACTCAGAAGTCTAATATTACTGAGTCTTCTGCTTATCTGAGAATACAACAAATAATGAGTTAGTAACTCATTTCATAATTCGTATAACATATTTAAACAAGCAGGTAAATTTCTGAAGTCTAAGAAAACAAACGTTCAATCCGAAGCGACATCAGAAAGTCCCGAAACGATGTTTAAAACCGAAAAATGCCATTGTCGACCCTTAGATGACCCCGAAAGGCCAAAAACTGCCTAGGCTCTTAGAATAGAGCCTTGATTATTAGGTCGTTTTCGAGTGACTATGCGAATTTCGGCCCAATCCGAGTTAGTGAAATTTGTCACTCAGTCGCGACCCTGAAAACACTTGCGCAATTTCAAAATTTGCAAAAAAAAATTTTAAAATCTCAGTTCGCAACAATCTCGGTTCGCAAGACGACTCAGTTCGCTTCGCAACTCGGTTCGCAGGAATTCTCGGTTCGCAAACCAGCTCAGTTCGCAGAACCATAACTCGGTTCGCTTCGCAGCTCAGTTCGCAGAACCATAACTCGGTTCGCAGGAATTCTCGGTTCGCAGAACAACTCAGTTCGCAGGTCAACTCAGTTCGCTTCGCAGTCAAGCATTGCGAACTGAGTTCATCTTCTGCAAATTGCGAACCGAGCCTGCTGTAACCGAAAAACCGAGCTTTTCTCTTCCAAAACTCACAAATTCGACTTCCTAACATCCTAACAAGCTTTCTAACAACTCATATGCATCAAATATCAACATATAACATCTTTCAAGCCACTATTTCACAACAAATCATGATTTGGCTAATTTTTATAAAAATGAGTTTATAACTCTAAATTCTCACCTGATACAGTAAGAACGACATGATGATGATATGAATTTCGATTTAGAATCAAGAAGATGATGATGAAATAGAATTTCGATTTCACAGAGAGTTTCTTTCTCAATTTCGGTTTCGGTTCGCAGGTTCCGTGAATGGTATAGAAGTTTTTAGAATGTACGGTATGTGCATATATATATATATATATATATATATATATATATATATACATAACCTAACCCAATACCATTACAATTTTAGTTCCCTTCTTAATCTATTGTCTGGAACCTAAAACCATTCGCGAAAACCAACTATTTTATTGTACCGATAACTATATCGATTTAAAACAATAAATTATTTATTAGTCACAATAACTCAATTAATTTATTGACTAATATTATCAAATAAACATAACATATCAAATATTCCTAACACATTAAATAATAAATTTAAAGTTAGAAATTTACCCGGATTACTAGACCCTTAGGGTGGATGTTACATGAAGAGGTTGAGAAAAACAGAGATAGCCTATGAGAGTCGTCCACTTCGTCCCGTGTGATGAGTCTTCGGTGATTCAATAAGGTCGAGTGTTCCGTTATTGAAATCTACCGTGAGAGTGGTTTGAGGATATTCAAGGGTGTCGAGTGTTGAGCGTCTCCAACTTGTAATATCTTTCATTATAGTGGATGTTACGCGTCATACTAGTCCCGTGGTTTTACTCTAACTTGAGAGTTTTTCCACTTAAAATATTGTTTTGTGCTTTTTATGTATAGTACATTTTTATTGACTTATACATAATTGTGTGATCTCTTATTGTGGTGATCAATCCCAAATCTCAACATCGGATACCATTTTATCTTGATGGTGATTTCTACACCAACTATTTTTAACCATAATCACTAAAATATTTTTTTCACCAGTCTACCCTACATAAACATTCCTTGATAATTTAAAAGATCAAAAAAGTCCAAAAAATTAATATGGTGGTGCATGGTCAAAAAGAGAGTGTATAAATCACCATTGTTTCTTAATACATTAGGAGTGTGTTTGACAATGAAATTTTGAGGGCTTTTTAGCCTTTTAGAGATTTGAACTTCTACTTTTAATAAGTTCTAGCTTATAAACTTCGTTTGGTGACACAACTAGCCATTAAAATAAAAGCATCTTGAATTAGCTTTTGAAATAGAAGTCTAGTCGTCAACTCCGGTCTTCAGCTTAAGCTCTAATTCCAGCCCATTGTTGTCAAATACACACCCTATTATTGTCATATAATTTTGTTATTAAGCTTTTTTTCATATACATCACTAAATTACTTATAATCTAAATATGAAAATGTTAATAATATTAGTTTACTTTCTTTGCTTGAGTTCATAATGAATTGATTATGTCCATCATGGTTTTAAGAATTTACTATTTCCTTTTAGGTTAATTATGAAAAATGTGATTATTTAAATACGTATTCCTAACCATCTCCTTCTACACTATTTTGATCTTTTGTATATATGGCAATTTTTAATACGAATTTTTTTAATAAAGGATCTTGAGTTCATCCAGTTTAGCATATATAGACTGTGTAAATGTAGACTTTGCCTTTGGTTTTGTTAAAGCTAGAAACAAGTTTACAAGAAGATCATAAGACCATATGACACATAATTAGTCCCGTTGGCCGTTTTTAAGGGGTGGTCGCCACCTAAAGATAAGAAATTTAAAGAGTTATTATGATATTTAATACTCTTATTCTACCTATCTTAAATATACTATAGGAAGCGGACTTAGATCATCCAATTTCAAAATTGAAGTTCAATTAACCAATCAAAATTTAGTATTTATTATTTTATTATTATTTTAATTTAATAAAACAACGACTTTTTATTAATATATTATTCTTTTATTTATTCTATACACTTTGTCATTGAATTTGAATACAAAGACGACACTTTTTTTATGAGGATAATAAATTTTTTTATATTAAATTAATTAACCAATTACCATCCAATCCAACATCTAATAAGTTAATTCATTTATTATTAAACAAAACTTATAGCAATTATCTTTGAATAGTATCCGGTGGGAGAAAATATAGCGTTCTATTATCAACCGGATGTATAACTCTAACCATAACAATGATGATTGTTGGTAATATTTTTCCTAAACATAATCACCTTTATCTTAGTAATTATCTATACTTTATGATAATGATAATTTATAAGGGGTTTTAATGTTTAGTTGTTTACTAATTAGATTGAGTCCTAATAACCTTAGGCTCAATAACGAGTTAATAAAATATTTGATAGCAAAAGGACATTGACCTAACAGTATGAGAAGAATCCTTCAATCAAGAGGTTGAGGTATGAGGGTTTAAGCCTCACTTGAAGCAGTGAGTTGTAAATATTTGTGGTTATTGTACATAGTATGTGTGTTATATTGTAAGTTTGTCATTCTAAAAAATATATATATTTGATTATTTTCATATGTGAATTTAAGAATAACTATTTTTTTACCACTAGCTTCATTAGTGTGTACAACGCAATGCATATACGACCACATTAGGGAATCTATAAAATAAATAAATAAATAAAAACCGAGGGTGCACGCTACTTAACTAACGGGGACAAAATGCAAGAAAAATAAACCACACAAAGTAACATTACAAGAAAAATAAACCACACAAAGTAACATTACCATGTAATTTAGTAACATTACCATGTAACCTACTAAATGCTTAATATAGATAGTAACTTTTTTAATGTAATCCTGTAACCCGTTGTATAGGTTTTATTTCATATTTGTTAACCTTTGTATTACTTTAAGATATGCCAAAAACGTCAATTATAATTTTATTTCTATTATACACAATGCATTATGTATAACAAGTATTAATTCCTTCTTTATAGAACCTTAAAGGATTAATATTTACATTATTTTGAATACAAATAAAAAAAACAAAGTCACACCCCTGTGTATACACGAGTTTAAAAGTTAGTATAAATATAATATAAGAAATACATTTGTGATGTCATCAATTAAATTAAACTTTTAATTGAGCAGTTAGGTCCCAAGGGTTAACCAAATTTAAAAAATTAAACCTAAAAACAATAAAACTATACATTTATACCTAAAATAATAAACAAATATTTTATACCCCAATAAAAATCGATCTTCAGATTTACGAAGTTTTTGATTCAATTTGATTTCAGTTAAGAGGCGGTTCAATTTATTTTATGGTTGAACGTTTGACTTCTCATAGTTGTGAGTGTATATTTTATTCTTTTGATTCAATATCTTTTATGAATATAAATGTGGATTTTAATTCACTTAGACTTGTGTGGTTATGATTTCACAATTTGCAAAACAATTATAAACACGAGGGGAAAAAGAAAGTGATCGATAAAGTGTAGTTATGCCCTCGGGAATCACCATTAATCGATCATAACGTTATGGACTTATGGATCATTCATGACTCTTTTATATGAATGTAAAATGACAAGGATACCCTCTAGAGTCAAGATGATTAATAGAAAAATTAATTCATCAAATTGTAAAATATTCAGTCTATTAGAAGAAAATCACATTTTAGTACTTAATTTCATTATTTTTTTAATCTATATCTAATAAAACAACGACAACGATTGGCGATTTATAACCGATAACCAATTGATAAAAAAATATGCAAGTCAGCAAAATTTTATGCATATAAAATCATCTTATAATATCAAAAATATATAAGTAAGCTATCAACAACATTCGCATAACAAAACTTTTACAAATCGAATTACTTTAACTGAAGGTCGTTCATCAATACCGAAACGACCTACTTATGCTGATAATTGGTTAGCAAAAAACATCAAATAATGTCATTCATTGTACTCCCATTGCATTGTAAACACATGATATTAAAAAATCAATATAACTAACAATATCCTATACAAATAAGACGACAAATGTGATGTATAAATATACCTTACAAAGAATATAATTTATGCTCTGTATTTCAACTTAACCGCTTATACTTGCAACATTCTTTTATTTCTTCAAACTATTCATTTGCTTATGTCTTCTAATTAGATACCTTACAATTAAATGTATTTTGACTTATATTAAATGCTTACCGTTGAAAATTACTTTCTACACCCTCGATTTTGTATTTTAGTTCCAAACAATATTGCATATCTTTTAACTCATAAAAACATTCAAATTTATCATATAAGAGCTCTATCGATATTTATGAAAAATAATTACAAATTCATAGGGCCGTGTGTATACATGGGTTTTAGGACTAGTCTAACTAATAAGGGATAGTCTTCTTCATCCACTTATTTTTTAACTGATAAAATTACTAATTTAAAGATTATTGACTATTACATAAATTCCTAACTATATATATTAGAAACTCTATTTTCAAATTAATTTTCACTTCACACCCTCCTATTCATTGTTTGGTCAAAATAATTTATCAATAGTTAACTATTTATTTTGTGATTTATGTAATATGAGATTGAGAAAGTTGTAAGGATCAATTATTGAGAAAATGCTATGATACAATCACATATTTTTTATTCTTTCAATTTTAACAGGTTTTGGTTTCTTATGTAATTTTAATGTCATATATAAAGATAATCGTTTTATATGTATACAAAAACCATATAGTATCTAAATTATGTTATCATTAAATTTCTTAAGTATTCATAAATACAGTTATGTACTTATTCTTCACTCAAAAATGATATAAATCGATAATCATTTCTTTTCTTTGTAATATTGTACTAAAAAAACTATGTTTTTCTTTAAGTTCTCACCGTGCATAGCACGGGTGGCGGGTTATTATTTCAGGTTGTCCCATTATAAGTCATTGTGAGTGGGACACTACATTTACATTTTAATAAGAAAAAACTTTAGATAATTTTTGATATATCCATTGACAAAAATAATAATCTTAACTACATCGTTTCATATATCTTCTAAATCACCTATATATATATACATATATATATAGGATTAGGTTCAAACGAGAACCAAAAAAAGGTACAGAACTGTGAGAACTTTTACATTACATTGTTTTTATATATATATAAACGCAACAAATTACATATAAATGTTATTTAATTTTCATATTATTGACAAAATAAAGTTAAAAATCACTAAAAATATGTTAAATTATTGAATATATGAAATGTTCAAATGTGCACAGGTCAAATGTGCATATGTGAACGAAAAATATAAATTTGATTTTAAAGGTTTTTTTGAGATTTTGTCAAACTATTTTGCTTTTAACATTAATCTACATCAATAATCACATGTGATTGAATCATTAAACATGTGAAAATTCCTATAATTTAAAAGTTCTTGCAAAACTGTACCTTTTCTGGTTCTCATTTGAACCTTTGACTATATATATATATATATATATATATATATATATATATATATATATAGCCGTCAATCAGACGGATATAAAAACTAAGTGAAATATGTAATACAATTCCTTTCAAAACATTATGCAAGACGAATGGCCCTTACAATCTTAAAAGTAATTTAAAAAACCGATTTACCCTCATCTTAAACTCATAAATAAATTTTTTTTCTAGAAAAGCTTTAATTCCAAATTTAATTCATTACACATTTATTTATTATTATTATTCATAATAGCAGGAAAAAGCATTTCAAATGTTGAAGGAAAAGCTAAGCCAAGCACCTATTCTTGTTTTACCCGAAGGTACTGAGGATATAGTGGTTTATTGTGATGCATCCAAACTTGGCTTAGACTTTGTTCTTATACAACGTGGGAAAGTTATTGCTTATGCCTCACGTAAGTTAAAACCACATGAGCAAAATTATCCCACACATGAATTTGAGCTTGCAGCCGTGGTCTTTGCCCTAAAAATATGACGACACTATCTTTATGGTGTCAAATTTATCATTTATACATACCACAAGAGCCTCAAATACTTCTTTGATCAGCGTGACTCAAATAATCGACAGAGAAGGTGGCTAGATCTAGTGAAAGATTACGATTGTGACATACTTTACCATCCCGGTAAAACTAATGTTGTTGCTGATGCTCTTAGCTGAAAAGCTACTCATTGTGCTCTTCAAGTAAAATCTCTAAGTATGATTGTGTTGCCTCAATTGTTTGATTATATAAAAGCTGCCCAAATTGAAGCTCTATCTGATAATGACCTTAATAAACAACGATTGACGGGTCAAATTGCTGAATTGGTCGATGATTCCAGAGGATTAAAAACTCGCTATGGTAGAATTTGGATACCAAGAACGATTGATGTTAAGAAGATGTTGTTAGATGAAGCCCATAAATCCAAATATTCCATTCACCCCGGAACTACCAAAATATATTGAGACTTAATACGTGATTATTGGTGGCCAAGTATGAAACGTGATATTGTTTTAAACATGTTCAAAATTGCCTTACGTGCTTACAAGTTAAAGTCGAACACCAACAACCATACGGAAAGCTCCAACCTTTGGAAATACCGTTGTGGAAAAGGGAACACATCACTATGGATCTTATCACCAAGTTGTCGAGAACTTCTCGACAACATGATTCTATGTGGGTGATTATGGATCGGTTGACGAAAAGTGCTCTATTCTTGCCCATTTAGGGAAACTTCGTCTTCTGAAGTGTTAGCAGATATTTATGTGCGTGAAGTAGTTGCTAGACATGGAGTACCGATTTCCATAGTTTCTGATAGAGATACTCGCTTCACTTCCCGATTTTAGAAAAAATTTCAAGAAGATATGGGAACTCAGTTACGTATAAGTACGGCCTTTCATCCTCAAACTGATGGGCAAAGTGAACGTACTATTCAAACTTTGGAGGATATGCTTCGGGTGTGTGCCATTGACTTTGGTGGCAGTTGGGATACTCACCTCTCATTGGTAGAGTTTTCTTATAATAATAGTTATCATTCTTCCATTAAAATGCCACCGTATGAAATGCTATATGAGGAAGTGTCATACCCCAATTTGTTGGGAAGAAGTCGGTCAAAGGGAGATTGGCAGCACCGATGTGGTACAACTAACTACTGAAAAGATTGATCAAATTCGTGAACGATTGAAAATGGCACAAGATGGACAGAAATCTTATGCAGACAAACGTATAAGACCAATTGAATTTCAAGTAGGCGATAAGGTGATGCTTAAAGTTTCGTCGTGGAAAGGAATTATTCGTTTTCGTAAGCGGGGAAAACCAAGTCCAAGATATATTGGACCATTTGAAATTTTTGACAGAGTCGGAAGAGTTGCTTATCGGTTGCAGCTACCTGAAGAACTTGGCGGCATTCATGACACATTTCATGTGTCTCAACTCAGAAAATGTCTTGTGGATGAAGCATCTTATGTGCCACTTCCAGAAATAAAGATAAATGAAAAGCTGAGCTATGTGGAAGAACCAATTAAAATTCTGGATAAAAAAGATAGGCAGTTAAGAAACAAATCGGTTTCCATCGTTAAAGTGCAGTGGCGGCACAAAAAAGGATCCGAGTTTACTTGGGAACAAGAAGAGTGGATGAAGGTGTACTATCCAGCGGTGCATCAAGAATAGTTCGTGAGGACACGAACAAAATAAGTGGGGGAGAGTTGTAACACCCCAAAACTTTGAGGTATTATTTAATTGGTATAAAATATTATTTACAAATTATTATTATAAGTTGTACAAAACATTTATAATTGTGGAATGTTTTAAGTTCTAGACATTTGTTCTTGGGGGACTAGAAGTGCACTAACTATAAAGATAAGGCTAGCTAAAAAATAAAACAATTATACTTATATACATACATATGTCGATGTATACATACATACTCATCAAAATAAACTTCCAGAAACTTAGAGAAGAAGAAGAAAATCAGAGAGAGCTAGGAGAGATTCAAAAATCAACTTCTAAACTCAAAGATAAAAGCTCTAGAAATTCAATTCATCTCCTCTTGATTTATCCTAACCCTAAGTAAGTATGTTCTTCATATTTTCTAACTTAGAATTTTGGTTTTATGGGGGTTTTGAGAAATTAGTAGGTGTAATACGAAATTATGGCTTAAATATATCGAATTGATGTTAATAAGTCTATTAGTGATTATGGTCAACATCAATTGAAACTAAAAGTGAAGAATTATAAGTGGGTTTTGTATAAAACCTTGTTATTTGTTGTTAACTCACATTAGTTGCTAGTTAGAAAGATTATTTGGATGTGGTTGATTATAGTTGAGGTAGTTAATTGAAGAATTTAACACTTGAGTCAATTTTAATATAGTAAAGTGAGGTTTTAGTTAGTTTGACTAAAAGTCAAATCTGGTCAATCGTGAGGGTGATGGGTTGATGTTAATTGCTAGTTGAATTCGGTGAATGTTAGATGTTAATTATGTTGTTATATTATGATGTGTTTTATGCTAGGTGCTAAGGACGTGGCATTCCTAATTGATCATTAAACCGCATAATTGCTTAAAATTTAAAGGTGAGTGATATGGGGATTAAATGGAAAATGGTTGTGTGGTTTCGGATTGCATACGTGCAAGAGGTTCACACAACCAAGGGAAATTAATTGTTGTATTCTATATTTGTTGATTAATTATGAATATTGCAAGACGTGGTTATTTATTGAAAGTAGTTGTTGATATATGTGGAATGAGCGATTGTGGAGATTAGCTAACTTTGTTAGCATGGTGTTGAAGTTGTTGAATATGTGTATTGCACACGATGCTGTTATAGTACTCGTACTTGATATGGTACGGTACTAAGTGGAAAGATGATAGCGGATCCGCATAGTGTAATTAATCTCTACACAATTGCTCAATAGTTTTTTGCTTAAGCTTATGTGCTCATTGTTGATAATTGTTGGTTGTAAATTGATTTAGTGAGTTACTTATTTAATTGCTCATATTCTCACTAAGCTTATTGCTTATCACTTAAGTTGTTTAATTTTGTAGGTGCAAGTGGGTCGAAAAACCCAAGTGGACATAGGGAGGGCAAAACAATCGCAAGGGATTAGCGTGGATTGTAACTTGCTATATTTAGGTTTGACAAGCTTACCTCTCTTTTGAATTGTCATTTTGATTGCCAGTTTGTGTAAATCGTCCGGTTGTATTTTGACGAAACAAGTAGTTAAATGTCGTGGGATCTAAATAACTAGTACTCATGGTTGTAAAACAAGAGAGTTTGGTAAGTTGTGAATGTGTAGTTTTAGTCATGACTTTTGATGAAATACTACTAAAACGATGGAAGTTAAAAATTATAGTCAGTTGTAGTGCTTGACACTTGTAAATGATGTTGGACAAACGACTAGGTGGAAATGTTGATGGTTTGGAAGCCTAATGACTAAAATTATTGTTGATTATCAAACGGGTCAAAATGGGTCGTAAATGGGTTGTTTTGTTAAAATGAGTCGAAATGATGGTTTAGACAGTTTGGTGTGTGATGTTGTGCTGGATTGTGCAAATAAAGTTGCTGGAAAGTGGTGAGAATAGCTAAATCGAAAATTTTGCAAATATTTGTTCTAAAAGTGTCAACATGGCCACTTTTCGGATTTGAGTCAAAACCGTCATTAGTGTGAATTTTGGAAAAATGTGAATTGAGAAAGTTTCATTTTGTAGAGTGAAACATGCTTGCAAAATTTCAGGTCTTGATTGTAAACGAGTCAAAAGATATGCGTGTTTGAATTTGGGTCCAAAAACTGAGTTTCCTGCATTTTTCAGAAACTCGACACAGGTACGCGATCGCGTACCTTTACCAGGATCGCGTACCTTGTGCTAAAATCGGATCAGAAACTTCCCACGTTGTTAGTACGCGATCGCGTACCCTCACCGGGATCGCGTACACTAAAAGACGGAAAAAAAAATTTGGGCGTTTCAAGTGGCAGGAGAAGATGGAGAAACAACCACGGTTGGTTAAGTCCGGTGAAAGCCGGTTCACCAACGGTGGTGGTTCGCATATCAACTCTCCGGCCACAAAATCCGCCGTCGTTTTCTCAGGTAACGTCGACCGTGACGGTGGTGGTGGCGATGGAGCTGCGGTGGTGGCGGTAAGCGACGGTGACGGATGTAGTGGAGCGGCGGTGATGGATATGGTGGACGGTGGTGGTGGTGGTGATGGTAGTTTGTTAGTGTGAGTGTTTGTGTGTATTTTGTGAAGAGAGAGAGAGAGAGAGAGAGAGAGAGAGTTGAATGTGTTTGTGGTCTGTGAAGATGGAGAAAGAGAGTGAACTCCCCCTATTCTTATTTTGCATAAATTGCAAAATAGTCCTTTGTCCCTCTTTGCCCTCTGTAACTCATGTTCTCCTCTAATCCTAAATCTTAAAATAATTACTTATAAAATAAGGGGAAGGAAATGTCCATATCACTATTAAGGATAAGGATTATGGATGACATTTTATTTAAATTTACGAACATATTATGCACGTAACAAGAAAAATAGATAAAAAACTATCATAAAGGAAGGAAGGTTTTTTCATTTGGTTTAATAAATCAAATGGTTTGAATCGTACTCACGTCATGTTATTTATTTTTATTTGGGTCTTCAAACTTCTTTAGTCTTTAGAGTGTAAGGAATGGTTGCCCTTATGTTCAGGAAGTGCCTAGTTGGGGGTATTTGGGGTTAAGAAATGGGTAAGATTATGATTGAATGGGCTTGGTTAAGAGGAATATAATCATTCATTACCCCAAAATAAGTAATGGGCCATTACCCACTAAATTGGGAGGATTAGTTTTGATTACCGCTTAATTACCCCGCCAAAATTTCCAATCTGTTTCACGATCCTTGTAAATCTCCTCCATTATGTTATAAATATACATTCCATTTTATCTTAAAACCCTAGCAATTGTTTCTGCGATGCTTATCTACTCTATAAAATAAACTTGAATCCAGTCGATCACCATATTCAATCAAGTATTTGGAGAAACACTTCACAGAAAGCAACTTTTTTCAAGGTATTATTTATCTCTCAGCCAACTATCTATAAGATTAAAGATAAAGCGAGTAAATTTGTTAGTGGTTACAATATTATTATTATTATTATTATTATTATTATTATTATTATTATTATTAGTTTTGATAATTGTATCACATGACGTTCTTTTACCTTTTATGATCATCAAATGAAACATTTAGTTTAATTTTACATATATGGATTAAATGCTTGATCACATAGCGTTTGTCTCAATAAGAACAATAAATGAAGTGTTTGCTCTTGAATGAATGACTTATTTCTTTGTTATAAGCATTATGATCGACTTGTTTTTTAATGTTTCAATGTAACAATCTGCCATACAGTTTTGATATCCGGTAAAGTGCCTGAAAAATATATAATGATTTACCATAATCATGTGTGTGTATGTATATGTAAACTTCATTAGATCAGTGATTCAGTTCGGTGAGTTTGCATAACTTTAAACTGGTCTATAATTTTTGATGTAAGTTCGTGCGTTTGATTTGTGGTAGTTCAATTGTGCTTTTGTAGATCAAAATGGCTCGTACTCCTATTAACAAAAGACAGCACAAGTTAAGAAAACTTTTGTTGGTTCAGCAAATAGCTAATACTATGTTAGTGTTGCTATTTTCTTTTTACTACTTTTTTATTTGTACATACGTCCGAGCTAAGATTTGTAATATTAAAACGAAAGAAGAAAAAATGATGGCACGAAAGAATTGGATATTTAGATTGAAATTAGAGGCTGAAATTAGAAGCATTGGAGATATGAGTGTCACAAAAGTCAGATCAATCCGACCCAACCTGAATCCAATATGGCCATTTAGGGTCGAGTTGATTAGGGTGACATAAAGTATTCGGGTTATGTGACCCGACCTGATAAACCGGACATAATTATAAGGTTAGGTTAGGGTTGAGTCGACATTGTTATCGGGTCAACCCGAAAAGATGGTGAAAATCTTGTATTATTAAAAGGACATTATTTATTCTATTTTGCATGACATTTTGTCCTGCATTAGTTACAAGTGTGAACTTCTATTAAAATTCCGTTTATATTTTCTATAATAATTTCGTTTACACTTGTTTCGATAGATTGGTTCAAATCCAATCCAATTACATTAATTTATTTGGATTTTGGTTTTTAAAATGTAAATCCGATCCATCCAAACAAATATTGAATTCAAACCGAACCGAAGCATTTGAGGAAGAAGGCTCGGTTGACTTGGCTCAATTCCTGGATATGCGCACCAAGTCATCTCCTTTCCCCATTCTCTTGATCTTATCAGGAGCCGGAAAAGGCCTATTTGGATGGATCGGTTTCAACCATTCGATTCCTCATTAACTTCACAAGAATCATTTGTACTCGTGAAAGGGTAATGACACGAGGTATCAACGTTTATTGCCGTGTTGCATTGATGGTTTATAAAAATGTGACTTTAGCTTTTAAATTCAATAATTAAGATTTTTAATTAGTTTTGAATAATATGTACAATGAAGTTACTTATTATTTCAATAATATGTACTTGTTAATTAATAGATTTGGATTAGACTTATGTCATGAATATGTTTGCTTGGAGTGTAAGACAAACAAAACCTCTAGCATTGTTAGATAAGGATTAGGATTATGATTACTTGTTGCACAAGTAACTGATACCCCCTCATTTGTATGAATAGAGGTGAGGGGTGAGACATATTCATTCTTCTTTGTACATTCTTCCTTGCTCATTCAGTTAAAAAAAGTTTAAGGTTTGAGGTTACGTGTGTGATTTATTTGAGTCATTATTCTATGCTAACTTTTAAAGTTTGTTGGTTTTCTTCCAACAATTTGTATTAAAACCAAGGTTACGTTGGTGTCTTGAACCTAGGTCGACTCAAAGGTATTCAATCCCAACAAGTTGTATCTTCTCTTATTGGTTCGTCGATTTCTGCACATCAGTGAGAGAATTATCGTCGTGGGTTCGTTAACTGTTGGACCTTTGTGAAATTTAAACCGGAGCTTGCACACATAGATCTAAGTTATTAACACACTTCCAAAAAGATTAAAGTATTATTAACAAAAATGAGACTTATACTTGCGTGGCCAATGTGCAGGTTTCCATGAGAACCTTCTACAAAAAATTAAAAAAATTAGAGATGGCCATGCTAATTATATAAGCCAAATATGGATACGATTTACATATGACTTATTTATATAACAACTCTGTGTACCAGCAAGCAAAATTCCACAAATTCAAAAATATTGCCAAATTCTGAAAATTGCAGCCCTAATATTTGTCTCATATTATTGAATCATTTGCAAAATCAAATTCATTTGCACTATCGATCCTATAAACTTGAACTCTAGATCAAATCAAGATTAACAAAAATCACAATACCTGGTGATGATGATGAAAAAAAAAAATCATAGTAGCCAACAAACTAAAATCGAATCAATAAGTTAGCAATAAATCAAAATGCAATAGAATCATTTGCAAACTCAAAATTATTTGTAAAACCGATCATATAATTTCAGATCAATTCAAGATCAACCAAAATCGTAATACCTAGTAATGATGATGAAACATTTGAAATTAATTCATGGTAGACAACAAACTGAAATCGAAGTGTATACAAATTCTTGAAAATCAGTGCCTGTGTGAAATCAATTAAACCTACGTATAAGAATTGAAGAGAAAGAGTTACACTTACCTGTTGAGAAGGTTATTTAATTGAAGCCCTAAATGTAATCATAAAGAAAACAGTTAGGGCTTGAATACCAAAATTTCTATCATAAATTAGGTTATGGGAATTTTGAGAAACTGAAAAAGAAAGAAAAATTTACAGGTATTGTTGGTTACGCCTAAGACGGTTGTAAAGTAAAGATAATAGGGATGTTGGTTACGGTAGTGGTTGTGGTAATATTATCGGAAAACATCGTGTTGCCCGAAAAATTGGTGTCACCAGAAAATGTGGAAGAAGTTAGACATGGTGGTGATGCGATTTCGATGGTTATAAAGTAGAGATAATAGAGATGTTGGTTAAGGTAGTGGTTGTTGTGGTATTATCGGAAAACATTGGGTCACCCGATAAAAATGGTGTTGCCGAAATCTGTAGATGAAGTTAGAGATGGTGGTGACTCCGGAGATGGTTGTAAAGTAGAGATAATAGAGATGGTTGGTAAGGTAGTGGTTGTTGTATTACAGGAAAACATGGTGTCACCTGAAAAAATAGTGTTGCCGAAATATGTAGATGAAGTTAGAGATGGTGGTGACGCCGAAGATGGTTGTAAAGTAGAGATAATAGATGTTGGTTAAGGTAGTGGCTAGGGTTTGGTGTTATCGGAAAATATGATGTCGCTGGAAAAGTCATCGGAAAAAATAATTGAAGATGATGACATCAATGTGGTGGAATAAAATGTATCTAACTTTTTGTTGAGTGGAAATGACGTGGCAACTACAACTCAGCAACCATTCACCACGTAAGAAAGGGGTAACCGGTTTACCTTTGCTTACGGTTAATGACTACATACAATATGAGTGATTAGTAACTTCGATGCATATGCATATAAAAAGATTTCGTGACAAGTTCGATACATTTACAAACAATTAACCCAAATATCTATCATTATTAGACTACAAAAGAAAGTTTATGAAACTTGATCTAATCTCAATAGGTAGTTTATGTTAGTTGAATAGTTTAATAGCTTAATCGAACGAATTTTTTCGTATACACATACGACTACATTTTATACATTAAATGGTCTTGGCTCCCCAAAATTGTTGCTCAAGCTTTGTCCCTATGCATAATCCTTAAATAAAACTGTTATCTCCCTTAATATGCATCTCTCACTCCACCGATACATGATTTTGCATCTTCAATCATCCATTAACCCAGTTCTACCATGTTCTTTGACATGCGGAAAGAGAAAGAAAAATAAAACAAAAACGACGATTAATCCAATAATATGATCTCCTTTGGAGTTTATTATTTGATAACATCCATTTATAACCAAGATGAAAAACCAACAACATTCACTTTTATTTATATACATAAAGTTGACATCACAAACATATTACATACGTATCCCTTTTTATTCCAAAGTAGAACAACACTAGTATATGAACATATAGATAAACTTTTGATGGGCTCAACTTTGAGGAAAATCTAATAAATTTGTATATTTTTACATATAGACCATAGAAATTGTGATTATTAAAAGTTGATTTATCTTTAACACCATTTTCTTTTTACCTTTAATGACAATAATGACCAAACCAGCAATGCCTACCTCCTCCTTCATACCCTTCTTCACTCTCATCTCTACTATAAATCCACCACAACAAATTACTTAAAGAATTGCCATCATCATACCCATTCAATTTTCTAATCTTTGCAAGAGCATCATCCTTCTCATAAACACCTTTTAGTGCATACACAAACCCTTTCCACCCTTCACCAACACCTTCCCTTCCTAAGGCTGGCAAAGTCCAATTCACAAGCTGCTTCACAAACCTGACATCCGAAAATAAAACCTCAGTAATCGGCAACAATGGCAACACTTGAATCCCCAACCTACATTCCTTCCATTCAGCAGGAGCAAACCACAACCCACTGTCCCGTTTATTCGCCCACAAAACTCCCACAACTCGATTTCCACTTGTAAAATCCTGATCATAGTATCTATCCTCTTCTTTAACATGCCACCATGTTTGAGATGCATGAATCTCCATGGCTGAAAGTAATGAACCGGTTGAAACAAGATGTGTATCGCCATATGCTAATCCCATTAACGCGGCTGAGTAATAAGCATTAACAGCTTCACTTGTGCTTTCTTGATTCCTACCATCAGCAAATTCGGTCAAACCACCGGCCCAAGAATGTAACTTCCATAAATCAAAGCATCGTAATCTAGTATACATTCTCTTTTCACCTCTACCCAATGTCATGATATCTGCCATTAATGAGTAAGCTTGGGGTCTATAATTTCTTCCCCAAATGGGGTCTAGTTTTGCTAAAACAGCGATTCCATAAAGAAAGTAACCGATATGATAATGGTGATCGTTGTATATCCCAAACCCAAAATCAGCCCCTGAATCTTTAGACCCTTGTTTGGTTATAATTCCACCCCATGATTTATCATACAAAAATCCATTACCATTGAAAGTTCCATCTAACCATGGCTCAATTGTATCTTTCAAATACTTTTGAACTTTTGGCATTACATCAAGATAACCAATTTCTTCAGCTATCATAGCCAATCTAGCTGCTCTTGCCACTAACTTTCCATAAAAGTACGAAGATGTTGTCGCTATTGAAGTTGAATCCAAACCATCAACATCTTTTACTAAAGCGTTAACGATTTCTGGGTATGATTCTTCTTTGATTCCTTTAATCGAATGCCAAGTTACTGAAACCGGGTCGCTTTGTAAGATCCATGAATCTCCGATAATACCCGTGAGTTCACCATCGATACTTTTGTATTTAAAGTCATCAAGCACTTTACTTGAAGAATTATCAAGAAGACGAAGATGAAGAGGGTTTGCTAGCATTAACAAATCTCCCCAACCTTTCTTTTCCCATTTGTATTCAACACAAAATGGTTTAGTAAAATTAGCATCACCCGATACCGGATAGCAAGAACTATACTGATCAAGAACTTGTTCAAATTTTGTGTCTGAGTTTGGTACTACCGCTATCCGAATTATACCCGAAAATGGTAAAGATGTTATCTTTGACATCTCATAACTCAAATCTATTGATGAAGACGAATACAATACCCATGTTTGACCATTATTAAGATTGAACTTATACTTGGTTTTTGAAGAATTTGGCATAAAATCAAGAATTGCATGAATAGTTGAAATAGAGAGTGCCACCTTTTGCATGACTTGATATGTTAGAAATGGGCTACCTCTTACAAGATAAAATCTTAAATTTGGAAGATCTAAAGTCACACTTAGATCATTAAATGAAGATATGATATGGGTTTGATTCGGGTCGGGGTTATCAATAGCGGAGATGGTGAGATCCGCGATAAAGATTTGATATGTGAACGCAGTGTTCGAGAATAATGACGGGTAAGATATAGAAAGCGACGAGGGTGATGATTTGATTAGATATGGATGGATGTATTCGGGTTGATCGCCATTTTTTAGGACAAAGTTTTGGAAGAATGAGTTTGTGGGGAGAGGGGATGGGAGGAGGTTTGGGGAGAAGAAGGGGGAGGGGTCTGGGAGGACGGTGGATTGAGTTTCCGGGAACATAAGAGGGTGCGTCGGCCGGCGCTTCATGATGGCAGGGGGTGGTTCCGGTGGTGGAGATTGTGGAGGAGATGAGGATTTTATAGAGGGTTTTCTTGGAGGTTTTTTGAAGGGTTTGGTAACGATTCTTTCCATTCTTCTCCTGATTTTCTTTAACACCATGGTGATAGTGATTGAACAAATAAAAAATGTTATTGTTTTGGTAAATTAGATTCCAAGATTTAATTACCAAAAACTAACGACTTAATGAACAAGTGGACCATTCTTTAAAATCAAGATTAACGTGAACATCTCTTGGCATATTATTCTATCTTTAGCCATTTTATTTGTTTTTGCATGTGTTAGTAATCTAATATATATCGATTATTATAGATTATAGATGAGGTAAAAAGAAGAAAGATTTGGCTAACTTGATATCGTTAAAATGCCTCAAGAACGGTGACAAGTTTATTTTGTAAACGTCACCAAAGAAACTTTGATCGATTGGTTTTGATTTGAGATTAAGATAAGATGACAATGATTTGGGTAACTTGAGATGGGAAGATTAGATTAGAAGGGAAGAGGGGGTGGGATCATAGGGACATAAGTAATAAGTAATTGTTTGGTTCTTTGAATTTAAGATGATGTTGAATATGAGGATTTAAAGGTACTTCTAGTAATGGAATGAAAGGGAAATAAGGTTGACTATTTAAAGTAAGGTATAATTAAAAGTGGGGTCTTTTCTATGCTTTGATGTTGTATCAAGCAAAATTAAAGAAAAATTCCTATAAATTATGTTGAAAACAGGAAATCTTGCCTTCAATTCAAGAAATACTAATGTGTGAAATGAGTCGATTGGACGTGTTATTATACAGAAGAAACTTGTGGCCCGTCACTTCTAATAAATACTTTTAATCAATAAAAATGTATAGAGTAACAAAACAATTATAAAATAAAATTTCCATTTAAAATAAAACTTTAATAAGTAGGTAGATTTAATCAATATTTTACTAATCAATCAATAAGAGTGTTTAAAGTAACCATATTAATTTCAATAAAATTATATTTATAATGGTAAAAATAAAACTTCAATATAAATCGACATAAAATCTACGTACCATTAAATTTTAATAAATTTTTTTAGTTAGCAGTGTAAGTTTTTCTTAGCTAAATAAAAAAGAAAAAAAAAATCAAAACCGATTTATATATCAGTGCAAAGCATATATATTATATCGCGTTTTAAACATCTGTTCTGCATAATTCTGTTATGTTGACAATAAAACGTATAATTAAAGAAAAATTCTAACAAAATTTCATATACATAATATATTCAATAATTTTTTTTATACTATATATATATATATATATATGCAATTTAATTTTAATTTGAATACTTTTAAGGTCAAAACTATTCTAAAGTATTTAACTAGTAAAGTGTATGCATAAGCTTTGGAATTCTCATCATTGATCAGTGGTCCAGCGGCCCAACCGAACCCACAGCAGCTGATACGGGCTAGGAAATCAGGCTACCAAATCTATTCCGACCCGTTAAACCCAAACACAAACACAAACCATAACCCGACCCCAGCTCCGTTTCGTTCACCTCCAGCTTCAACTGCCGACGATCCAAAAATCAACTACCAAATCACCATCTAATTTTCATCACTCAAATATGTCAGGTCTACTAGCATGGGCGGCAGATGTAGTACGAACAGGTGGCGGTTCAACCAGCGATGATGAAGAAGAAGACTCCGATTCAATCCCGTTAATATTCAATCCTGAACAAGAAAAATACGCTCGTGAGTTAAACCTAAAAGTTGCGTCGTTGAAACGGTCCGTACAAGACTTACGTCAGCGAATACCACCGCCTGATATCTCGCAACGGCTTCCTGATCTGCACGCACATTCTCTAGCCTCAAATGCTGCCCTAGCTCTTCAATTAAACTCTCATTCTTCTACTAAAGAACAGGTAGGTTACGGATCGTATGTTGGTTTTATTAATTTTATTAAATGCAGTTGCTTAATTGTGAATTTATGCTTATTTGTTAGATATAGAGTTCGAGTTTGAGTGAATCTAGTTTGAATTTTAACTAAATTAGCATCACTGTAATTTTATTTTATAACTATATCAATGTGATGTGATTATATAACTATATGACTGTGGATAATATGACTATATGTTTGAGATGATTGTATCACTATATGTTTGAGATGATTATATAACTATATCAGCGTCTGCAGTAATTACGTTCCTCGCTGATTGAAGATCTGCGATTTGGTGATTACTGATTGAAAACCTGCTTAGATGTTTGTTACACTTACTTTAATGTGTTAGTAGCAGATTCCGAATTCTTTAATCTGTTTCATAAAGTAGATCAATGATTTGAGAATTACGGTTTAATACTGTTCAAATACTTGTAATACTAAATCAGTGGACTAAACATGTTAGTTGCAGATTTCATATTTTGAAATACGTCTATAGTACATTTAAAGTGATTTATCAATTTAATTTGAGTTTCTTGTATGATGGAGTGAAGATAGCTTAGATCTGCATATGAATTGGACATAACAAACAACTTGATAGCTTATATATGTGACGATTAGGAATGTCATCTCTTGGCAGGCACAACTGAGAGAAGTTACGTTGCACGAAGAAAATGCTGCATTTGAAAAGGCTATATCAGAATGTGAGGGTAAGATACAAGAGAAGTTGCGAGAAGCTGATCAACTTCATGCTAGGCTCGAGGTAAGAGCTTGATTTATTTATTTATCTTTTCTTTTCCTTTGTAATTTACTTTACAAAGGGGGTGAAATGATTCGAACTTTTTATGGAGGAACAGTTTAAGTTTTGTAAAGGGCTTTTGGTTCGTTTTTTAATTATGGGGAAAGTTGTGGGTGACTGCTATTCCATACGAATTACTTTAAGAGGAGGAAGATGATGATTGCTTAGTCGCCTGAGTTATTAGAAATAAATGCATGCATGCCTTTCCTTGTTCCTAGACAAAGTGGCAAACATTAAGAGCATGATATGAACATTGAAAGGACACTGTATTATTTTCCTCAGCACGATGCTGCCAGTAGTGTTCTTTATCTTAGTTTATTCTGCCTGCGTATAAGATTTCTTAGTTGAACTTATCATGAACTATGATATTCTTAACTGGTTGAATATGTTTATATTTACATATTTCATTGCAGGAAATGGATGCAACTCCAAGAACCGAGCTGCAAAGTGAACAGTCTGTACCAGATGGCAACGAATCGGGAGATGATTTTTCATCTAAATCAAAAGCCGATTGTTTAGAACATACATCAGCCCAAGTTTCTTCGTTGAAGGAGAGTTTAGAGAACAAGAAAAAGGAACTGGTATGTTTGAAATATTTTTACTTCCGCATTTCTTATTTAATGACTTATTTCTTTGGTCACTTCATTTTTGATTTCATGTCAATATTCTAAACTTTTTGTATATTGCAGGCTTCTATGGAAGAGATTGTTCGGAACTTAGAGAGACAATGGTCTAAGGTTCAAGAAGATTTGCTAAAGCAGCCTTCTCCAGGTATCTTGCATAATAATTTCTATATATTATTTTATGTTCATTAGTATGCTATAGTGTGATATATTCTTCATATTTATGACTTCTGCAAGTCTGTCAAATATAATAGTTGCAAAAATTACGAAAAGTGATATCCGAAAATGGAAACTATTCATAGCTTATGTTATGTCTACACTCGTGAACCTCTATATGGCAATAATCAAATTATACGTAAGCATTCATTATCTTTTTATTAATAATGTTGCTTTGGCTTCTATCCTCTTTTGCATATACTAGATTAGGAGTATAGTTTATAATGTTCTTTAGCTCAAGGTATTGGAACAATCAATGTAGCTAAGGTTCATATTAGATGAAGATATGGATAGATGGAACAAGAATATGAAGTTTGAACGATTTCTGTACGTGAAAACTTAGAGGGGGACTGTATAGGTCTTTGTATCCTTTTGTGATTCTTGTTGTTTTCTCATTGGTGGAAATTGAAATACAGTATCACAAAATAGAAAACACTTTACATATAAAAAATGAGACTACCCTGTAGCTCTTTATAATTCTGCATTATAAAGAAACATTGGTAGAGACCGGAATTTGATTCATGATAGAATTCTCTCACTAAACATTCAATATGCTAAAGCTACATAAACATCTAAGGAAAAGTCTATCAACATGATCATTTTAATCACTATCAAAGGATACAAAAAGCATGTTAAACTAATTCAAATTGTACTTAGAATGAGCGTTAATTGTGAAAACATATTCTTTGAATTGTATGACAAAACCTTTAGAATTTTTTTAAAAGGATAGACCAAAGGCCCGTTTATTTGATGCTTAATGGACTTAATTGGCTGGAGGGCTCATTCTCTCAACATATTTATGTGTTTACTAGGACTTAATCATTGAACCTAACTGACCAAAGGGCTTATTCGCTGACCCTCAAAAGCCTTGTACAATTGTACTCCCCATTCAGCAATCATTTTTCCAAGATTACCCTGAGCAATCCACGAGAACCATGAGCAAATTTTCTCGTTATTGAAAAACTGGCTATTGCCAATAAATAGACCATTTTAGATACCCATGTTTGACTCTGGCATTACTGATTGCTTCTTGTCACATCTGTTTTTTCTTTACGCTTTTCCCGTATTTTTTTTTGTCACAAGTTCTTTGCGGACTTGGTTTTCCTAAATAGTTCTCAAAACAATATTTTTTTCTCAATCAAGTGTGGCATTTAGCGACCTACAACCATTCGGGATCACTTGAACTTACTTTAAATATTATAGTGGCCGTGGTCTTTCAGATTTATTTGACTGAAAGCTTTTCCTTGTGTGTTGTCTTTTTGTCATTTTTACTGGTGTCCAATCAGCTTTAACTCGTTGTTGTAAACTTTTTATCACTCAAATAAATAATCTAATTGTCACAAGCAATCTCAATAGACAAAAAGGGCTGGTACGCCAATCATTATAATTGACGGTGTCTAATTTAAAAATGGATAAAATCGAAACCAACATTTACACCAACAATTTCGCTAGTCCAGAGTATCTTTTATTATTTTGTTACTTGGAATTGTACACCAACATTTAACTGGCATGCTTTTTGATATGACACCAGAGAGTTCCAAAAGAATTGTAAACTTGTTTTAAATTTTCTACAGACACAATGTGTATCATACACAATTTCTCTTAAGATAGGCCATACCAATCAGCTTTCTGCTTTCATATTACTCCCACTGCGAAATGGAATTATGAAGCTGAACACTCTTTAGTAGGAGTGTTGGACTATTAATTATGTATCTTAATTGTTCTCAACAAAGACAAAACAGAGACGTCTTAAAAAACAAAAATTGATTTAACTAATATTTAATAGTGAATGTTACATACACATATATATTCCTTATAATTAACCTAAAAAGGAAGCTATCGTGTTTTTTAAGAGAGGTGTGGTGTAGGTATATATTTGCATGCGTTTGTTATGGAAAATAAGGCATCATGGTTTACTATCTTGTGTTAATATGATTCATATATATTTTTGCAGCTCAGCGGGAGAAGAAGTTGGATAAACAGCTTCACAGCCTAATGGAGCAATTAGCTGCGAAGCAGGTACATTATGTTACTAGGCAATTATGAAATTTATGCTATAATCTTTGCAATTATTAGTAGATTTATTTTAATTTGCTATTCTCTGTGATACTAGGATCAAGCAGAAGGTCTGATGGGTGAAATTCGTTTAAAGGAAATGGAACTAGATAGGCTAAATGGACTTTGGAGGAAAGTTGAGAGCAGCACTGCAGAGGCAAACGCTGCCCGAAATAGGTTTGGTAGAAGTAACTCTGATAAAGGACATCTTTCCTCTGATTACATTGTCGATCCTCATTACAAGTCCACAAATGGGCGCACAGAGTCCCTGCAGAGACAAATGCTCCTTAGGTCAACTTTTGTGCTCTATATTCTTATTCTGCATATATTGGTATTTATCAAGATCTCATTCTGAGGATTCACTATATGCATATTTAAACACAATGTAAATATATTTACGTCGAGCTTTCTTTATATCAATATGACATTCCATGATGACCGGTGTTCCCAAATTTTAACCAATTCTTGTTACTTTACTTTTTTCCTTCTGTTTTTCTTGCTTCATGAACAGTGTATGTCGTAGTATTTTATTCAGATTATATTGCTACATGAGATACATTTTTGTTTGTTTTTTGGTGGTCATAAAATTAAATTGCTCAGGTCAAATGTGAGTCTCCATCTGCATCCAATTTATATTCAAATAATTGGATTAATGCTTTGATATTGGTATTTTGGGGTATCTGTTGTTCCTACTTGTGTTGAGGCATATTTCTTTAAAACTATTGATCACGGTATGCATCTGGCCACAAGCCCTGTGTAGGTGTATCCTGTGAGTCCTACATCTTTTTGAAAACTATATTTAGTAGTATAATCATCATTAGTAAATGAGGTTACTCCATTTTAGTGGGGTAGTATTAGAGCAATAATTAGTTGCAAACGATGTCTTTGCACATAAGCTGCAGTCTTATTTTCTACTGCATACCCGTAGTTACTAATGAATTACATATTTGTCGCGAACACCGTCCGGATATATTTGCTATTTCATACCATTTGTTTCAAAATGATATAATATCAGCTGCAATTGACATGTAGGATTATTACTCACATAAAGATACAAAACCCATACTACACCACAGTGACAGATACTGTCTACACTTGAGTTGCCCTTCAATTATATGTAACACCCATGTTCTAGCCAACAATTTTAACACAATGCACATCGCTAATTACTATTTATGTCACATGCATAATGTCCATGTGGTGTTGTAATTTTTTAGTGTTATAGATGACAGAACTACCAGTTAGAGAATTGAAAATGACATGGAAAAAGAGGACTAGCCAACAAAAACTGGTGACTGGTAACCAAATTGTTTGTCAGTTGTTTATTTTTATTGCATGCATATGTTACTTTCCCAGCGAGATGACCATCCACGTGTAAATATAACTAGCATAACACCCGTGTAATGGTGGTGTAAGAATGATAAAAAGATAATAGTCTATGTATGTTTTAACATTATTATATGTGTTTAATGTTGATTATATACGGAGTAATTAATTACACAGGGTAATAGTGATAAATTGAATTTATATATAGTAAACTAGGCTTTGAGCCCGTGAGATGCACGACCATTTATAAAATACAATTAATTATTGTCACCATGTGAATGACAAAAGTAACAACCATTAATTGCAAAATTATATTAAGTTTTGATACATTTGTTGAGCCCTTGTGATTCACGGTAATTAAAAAAAATAAAATTAATCATATGTTTTTTAAGTTTTCAATTGTATTAGTATTGTTAAAAATTTATTATTGAAACTCAACAGTATCGTATACCAAAATGTACAGAAAATAATCAATTTTATATATTTAATTAAAACTAATTTCCTTAAACTTGGTAGTTGATGATGATAATATTAGATCATTGCAAATTGCAATGTATGAAATATCAGTAAGAACATGAATTTATTTTTTATGTAGGAAAAAATCATTATTTATTAAATTTAATGCATAAATTTAAAAAGCTATTATAATAAAATTGAATTAGAAACCTTCACAAAATAGAAGGAAGTAGTTTGTTATAAATTCAAAGTTTTGAAAATTTTAAGAAAGTGTTAGAAGTTATGAAGATTTTTAAGGAAAAATTAATTTGATGATGTGACATAATTAGATGAGTTTTAGGAAAAGGTAAAAAGATGATGTGACATGGTTAAAAGACAAAGAAAAATCTTTGTTTTATATATATAAATAGATAGTTAATTGGCATAATAGATTATTGTAGGGATAATATTGTCATTTTTCCTGGTTGAGTCTATTTTCAAGACAATATAGAATGCTTTATAGATAGCAGAGGTAGAGATACAGATGTATAATATGAGATGAGCAGTAGACCTTCAAAATGAAAGATACTGTAAATGATCTCTAACAGTAAATAAAGTAAGTGTTAGGTTGTTAGGTCATCCAAGTGTCTGCTTTTCATTTGAATTTGTCTTTTATACGCTTATAATAATATAATAACTAGGGATAGGGATGGAACTACAAGTAAACCAGTTATTAAGACCCTTGGCGTCTGAACGATGGTTAAGACAATAATGACACTAACAACTTTTTTGCTTATCCCTCTACAAAAATTTGCGCTACAGATTATCGCAAACGATTTCTGAGGTTCACAACCCTAACAATGTTCATATAAAGTTGTATATATGTTTTCAGATCGACTATTAAACGTTCATTAAAGGCATTACAAAAGTCTATAAAAATAACAAAAATCAATAACAATTTCCCCCTTCACTTGGGGTTCATCTTAACCTCTAACATGTGACTTCTCTTCTGCTGATCTTAAACCTTCCATCTTTAACGTATGAAGCAAGAAATCATTCCATGTATCAATAGGCCCAGGTAAACACCAATGTACACAATCACTATACAAAGTTACATTTGCATTGGGCAAATGTCCATATCTACTTGGGTGTCCATCTGGCCTTAGTAACATGGCTTGTGTTGTATCCAAAAGCCTATATTTTAAACCCCTTTTCTTTCCCATCTTTTCTCCCCTTCTAAACTCCTCAATTTGTGTCATGTACAACTCCAAGTTAAGACCCTTCAATGCTATCTCATTGTTTTTATATGGTTTTTTCCTCAAACAATTTCCACCGGTATTCCATTCTCCACCCTCAAAATGATTTGGAGCAAAAGTTCGTAAAATCGTTATACCTTTAAAGTTTTCTCTACTGTTGATTGCATTAAATGCAGTTCTTATCGCTTGTTTGTATCCAAATGTCATAGAGTAATGAGTGACGTTCTCTAATCCACAAAATCTACAACCAACGACCTGACGATCAATGTAATACACCATAGGCCGCCAAAACCAATGACCTAAGTTGATGATCAAATAATCGAAATCGTCGATTTGGGTGGTCCATTTCTCGTTGAACTCATCTAGGTAGACGTTGAAGAGGCCGTTGTGGGTTGGCCCATCAAACCCGGCATCTTCGGATTCTACCAAAAATGGTGACCAAAATGTGGCGAGAGTGAAGTTGTAGGAGACATAGTACCAATGTTTGAAGTTCTCGTCTTTTGTCTTCGATTTATCTATAGGGTACTCGACCTGAAAATTTCAGAATGTCAAAAATACTCAACAGTGTTTCATTTATCTAACTTTTTTTTAATAAAGTAATCGGATCACTTCTCGACTGCTAGATCAAATGCAATACAAAACGTGAGATCGGTAGAATAGCCTATGTAATTCAGGTATGTAATTGTATTGGTTGTTTCAAAGCAAGCAACTTTATTAAGATAAATGTGATAAGCTGTCTCATTTTAATTGCGTACATTATTACTTTAAAAAAAATATATATTGTCTATTTGAAACAATAACTATAAAAAAAATTAAATTTTCCATTTTATTTCATTTATTGATCTCAAACTTTTATTTCTTAGCTATTTTTAATCCAGTTTGTCTTGAATATAACTGAAAAAGTAAAATATCATTTTTCTAATATAAATATAAATATAGAGATACTAATCAAATCAATAAACTACATAAAAAATAAAAAATGAATAATGTGGAAGAACTTACTCTAGATAACAAGCAAATCAAGGATTGCATTTGGTTTCTGCCCACAGAATCACCCACAAAAGCCAAAGATTTATCTCTTACAATTTCCAAAAACTGATACGGGTTGAAAATGGGTAAATCACACCCATCGGGTTTCCATCTCCACTTCATAAAATCTGAATCGGGCCGTCCATATTTTTGACAGTTTTGATGTTCATGTATTGCCCAACATGTCATATTATCATAATATGGAGCATCCGGATTAGGGATCCATTCACCGGAAAACACATCACATTTATGATGCTTTTCATTTGTGAATGGATTTATGTTTAAAGGGAGATAAAGTGGTAGAAGAGTAAGGATGATGAGTGTTGAGGTTACAAGTATTAGGGTTTTGGATGTGCTTCTAAGACTTGTACCTTGATGGCGGTGGTGGTTGTTGTTCCCATTTTGAATCTCACCTGCTGCAGTCACCTTCATTAACAGAGAAAGAGAGAGATACAAGGCCGTAGTGGATTTGTTTTTATTTTGTTTAGTTTAATTATTAGTTCTTTGTATAAAATAATCACATATGTTATTAGAATAATATATTCGTTTATATTATTATTATTATTATTAGACTATAATAATAAGGTTGATTATAGGAACATACAATTCATTTTAGTAATAAGAATAAACAATGTAGTATTTTATTTAATAATCACTATATAAGGATACACAAAATATGCTAATGTAATTAAAATCGTACTCAGGAATGAGTGTTAATTTGTGAAAATATAGTCTTTGAATTAAATATATTTTAGTCAGATGTTCTGTGCAGACTTAGTTTTCAAAAAACAGTTCCTAAACGATTTTTATTTTCTCATTTGAGATTCGGGATCACTTGAACTTACTTTGAATTTTTAACGTGGCTGTGATCGTCCAGACTCCTTCGACTAATTTTTTTTCTTCATGTGTTGTCTTTTTGTACACCTACTCACTGGTGTCAAATCTCGAGCTCCTACTCCTTTTGTGAACTATATTTCTCTCAAGCAAATAATCTAGTCAAGTAATCGTCACAAGCAATCTCATGAGACAAAAGGGGTTGGTTCGTCAATCATTATAATTGACGGTGTCTTATGTGAAGTTGAAAATATCAGCTCAATTAGTAACCGGCATGCACTTTTATACGATACTAAAATCTTGTTTTAAATGGTCTAAAGTATACTCAATGAAGATCCTTAACAATTTCTTTTAAGATAGGGCATATGAATCAGCTTTCTTTGTATATTTACCCCCGGCTCACTGCCAAATGCAGTCATGAAGCTTAACACTCTTTAGTGTGAGTGTTGGACTACAAATTATGTATCTGAAAATATTCTCAACAAAAAGAAAACAGAGACATCTTAAAGTAGTAGCTGTCGTAGCAGCAACAGCAGGTAAAAATAAGGCATGATGATTTACTAGTTACTATGCTGTGTGAATATTGATTTATAATTTTTTTTGCAGCTCAGCGGGAGAACATGTTCGATAAACAATTTCACAGTCTGAGCAATTAGCTATAAAGCAGGTACCACCATGATACAATGCACTTCCAACATTTATGTTTTTTCCTGTACAATTATTAGTAGATTTATTTTAATTTGCAATTCTGAGTGATACAAGTCTCAAGCAGCAGGTCCGATGGCTGAATTTCGTTCAAATGAAATGGAACTAGATAGGCTAAATGGACTATGGAGGAAAGTTGAGACAAGCACTGCTGAGGCAAATGCTGTGCGAAATAGGTTTGCAAGAAGTAACTCTGATAAAGGACATCTTTCTTCTGATTACATTGTCGATCCTCGTTACAAGCCCACAAATGGGCGCACAGAGGCCCTGCAGAGACAAATGCTGCTTAGGTCAGCTTTTGTGCTCTATATTCTTATTCTGCATATACTGGTATTTATCAAGATTTCATTATGAAGATTTCCTATATGCATATTCAAACACCAATGTAAATGTTTTTACATCTATTGTTTTAGCTTTCTTTATCTCAATATGTCATTCCTGATGAACAGTGTTCCCAAATTTTAATCAATTCTCTGTGTTTCTTTTTTCCTTGTGTTTTTCTGCTTCATGGACACAAGCCCTATGTAGTTGGATGCTGCAAGTCCTACATCTGTTTCAAAAACTGTTTATCTTTTCAGACACCTCGCTCACTATCACTAACTAATGTCCCATTATTAGTATAATCATTATATCATTTGTAAATGATTTTACTCCATTTATGAGTGAGGTAGTATTAAAACAATCATTATTGCCAACATGGTCTAGGCACATTACACACATAAGCTGCAGTCTTATTGTTTACTGATTACAATAGTTTCAAATGAATTACATATTTATTCCCATCAACCATCATCAAGATAGCCTAGTTGTAAGGCCTCTAGATGTCCTCACAAAAGGTCTCAGGTTCGAACCCCACTAGGTAAATATTGTGGGGGTGGCTAGGGAAAGGGCCGGAAACGATCCAAGGGATACCCCGGTTAGGCTGAACAGGAAAAAGAGTTACATATTAGAACAGGAAAAAGACTTGCATCCCCAGTAACCTGAACAGGAAAAAGAATATTCTCCGTTTACATTTATTGACATCATCTAGATAACACACATAAGGTGCGCCATAATTTACTGTTTCATACCATCAGTTAAAAATGAGTTACATATTAGTTGTTATAGACATGTAGGCTAGCTTATTACTCACATAAAGATACAAAAACCCATCCACCACATTGACAGATACTGTAAGTACTTAAATCGTCCTTCAATTATATGTAATAGCCATGTTCTGGCTCATTATACTAAAGGTAGATAGTCCCCATCAAGACATGAACTAGAATGAAGATATATATAATGACATATGAGGTCCGAAACGATCTGATCTGGAGAAGAGGACAATCAATAGGCAATAACTGTTCATTTCACATGTATAATGTGCATGTGATGTTTTAATATCTTAGAATGTTATTGATGACAGAAGTACCAGTTATTTTGTTCTTTTACCAGTTGGGAAACACCATCAAGATACAACTTGTTATTTACTCTTGCAGACATAGATTTGGCCTATTAATTAGGAGGGTTTTTTTTCTTCTTCTTCTGATTAATTTAGTAATCTTCTAAAAAATTTCTCAATAGTCATATTCCAGCTCATATATATATTATTCATATATAAGGAGCAGCCAATCATGGCAAATAATGAATACATAATAAAGGTATTATAATATAGAGAAAATGACATGAAAGAAGAGGACTAGCCAACAAAAAATGGCTACTGGTGACCAAATAATCAGTTATTTGTTGCATGCATCTGTTACTTTCATACACTTATATAGCTGTGGGTTGGAAGTTGGAACCATAAGTGAACCAGTTAAAGAACTTTGGGTGATTATTAAATCATCGGAACGATGGTTAGGAGTACTTGACGGTCCTTAATATTAATGACGGCAATCCTTGTTTCGTATACTTTTATGGTCCCGAGACACTTTTTTGCTGGTCACTTTATAATATTTTGCGCTACAGTTATCCCAACCAATTCAAGATAAATGAACTTGTTATATTGAAGATTTTGGTTCGATCATAACACTCGTCATGTGTATACCATATATATGAAATAAATGATCAACTTCGATACATATTTTCAGAACCACAATGTTCATTAAACGCGTTACAAAAGCTATAAATATAACCAAAATCAATGAGAGTAAGAATAAATAGGAGTATAGGATGAACTACTACACTCAACAACAACGTCCCCCCTCTTTTTGGGGTTCATTTTAACCTTTTGGATGTGACTTCTCTTCTGCTGATCTTAAACCTTCCATCTTTAACGTATGAAGCAAGAAATCACTCCATGTGTCAATAGGCCCAGGTAAACACCAATGCACACAATCATTATATAAGGTCACATTCTCATTGGGCCAATGTCCATATCTACTTGGGTGTCCATCTGGCCTTAGTAACATGGCTTGTGTTGTATCCAAAAGCCTATACTTTAAACCCCTATTCTTACCCATCTTTTCTCCTCTTCTAAACTCCTCAATTTGTGTCATATATAACTCCAAATTAAGACCCTCTAATGTTATCTCATTGTTTTTAAATGGCTTCTGTCTCACACAATTCCCACCATTATTCCACTCTCCACCCTCAAAATGCATTGGAGCAAAGGTTCGTAAAATCGTTATACCTTTAAAGTTTTCTCTACTGTTGATTGCCCTGAACGCAGTTCTTATCGCCTTTCTGTATCCAAACGTCATAGGGTAATCAGTGACGTTCTCCAACTGACAATATCTGCAACCAACCACCTTACTGTTAACATAGTACAACGCAGGCCGCCAAAACCAATGGCCTGTGTTGATGATCAAATAATTGAAATCATCGATTTGAGTGGTCCATTTCTCATTGAACTCGTCTAGATATATGTTGAATAGGCCGGTATGGGTTGGCCCATCCGAACTAGCTTCTTCGGCTTTTACCAAAAATGGTGACCAAAATGTAGCTAAAGTGAAGTTGTAAGAGACATAATACCAATGTTTGAAGTTCTCGTCTTTTGTCTTTGATTTATCTATAGGGTACTCGACCTGAAAGCACAAAAAGGGAACAACGTTGTTATAACTTTTCTTACACTAGAAAGTTAAAACCATAGAAATTTAAAGGTTCTATAATAGTAGCATCGTGCCTTTCAAGAGAAATACCATTAATATTTTATTTATCTTCTTTTTCTTTTTTCTTTTTAATTTTAATAAATAATAAAGTAAAGATATGGAGAGTGAATGTGACGATAAACTATTCCCTTGGAATCCAATTTCAGTACATTTTTCATCACACGACAGTTAAAAAATTCATTTTCTTTATTACTTTCAATTTAGTAGAGAAATTTTGTTTTGCCCTTTAAAACTGTCGGTTTTAGATTGATTTAAAATAAAAGATTATATTATATTAATTATTATTATATTATAACTCTTATAAAGACGTTTGAGCTACTAACAAAAATAAGTAAACACGGAAATATGTTATTTATTACTCGTACATTAAAATAAATTTAAATCATTGTACCATTTATTCGATAAACAATCCACTACAGGTTAAACTTTGAAAATAGTCGAGTCCATGACTTCACGTTGCCAGCAAGATTATATTCCTTGAAAATTGTCACCAATTATATCATATTACATTAAATTTTGCCCGGATCTACAACCCGTTCTAAACTAATCATAAAATAATATGATAGTTGAAAAATATATATTTTATTATGATATCATTATGATTAACGATTAAATAAATTAATTAACTAGATCTTGTTAGAAAAAGATAACAAGATTATTCTAATAGAAATACTATTTATGAGGTTTAAATGATAAATGCAACAGTTGAGAAGGACTGACTACCACGATTAATTAAACTGATTCTTATATTTATTTTTTAATTTTAATTTAATAATCATAATCACAAAATTTAAAAGAGGCATAATAATAATTGGAAGAGAACAATAATGAAAAGACAAAGTTCCTAGCAAATAATTCTTATTCACGACTCTTTCTTTTTAGAAAAATTTGTACACTTTATTTATTCTACTTACTTTCCTCACCCAACACTCAACCGCAACACCAAAACACAAATAAAATAAAATTAATATTTAAATAAATAGCACAAATTAAATTTATGTAAATGACCAAATGTGTCAAACATCAAATTGCATAATTAGTAAAGTGTTATTATTATAATAAGGAAAATTGAGGCAAATTAATTAGTAGTTGTAGTTCAACAACCATGCGAGAGTCAAAACCACATTGATATAAGAGTTCATCATTTTCTTTTTATAGATAAAATGACAAATTGAAGGAAATAATTTAGGGTAAATTTTTGAAAGTCAACTACATTTTTCTTTTAGAAATAGGCAAATTTATTAAAACTATGTAAACATATACAATCATATATAAATGTATCATGCACATTAATTAGTCAGCTCCATTTTAAGGGAAAGAAGAGACAAACGATTCAAACTGTTAATTTTTGTTATTAGTGTCTCATATTCGCAACACTCATTTCACGTGCAGTATTCTTTTTAACGTGGATCGTTGATTACAGAAATTAACTGAAGTCATCTTTCACTCATTTATATCAAAATGCAGGTGTTTTTAATTTATAAGTTCATATTTGAATGCCAAATGATTAGTAGGAAACTTGGGGAGGAAAATTGATGATAAGAAAAATGAAAACAATTTGCTAGTCACATATTTCCACGTAAGAAAAGGGACCCCACCCATGTGCCATAATTGGCTCATAAGAGGGCATCTAAACTCGAAGATTATAATTACTAAACTAATTATGAGTTCATGTTTTCTTTGTCCATTCTCTGTTTGTCATTTTATCTATTTTCTATTTGTTTTTTAACATTTCTTTTAATAAAATAATAATAATAAAATGTATAGATACAGTAAAAAGAATAAACAATCAAATAAAAAAAACACCTAGAACTTTCGGACTTTGAAACTGCTTTTTCACAAATATATAACGTTCTAATAACTACTCTTTCAAAAATAAATCATAGTCAATACCCACCCGGCCTACTTTAAATTCACCTTCTATATATAGAAAAAAACTAATACAATATACAATAATATATATATATATATATATATATATATATATATATATATATATATATATATATGATATAATATAATATTAATTAATCATCAGGCATATAATATAAGAAAATATATGAGAGCTTAACAATATTCGAATTTATCCAACTTTTTCTCAAACATGCATCCCATAAATGTTATAACAATTTATTAAAATATTATATTAATTATTAATAATTAATAATTAATAATTATTGACAAATTGACGTACGCCATACAGACCCATTTATTTTGTCTCCAATTCGACCATTTAAAGCATTATCAAACAAAAATATACAAAATATAGCTTGAAAGATAAAAACACAATCAATCTTTAAATTCCACGTAAAATTAATTATCAAATCTTGAATATAAATGAATAAAGATGTAATATTTATGAAATAAATTATATTGAAAAAAAAACAAATTAAATGAATGATGGAGAAGAACTTACTCTAGATAACATGCAAATCAAGGATTGCATTTGGTTTCTGCCCACAGAATCACCCACAAAAGCCAAAGATTTATCTCTTACAATTTCCAAAAACTGATATGGGTTAAAAATGGGTAAATCACACCCATCGGGTTTCCATCTCCACTTCATGAAATCCGAATCGGGTCGTCCATATTTTTGACAGTTCTGATGTTCATGGATAGCCCAACATGTCATGTTATCATAATATGGAGCATCCGGATTAGGGATCCATTCACCCGAAAACACATCACATTTATGATGATTATCATTAATAGTAATGACTTCATCTTGAGGGTGGTACACCGGTGAGATTGTGGTGTCACTTGTGGTAGCATTTGTGGATGGATATTTGTGTAAAGGATAATAAAGAGGTACAACTGTGAGAATAATTAGTGTTAAAGTTACAAGTATTAAGGTTTTGGATGTGCTTCTAAGGGTTGTACCTTGATGGTGGTTGTTGTTCTTCCCATTTGGAAGCTCAGTTACCTTCATTGAGAGAAAGAGAGAGATGGTGAGAGGCAGAGGATGGGTACAAGTCCCAAAACAAAGGTGGTGGTGGGTTGTTTTTATTTTGATTATTTTAGCTATTTATATAAAAATAATCACTTATGTTATAAATATTATAATATATTATATTTATGTTATATATTATTAAATTATAATATTGTTGATTGTGGAGGACATGGTTCATGAAAAATATGTATAATCTCATCATCATCGTATTTAATGAATCTAAACTAAAGTAAATGTTATGTAAATTATATATAGTGATTTGAATATTATAAAGTCATTGTATTAAAAATAAAAAATATGATGTATAGTAGTAACTTATACATAAATATTGTACATATAAGATCTAATGATGTGCAAGTCAGCCCATTTTAGTAAATGATTGGTTAATTAACTAGTGTTAAACAAACAAAAAATTGCTTGGTAGAAATAAAAATATATAGAAACATAAGAGATGAGATCATTAGAGTACAAGAATTATTTAAAGTACGAGAGAACCAATGAGATTGTGACATGTGTATAAAAATTCATTTACCCAATCTTTTTTAAAATTAATTATATCACAAACGGCAAATCGAAAAATTATAAAAATTGCATCATAAAATTCAGCGTTTTCTCCTCTTCGATTAGACATCTCACAAGGTATACTTTCGACGAGTTTTTTTTCCATTTTTTTTGGTGGGTTTACAAATTACAAATACATGTGTTAACATGTTGCATTTAGGGTTTAGAGTTTAGAGTTTAGGGTTTTTACAAAATCCTAAACTCTAAACCCTAAACCCAAACCTTAAACCCGAAACTCTAAACGTTTTACAAAACTCTAAACCCTACATCCTACTAAAATCTAAACCCTAAACCCTGCTAAATTCTAAACCCTAAACCCTAAACTCTAACCCTAAATCAAATGTACAACCAAAAACTAACACATGTGTTAGTAATTTGTAAAACCCACCAAAAAAATGAAAAAAAAACTCGTCGAAAGTATACCTTGTGAATGTCTAATCGAAGAGGAGAAAACGCTGAATTTTATGGTGCAATTTTCATAATTTTTCGATTTGCCGTTTGTGAGATATTTAATTTTTAAGATCTTTGGGTAAATGAATTTTTGTTCATGTAATGCATTTTCGTTGGTACTTTCAATTTTTCAAAATATGTTGTACTCTAATGATCTTTTCTCAGAAACATAAATCTAGACTTAAAAATGTGTTTGATTGAAATGAAAATATAAACGGTGAATATGAAGATAGAATTAATGGATTATACGATGAACATAAAGAGAGAATTACACTCTCACTCATTGAATAAGTTTGGCCCTTAAATTTAAGTCTATTTAACAAAACTCCAAACAAAATTGTATACAGCGAAAATATATAGTAAATAAAACAACTCGAATAATGTCTTATGTTTATGGATAGTAACGACGGTATTAAAAAGTGGAAATATTTAATTTAGATTAGATGTCATTATGAAATTCTTGTACTTAATTAAGTTGGATTTGTCTTTATATTTACTGTCCACTCATCTTTTTGTGATACTCCAAAGTGAAGTGTTCATACGTGTATACTTCATAATCGATCCTAAAAATGTGACTCATCTGATAAAGTGAAAGTCGCCTAATTTGGGTTATCGATGTTTATGTCGAATCAATATTTGCTTTTACTCCGTATTAAGCAACCTTTCCTATTTAAACTATATTATTTTTTATGAAGAAAAACATTTGACGTATTATTATATTATTTCCTGATTTTGACTTAGAAATCATGAGTCGGCACGACTCAGATAGACCGATAGATGAATCGTAAGTCAAAGCAGTTTAAGAGTCAGGTACAAATCGTCGAAGTTTACCCACAACAACATATATAATAATAATGATGATGATAATGATAATTCCATCAGAAATAATATTAATATTAATAATAATAATTATCAAAATATAAAGAATAAATATTGTATAGGCTATTGGTAATTTTATTGACAATGTTAACAATAAATACAATGAGGATAATTATAAGAATACAACGAATACAATACAAGTAATAACACCAGTAAAATAATATAATGTTATATAATTAATAGTAAATAGTAATTAGTAATACTAAGATTAATACTATATGATATAATAATAATAATTAATTTAATTATTAATAATCTATCTTATTACTTAAAAGAAAAATCAAGAATTAGCAATGGCCATTAGATTAACTATCAACTTGACTAATCTCACCATTAATCTTGTTAATGACATCATTTTTCTCTAACCTCCTTAAAGGAAAGACTAATCTACCCTTAATGAAATAATTAAAAGAAATAACTAATCTACCCCTATTAATTATTTTACTAATTAAATGAAATAATTATTTACAGTTAAATTAAATACTAAAGTATTAAATAAATGAAATAATTATTTACAATTAAATTAAATTCTAATGTATTAATTTTAATTCCGCTATATCAATTTTCATAAAAATAAAAAAAATATCAATTCCTTTGCTTTTTGTCAAATCATGAGACATATACACTTTTTTTTTATATTTTTATAAATAACAAATATACTCTTTCCTTTTTGTGCTGACATTTCATATTTTTAGTGTATACCGACTAACCGTGTTTCTTGTCGCGTGAGAACTTGTTTTTTCCTAGAATAACAAATAGCCTATTACATTACCACAAAAAAAACTATGTTTCTTGTCGCGTGTGAACTTGTTTTTTTTATTGTAGAAATTACGACAACTTGCTCAGAATCGTGAATCTGCTAGAAATAGTCGTACGAGGAAAAATGTATGTTAATGATATTCATATTTCATAGAATCTACTAATTGACGGTTACCAAATTTAGTGCATATTCGTATTATTTTTTGGTGAAAATAGACTTTGATAGCAAGCTAGAAATTTGATAATTTTTTATAGGCATATGTACAACAGTTAGAAAATAGAAGCACTAAGCTTTCACAACTAGAGAACGCTGTCAATGATGCAGCTCGAAAACATGTTAACATTTCTATACCATGATATGAAGAATTAACCATTATGTTAATCAATGTATGTTATTGATTCTTATAGTTTTAACCGTTTAATAGTAAATTTGTTAAGGTGTTTCAATATCAATCCCAGATGATACCTCTCAGCCAAATACAGGTAATGCTATTTTTGCATGTATATGGTGTTATACTTATTTCAGTTTTTTTGGGGTTAGTATATGGAAATGCATCTAACTTGTGACTGATGTATATTGTGTGTATTAAAGCACAATTGACATCAAGCTCAAGTTTATTTCATTATTTTTAATATATTCTTCCTGTCATGTAGTTAAGATGCATTAAGTCTTTTGAAAAAACCTCCATACAATTTGAAAATTTGGCACCTTCATTTTCTTTACTATATTTGTAATCTAACAAAATTCCAAATTAATAGCTTACTAAAAACTCATTTTTACAATAATTTTTAGGTTATTTGGGATTTGTAGCAGAATATTCGCGCTGGTTAGATGATCAGGTCAAACATATTAGCAAAATAAAAACTGCAATTCAATCAAATACTACATACGTCGATCTGCGTAACATTGTGAAAAACGATGCATTACATTTCAATGACCTTTGTAGGATAAAGAGAACTGCATCTGACGTTGCTATTTTTCATATCATTTATGGAATGTGAACCTCACATGTGGAACGATGTTTGCAGTGGATTGGTGATTTTCGTTCATTTGGACTAATCAAGGTAATTTCAAGTATCAATGATTGAGATAATGTAACTACACAAATTATGTTGGTGCATATATTGTGAACTATTATCTCAATTTTTTAACACATTAACCTATTGTCAAATATAACATAACATATTTTATAGTACATAATAAAGTCTAAATAGCACTTTCTAATTTTGAGATATAATTTTGTGGTACACATTACAAATTTTTATATTATATTTGTGTTTATTTAAATTACAATTAAAATAAATTTGCCTGTTAAAATCCGCGAATCCCGCGAATCTTAATGTAATAGTAATAATAACAAAAGCTGCATGGATAAGTGATACGTTAGTAAATCCATTTACTATTAACTAAAATAGTTTTGATCGATGATCATTTAAATCTCATTAAAGTAATTAAGTTCAACATGAATTTCATGATCTTTGACTCTTTGTAATCATGAAATTCACACGTATAAGTGTTTAACTTTGTTACAATTATAAGCATAAAAAGGATAATAAAAGTCATTACGTTTTTTGCACTAACGTGATGTACAAACATAAACTTTGATCACCCCTAAAATTGTGAAGTTCAATTTGTCACACCCAACTTCTTCACACAAGGGGAAGTGTGAACGAATTAGTGTAACAAATTGATTTTCTACATTTGAATGTGTGAATAAATTTATATTTGTATACATTTTTAGGTATGATTTTTTTTAGAATTCTATGTAATGATATTAACGCTTATAAATATCATAAATTTATACATATTTATAAGTGCGAGAATTTAACAAAAAGTCTCAATTCAGACTTTTATCTAAAGTCAAATCTCAGTTTTAACAACTTTGCTTTTAACAAAGAGGCTAAGGTGGCTATTGTTTGGATTGTGACTTGCTTGTCAAAAGGGGCACTACTAGTGTTGTATAATTTTCATTGGAGCACACCTTTCGTTAGGAAGGGATCAGTTGCTAATACAAAATGCTTTTCACATACAAGTCCGATAGCGCGATAAGGCAGATACACTCCTCCGCCGGACATTCCAGTTCAAATGCTAGTGAGGTAGACAACCTCATCCATTTTGGTTAAAATGGCATAATTCTGTATAGTCAATTTATGTTCATTAATTACTAGTTACGCATTTATGCACCTTAAAATCCTTCTCTATATTAAATGGGAATGATTTTTATAAGGTTTTTTTAGTAAAATGTTTCTTGTAAAAATCATTTCCTATATTAAATGTACCGGTTTCTTGACCATCCAAGATTTTTTTTTCCGGGGAGTAGCAAGCTAGCATCCTAAGCATGTAGGAAGCCAACTTGATTAATACAAGATCTTATTCATTTCATTAATGTTTAATAAAAAAATTTCACATACATCCGATCCACATCCCACAAACAATATTGCAAATCATAAATAACAGAAAAAAAATATACACTTTCTCTCTCAAGATCCCAAATAGAGTATTAAAAAAGTTGTCTCAAAATTCACTAATTTGTTTAGTGATTTCAAGACAGAGTTATATGCTAATGGTATACGAGTAACAAATTTGAGACTTTGTAACCAAATTCAGTTTTTCTCCGGCTAGCTTGGTTTTCAATTTTATCATTTCGAAAGATGGTACAAGTTTTCATATATTGAATTTTCATTTGTTGATTTTATTAGATAGTGAACTTTTGATTTTTAGTGTGGTGGTGGAAGATATAAGTGGAAAGGAAAGGAGTATAGGTCATTCGAAGAATATAAAAGATTCGTCAGAAAAAAGTTCAGGTGACGGGAGGATCATTAGAGAAGATGATCAATAACAAAAGTGACATTTTAAGGGTAAGTAGGTCATCGATTACACTAATTGTGAGTTTAGGAGTCAAGTACAATGTATATAAACTATCAAAAGTGGATAAATATAGAAATTCTACCATAGTTAGATAAATTTCAGAAACTAACCCCTTAGATTTTAAGTTTACCTTTGCCGTTTGCCAATAGCGCTAGCGTTCTGGATTTGTGCATCCAAGGGGTACATGAACATGAAAATGAACATGACAAGACAAGAGACATGAACATGATGGTCAAACAATATATTCTCGCTACTAACAAAATGTTAAAATTCCGACATCTCTTTGAAGAAAATTTCGTTGTAAATTTTAACTGATTACTATATAATTTATTTATTTTTTCTTTTTTTTTTGTGAGCATACATTTCTTGTAATGATTTATTATTGATCGATGATTCATGCTTGAATTGTTAGTATTAATTATACTCAAATATATATACTCGTGAGTGTTTGAAATTACATTTTGAATAGATTATTTAATTATTACGTTCACAAAATACAAGTAATTAGAAAAAAAGTATTTGACAAAAAAATGATTATCTGTGTTTTGCTAGAGGGAGAAGGTAGTTTTGAAAAAATAGGTTAGGCACTTACTTTTTCATATGTTGTTTTGTAAATGTAAATCTGTTTTGAAAATGCAATCCCAAAATACCCTCTCGGCATATGTACTTATTTTAGTAGACAATTCACATATTTTAAATTATTTCAATTAGATTAGATTAGATTAGATACTTAATATTGATAATTTAATTTCCTTTCATAACCCATAAACTTGAGCCCAATCATATGGCTCACTATGATTTATTGGGCCTAAAGGACGCTACCTATGTTATCTTTAAGACTTTAAATGCCACATCTAATCGGCAACACTTAAACCTTAAAACTTTCGAATTCACGAAAGCGTCTTTTAAGAGTTTACTCGTCATTTTATTTGTCTACTTCTATATTTTGCTTATATGTCCTATTGCTTATATTTTACGAAAAGGGTGATGATTTATAACCCACTAAAAATTCTCCGTACACCACTAACTGTATTTACATTGTTGTACTGTACAACATCATAAAACACAATAGTGTAAGAAATTTTTTTAGTGGTGTACAAATAAATCCCCTCTTGAAAAGTTTGACTACCCAACCCTTTAAACCCTTTATACTGTCCCGACTGCAACCCGTTTGACCTTGAATAACTTGCAGGTAGGTCAACATGCCCATTTTGGGGTAAAGTATTTTTGACACGATTAAATATCCAAGACGTGTTTGGGTTGAACGGTCTATAAAGCCACACAAACCCAATAGCTATCCATAGCTTATATGACCATACGAGAGTAGGGTCCAAATTAACCATATCTAAAAGAGGCCCACTAAATGCGTTTTTTCTGTTCATATCTTCTGATAAAAACAGATTCCAAATTATTTTCATTACACAAACACAATTCTAAAACATTGGATCTTTGCTTCGTAGGGTCACACAATTTTTTTGCTATTATCTTATTTTCTAAACCTTGATATTTACATCACTTGTGATGGGTCACTGATCCATAAGATTTATGTTGAGCGTTCCCGTCACATAAACCGGACAAATCAACTTTATTTGAGAAGATAGCTAGGTGTGACTTTAACGGAAAACTTTTTGTGCTTGTGGATTTTTAACTAGGGACATGCTTTAACAGCTTAAAAGCTCGCTGAAATATTCAAAATATGATATCATGATAGGGGAAGGTTCAAATAGGAACGCTTCTTATTGTGGGAACGGTATGAACGAATATTTTTATTTTTAATTTTAAGATTAACTAACGTTTTTGATTAAAAAGTTATATGAAATTTATTAGAATTTTATGCTCTTTAATATAAGATAAAAAAATTTTAAAACATGTGATACATATAATAAAAAATTTAGTGTGTATCACAGTATCACACATAAAAGCTATATGATACACAACTTTAATTTTTGTATCATATATTTTTTATTTTTTTAATCGATCCAATATTAAAGAGGATAAAATTTTAATAATTTTGGCATTATTTATTTTGCAAACAGTCTAGATATGTTGAAATTAAAAATGAAAAAGGGCGTTCCTATGATTCTTACAATAAGAAATGATTCTACAATAACTCTCTCCTACGATGATATTATAAAACATAATAATTGTAAGGCTCAAAAGTACAAACATAGTAGAAAAGGCTAATTCTACATTTCATGGTAAAGGTTCAATAATATGGAACATATTATGTTTAGAACAGGCTAAAACAATGCAATCTAGTGTTGAAATAACAATGTCAATTAAGTAAAATAATAATAAGACAAAATAAATAAATAAATAATAAATATAAGATAAGAAACAAATATAAAAAGGTCTCCTCACTCCATTCAATTCTCCCTCCATCTCTCTAACATACACACATACATAGGTATTCATTTTCCTAATTTTTTCTCCCCTCATTAACATTACATGTTTTTTCATATAGATACATACATATATATATATATAAAAGTTATTGATGAAATGTTCTGCAGGAGGTTTATGGCATATATGGTTTTAGAGAGATTGATGGTGTCACTACTAAAGACAAGATTCAAGTCTTTAAAGATATGGAAATTGGTGGATGAGTCTTACGACAAGATTGAAAAGAGCGATAGTATGAGAGTTGAAATACGAAGCAGGAAAGCACGAAGAAACTTTAAGAGTTGCCGATTCTCCCAAGTGCACCAAAGCCTACACGTTCTAATGTTGTGGTAATAGTTATAGTAATTTTACCCTTTTCTTAAGTTTCTCTAGAGATGTTGATCTAAATGACCAATTTCATCCTTAATTACTACTACGATCTTATAATGTAATACTAATAGTAACAATAATAGTAATATCGTGTTTTGATGTTATGATAGTATTAGCAGTTCACTAATTGGTTGTCTAAAATGTTAGATTTCATTTATCAATTTTCAACAAAGTAAATAATGGGGAAAAAATGAGGTTTTCATTGTTCTCGTTCGTGTTATTTAAAGATGACAATTGAATTTTTTTGCTACATGAATAATCATATATGTTAGAAAAGTGACTTAAACTCTTAGAGTTATTTTATAATTTGATGAATTAGATAACATACAATTGAAAATATGTTTTTTTTTCTTTAATTTAAGTTGGGTTATTGGATTAATATTATAATTTTGAGTTTGTATAGTATTCGGAAACAATTAGTTTGTGCTATAAATAATGATTAGTAATAAATAATTTTCGGAACTTTGGACCGTCGATAGTTGTTTTGCAAAAAAATTTTGAAAGACAAACTCACGCACACCTACCTACTACGAATATGTACAATTTTTTCCACGAATATATACATATGTCCACCACCGGACTTAAAATTCACAACTTTAAGGTTGAAGGGTCCTCACGATACCGCTAGATCAATAGTCATTTGATAATTGTTTTGCAATTAGAAAGCTTCAGCTTCGAATACAACAATATATTATATATATTACGAATTAAAAAAATAAACATAGATCAAAGATTGTTTTGGAGCTTTTGGTAGTTAATTAGGTATTTTTGTCATGATCGAGTCTAGCGAGTAGTGACTGTTTTTCAACATTTTAGTAACGGTACATGTGATCAGAACATGTGTTATACGTGTGGCGGGTATAAATAATAATAATTAAATAAACTAATGATAAAGTGTATTATCGTGTGCTAACCACGTGCATTATCTTCTTTACGGAAGCTTTAGTTTTAGATCAAGTAAAAGAAGATATAAAATTTACAATTTTATTTAATTTGTTACTTTTGACATTTGCAAAATATTTTCATAACAAAGTTTCTCTGGCCCGCGTGTTGCTGCGAAAATTTTGAAAACTACAAATTAATTCTAATGACTTTGAATTCACTCAGAAACTTAAATCCCAAGACCTGTTTTTCAATCATCCAACATGCTTGAATTGAATTGTTTTCTTCCTATACTTAAATGAACCAATCTAAAACTAATTCACTTTCCTTGAAAGTAAAAAAGTGATAGTAGATGGTAATAAAAACCATGACGATGACGACAACAACAACAATGGAGTAATAAGAATCATAAATAAATGTACATAAGTAGGGTTAAACACTTTTTGAAGTGCAACATTAAAAACTAAACATATTTTGATCTGCTTATAATCATTTCTATAATTCATGATACCATCATTCTACTTGGTCTTCTATTACCAATTCAAGTGATCTTTGTAGAATCTCACTATATTAAATAACCCTTCTCTTTAGAAGAATACCACCCATAACTCTTACAATTGTAACACCCCGAAATTCGTTAAAATTGAAAGTTGTGTACTGTTATGCGACACAAGGGTTAGTGTCGCAGGTAGCGACACAAAGCCCAGTGCGACACAAGGCTTGTGTTGCAGTGCTGGGTCAAAAGGCGGTTAGTAAGGGTTAAAAGTGTAAAACAGAGGGGTTAAACCCCATTTTTCGTTCCAAAATTCTCCAGAAACAAATATACACTTCCAGAACCATTTAGGTGTGTGATTTCGAGAATTCTAGAGAGAGAAAGCAAGAAAAGGTTGAGTTTGCTAAAGATTTGATCTTTGAAAGTGTTCTTGTGTGTTTTGAAACCAATTCCAGGTAAGAGTTTGAGCTTATTACGTGCTTTATCATCTTCAGTAAATTTATTGGGTTAAAAGTGTGAATTTTACCCAGAAAATTGTTAAAATCGAAAGCTGCTGCTGTTCTGTTCATCATTGCGACACAAGGGTAGTGTCGCAGCTTGTGTCGCAATGATGGTGTCGCGAGTTAATACTGTTGCTTTAGCGACACAAAGATTTGTGTCGCTAGTTTCTACTATTGATTAGTACTGTTATTTTTGCGACACTAAGAGCTTGTGTCGCAGCTTGTGTCGCTAGTTTCTCCTGTTAATTGAATTGTTGATTTAGCGACACTAAGAGCTAGTGTCGCAGGTTGTGTCGCAAAAGTGTGTTGAGCGACACTAATCTGATGTCGCCAGAAGGTGTAGCGACACTAGAGGGTAGTGTCGCAGGATCATGCTCTATATTAACATCTGATGTTTTGCGAAAAACAATGTATATATTTTGTGAATTATGTGGTTATTACTTTATATTAATATATAAAGTGTTATATAAAAAAAAATGGGACGTTTCAAGGGACATCCGATAAAAATGGGACGTTAGAAGTTGGTATCAGAGCATTGGTTTAAGAGACTCGGGTATCCATCATTAGAGGTACTTGAACTTAGACCAAGAGATGAGTCTAATGAGCATGATGAGAATGTTGTGTACTATGAGTTAATATTTGAGTAGTTATTATAACTAATGAGATGTGATGATTTGTTGAACGTCAAGGTATTGTATGAATCTTATGTAATAACGATTACGTTTGGCCAACGTAATAATTATTATATGAACTCATATGATGTCATGACTGTTGTATGATGTGAAAGAGAGTTGTGAAAGATAGACTAATGTGTAATGAGAATTTTAGTCTAATTTGATGTGTTTGCTGATAAACCCTTTCAGTATAAGATGGAAGGGAAGAATTTTAATGAGCATAATACCGAGAGCTCTGGACAAGAGCATGTGATGAATTTATCGTCCATGACTACGGACGAGATGAAAGAGTTTATATCAGAAGAGGTTGCGTTGGCACAAGAGAAGTCTCTTCCGTATTTATTGGAAAGAATTACTGAGACTGTCAGAGATGTTCTGGCAGAAGAATTACAAAAGAGGAATATAGAGGAATCTGGAAAGAGTGACCAGATGAAAGAAGAGAAGAAGAAAGTGAGTTACAAAGATTTTGTGGCATGTAAACCTCCAGAGTATAAAGGAGAAACAGATCCGATCAAGTGTTATCGATGGATCTCTGAAGTGGAGGCAGCGTTTGCTATTTCTGAGTGTCCTGATAAATTGAAAGTAGTATATGGTGCCAGTTTATTGAAGGCACGAGCAAAAGAATGGTGGGACGTGCAACGCCAGAGCATGGGAGAGGAACGTGTTAATGACGTGTCCTGGAAAGAGTTTAAAGATATGTTTGTGATAGCCTATTCACCGGAAGCTGAGTTGACCAAGCTTCGTCGAGAATTCTTGTTTATGAAACAAACGACAGAGATTGTGAATGAGTTGACAGGTGTATTTCTTGATAGGGCCCGATTTTGCCCTGAATATACTGAGGATCCGAAGAGGTTGATGTATCATTTTCACGAAATATTATAGAAAGAAATTCGACAGTTTGTGGATCCAAGTCGTTGGAGTAAATTTGAAGAGTTTGTGAATGAGGCAAGAAGGAGAGAGATTGAGATAAATCGAGAGGATGATGGTTCCTCCAAAAGAAAGATTGAACCAGATGGAGGATCTTTTAAAAGATTCAGGCCCAACGAAAGTTTTAAGAAAGAAGATCGACGAGAAGTGCCTATGTGTCAGAAATGTCACAAGAAACATTTTGGGAATTGTGCAAGTGATAAGAGGTCGTGTTATCAGTGTGGACAAGAGGGCCACCTAAGCCGTGATTGTACAAAGACGGTACGAGTGTGTTTTAATTGCTATGAACCTGGGCATATAAAGAGTGAATGTCCGAGATTGAAGAGTTCAACAGGTTCTAGTGGGGTAAAGAAGAATGAGGAGAGAAGAGTTTCAGATTCATCAAGAGTGAAAAGTCGATCTTTTCAATTGACTGCGGATGAAGCGAAGAATGCTCCGGATGTTCTTACGGGTACTTTTCTTATTAACTCGTTACCCGCTTATGTATTATTTGATTCTGGAGCTTCTAAATCTTTTGTCTCTGAAAACTTTAGTAAGAGTTTTCAATTAATGTTAAGTGAGTTAGATACACCCTTAGATGTTGAGATAGCCGATAATCGTGTTATTTATGTGACCAAAGTCTATAGAGGGTGTCGAATAGAAATTAATGATGAATTAGTTATGATAAATCTTATACCAATGAGAATGGGTGAATTCGATGCCGTTCTGGGCATGGATTGGCTGAGTAAACATGATGCTGTTATTCGTTGTGAAAAGAAAATTATTCGCATCAAAGCTCCAAGTGGGGGAGTAATAGACATTTATGGAGAAAAACCTAGACAATCTTTGTCAATTTGTACTTATGCTCGTGCTAGAAGGCATTTGTCTCATGGATGTCAGGCATTTTTAGCCCATGTTGTTGATATGCAAAAGAATGTGATGAGTATTACAAATATTCCGGTAGTAAATGAGTTTCTTGATGTATTTCCGGAAGAGTTACCGGGTGTTCCGCCTGAAAGGCAAGTCGAGTTTCGAATTGAATTAATGTCGGGGGTTACTCCTGTTGCTAAAACTCCTTATAGACTTGCGCCGTCAGAAATGCAGGAAATGATGAAGCAAATACAAGAGTTGTTGGAGAAGGGGTTTATTCGTCCGAGTAGTTCACCGTGGGGAGCACCAGTATTATTTGTTAAAAAGAAGGATGGGAGCATGCGAATGTGTATTGATTATAGGGAGCTGAATAAGGTAACTGTTAAGAACCGTTACCCGTTGCCGAGAATTGATGATTTATTCGATAAGCTCCAGGGAGCTACTCATTTTTCAAAGATTGATTTACGATCTGGGTATCATCAGTTAAGAGTAAAAGAAGAGGATGTTCCCAAGACTGCTTTCCGAACACGTTATGGTCATTATGAGTTTGTGGTAATGCCATTCGGACTGACAAATGCTCCTGCCGCATTTATGGATTTGATGAACCGAGTTTGCCGGACATTCCTGGATAAATTCGTGATTGTGTTTATTGATGATATTTTAATTTACTCAAAAACGGGAGAGGAGCATGAAGTGCATCTAAGACAAATGTTGCAAGTATTGCGGAGAGAGAAATTATATGCTAAATTCTCAAAATGTGAATTTTGGCTTCAAGAAGTTCAATTTTTGGGGCATGTGATAAACCACGAGGGAATCAAGGTAGATCCTGCAAAAGTAGAAGCAGTGATGATGTGGAAACCTCCTAAGACTCCAACAGAGATTCGAAGTTTCTTGGGATTGGCAGGTTATTATCGGAGATTTATTCAAGATTTCTCTAAGATTGCAACTCCGCTTACAAGGCTTACATGTAAAAATGCCAAATTTGAATGGAATGAGGAACAGGATCGAGCCTTTAATATTTTGAAAGAGAAACTGAGTCGAGCACCTATACTAGTACTTCCTGAAGGGAATGATGATATGGTAGTATATTGTGACGCGTCTCGCGTGGGATTGGGTTGTGTGCTTATGCAAAGAGGAAAAGTAATAGCGTATGCCTCGAGACAGCTAAAAACACACGAAAAAGGATATCCTACTCATGACCTAGAATTGGCAGCGGTGGTGTTTGCATTGAAAATTTGGAGGCATTATCTTTATGGAGTAAAATGTATGATTTATACAGATCATAAGAGTTTGAAGTATTTCTTTGACCAACGAGATCTTAATATGAGGCAGAGGCCTTGGCTTTTTTTGGTAAAAGATTATGACTGTGAAATTTTGTACCATCCTGGAAAGGTGAATGTCGTAGCAGATGCTCTCAGTAGAAAGATTGTTGATTTCGTGTTGAAAGTAAAATCTTTTCAAATGATTGTGGTTACAGATTTAATTGAGCAAGTGAAAGAAGCTCAACAACATGTGTTACAGAGTAGTGATTTCCGAACAGAACGAATAAAAGGTCAAGAGCAAGACTTTGTCGATGATTCCCGTGGTTTAAAGACCCGTTATGGTAGAATTTGGGTGTCAAGTTCTGGGGAAATGAGAAAACTGTTACTTGATGAAGCTCATAAATCCAAGTATTCGATCCATCCCGGTGCCACGAAGATGTATCATGATTTGAAAAGAGATTATTGGTGGCCAGGTATGAAAAGAGAAATTGTCAAGTATGTGGAGAAATGTTTGACCTGTTCGCAGGTTAAAGCTGAGCATCAGAAACCCTATGGGAAGTTGAAGCCTTTAGATATTCCAGTGTGGAAATGGGAACATATTACAATGGATCTTATTACGAAATTGCCAAAAACGTCAAAGCATCATGATGCCATCTGGGTAATAGTGGATCGATTGACTAAGAGTGCTTTATTTTTGCCGATAAGAGAAGTTTATTCTTCAGAAGTTATGGCTGATTTGTATGTGAAAGAAGTGGTGGCGAGACATGGTGTGCCAGTATCTATTGTCTCTGATAGGGATAGTAGATTTACATCTAGATTTTGGGCAAAGTTTCAAGAGGAGATGGGTACACGTCTTAATCTGAGTACAGCGTATCACCCACAAACAGATGGTCAGAGTGAGCGGACGATTCAAACATTAGAGGATATGTTGAGGTCATGTGTTATTGATTTTGGAGGAAATTAGGATGTGTATTTGTCGTTGGTTGAATTTTCTTACAATAACAGTTATCACTCCAGTATTGGAATGCCACCATACGAAATGCTTTATGTAAGAAAGTGTAGAACTCCAATCTGTTGGGATGAAATTGGGCAACGTGAAGTGGCCAGTACCGATGTTGTGCTGAGAACTACTGAACAGATAGATCAAATCCGAGCCCGTTTAAAAGCTGCGCAAGATAGACAAAAATCGTATGCAGATAAGAGAAGGCGTCCAATAGAGTTCAATGAAGGAGATTATGTTATGTTAAAAGTATCTCCGTGGAAAGGTATTATTCGATTTAGAAAGCGTGAGAAGTTGAGTCCTCGTTTTATTGGACCCTTTAAAATCTCAGCAAGAGTAGGTGAAGTGGCGTATCGTTTAGAATTGCCGGATGAATTGACAAATATTCATAATACTTTCCATGTGTCATATTTGAGGAAGTGTTTAGCTGATGAGACAGCTTACATTCCAATGGATGAAATTAAGATAGATGATAAATTGAACTATATTGAAGAACCAATTGAGATATTGGACGAGAAAATAAAGAAGTTAAGAAATAAAGAAATCCGAATGTTTAAAGTCCAGTGGAAGCATCGAAAGGGATCAGAGTTTACATGGGAACCAGAGAATGAGGTTCACCGATATTATCCCTCGTTGTATCAGAGGTGGATTGTGAGGACACAATCCTGAGTAAGTGGGGGAGAGTTGTAACACCTCGAAATTCGTTAAAATTGAAAGTTGTGTACTGTTATGCGACACAAGGGTTAGTGTCGCAGGTAGCGACACAAAGCCCAGTGCGACACAAGGCTTGTGTCGCAGTGCTGGGTCAAAAGGCGGTTAGTAAGGGTTAAAAGTGTAAAACAGAGGGGTTAAACCCCATTTTTCGTTCCAAAATTCTCCAGAAACAAATATACACTTCCAAAACCATTTAGGTGTGTGATTTCGAGAATTCTAGAGAGAGAAAGCAAGAAAAGGTTGAGTTTGCTAAAGATTTGATCTTTGAAAGTGTTCTTGTGTGTTTTGAAACCAATTCCATGTAAGAGTTTGAGCTTATTACGTGCTTTATCATCTTCAGTAAATTTATTGGGTTAAAAGTGTGAATTTTACCCAGAAAATTGTTAAAATCGAAAGCTGCTGCTGTTCTGTTCATCATTGCGACACAAGGGTAGTGTCGCAGCTTGTGTCGCAATGATGGTGTCGCGAGTTAATACTGTTGCTTTAGCGACACAAAGATTTGTGTCGCTAGTTTCTACTGTTGATTAGTACTGTTATTTTTGCGACACTAAGAGCTTGTGTCGCAGCTTGTGTCGCTAGTTCTCCTGTTAATTGAATTGTTGATTTAGCGACACTAAGAGCTAGTGTCGCAGGTTGTGTCGCAAAAGTGTGTTGAGCGACACTAATCTGATGTCGCCAGAAGGTGTAGCGACACTAGAGGGTAGTGTCGCAGGATTAATTGATGTTTTAAATAATATTAATTATTATTAGAGCTAATTGGGTACGATCGCCCCGACAGGTATTTCGAGTAGCAGTTCGTAAATATCCGATCGTCGTCCTCGAGGTAAGTAGTAGGAGAGTAAAGAATATTAATTGACTAATCTGTCAATAATGCTAGTGTTATAAAGTTGTATTGAATAACTGAGTGTATAAATGAGTTGAACGGCCAATTGCTGAGTGAACAATTGTGCCCATGTATATATATGTTAAACGGCCTATTGCTGAGTGATCAATTGTGCCTATGAGGATGAGTTGAGAGGCCTATTGCTGAGTGATCAATGGTGCCTATGAGGATGAGTTGAGAGGGCAATTGCTGAGTGAACAATTGTGCCTATGTATATGTGAGTTAAATAATCAATTGCTGAGTGATCAATTGTGTCTAGCGGTATAAATTATGTGTCAAATTGCTGAGTGATCAATTGTGACAACTGCGTAGTTGATAAATGTATGATTAAAGAGTACAAACATGAAATGTCTGGTTTATTGTATTGCTGTAAATGGATTATCCCTTTACTTACTAAGCGATGTGCTTACGTATTGTTGTTTACCGTGTTGATAGGTATGCCTAAAGAGATGAAGGGCGGGAATACGGGCAAGCGACCCGAGAGCTGCTAGTGATGGACTCCTAGATCATGCTCTATATTAACATCTGATGTTTTGCGAAAAACAATGTATATATTTTGTGAATTATGTGGTTATTACTTTATATTAATATATAAAGTGTTATATAAAAAAAAATGGGACGTTTCAAGGGACATCCGATAAAAATGGGACGTTACAACAATGTTTAAAGTTAGCATAGCAATACGTATTTATATGGGTAAGACAGAGTACATGTACATGATATACACCATTCTTCAACTTCTTTCTTTTAAGAAAATCACTAAAAAAAAAGAAAGAGGAACAACAATATATATACACAAAAACATCTAAAATAATTGGAATGAAAACCTCATACAAAAAACTACCCAAAAACACATCCCTCTACAAAAACTTGTAACCTAACAAAAACATGGATAATACAATAGACACTTTATTACATGGAACAAAATACCATTACTTCCTAAATAAGAAGAATCCATCTTCAACTTTTATCAACACAAACATCCATAAAAATCAAAACCATCACATAACCAAATCACATATATATATATATATATATATATATATATATATATATATATATATATATATAAAGCATAGACTATACACTTGACAAAATAAAACACACAAAATCTTAGAATAACTTAAAGAAACCAATATAATGCCTTACTTAACCAAATCGTAACTAATCCAAATCATATAAAATACACAAACACATCAAAATCCAAACCATAACAGAGAGCTCCACATAATGTTACCGAGTTTAAGGCAATGAATATTCAAGATTAAATTTTGGCAAACTTAACACTATAAAATCTTAATAACACAACTTATCTTCCCATTATACGTTGAGCTATATCATTTGTACCTAAATAAAAACAAATTTAAATATTAGATATGATTACATATAATATGAAGTTTTCAATAACATATAGTAATTCCTAATGAAATCTCAAATACATTTTTCAAATCAAAAAAAAAGAAAAAGGAAAGAAAAAACAACAACAACAAATGTTTAAGACTTTATAAACATACAACATGTAATAATTATAAGATATAAGATACAATATCTTTGATTTTAACTCATATATTTTTATATTTATGGTTTTTTCTTCAAATTATTTTTATATAGATAGATCTAATGTTTATCCATATAAACATCATCAATCTGTACATGTAAAGCTTCTCCAACAAATCCACTTGTAAATAAATCAAATAATACAGTCACAAAAAATAAAATGATTTTAGTTGAATGATAAGCACCTTTGAAATTTATATGAACATCATCATTCTCATCTTCTTTCTTTGGAGATACATTTCATCACCTAGAAAATTAAGAGTATCACATATTAACATTTTCAACCAAACATTCAAAATTTATATAATACTAAATTTATTAAACTCTAAACTAAATATAAATCTAAAGATCTTCAAAAGAAAATAAACACACATATTAAAATAAACTCACCGTTTGAGAAGAGAGGTGATGTTTGGTTAATCGTTTATCATATAAACATAAACAAATGGTGAAAATGATATTGTGACATGGTCATATGTTAAAAAGGGGTAGTGTGTTAAAAGAGCCTTAGGAGTATGGGAGTATGGGAGAAGAAGTAAATGAATGAAAATCTTTTAATAAAAAGTATAGAATAGATGGGTAAAAGTACAATTCAGGAATCGAACCTTCGAAATTCAATTGAATAAACTTGACAGAAAAATCACTAAAGCAAACCCAATTTCATTATTTAATATACTTTATCATTTATTTATTAGTAGTTTATATATTTAGGACTATTCATCAACTGTTCAAAAAATTACTATTCATCAACTGTTCAAAAAATAGTAACATTTGCCTTGCAAAATGTTAATAAGAGGAATGTGCATTTAAACACTCTGAGAGACTCCCATGTAGACATGTCAGCCTGTCATCTTTTTGATCCGTGAGGTGCATTTATTCTTTTTATTTCCATTGATTAAATCATATATACAACACGACTTATTTACGTATTTCTTTGTTTCACTTTCATAAAAAGAAATCGTCTACCAAATAAAATTGATAATCTTTTTAGACTAGTGTTGCGTCTTTCATGAGTGTCTTTCATGTTTCATCAAGATACCAGTGACACATAAGCTTCTTGCTTCCGTCTTTCGGTGAACCATAGCAATGAAGACGGTGAAAAACGGAAGTTCAATGGGCCAACATTTTATTTTAGGTATATACATGAGATATTATTGGTAAATGTGGGAATCAAAAGTTCAGTTTTTCACTATTTGTAGTGTTAAGTCTTTGTTAGTATTCTTAGAAAACCAGTAAACGTAGATTTCATATCTTGCATTCGTAAGGATAAACGATTATCCAATTATATAAAGATAGTGATAACTCATCTTTCAGATATCCGTAAATTTGATTATACTACTTTCAGGTTTTTATTAATAGACTGGACCTTGTAAATAAGTCATTTGTATAAGAGTGTGAGCTCGTCGTTATGAATTTTGGTATGATATCCGTAAATTGACTAGATTTTTCGACTGAGAGCCTTTTGTACGGTTTTCGCAAATTCTCCCTCTTATTCCTAGGATATTAGTTGATGAACAACAACAAAAATAAATTACGGAGTAATAAAAAATACACTACCGTTATTTATGATGATAACATATATATTGCTATTAACACATGACCTTTGAACTTTATAACTTTTACATAATCACTTTCGCATTTGTAACTTTGCAAGTAATTGCACGTGCATACGGCTAACATAACCCATTATTTTCTTAATATATTAATAGGAAGGAATTGAAAGCAAGCCCGGGTTTGGGTTGAAGACCCATCCCTTTGAGTTGCAAAGGTCCAAGAATGGGCTTGGGCTCAGCTATTAACTAAAGTGAAACAAAACCTTAATTGGACCTCTCTTTTAGTTGAACTTGTTAGCCTGGTTTTGATGTTAAGATAATTTTTTTATCATTATTAATTAACTGGTTTTTGGTGAAGTTGTACTTGTATATTATCTTTTCAAGTTCTGATATGAAGAATAAAAAATGATTAGACACTTGGAATGAACAGAAAGAAAAATTCCGATGAGATTAACAAAAGCCAAAAGGAATACATGAAATCACTTTAAAATTTTCATTAAAGAGAAAAAATGTAAAAAAAAAAAGAACCCTTGAGCCTATACATACTTATTTCAGTCTGTACAGCTTGGTTACATTTGTGACTTTGTGACATCAAAAGAGGCTTGATCCAACATATATAATATATATATATATATATATATATATATATATATATATATACTTGGTGATGTCCTTTTCTTAGTTAGCAATGGAGTTAGCTTGTTGTTTGAATTGGTCCTCAGTTTCTTTTCCAAAATATGCTTTCATTCTCCTCTTCAATTCTTTCCTGTAAAAATACCATGAACAAATTATCAAAAACCGAATTTTCGGTAACTACATTTAATATATAAAGTACAAGAGTTGGAGGTTTCTTACATCATGAGTTGCCTGTCAAGACTTGAAGAAGACAACAAGCCTTTGTTCTCTTCAGCTCGTCGTAGAAGGTAAGGCATGATTTGATCAACGGGCCCGAATGGCAAATACTTGCTAACACCGAAGCCTGCATTCCTCAGTCCAAAAGTCATTGCCTCTGCCATTCCGTAGAGCGAAGCAAACTCAAGCTTCTCACTTTCTTTAGTAATCCCATACTCACGGGCCTTTTGTGCAGCCAGTTTTCCTGTTAATTCACATTCATTTTGATCAAAATCTTGAATCAATTTATAAAATTTTCACATGGAAGATGTACATGAAAAACAACCCATATTATGATGGTACTAAAAGGGTATTTAAAATCTTGAATCTTTTGTGATTTTTCAAATGGGTAATGATAATTTAAACACCCCAGACAACGGTTATAAAGTGGGTATTCAAAATCTTGAATCTTTTAAAAAAAAAGTACTCGCGAAATGAACCAAAGTAAAGCTTTACCTGAATCAAGATTATGGGTGGCAAGAACGAGTCCACCAGGGCGATTGGAAATCTCGCTAAGCATGTATGAAGCACACCCATTGTAACAATTGTGTGTGTCTAAAATGGTATCGTGAACAGGGGACTTGACACCAAGCGAATGAGCCAACTTCCTTTCACTCGACATATAAGCCCCACGAACCAACTTAAACCCAACAGGCAAACCCATTTTGTCAGCTGCATTTTTGGTCAAAGACATCCTCTCACCAGCGTCCTTCAAAAAAGCTTGAATGGTACCATAAACCATGGGCCTTTGGGGCTCGTTGTACTTTATGGAAGCCCAATATGTCATATAATCAATTGCGGGCTGGATTGAAGTGTCTTCTGCATCAATAACGACAGGGACATTGCCTTCAAAGCTTTTTTCACAAATGTTCACCAATCTTTGATGAGCTAATTCAAGATCACGTTCTTCGTTAGCATTTAAAGGGGCAGGTTGTTGTAATGTGTGATAAAAAGGGCTGGATTCAGAAAATATTGGCAAAGTTTGTTGCTTCCATGGAAGCTTGAAAGATGCATTCTTGTGCTCCCAACGAAGAAGATCACTCACTCTCCTGAGCAGATACACTGGGCAGATTGCTGTAACCTTCACAGCCACAAAACTTACCTGTTTTTTTACATAGAATTACTTCAAATTAGATATGAATTCTTGAGATAAACATACAGAAAACAAATTTATCATTCTTTTACATGACAGATCACCAATTTAGGAATCAGTCAACGGGCCTGATCCGTTTTTGTCATGTAATCGATTGGGTACTTCCCAAATATGTATGAGCGTTAGAGGTGGCAAAATGGACAACGGATAAGATAATTGGTTGAACAGCCATTTTTTATATGGTTCAATACGGGCCGAGTTAGACTGACCCGCAAACATTTTCTCTCCACCTTTTTGTAATATGGTCTACACTCTAGTTAAGAGTAAAACGATTTAGAATGTTGTATGCACAAAATATAGAGGTTAGACAACATTGAGCCCATTTGGCCCATAACAAAAGAATTTATTACCAGTTGACCCATTTGAGATAAAAACAACCGAAAATCGAAGCCATTTAATGAGTCTAAACTTCCATCTAAAACACGTTTATGAAACTGGATATGGTTTTATGAGTCATTTGTGAAATCGATCAAGTTTGATAATGAAAGTATTGGGATTTGAGTAGAGAACCCAAATGAAGAAACTTACCGAAGATGGAGGGAGAGATTGGGGGGATGCAGCAGTTATAATCAACTGCTGAGCAGCTTTATCACAAGATTCATTGTCATTTGCATGCTCCAATCCATAATCCAACATCCCTCTCAACCCGGAATCCCGCAACTTCAAACAGGTCTGGCCCGTTTCAACTGTATCTCCACCCGCCACGAAATGATCATATGCCGTACATTTAATTGTCCCCATAACCGCATTTTTAAACAACCCAAACTCCATCAACCGCGAATTCATAACCCAGAGGCTCAAATCCACCATGGGCTCAATTGCCGCCATGTTCAATGTAGCAGCCGAATGCAAAAGTTTCCCAGTTGGTACCGTTGCAAACAAAGCCTTTGTATCCTCAAAATCAAATATTTCACCATCTTTTTCGTTAGCACTGGTGGTGGCAACCACTTGTGGTTGCGTTGGGTAGTTAGTACTAGTGCCTGCATTAAGGGCGGCCCGTTGTGCTTGACGGTACTTCGGGATAGCGATGGTGGACGATGGATGGCCCGAATTGGCGCGGCGGACAAAAGATTTCATTAATTTGTATGAAACATCCTTGTTAACCATTGCCATGATGGCGATAGACGGCGGTTGTACGGCGGGTGGTGGTTGTGGTGGTTAAGGATTGCTTAATAACTGCCAAGTGATCTTGCCTTGAGGTAATATAATCCTAAGGCAAGATCTCTTTTGAGCTATAAGCCCTGTGGTAATTAACTTATAAAGTTATATATATTCTTGACCCAAGAGAACAATTATTATTGATGAATTTTAATGAAATGCGTTGAGGGCTATTTATAGGTGCAAAATGTTAGAGGGTCAGATGACCCGACCCGCGTGAGAATAGGATTATTGTAAGAAATGATTTTGTTCAACCATTGAAAAAATGCAAGTTGTGATTTGTGGAGTCAAATGGTCAACGAGATTCGTGATAAGCGTTATAGTTTACCGGTTGTTTCTCTAAGGTTAAAAGATTTTTGGATAAATTAAGTTCTCTAATTTTGGAGTATTTAATTTCCTTAAATAAAAATTGTTGATAATACTACACTACCACATTTTAATACTTAATTATTATCTTTTATAAATTGTATATATGTAAATGCAAATTACTTATCGTTAAAATTTTTAACAAATTTGTTTGAAATGAAAAGGAAAGAAGAGACGTTTGAAAGAAAAAAACTGATTTGGTTTGGGTTAAAAGTTCAAGTTTGGTTTATAGAAATATGATGCGCTAATTTCCATAATTATATATTTTAACTTGATTGATCTTAGACGTTTGGGATTTGTTTTAAAAAGCTAAGAAAAGAAATGTTAAATGTAACTACTAGTAGCAATAGATTCGGGTTGTTTTGTATTTGATTAAAAGGCCTATTTTAAATGGCCAAAAATAGAAGATAAGAGTTTTAAATTTAAAGGGAGGAGTATGTTTGTATGTTAATAAATGTTAGAAAAACATATATAGGAGTAAACATATGTCAAATTTAGTAACCAATATTTTTTGGAATTGCAGGTGAAAATGGCATCATTTATTAGGAGTTTTCATCGGGTAATTAAGAAGTACACATGCATCTAATCTGAATTTAATGTGTATAATTTTGTAAGAATCACAGCAACTTAAACAATTAAGTTCATGTGTACAAATCTATTTAGTACTACACAAATTGTAAAAAGGGTACACTCTCAAGTATATGTTATTAGACTCGTTATATACATGTTGGAATTTTTTTCAGAAGCATAGAAATCGGGTGTGGCAAACCCGATTTCTAATTTGGTAGTACTCTAGTATAAAAAGCGGCAGAAAATCGTCTAGAAGATTCATCTTTTGGACCCTTAACAATAGAGGTATCTCTTTTAGGACCTTTTGCTACCAAAATCTTAATCATGTCAGAACTAAGACTATCCCAACGTTTTAGATCAAATATATCAACGGGACCAACACCAACATTAGTATCATCAACACTGAGTGTCAACATCAATATCATTAACACCATCTTCGTTAATTTTATCTTTATCAATATCATTATCACCAACATTATCACCAATAATACTTTCATCCTCGTTAACTATATCATCATCATCATCATCACCTACATCACCATCAATATTTTCATTCAAAGAAGAGTCTTGTGTCTTTCTTTGAACAAATTTATCTAAAGCCCCAGCTTGAGATTTAACGAGTTCTTCAAGTCTTTGTTTCTTTTTACGTTTTTCATGACCGGAATTATAATGTCTTACTGTTTTAGGAGACATGATTTCTAAAAATTATGTAACAACAATCAAAGAATGTCTAATTACTGACCAAACAAAAAAAAAATTCAATACATATAAAATTTAAACATAATGACAAACTTGAATGATTTGTAGTGAAAAACCTAGACTTTCATCAGAATAAATAAAATAAAAGATAATTATTTGAAAGTTTTAAAGTATTACCTTAACTAAATAGAGCACAAAGATTGAAAATTAATGAATGGATGTTGTCTCTTAAAGTCAATTCAGCATGCGTCCAAGTTCCAACAGATGCATATTACGATGTATATTACGTTTGTTTTCATATTACAACAAGTTTTCATGGACTAAAACTGATTATTGAAAATGGGTCTTTTAATTTTGTTAAAGTTATACAACAAACTTAAGTTATATCCAATATAATTGGCCCAAGTTAATAAATTAAAAAGTTGATAGAAACTGGGCCTAAGAATTGAACCTACATATATGGACTAGTTCAAAAATTTTGAGGCCCTACATAAATGGGGGGCCTGTGCAATAGCCCATTGGGCACCCCCTCATCACCGGCCATGTATTACCTTAATTAAATAGAGCACAAAGATTGAAAATTAATGAATGGATGTTATCTTTTGAAGTCAATTCAGCATGCGTCCAAGTTCCAACAGATGCATATTACGATGTATATTACGTTTGTTTTCATATCACAGCAAATTTTCATGGACTAAAACTGATTATTGAAAATGGGCCTTTTAATTTTGTTAAAGTTATACAACAAACTTAAGTTATATCCAATATAATTGGCCCAAGTTAATAAATTAAAAAGTTGATGAAAACTGGCCTAAGAATTGAACCTACATATATGGACTAGTTTAAAAATTTTGGGGCCCTATATAAATGGGGGGCCCTGTGCAATAGCCCATTGGGCACCCCTCATCACCGGCCGTGCTTCCATAGGCATATTGGTTATACAATTTTCAGCCACTCCTAAATAAATTACTTTAGCTTTACAACGAGGAAGCATATGGCTACATAACATGAATGGTGCGAAAAATAAGATGCCACTAAAATCAAACCGTAATCACACGAACATATGGACTGACATCTTTGACAATTTTACCATGAAATATGAGGATTGTGGATTCCAAACCCCATGGACCTCAATGCGTGTTTCAGGACCATGCAGACAGGGCTCATCTGAGTGCAAGTCTGCAAACATTAAACTTGAAACAACCAAGGAAGCACTGAAATACTTCTGCCAACGTTGTTCGAGACTTTGAGCTACAAGATACTTATATATAGATGTGAATCAGATTTCTGACTGTCTAAGCACACGAGATAAGTTGGTGGAGTCACAGGAAGAGAACCAAGGCACTTAGAAACTGTACTATCTACAAAGATAACATGACAATATATATATTAGAAATGTAAAATCCACATTCTGGAAGAAAAACATGACTGGTTCAAAATTTCATACCATTTCAGTTACAATCGTTACTTTTCGATGAATAATCTCTGACATGTTGCATAGGACACTCATCATCATTGCATTTTCCTCTTAGTTCAAACATACAAAGAGGCCAAAAGGGATTGGGTGTTGTTAGATCTTCAAGCACGTGGAGTAGTACGAATTTCTCTGACCAAGAATGTCGCCTACAATATTGCGGGGAAAACCACAACTGCGAGTTTGATTACGGCGTTGTCTAAAATATATGAGAAACCCCCAGTTCTCAATAAGGTTTTCTTGATTCGACAGTTGCTGAACGCAAAGATGATTGAAGGTGCATCGCCAACGGATCATGTGAACGAGTTGACCTCGATTTTGACTAGGTTGAAATCAGTATGGGTTATGTTAGAAGATGAGTTGGAGGCACTTTTCTTGTTATCTTCGTTGCCCGAGAGTTGGTCCGGCACGATTACAGTCGTTAGTAGTTCATCTGAATTACTAAGTTGACTTTGTGGGGATCCGTGATTTGATACCCGGTGAGGGAATTAGGAGGAAGAATTTCAGGGACTATTCGAGTTCGGCTTTAAGTGCAACGGGTCGAGGGCGTAATATATGTATATATAAATCGCGGAGAGAGCCATCGGAGAATAGGAACATCACGTGTTGGAACTGTAAGCAACTGGATCACTATAGGATCAATGTCCGAATGTTAAATCGAGTGTGAACGCGACGATTGATACAACTGAAGATGTGTTGCTTTGTTGCGAGGAGAATCTTGTGGAATCATGGGTTTTGGATTCGGGCTCATCTTTTCATGTGATCACGTGCATGGAAGAGATGACAAATTTTAGGTCTCATTCTGGTAGGGTTCGTCTTGCGAACGGAAGGAAACTTAAAGTTGCGGTACTCACCTTGGTACGGATTGGGTGCTCAAGAATGTGAGGTTCATTCCAAGCTCAAGAAGAGGTTGATTTCGATTGGGCAGTTGGATGATGAACGGTACCACGTTAGATTTGGGGACCAACTGTGGAAGGTTATCAAGGCTAGTTGGGTAATTGCTCGCGGGTATAAACGAGGAACCTTGTATATGTTTGAGATTCTGAATAAGGAATGGGTAGGTGGTGAGGTAGGTGTTGAAATTCCTAGTCAACTTGAGCTTCATGATATTGTTGAGAGGTCTGGAACGAATGGGAGTTCAAGAAGAATTTAAACTAGTGGGAGTTTGGTGTTGAGTGGGAGCCTTGGGGTTTCCATGGTTACGGTTTGTCATCTCGATACCACTAGCATTTTTGAGTCTTTGGTTAGATCATTTTCAATGGCAACTAGGGTGCGACTGACCGAGGGTGGTAAGCAAGATACTTTTCCGAGAGCCGCGTTTTATAATGATTCCGTATAGTGGGAGTTGGCTTATTGGGGAAAGATGTGTTTGTCGAAATTCATGCGCATGTTTGTGGTCGATAATCCAATGGTAAAAGCGAGAGTGATGGAGTGGATGATCAAAGGTGTGATGGTATTTTCACACGGCTGCCTTGATGGTGTCATTCACGTGTTTGTTCTACCGTGGGGTCTTCTCTTTGTTGGAAAGGAAGATCGTGCAGGCGAAATGCTGTATGGATGGGTTGTGCGTGCAACGAGGGTGTTGGAGCCGTGTCGGGCTTCAACCAGTCTTCTCATGAACTAATGGGGGTGTTGAACTAGAGAGAGATCTTAGTCCCAATTTAGTAGCGGTGTTCGGTTAGCTTTGTATTTCGAATGTCTTATGATTCTGTGAGGTCGAGCAAGCGTGTCCCGGATGGTTTCTGGCGGTATTAAATAAGTTAGAACGGGTGTTATTACAGGGGCGTTGAAGTTATGGGTTATTGAAGTTAGGTTGGTTCGATCTTCAAGTGGGAGATTGTTGAGTGTGAAGAACGAACAAAAATCGAAAGATGCTGGAAGAACATCTTTCGCCACTTGGCGAAGTTAGCATATATTTTGATCAGAATTTATTTCGCCATGCAAAACTGATCATCATCGGGCGAAAATTGAGGCTGCTAGAATTTCTTGTTTTGCAAGTTTTGCACACTATAAATAGAGGCTACGTAATTGTAAACCCTAACACCTACGAAAATTAATAAAATTTCTATCTAGTTGGCCGTGAATTAAACCAATCGAGTAGACTGGATATAACCACGTTAATTACGCGTGTTCGTTTACTTTTTCTCGTTATCCTAATTGCTTGATCGCTTGTGTTTGATCCGTTTGTTATTTGTGGGGTATAATTTTGTGATCGTACGTTCTTGATTGGGTCCTAAATTTCTAACATAACTCATGTAAATAGTAACGTTATAAGTTTTGTCTTGAAACTTTCATCTTAAAAGTCAGGTGATAGAGTGTCACATTTCAATAGATGTTGATGTACTATATAATATGACAGGATCGATTGAACCTTTCGGGTCAATAATTATAGCGATTGAATATTTATAGAAATACCGCGGAATAGTAATCTATAATTAAGAAGTAAAATTAACTTTGATTCAAGCACAAGTTAATAATAAGTAAAAGCGAAGGAATTATCAAAAAGCTTCAATATTATTTCCTTGAATAATACGAATACACTTAAGTATCAGGGTTACAATTAACCTTGAAGCTTACAAATGACAATTATACAGGCTAGATACTGAGATGCTAAGATTCTGAGATATTTTCTATTGAAGGTAAGGAGCTCTATTTATAGAATTATAGAGCTCCAATTACACGCTACAGTAATTAATGCAAAGAACCTTTCTATCTAATCCTCCTATCGTCTTGAGCCATGCTCTTCTGCTTGTAGTCTGAGGGCTACCTCATGATCATGAGCCTCCTGCTCCTCCCTGGTAGTGAATCCCCCAAACTTTCCTTTGGATTTCTTAGCAGGCTCTTCTTCAATCAATAGACCCTTTCCCTTATCTTTAGGGTCTATTTTGGGCATCTCACCTCCAGAAAATGTTTCTGTAGGTTCAGAGAATGAGACCCCTTTTTCTTTTCTTTTATATACTCTGGGCTCTTCCTCTACACCCTTGGGTTTTGCCTCTTCACCCATAGGCTCTGCATGCTCAGCATCTGCCTCTTCTTCTATATCTTCCTGAGTCACAGGCTCAGGGATATCCTCATCTTGTACCCAGATGTACTTCTTCTTCTCATCTAGGCATTTGATCAATAAAATCTTCAGATCTTCTATTTGCTGCTGCTGTTGCCCAATGAACTCAGACAGCTTCATGATATCCCTGTTCTGCTTCTTGATTATTTGCCTGTGACTCTTCACCTCTTCCCACATAGTTTCTAACATACCCGTCAATTCTTGGTAAGATCTATCCTCATTACCTTCAGGATGTGAATCCCTTGGTAAGTCATTGGAAGTGTTACCTATTGCCTCAGGCCTAGCCTGATCAGCAGAGGCCCCTTGGTTCTTGGTACTGGGTCCTGCAGCAGAATCATCTCCTAAAGGAGATTCATCATGTGCAGTTGCCTCTGGTTGGGTCTTATTGATGTTGACCCTGTCCTGCTCTGCCAGTGGGCTAGAAGCAGTAGGGTCAGCCCTTCCAGAATGGTCACCCCACTCCTCATGGACCACCTCCTCTGCTACGTTTTGCTGAGACTCATTGAGGGGAGGATCCTCAGGTTGAGCCTGTTTTTGCTTCTTAGCTTTGGTTGGCTTGGGGGTCCCTTGTTTTCTTTTGGGAGCCTTTCTAGTGGATGTGGGTTGGGATACAAATGGGTTTTCTGTTCCCTCATCCCTAGTAGCAGGTACACTAATCATTGTGGGAAATAATGCAGTGACCTTATTTGAAAATCTAATGTTCTGTCTCCTCATGTTTGAAAAAACTTTGGGAGTATGAGACAGAACTTTCAAAATTTTGGAATGTGCATTTAAATCATTTATTTCTTCATTTAAGAAGATTTGCACAAACCTGGGATACATTAAAAACATTTTGGAGGATTGCTCAATATTTCTGAGCATCCCATTAAAAATCATTTCTGAAAAATTGAACAGTTGGTCTGTGGCTAGGCATACAATTGCAGAAGCAATTGCACTCCCAAACTCATTCCAACCTGTTCTTTTAGTGGACAGACACTGTTGTATTGTATGGATTAAGAATTTCCACTGGGGAGAAAAAAGCCCTTTATAAAAAGTAAATTTGGTAAGATCCCCTTCATAACCCATATTTTTTAGATTTTCAAAAATTACAGTGCCTGAAAGTAAAGAAATACTTGTGTTATCTCCTAGATGGAGATGGTTGCGGATAGACTCCTCTGTGACCACCACCCTTTTGCCCTCTACCTTCGACACAATGAGTTTAGTGTCGTCGATAGATTCGATCTTGGCGTGGTTCCAAAAGGAGTTAATATGCTTATAGTAGACTGTTGGGTTTACAGTCAAAGCATAGTAGATGTGACTTTCCTTCAAGAAATCGATGATTTCATGAAAGTCCGTCGCATCCTGGGTTTTAACCAAATATGCGAGCATATTGTGGTTATCTACAATCGGAAGAGTTGTAGTAGATGAGGATGAAGACGCCATTGATGTTGAGTGTTTGATTTGAAAGTGGTTGAGTTTGAAGGTGGTTGAGGTTTCTGCTGTTTTTAGGTTTCTGTCGTTGAGAGAGTGAAAGTGTTTTTGATACCTTGATACTGTTGTATAAGTAGTACTGCCAAGCCCTAGAATTTTGCAATCCGTAGAAACTTGAAAGCAGTATTAACTATGCTAACAGTAGTAAAGAAGCATATCTTAAAAACAGTAGTAACTTCCAACCAGTAGAAAGATACACACTAGCAGTAGTAATTGATAATCAGTAGTATCTATAAACAGTAGAAAGTGTGAAGATAGTAGTATTACTCTTATAGTTCTATTTTGACAGTAGAAAGTGTACAAGCAGTATTAACAACTGACAGTATTAACTCTCACACTGAGTTAAAGAGCAGTACTAATATTGCTAACAGTACTAACTGGTTATAAGCAGCACTAACCGACCAAGGCAGTAGAAACTTATTACAAGCAGTACTAAGAGGTTTTAGCAGTATTAGTATTTTTTTTTAAGTATATATATAGGATAGAGTACTAATCAGTGAAAATAGTAGTAATAATACATAACAGTATTAAAATTACTATAAGCAGCACTAACTAGTGTATCAGTATTAATCCTTGTTCAAGCACCATAGAGATTTATGAGAAAAATTATTTACGAAATATTGATCATTCCAATACTTGTAATCAAAAATGTAAATCTACCAACATCAAATGCTTTAGTGAATAGATCTGCAAATTGATTATCAGTATGAACTTTAAAAATTTGAATTAACTTTTTCTCATTACAATCTCTAATAAAATGATATCTGATTTCAATGTGCTTGGTTTTTGAATGTTTAACAGGATTATTAATAATACTGATTGCACTGTTATTGTCAATAAACATAGGAGTATTTAAAAGAATCAAACCATAATCCATCAATTGATTTTGAATCCAGAGTACCTGTGCACATCAACTTGATGCTGCTACATATTCTGCTTCTGCTGTTGATGTTGAGACAGAGGTTTGCTTTTTACATTGCCATGAGACCAATCTACTCCCTAGAAATTGACATCCACCAGATGTTGATTTTCTGTCCATATTTGATCCTCCATAGTCACTATCTGTATATGCAATAAGATCAAAAGATGACATCTTTGGATACCAAAGGCCCAATTTTGGTTGACCCTTTAAATATTTGAAGATTCTTTTGACTGCATGTAGATGAGATAACTTAGGATTTGCTTGAAACCTGGCACAAACACATACAGCAAACATAATATCTGGTCTTGAAGATGTTAGATATAATAAAGAACCTATCATAGATCTGTATAGATGAATATCTACATCCTCCCCCTCAAAATCTGCATGTAAGTGCTTCTGTTTTTCCATTGGAGTGGTTGCAATCTTTGCATCTTTGAAACCAAACTTTTCCAGAATATCATTTACATATTTTCCTTGACTTATAAAAATACCATCCTGCTGCTGTTTAACTTGTAGTCCAAGAAAGAATGTTAATTCTCCCATGGAACTCATCTGGAACTTTTGATGCATGAGTTTTTCAAATTCTTTACAAAGAGAATCCTTTGTGGATCCAAAAATGATATCATCCACATAGATTTGAACAAGAAGAATATCATTATTGATTTTCTTTGTAAACAAGGTTTTATCAATAGCTCCTCTATTAAACTCATTCTGCAGCAGGTATAGTGACAAAGTGTCATACCAAGCTCTAGGAGCTTGATGTAGACCATATAAGGCTTTGTCAAGTCTATAAACTTTGTCTGGATGTTTTGGATCTTCAAACCCTGGAGGTTGACAAACATACACTTCTTCTTCAATGGTGCCATATAAAAATGCACTTTTAACATCCATCTGGTAGACTTTGAAATTTTTGAAGGAAGCATAAGCTAAGAATAATCTTATAGCTTCAATTCTGGCAACAGGAGCAAAAACTTCATCATAATCAATTCCTTCTTCTTGAGTGTACCCCTGAGCCACCAATCTGGCTTTATTCTTGATCACTATGCCTCTTTCATCCTTTTTGTTTCTAAAGACCCATTTAGTGCCAATAGGTCTTTTTCCTGTGGGAAGATCTATCAATGACCAGACTTCCTGTATTTTGAATTGAAGCAACTCCTCCTGCATAGCTTCAACCCAGCTTGGATCTTTTAGAGCCTCTATCACTTTCTTAGGCTCTGTTTGTGAAAGAAAAGCTGCAAATAAACATTCACTTATAAAACTTTCACTTTCTGAATCTTGGTGAACAACAGCTTTCCCTCTTGTTTGAATTGCAGACCCTATATCCCCAATAACATTCTCTAGAGGATGATTGAGTTGAACCCTTGCAGATGGTTGAAAAGTTACAGGAATTTCAACTTCCAAATTTGTGAGATTCATGTCTGGACTTCCTGTTTCTTCACTGTCTGCTTCATTAAGAGGAAAGATAGGTTCAGAAATCATTTCTTCACCTGCAATATCTTCTGTGGTTTTGATATTGCTTCCCTGATCTTCTGCAGTATCAGAAGTTTCTGACAATTCTTCTGTTTCTTTATTATCCTGTTGAGATGGTTGAGATATTTCTGGTGGATCAACAGACCAAATAGGAAAGATAATATATTCTGATTTATTTTCTTTCTTCTCTGCAACTTCTTGTTCTGTTATTCCTGCATTTGATGATCCACACATGTATCTAAAAGATTCTGTTAGTGCAATAATATCAAACAACCATTCTGGACCTTTTCCTATAGTGTTAACAGACTGTTCATTAAAGGTCACATTTAAGGTCTCTTCAACAATTCTGGTCTTATGATTGAATACTCTGTAAGCTTTACTTTGAATAGAATATCCAACAAAGATTCCTTCATCTACTTTGCTCTCAAACTTGCCTAAGTAATCTTTGGTATTCAGAATAGTGACAGGACATCCAAATGGTTTAAGAAAGCTGACTAATGGTATTCTATCAAAGAATAACTCATATGGTGTCCTATTGTGAGGCTTAACAACTAACACTCTGTTCTGAACATAGCAAGCAATACTAACTGCTTCTGCCCAGAAGGTCATGGGTAGCTTAGCATCTGCTAACATAGTTCTAGCAGCCTCAATTAGTGTCCTATTTCTTCTTTCTGCAACTCCATTTTGTTGTGGAGTTCTAGGAGCACTAAATTGTCTTTCTATTCCCTTGAATTTACAGAATTTATCCATCTCAAGATTTTTAAATTCTGTACCATTGTCACTTCTAATGATTTTAACCTTTTTATTGGTTTGATTTTCTATCTTAGTAATAAATGATCTAAGTATTTCACCTGTTTCATCTTTAGTTCTAAGAAAGAAGACCCAACAACATCTGCTAAAGTCATCAATGATCACTAAACAATATGATTTATGTCCTATGCTCCTTACATTTGTTGGTCCAAATAAATCCATATGAAGTAGATGTAAGGGAGAACAAATAGAATTCAAAATTTTGGTCTTAAAAGAAGTTTTGTGTTGCTTGCCCTTTTGACATGCAATACAATGATTTTCACATGAATATGTCTTCTCAGTTAATCCCCTGACAAGTTTTCTTTTAACAAGTTTATTGATTGTTTTGTAATTCATGTGACACATCCTTCTATGCCATAGATCAGATTCATCAACTGATGCCTTTGATAAAAGACAGTGTATATTTTGTTGAGGATTCAATTTTGTCAAATCACAGCAATAGACATTATCTTTTCTGGGAGTTCTGAGTAAAATTTTACTTTCATCAAGTTTAAAATCTTCAGAAAGAATAAAGCATTCTGTATTTGTAAAAAGAACTGGGTTCCTTTTATCTGTGATTTGGCTGACACTTAACAAATTGTATTTGAGTTCCTCAACAAAGTTAACATCATTAAAGTTCAGTCTTTCACCTTTCACCATACCTTTTCCTGTAATTTTTCCTCCTTTTGAATTACCTCCAAATGCTACATGTCCACCATTGATTGATTTGAAATTCTGTAGCTTGGACCTGTCTCCTGTCATGTGTCTAGAGCATCCACTGTCAATATGCCATAAGTTTCTTTTGCTCTGCACATTAAAAGAAAGAAAAATTAATTTCTTTTGGGAACCCAAACCAGAGAGGTTCTGGGCTTCCCAAGTGCATCAATGAAATCAACTCTGTTGAAGGTCATTGATTTTGATGCACTTTTGGTGTTTGAAATTTCTGTTGCCACTGGTTTCCAACACCAACTGATTTTTGAAATGCTTTTCTTTAAAGTAGCAGTAGTATGATTAACAGTATTAAAAGGTTTAGCAGTATTAAAATGCCTAGCAGTATTAACTGTTCTCACAGTATTAACTGGTTTAGCAGCATTAATATGCATATTAGTTTTTAAAACTGTCTTCTTTGTTTTACTACTGTTCATTTCTTTACCAGTACTAACAGAGTTTCTTTTAAAATTTGTTTGATTGACTCTATTAGTTGATTTCCATGCTGAATGTACTATCCTTTGAGTATTCTTAGGATTATAAAAACAGTCATGTTGAAGATGGTTAGATCTTCCACATATAAAGCAGTTCTTCCTTTTTATAATTGAAAAGTTTTGTCCCAATTTTTGTGAAACCATTTGGTTCCAGTTTCTTTGATTTCCTCTTGGGCTCAAAAAGTTTTGTGAAGAGAAGCTTGCTTTACATTTGCAATGAACACAGTTATTATTAACAGTTTGCCTTTTATTCATTGCTTTTGTTTCCTTTTTCTCAGATCCTAATCTATTTCTAGATTTTTGATTTATTTTTGCCTTTTCTTCAAACATTTTCTTACCTTCTGCTAGTTTAGTTTTACCAATTTTAGATGCTAGCTTAGTAAGATCAGTATTCTCATTATTTCCAGTTTTCTTAGCCACTTCTTTGTTTTCTCCAACCTTATCATGTTTTTCTAGACTTTTAACTGTTTTTGCCTCAACAACTTCAGTTTGGACTTCTTGTGTTAAGTCACTTGTATCTATTTTGGTCTTTTGAAAATAATTATTGTTGTAAGGTGGTGGAACACTAGAGTAACCTAATCCTGTTTTAAGCTTATCATGAATTTGAGCATTTAGAAGATTTTGAAGTTTAGAGGAAGCATTATCTAAATCACCTTCTTTTAGCTTAATGCTATCCTTTTCAACTTGAACTTCTATCAGTTTTTTATTGAGCTCATCTATCTTATCTTGTAAGCAATCCCTTTCCCATCTTGCATATTTAAGATCATAATCATACTGTGTTTCATTTTCTTGATATGATTTGATCTCTTTTTCAAAATTTTCAATTGTGTTGATGTATGCTTTGTTCATGATTTCACTTTTGTCAAATTCCTTAAGTACTTTAGCATTATGATCTCTATAATGTGTAACAGTTTTCTTACAAATAGAAGAACATAATTTGCTTTGTACCTCATAAGGAATTTCAGAAGAAGGTTCTGATTCAGTGATTGCCATAAGAGCTTGATTGTGCAATTCTTGTTCTGCATGGTCACTCCAGTCAAAACCTAGTCCATCTTGTGATACTAATGCAGTTGAGTTTTGAATTTGAATACTTCTGTTTTGAGCTCCACTGAAACTTCCAGTTCTTTGATTGTTTCCTTCTGTGTTTCTGCATTCTCTAGCAAAGTGACCTAGTTTATGACAGTTAAAACATTCAACTTTGCTTTTATCAAAACCTGCACCATCATCTCTTTTGTATGCAAAGTTGTTTCTACCAGTTCTTTGTATGAATCTTTTTGCTCTTAAGGTTAACATGGCCATTTGCCATTTCAAGTCCATTTCTTCTAAATCATTAGGATTTACTTGTTCTAGATCTCTATTGGTTAGTGAAGAGTTCACATGACTAGCAAAAAAGGCTTCTAAAACTGAGTCATTTGGTTTTTCATTGGAAGATGTTCCATGACTCATAGAAGTAGTTCCATATTGATTTAGATTTTCAGATGTTTGTTTATTTATGGACAAAAAAGCAGCATTATTTGAGAAAGTAGAGGTTTGTTTCTTGCCTTCAACCTCTGATTCAAATGATCTTAAATCATTATATAAGTTATCTAAATCTTTCTCATCAAGGTTTTTCCCTTGTCTCAATGATACAGTGTACATGGTCCATTCTTCTCCTAAGGACCTTAAAAACTTTCTGTTTAAATCATCTTTGTCAATATTGACATTATGATTTTCTAAGTCTCCAACTAATTTTGAAAATCTGTCAAAAGTTTGAGTTAGAGATTCCGTTTTTATACCCATAAAATTTTCAAATTCTTGTTTTAAAATCGATCTTTGAGTTTTCTTTGTGCTTTCATTGCCACCAAAACGTTTTGCAATTGCTTTCCAAAGGTCTTGGGCATCATCACATTTTTCGAATCGTCTTTGGTACTCATATGGTATGGACATTAACAGAGTACTTAGAGATTTTAATTCTGTGGATCTTATTTTTCTTTCTGCATCATTTGTTGGTGGTGATCTAGGAATTCTAGAGCCATCAGTATTTAATGCATATTTGGGTCCACATTCAATGACTTCCCATAAGGAATAATCAGTAAGAAGCATGTATTGCTTAATCCTGGTTTTCCATTTTTCATACTCATTAGGTTTGAGCATGGGAATTCTTGTGGCCTGAACTCCATCACTAGTTTCAGAAGTCATTTTTATAAAGAATGTTTCAGAATTTAAGAGACTTCAATGGAACAGCGAATTTTAAAACAAATTTAAAGAAAAACAGAGATTAATTAAAACTTAATGGAACAGTGATTTTTCAACTTCTTTTAAAATTCAATGCTATTGAGACAGCGTTCTGATATCAATTTATAAGTTGATATTAAGTAACAAAGCTCTGATACCAATTGACAGGATCGATTGAACCTTTCGGGTCAATAATTATAGCGATTGAATATTTATAGAAATACCGCGGAATAGTAATCTATAATTAAGAAGTAAAATTAACTCTGATTCAAGCACAAGTTAATAATAAGTAAAAGCGAAGGAATTATCAAAAAGCTTCAATATTATTTCCTTGAATAATACGAATACACTTAAGTATCAGGGTTACAATTAACCTTGAAGCTTACAAATGACAATTATACAGGCTAGATATTGAGATGCTAAGATTCTGAGATATTTTCTATTGAAGGTAAGGAGCTCTATTTATAGAATTATAGAGCTCCAATTACACGCTACAGTAATTAATGCAAAGAACCTTTCTATCTAATCCTCCTATCGTCTTGAGTCATGCTCTGTTTTACTGAGCGCTTTTGCTTTTGCAGAGAAGACTTTTGATTGGCCCACTTGGTTAAAAAGATGCTCTAATCATAAACAGTAGAAACTACACGGGCAGTATAAACTTCTGAAGAACAGTAGAAACTTCCGAGAACAGTATAAACTTAACCAGTAGTAAGTTATAAACAGTATTAACTTACTCCACCAGTAGAAACTTTGTACTGACAGTAGAAACTTTACCCGGCAGCACTAACTTTGTTCTAACAGTACTAACTCAATCTTTTCTACCAGTAGTAACTGTTTCTACTGGTAGTGTAAAACCCGGTAGCAGTAGTAACTTTTGAACCAACAGTAGAAACTCCTCTTCACCAGTAGTAACTAGCAGTTGTAGTCTAACCAGCAGTGTTAATCTCCGATCAAGTTCTCTATCCATCTTTATACCCAACATAATACCGAATTTTGTAAAAATTCCATAACTGAAGGCAAACTCATCAAGGAACTTGGAGTTCCTCATTATGCTCATAAATCACTGGGTCATCACGAAATATTATTCAGAACAAGTATCTAGTTAAACTTATTTTGGTTAAATTAAATATAGTTTCGTGGGTGGGTGAGTGGGTGGGATGGATTAATATTGTAAGCTAGGTTTTCTATTAAATTTCAGATATTTGAGACACTATTCTTTGATGAGGAAAAAGTAGACCCAACAAGAATAGACTCGATCATCCAATTATGGCTTTTGGATACAATTGAGTAGCAGCTCTGATCCGTGCTCTAGATCAATATTATGTTTTGGGTTCTCAAACAAACTTGGAATCTTTTGTAATTTGAGCCACTCTAGTGTTACTCGTGTGAAAACTAAAACTAGATGTCCGTTTGGTACTTTGTGGCATAGGGCTGAGCTAGGCCATGGTGTCAACATTGTACTTGACTTCGTTGTTGGGCTAATTGAACCTATTGAGTAATAGTATCGCATCATATCGCATGGTGACTTCTATCGGGTTAGTTACACACTTTATAAGGTTATTCAATTAAATGATAATATTATTACTTTTGTTCATCACATTGGAACTTATATATAGATTTCATAGAACTCATAAGCAAAACCTCAATGTGGAATTTTGCAGGACCTAAAGGTATTATTGTTGCAACATAATTACTATTTTCAGAGTAATTATTATTATTGTTATTGCTATTATTATTATTCCTTTGTTGTTATATTCATTCAATCAAATCCAAATATTTAACACCTTCTCTAAAGTTACCAATGTTGACAATATTTGGTATTTTAACTATGTCAACATAGAATTTCTTTAGACAGATCTGTCATATTTAGCTTTGTGTCGATATGTATAAAAGTGTCATGTAATAAAGCTTTCCACCATGCTAATATATGGGATGTTTGAGTAAGCTTGTCAGCTTATTGTGTCACCAAAAAACAACGAGCTTCTGTTGGTCTTTGGATGCAATGTGCTTTATTGGCGTGTTAACGGCTAAAAATTTATTGAGAAAAGGTAGGTGGGAATGGCTTTCTGAAACATCCATTAGCTACACTCCCTTATAAACTTAGCTATACTCCCTTATAAACTTCGGTTTTAAGAACTACCTTTTGAAGAAACGTATATCACAAACTGCAAGTTAGCCAAAGAATAGAGAATACTGATGTAGGCAGACAAGGTTCACATTAAAAAATGATCCATGAACCTTAACTTCTTTGTGGAAGCTTACAAGTCTCAAACCCGATTCACCTGACCCGACTATGGTGTAGTAGAGAACTGTTTAGGTGGTGTCCAGAAGTCCATTTCACCATGTTGGCAACTTGTGACTTTCTCAAATTCATTTACTAAGTGGTTCTTAAGTACAATGTAGAGTAAAGTGAACTGTGTGAATTCGAGTTTTGGCTGTCTAAAGATAAATAAGGGCAACTATATAGAAATTATAAGATATTCAGTAGAGATACCTAATGTTATGACTTTACTCTCTTTTACATGTTTTGTGTATCAGTATAAAGGTGAAGTGTAGACATATTCATCAGTAAGAACAAGTAAGGCAGTCAGAATTAAGAGCAGACGAACACATCAAAATTTTAATGGATGTTTAAGCTTTATAGTTGATTCCAACTTCTCTGCAATGTAAATTTATTCTCTGCACCTGTGTACTTGGAGAAATTATATCAGTTTTACCCATTAAAGGGGTAGAAGACTCCGCCAAATTTGTGATCCTGTTATGTCGTCAATTTATACACAACCAACATTTACCTTGTATTATGCCTCATCCAGTGATAATAAACACAACTTTAGAAAAAAGCATCAAACTACTTATATGTTACAAATGGGCCATGGGCCAAAGACTTAAAAACCAAAAACCTGACGGCGGATGCATTAAAGGGATGTTGGGATTTTTCACTTCCTTTATCTGCTGCATTGGACTGGACTGCCCTGTCCCACCTATAATTTCTTTGTGACGACCATCATACTTACCCTTCAGACTATCAATTTTAGTTGTAGATATTTTGGCTCCTGATGTTGACTCTGAAGGAGGCTTGTCATGTTTACCAACAGAAATTAAAGCGCTTGTAGGTGGCTGAGCAACTTTAAGACGCTTCTTCTCTGGCTCCTTAAGTTCAACAAGTACACTTTCAGCAGATTCTCCGCTCCTTACAGTATTAACTTTTAAATTCATATCTGTACAACTCTTTAATGCACTACCTCTACTTTTTGTTGCAAGTTTTCTCTTTTAATTAATTTGTAACTATATTTTACGTAATCAACTTTTGTTATCCTTGATTGTATAGTAATTTTAATATCATGTTGTCATAAGTATTTTGCTCTTTAACCTTGGATTTTAGGAATTGAAAGATTACATATTGTTACAAAGATTAGTGTTTTAATAGAATCTCTAATTAAATATTTATCTTAATTTAGGTGTGAAAAAGTTTATTTGAGAAACTTTTATAAATTGACGTGCATTGCGCACAGGTAATTCATCTTTTATAAATTGCCACACAACATTAAAAGTGAATGATGAATGTTAACAGAAGTTCCATATATTTACGAAATTGCCACCGCCCTTTTCAAGAGTTACAAATAATTACAAAAATATCACCTCCAACCGTGGTGTGATGGGATCACCGTTTGTAGGAGTTAGTCAATGATAGTTAATCTTATGTTCTAGAAGGTGCCACGTAGGCTAAGTTAGTTACAGGTTGTTATAGTTAGTTTCTTATGTTTCTGTATATAAAAGTTTAGCATGTATTACATTTTCAATCAATCAATGAGAATGAAGTTTTCTTCTCCATAATCTTTCTTCCTGCTATGGAGTTATTATGGTATCAGAGCCTGCAAAATCAATTCAATTCGTTATGCGATTATATCATCTGATTGTAACGGTATTTTCAATTCAATTCGATTAAAACATTTCTGAATTTCAAATTTTTTTGTTCATCTGTTATTCATATATTCATTAAGCACGCCAACTGTTCGTCAAAATGCCGAACAGTACTGATTCTGAAAATGTTCCAAATGTTCATGATGAATTGTATCTTCATCATGGAGACCTTTCAAACACTTTCATGCTTGCTACTCAAAAATTGAATGGTGATAACTACAACGAATGGAAACGATCTGCTGAAATTTCATTAAGTGCAAAGAATAAACTTGGATTTGTTCGTGGTACTTGTACACGAACAGATGATGATTCACCTTCTCTAGGTCACTGGGAACGATGCAACAATGTGGTAATTTCATGGATTCTTCATTTTGTTGAACCTGAAATTGCCAGGAGCATTTTGTATTATACTAATGTTGCTGAAATCTGGTCTGAACTTCAAGACAGATATTCTCAATCAAATGCTCCACGCAAATATCAGGTCCATAAGCACATATGTTCTCTTTCACAAGGCAATAATTCTGTCACACAGTACTATACGGAATTGAAAACTTCTTGGGATGAATACATGTCTTTATTAGCTTTACCATCATGTAAATGTGGTTCTGGAAAGGATTTTCTGGAAATACTTCAAGAACAACAAGTCTTACAATTTCTATTAGGTTTAAATGATGATTACAAACCTATTCGAGGTAATATTCTGATGATGCAACCATTACCTTCATTGAGTCAAGCTTACAGACTCATTCTTCAAGAAGAAAAACAAAGAGAATGCAGTAATTCAATTTCACTTGGTTCCGATTCCACTGCATTTGCTGCTTTCAACAAGAATTTCAACAACAAATCATCTAATTCTCAAGGAAATAGAAATTCTAATTCAAGCTGGAACAAGAATCGTATTTTTCATAATAAAGATGGACATTCAACTGGCTCATCAAACAACCAAAATGTTATTTTTGGTATCGCACCAAATGGACGACGATCGAAATTCTTCTGTGATTACTGTCAAGTCTGGGGTCATAGCATTGACAGATGCTACAAAAATCCATCTAATTCAAAAGATAATGGCAAAAGGACTGTTAACTGTGTTCAAACTGGGCAAGTTGATGCTGATACAACCAATTCCATGTCTTCTCATGGATCTTCTGATGAGAATCCACCTATATTGACCTCAGATCAGTACAATAAACTTCTAGCATTTCTAAGTCAGCATCATATGGACTCATCAATCAATCAACAATCATCTTCAACTACTTCTCATTCAGCTTTCACAGCAGGTAATATACTTTGTTTTCTTTCTTCTAGTGTTAGCCATAAGTGGATTATTGATAGTGGAGCTACTGACCATATTTCACCACATCTGCATCTGTTTCATTCTTATACTTCACTAAATCCACCATCTTTTATCACCATGCCCGATGGTTCTCAAGCTTCCGTTGCTCATATTGGATCTGTTGCTCTGATTTCTGGGATCACTCTAACTAATGTGTTACATGTTCCTGCTTTCCATTTTAATCTTGTATCCGTTAAGAAACTAAATGTTCAGTTTTTAGCTCATACCATTTTTACTGAATCTCAATGTATTCTCCAGGTGCCCTCAATGAGGCAGCATCTGGTCCTTGGTAATGAACAAGGTGGTTTGTACTTTGTTGATCCACAAGTCAAGAGTACAGCTGCAATTTCTCAATCATCACCTAAAGATGCTTCTGCTTTTGTTTCTGCTTCTCATTCTTCAAATACATCTAATTTTCAATTGTGGCATTGTAGACTTGGACATATGCCCTTTGATAAACTCAAATGTATTACTTCAATTTCATGTTCTAATAAGTTTGATGTACTTTGTGATGTTTGTCAAAAATCTCGAATGACTAGATGTTCATTTCCAAAAAGTCATATCAAAACTCAAGCTATATTTGAAATGTTACATGTTGATCTATGGGGTCCTTACAAGCATGTCACTTATAATGGTTTTAAATATTTTATAACCATCGTAGATGATTACTCTCGGGCAACATGGACACATTTGCTTCCTTGCAAAAGTCATGCATTTTCGGTTCTTAGCTCTTTCATAATCCATATTGAATCCCAATTTTTAGCTCATGTTAAAGTGATTAGATCTGATAATGGTCTTGAATTCAAAGATAAACATGCTCTCATTTTTTATTCTAATCGAGGCATTATTCACCAAACTAGTTGTGTTGATACACCTCAACAAAACGGTGTTGTTGAACGAAAACATCGTCATCTTCTTGAGACTGCAAGAGCTTTATATTATCAATCTCGCATTCCAATTCGTTTTTGGGGGGAATGTATTTTAACTGCTTCTTACCTCATTAATCGTTTTCCACTTCAATCTATTAATAATAAAACACCATACGAAATTCTATATAACAAATCCACTTCATATGATCATCTCAAAGCTTTTGGGTGTTTGTGTTATGCTTCTACACTCAAACACAATCGTACCAAATTTGATCATCGTGCAATTCCTTGTGTCTTTCTTGGTTATCCACATGGTAAGAAAGCATACAAACTTCTAAACATTGCCACTAGACAGATCATTTTTAGTAGGGATGTTGTTTTCTATGAAAATCATTTTCCTTTTCACTACTTGCCTTCCACAGATACTCAAATCCCATTTCCTTTTCCACAACATGATTATTCTCCCATATTTCTTCCCGCTAACACATCACCTTCATCCCTTTCACAAGACTTCATTTTTTCATCATCCCCTTCTAATGATAATATTTCTGATAATATTACGCTTGATAGTCCATCTTCAACTACTGATCCATCACCATCTTCAAATCCTTCTTCTTCATCATCTTCTTCTTCATTCGTACCTTCTCATGACACTACACCTTCTCGTCGATCCACTAGAGTGCATATTCCACCCAGATACTTACAAGATTATGTATGTAGCAATGTGCATTCTCATTCTTTTCCAACATCTACTCTGCCAAAACATTGGTGCAATCTCGTTCAGTTTTCTTCCCTTCCTCTTCCTCATCAAGCCAACGTTGTTCATTCTTCCACTTACACTGAACCTAAATCATACAAAGAGGCCTCACTTGATCCACGATGGGTTGATGCAATGAAGAAAGAAATTGACGCATTACAGGCCAATGGAACATGGGAACTCACAAATTTACCTCCTGGAAAGAAAGCAATAGGGAGTAAATGGGTTTACAAAGTGAAACTTCGTTCTGATGGTACTTTGGAAAGATTTAAAGGTCGATTGGTAATCCAAGGAAATCATCAAAAACACGGCATTGATTTTTTTGACACTTTTTCACCGGTGATCAAGATGGCAACCATTAGAGGTATCATTGCTTTAGCAGCCTCTAAAAAGTGGGAAATTCACCAACTTGATATCAACAACGCTTTCCTCCATGGTGATTTAAAAGAAGAAGTGTATATGAAGGTTCCACTTGGTATACCAAATCCGGAAAATAAAGTATGTAAATTAAAAACATCCTTATATGGGTTACGTCAAGCGAGGAGGCAATGGTTTCATAAATTGTCTTCTACCATTTTCCAGCAAGGATATGTACAATCAAAAAATGATTACAGCTTGTTTTTAAAGCGTAATGATCATCATTTAACCATTGTAGCCGTTTATGTTGATGACATTATAGTCACTGGTTCTGATCTTAATGAAATCACACGTTTAAAGGCTTTCCTTCATCAAGAGTTTACCATAAAGGATTTGGGTTTACTACATTACTTTTTGGGTCTAGAAGTTCACTATGTTCCAGAAGGCATTGTTTTGTCTCAACGAAAATTCACTCAAGAACTATTAAATGATTGTGGTTTATTACATGCAACTCCTGTTTCTACACCATTACCACAACATTTGAAAATGACTGATGATGCTACTGGAACTTTAATATCAGATCCTTCTCTTTATCATTCATTAATCGGCAAGTTGAACTTCTTAACCAATACTCGACCATACATTGCCTTTTCTGTACAGACTTTAAGCCAGCACATGCAACAACCAAAAAGTACTCATTTGGATGCATTATATCATTTGTTACGATATGTGCATGGTACAGCTGGTCAGGGAATTTTATTGAAGGCTTCGAGTCAACTCACTCTTCACGCTTATTCTGACTCTGATTGGGCAGCATGTCCCATGACTCGTCGTTCTGTTACTGGTTATATTGTTTTATTAGGAGGTTCTCCAATAAGCTGGAAATCTAAAAAAACAATCAACTGTTGCTCGTTCTTCTTCAGAAGCTGAATATCGTGCCATGGCTCAAGCTGCGAGTGAAGTTACTTGGTTAGTACGTTTGTTGGAAGAACTTGGCATTAACGATCTAAAGCCAGTTACATTGCATTGTGACAACCAGTCTGCCTTACATATTGCCAAGAACCCGGTGTTCCATGAACGTACAAAACACATTGCCATTGATTGTCATTTTACTAGAGAAAAAGTTATGGAAGGATTGCTACAATTGAGTTATCTACCAACTTATTCTCAATTGGCAGACGTTTTAACCAAAATCAAGCCCTCTGCTCAGTTTAACATGCTTTTGACCAAGCTCGGGATGTGTCAAACTCCATCCACTAGCTTGAGGGGGGGTGTAGGAGTTAGTCAATGATAGTTAATCTTATGTTCTAGAAGGTGCCACGTAGGCTAAGTTAGTTACAGGTTGTTATAGTTAGTTTCTTATGTTTCTGTATATAAAAGTTTAGCATGTATTACATTTTCAATCGATCAATGAGAATGAAGTTTTCTTCTCCATAATCTTTCTTCCTGCTATGGAGTTATTACCGTTGTAGGTGTTATCCCATAACACACCATAACACATGTTATGGACTTGGTCATACCTTATGTTAGTTAATTATTATTTTGGTGTGGTTCTTAATGTTTGCCGTGTTCAGAAATAGATTAGGCAAAAATCAAAATGGACATTTGAACTGTTTGCGTAACATTTCAACACAGTTTTTGTAACAGGTTGGGCAAGTTAATCTGAAGAAGTAATCGGGTAGCACACCTGCTACATGACAGAGACAGAAAGACCACAAAGCAAAACACACTTATGACAAGCAAATACAAGACATGACAAAAGACCCCCATATGAGAAATTACAACAGTGAACACATCCATCACAGAACACAAATGCAAAACCAGAACAATCCCATCTTCAAAAGCCTCACAGCTAAACAAACCATAAACCATAACAGAAACATCACAGCTAAACAGAGACAGCAAAGCATACAACCTGAACTCTAGAAGATAGCCAACCATACCATAACTTAATTTTCAAAAAAAGCTCCACTCCATCGGCACTTGAGTTCTTGAAAAATCTTATTATTTCGATTATTCAAAATCACAAACAGAGCTGTCCAAACTGTACACATCCACGCTTTGCAATGGTAATACATTATCGTGGAAACTAATACCAAAACTAATACTCACTATTGATTCCTTCGTCATAACTAAACATAATTGATACCAAATGTAACTTCATATAATTAAACATAATATATGTAAGTTCATATAAATTCCTAACATCATAGCTATCATGACAAAACATAACATAATAACATAACATGCATGTTCTTACTATTTCCAAACAACTTTCAGTTCCAAAGTGCAACCTGTACCACCCACAATAACGACACTGCTATCTTCTTTGGTTGGCGGAGGGAACTTGGACTTGTGAAATAAAACTATTTTCTGTGTTTCAACATCCACAAACTGTGCTTCAATTATGAGGGAGACATTCTTGGGTACAGCCAGCCCAGATCTCTTCAGCGGAATTCGGCCAGGCTTTTGGCAATAAGAAGAATAAAGTGATGCCTTGTAGCAATTTTTACTGAGAGGATCACCATCATAATAAAATTCATCTCCGTAATAAGCAAATATTTCTGCATGAACTTTACGATCATTTTTCATTGTAAAATTTGCCTCCACAGTAGCATCTGCTGCATCCTTTAAAAGAATGTAATACATTAGTGTTTTCCCATCCTTACCTTCAGCACAGAGACAACAACAATCAGGTAGACTATCTGATGGCTCGCCCCAAATATTACCCAAGTCTAGTTCAAACTCGTCATCGCAAAGTTGAAAACACACATCCTTCTTCTCGGTAGAAGCATAGAGTTCCATATGAATCTGAATGGAGGAAGAGAATGGAACTGAATGATGAGAACTAGGATTGTTGAGGTATATAAGCTCACCGTGGCGCATTGTTATGGGATCACGCCACACATGCTCGAATAAAGAAACATAAGAAAAATCAGGCTCAAATAAGGGATACCCCCATCTACTCGAAACCCATAATTGTCTGGTACTGAAATGAGCCCAAACAGGTAACACATTTCAAATATGGAATCTCTTGTAATAAATGGACGAATCGAAAACAGCTCAAAACGGGAATTTCTAGATGGATCCCTGATAAAAATCAAAACAACCACCACAAATTAAAAACAAAACTGTAGATAATTAAATTGTGCTGAACGGTAAACAAAAATGGGTTTATTGTTTCAAAGTGTATTATACTTTGTCTCTTTTACTATTGTACGGAACATACTTTCATTTTGCACATACAAGTAGTCGTTAAAAGGTGGTTTTTCGTCACGTTTGGGTCATTTTGTAAACAGTAGCAATTCTTTATAGAATATAACATTATAGAAATCCACATTTATACAATTCTCAAATTCGCTGACCAAACAAAACTATCTTTCAATAGCTCAAATTTACACACAAAAAGAAAATTAAAAAAGAAATAACTATAACGGTTGAAATGAAAACGTAGGTTGGGACTCTGAGTCACTAAAACATGGCTTTGTAGCCAGTTTGGGTAATTCCATAACCAGAAAAACTATAAAATTAGTCTTTCAAAACTGATTATAAAACTAATACAATTGTTAAATTTATACATAATTTTGATTTTAGTTATATATGATATTACAATTACAAACTACAAAATGACCCACCTTTACACAAAGTCATATTTCAAAAGCATAATGAAAAGGTACAATACTTTGTGCAAACAACCCTATATTTTACTTGTATTGCATGAAATGAAATAAACTTGGCATGGAAAATATCAATTATTTTCAATATCGTAAGCAGCCGTTACCTGGCATCATAAACAGAGCAGGGAGTAATGGAACGGTTCACAAACTGGGGATCAGGTCTTGTTTCATCCATTTGTTCTCTTTCAGCCATCTTATGCTTTTTTTATCAGGCTCAACGCCAACTTCTACATCCCAAGGATAAAAGGATGATTTTAAATTCCATAGCAGTGGAAACCAGTTATCATTTCGGACTACTTCCTACACAAAGTAATGTTTAAAACTGGTTAAGAAATGCGGAATTGTGATAACCTTTGTTTTTTATACCACTGTATTATTTTTTTTATTTTTTTTGTGGCAAAACAGGCAACGCCCAAGAAATATTACTATAAAAAAATATATATGAGATACAAAGACTAGAGCTATGTCACGATGCCGAGAACAAGCCTCAAAACATCCAAAAAAATCCAAATAACCAAGAACTTATCAGAGAAAACCGGCAACGTGGGACTGAACAAAACAGCCACACATGAACCTCCAACCTATCAAAATAAAGCTCAAACCACACATACACATTAACTTATGCATCCGAGCTATTATCCAATCCCCACACTCTCCTTAAATTGCTGGAGTTAATCGTAGGCTTGAGAGTACACGACATAAGCTTCAAACGAATCAGCCTTATCTCATCAACTATCCTCACTGCTTCCTTTCTAACCTGAGTGTGAATCCGAGCATTTCTCTCTTGCCGCTCTCAACACTAAACGAGCTGTTATGCTCCATATATTTTTAGGCTTACATCTTGGCTGAAGCCATTTAATGACTACTACTGTAATACTTTTACTTAAAGTTATTTAAACTTGACTTAGTTTTCGAAAAAAACCTTTATACTTTACTTCATAGTGAATTATTTAAACATGAACTGATTCAATAATATGGTAATGAGTTTTATTGATATCTTAATACATCCAAACCAATTTAAATGAAACAACTTAAAACCAAAAACTTAAATAATTCATGGTTTATAAACAAAAGATAGCCCCGCATAACATGATCCATGGATAAAACCCCCCGAGAAACTGAATTTCAAGAAGAAAAAAAATCTACTAGATAATACATACCGGAGTGATACCCAAAAGATGAAAGCATTTTTCCATTACCACTGCAGTTGCCTCACACAGTAATAATCATCTCGTCTTCGCAACAGACCCGGTCTGCAAAAACTTTCAAAGTTACGCTAAATCCCAACAAAAATAATGACGTCTTTAAAAACCTTGAAATTAAATTCAATTTTGTATGAGAGAAAGCATTTTGGTAGGTAATATCATTGAAAATCGAACAAATTTTTTGAAAATTAACTTTGGTTTTAAGAGATGCTGAAATTCAATTCAATATTGTATGAAAAGCATAAGTAAATATACCTTGTGCACGAAATCGTTGTAACCCTTAAATTTCTCAGATAAATTATAAAGGTATTTACACATCATATGTGGCAACACAAATAAAGAGGACTTTTTGAGGACCTGAAAAAGGAAGTTAGATTATTAATACAATAATATGAACAAGATAACTTAAATAACCATACATTTAAGAGCATATTAGAAGAAACTATAGAGTAACCTAGGGAAATAAAACCAAGAATTCAATTCCAGAAATTGTGCATTATAACTTCAACTAGGGTTTTGTATGTTTAAAGAAGTAGTAGAAGTTCATTAAGATATTCGTCTTACCTCAGTAAACCTGAGTAAATGGAATTCCAACATACGTTCTTCACATTCCTCGTATCCTTCATATTTCTCCAATATTAAATTTGAAGCCTGTTGCAAACAAATATATATATATATATATATATATATATATATATATATATATATATATATACATATGTGTGTGTGTATATGTATATATATGTATGTTAACTTAATATACAAAAAAAGAAAGCAATAAAATTGGGTCCGAGATGAGAAAGTTGTAACAACATTGAAACGGAAAAGAAATTCTTACGTTCTTTAACTCATCGATGTCTTTACGGAAACGAAAATCACTGGTAATTCTATGAACTTCGGCTCGTATATGTAGTAGATATACAAAAGTATTTCCCTATTTATCAATGAATTAAGAGATTAAAAACAAGATTGGTGTAAAGATTTCAAAACGATGAGAGATACAATATACAATGGCATAACATTACTTGTAATGAAAGAAAATCATTAAAATACCTCTTCTTTAACCATCTCATCATAATTGAATGAACAATCAGCCAATCTATGGCTTTTCAAGCATGTATACCTGTTCAGAACACAAAAAGCAAAGCATTGAATATGAATAACTATGCAACTTGACCTAAAAGTAGGGTATCTCGGTGTAAACATTGTTACATTCAATATAAAAAAACTTGGAACTGAAAATCTGATTATTACAACAAGTTCATAGGAAATTGACATTTACCACTCTACTCGTATATTATTAATACTGATAGCACAAGTATAATACGGGTAAAAATTAGGCTAGAAGCATTAGAAACTTACACAATAACACACAAAACAACTGATGTAGGAGTATACCCAAGAATTATAGCATCCGAGCCTGATAAAAAGAATAGTGTGAAATTTAGCCATTGTAATATTGATGGATTGACGATTTGAGACATGTTTTCTCTCTATTGGGTTAAGAAAAATTATACTTTCAACTAAAAACGAAACATGTCAAACGGGTTGAAAGCTAGATTGCTTTAGCAAAGGAAGTTGAATGATTTTTGTAATATAACAATTTTGGTAATCACATTATTTATTCATGAAAATAAATAAAGAATAAATGAACAATATCCAGTATACCTCGTGCCACCTCAATACAACGAGCTTTGAGTTGGTCTAACGAATTAGCCAACTCTTCCTCTTTGGTACTATATGCCCGATATCCTGCATAAGTCAATACAGGGGATTCGCGCCCAGGAAGTGGGCTCCACTTCCCCTCCTTATATTTGATCCAACCTTCAAGTTCGGCTGCCTAAAAAAATAGTATTCAATTTTGTCATCTAACTTTTTTGACATGTTATCAGTTTTGGTGCTGTGTAAAAGTTACTTACAGTGAAGCACATTTCAATATACTCTTGTTGCCGCACAGGGGTCAGATATACCATCCAGTCTGCTTTTAGCTCATTAATTCCCAACCTACATATGCAGACACAGAAGATATGAAAGACATTGTTCATATATCATTGGTGAAATGCAACAATGTTGACAATAAATTAACGGGAAAAACAAATCTATTACTAGCCAACTGATATATATGTTTTGATAAACTAAGCAAGTAAAGTACCGCAAACTTTCTAGGTCTATATAAAACTTGTGGAAATCTCTCTTCGCAAGAATAAAAGGTGGGTTTTTTTTAACGTATATTACCACATCGCTCCCTTTTTCTTTAATCGAAATCTGGCTTTTCCACCCGGTTTGCCATCCATATTTCTGAAATAAATGGAATTAACAAACTTATAAACTGCAAAATGTAATTTCATAGAAAGGTGGGTTTTTTTCAAAATATATCACCTCAACTGTGTGTTCATGTTCAATCCAAATATGGCTGTCCAAGTTGCCTGCATATGCTCCCTGAAATAAATGGAATTAATAAGCTGCAAAATGTAATTCGATATAATAGATAAAGATGTAAACATAAAATGATTTAATATAACAAGCATTCAAAAAGCTAGATCAACTGAATATATACCTTATGCGAACAACCACGGAAACACACTTTTACTTTAGAATAGTGAAGCATACGACTTAGCGTGTCTCCCATAACAAATTGTTGAATGCGACCCAGAGATATTTCCTCGTCCGATGAGGGAAAGTCTACGACTACCGTCTCCACAGGAAGTTTTGGTGCCCATGTGTCTATACCATCTTTTAGCATCTTGTGAATGCTCTGCAAGCAAGGGCACAAGAAGTGAAAATTGTGATTGTAATGTACGTTTAAAAAGAGAAAAGAAAAAAAAATACCTCAGCAAGACATTCCCGTGATAACGAAAAAGAGGATGAAGTTTTTTTTTAAGATATCACAAGCTATACTTTTGACGAGTTTTTTTATTTCATTTTTTGGTGGGTTTTACAAATTATTAACACATGTGTTACTGATTAGTTGTACATTTGATTTGCGGTTAGGATTAGGGTTTAGGGTTTAGGGTTTAGCATGGTTTAGGTTTAGGGTTTAGAGTTTAGGTTTTAGCAATGTTTAGAATTTAGGGTTTAGTATGATTTAGGGTTTAGGATTTTGTAAAGCGTTTAGAGTTTATGGTTTGGAATTTAGAGTTTCGGGTGCAAAATTTTGTTGAAGCTGGTTGTTTTGGAGGCAAATTCGATTAGTCAATGTATTTTTATTTTTTTTCTTTTTTACCTTTTTTTAGTTGTAACAATATTTTTACATATACAAGCATTTTTTTTTCCCGAGGATTTATCCTTACAAGGTACATAAATTATATAGGTTGTTATGTGAATCAAAAGATTCACATTCTACGGATTAGTGATGTAGATTAAGTATGGTGGATTCAAAAAATTTATTCACTCGTAGCACAAAAACCTTAAACTTTAATCCACTTGAAAGTTTTTAAATTTATTTAAAAAGTGAGGTGCACCACCTAAATATGAGTGGTAGCACTCTTAAAGAACCTATAGGCTTTTAACTAATTTTACATTAAGACGGCTTAATTGACTGGTGTCACGTGACACCGCTGTCTATAACGTTGGTCCGCCCCTGATTCAGCTTGAGTTTATTTATGAGTTCATATTCTTGGATGTTAATTCTACTGCACAAAAACTTGTTTGTACGTCTCCCTGGTTTTTGCCCTGTTCAATGGGATATGGTACAAGTTTATTTACAAAAGTTTAATCCCATTTAATGATAAATATAATAGTTGTTTGTTATAAAATACTAAAAAATGTAATGAGTATACATATTGATTATTCAGTTTGCATATTAAGTTTCCCTTAAATATGCCTTTAGTAAATTCAGTTTTCAGATCTCTACATGAATATCTATGTCATATCTTGGATTTCAGTTTGTGTATATGTATTGTTGTGAGCGACTCTTCATCCATTAGTAGGTTAACTCGGCTTATGGTTTATCTCTATATATTCATCCATTGTTAGTTTGATCGTGGTCAAGTGTTCGTTAATTAATATATCTCAGAACCAACGCACCCTTGTGAGGATGAAGTTGTCAATGACTGTTTGAGAAGAGGTGATATATACCTGTTACCTTATATAGTTTCTGTTATTTTAATCTTAAAGTGTACTTTTAACACCAAAGTTATCATTTGGTATTTAATATATTTCATTTTCAGTCGGTGATCATCAAAATTGAAGTGTGAGGTGGTAATCTCAATGATCTATCGAATCATCTAAGCATGTTGAAATCGATTAATGAAGGTAGTGTTATGGCTGACACCCGGTGTTAAATTGTTAATTGGAAACATTATAAGTTAAGGCAGATCATTCATGAATTGAATCTTAAGTTACAGGTTCATTTTACGCATGCCATGTTTTTCTTTACTATTTTAGAGAAGACATGGTGGTGGTGATGGTTTTCATATTCAATTGCCTAAATTGATCCCTATAGCGAGTACTCGGCCTAGGGGGAGTACTCGGGCAGTAATTGGATTAACTTTTTTTACATTTAAATGATTAATTTCAAAATTATATGTTTAAATATAAATTAGAGAGTGAAGATTGTTGGTGAAAAACATTAAAGAGTGAGACCGAATGAAAAGAAATTGAACTAAACGTTTAATTGGATTAAAAACTTTAATTTCAAAAAATCTTAAAAAGTTGATCAAGTTTGATTTTTACCGATTTTGACCGAGTAATCCCGAGTTTGACCGACTTTTTTGAGTTTTTCTGAGTTTTTTGCGTTGACCGAAGTTGACCGAGTTTTCAGTCCAAGTTAGACCGACTCGCCTCAGACCACCCCCAGTCACGAGTACTCAGCCGAGTTGACCGAGTTTTACAATTATGTATAGAGTATAAAAGAAAGCTCTAGAATTTATCACGTAAACTTTAGTACCACGTGACAATCTCTCATTATTATATTAATTAATATTAATAATATAAAATAAGTTTAAATATACCTAGTATTATTATTCGGATCAAACATTCAAACATTTAATATAAATGAGGATTAGTGTTAAATATAAATGAGGGTAGATTTGTCTTTTAAATAGTGGAACGGGACGTTTACAATTAGACAACACCAAAGATTAATACAAAGATTAATACTGTATTGTAAATGTTTGAGGGTGTATTAGTCTTTTAATTATGTAAAAATGGGAATAAATATGTTATTAAGGAGATTAAGGGTTAAATCATTATACCTTTATAACAATAGGCAAACTTTCTCCTCATATTATCATGATATTATAAAGGGTATTTTGGTAAAAGTATTTAAATCTCACGATTAATTGAGCTAAAGATATTATAAGTGTCTCATGAGATATTGAGATAATGGAGAAATGGTTGTAAAGCAACTAGGTGCTAGAAGAGTGTCACATTTATCAAAGTGATGACTTAAACTTTTTATTTTACTTTTATATTTACATTACTTTCATTGTATTTTTTACTAATGTTAATGTCTATTACTGTTTTCTCCCTATTTATTGTTTATCATTACCTAACAATTTAATAGTTCGAAATAAGTTTTTGTTTATCAAAATTCAAAAGTGATAACAAATATGTAGTACGGAACATAACTAATCACGTTTTCATAATTAAGCTAAAAGGACATAATCAATTCATTATGAATGCAAGCAAGAAATAAAATATACTCTTAACATTTTCATATCGTAATTATATATGAATTATAAGAAACTTCATAACAAAATTAGCATGACAATGGTATATGTTGGGATATAATAAATTAGTACTGCCAAGCAAGTCAAGAGTTAGTACTGCTATCCAAAGTTTCTACTGCTGGTTCATTTCATGGATTCTACTGCTGGAGCAAAAACAAGATTAGTACTGCCAGAAGAATCTCAGAGTTAGTACTGCTAGTAGGATTCCAGGATTAATACTGCTGGTATGATTTGTGGAGTTAGTACTGCTAGACCAGTTTCCATTGTTTCTACTGCTGACCTTGTCCAAAGGATATACGGCGCACATGGGTCTGCAGTTACCTAATCTTGACAAAGCATGCACGACAAAGCATGGGTTGCTTTACGGCTTCAAGACATGCTTAGATAGTTTGACTTATATGCATTAATTACTATAACGTGTAATTGGAACTCTACAATTTATAAGTAGAGTTCCATACCTTAACAGCATGCGTGCTCAGATGCCATGGTGTATAAATATCATCCTTGTGTCTCTAGTACAGATACACAATACACATAGTTTAGTCAGCTTCAAGGTTATTGTAACCCTAATACAATCAAGTGTATTCGTATTATTAATCTTAATAATATTGGAGTTTTTGTTATTCAACTTGTGTGTTTTATTGTTCTTTGTCTATTGAAATACAAACATCCATACAAAACATACATACAACTTCCAAACTTAACAAGTATTATTCCGCAAATTTCTTGTTAAGAAGTTCAAGCATAGTAAAATTTAATCTTGATCTTGATCAAGTCGATCTTGACAAGTGGTATCAGAGCATCAGGTTGCTTTGAACTTTTGGAAGTCACAATTTAGTCTGTTTAAAAGCTTTTTTAAAAACTTTTAAAATGTCTTCTGAAGAAACTCAGGCAAACAAAATCCCCATACTCAGGCCAGATGAGTATGATATGTGGAAAAATAGGATGAAGCAGTATATGTTGCTTACAGACTATCAACTATGGGATATTTGTGTAAATGGTCCTAAGTATCCTGTTAATGGTGATGGTGTCAGGATTCCAAGGGCCCCACCAAGTACAGATGCTGAAAGAAAGGAAAGAGCTACAGAATTTAAAGCTCTTAGCATTCTATTGATATCCATTCCTAATGAATATCAAAGAAAGTTTGAAAATTGTGAGGATGCAAAGGTTCTTTTAGAATCAATAGAGAAAAGATTTGGTGGCAATGAAAGCACCAAGAAAAATAAAAGATCCCTTTTGAAACAACAATTTGAAAACTTTAAATCTGTAAGGACTGAAACATTAACACAAGTTTTTGACAGATTTTCTAAACTTGTGGGTGATCTTGAAAACCACAATGTTAAGATTGACAAAGATGATCTTAACAGAAAGTTTCTAAGATCACTTGGAGATGAATGGACCATGTATACTGTTGCTTTGAGGCAGGGCAGTAATTTGGATGACAAGGAGCTTGATGATCTATACAATGATCTAAGATCATTTGAGCCAGAAGTAGAGAACAAGAAACAAGCCACTGGATACACTCCAAATATGCAGAATGCTGCATTTATGTCATCAGGAGGAGTACAGGTAGATCCAAACTCAGCATATGTATCTACCTCTAATGTTACAGGTTCTGCATCTGGGTCATCATCAAAAGACAACACTGGTGATCAAGTGTTGGAAGCATTCTTTGCCAGTCATGTGAATTCATCTCTGACAAATGAAGAGCTTGAGCAAGTTAATCCAGATGATCTTGAAGAGATGGATATTAAGTGGCAGATGGCCATGTTGACTGTAAGGGCAAAGAGATTTATGCAAAGAACTGGGAGAAACAACTTTGCATATAAGAGAGAAGATGGAGCAGGATTTGATAAGAGCAAAGTTGAGTGCTTTAAGTGTCACAAGAATGGACACTTTGCAAGAGAATGCAGAAGTACTGGAAGAGCTAATGATAGTGGCCAAAGGGCAGGGAGCTTTAATGGAATGCAAAGAAGAAACATTCCAATTCAAAACAATTCAAACTCAACAGCACTGATGTCACAAAATGAGTTTGAATTTGATTGGAGTGATCAAGAAGAGCATGCTGTGACAAATCAAGCTTTAATGGCCATTACAGAAGCAGAAGCGAAATCTCCTGAAGTGCCTCAAGAGGTACAAAATAAATTATGTTCATCTATCTGCATGAAAACTGTTAAACACTATAGAGATCATAATCTATTTATCTGTGCTGAACTTGAAAAGTGGGAAGTTAGGAATAGAAGCACAATTGCATCAATTGAAAACCTAGAACAACAAATAAAAGCATATCAGAAGAATGAATCACAATATGTGTATGATATTGAATATGCTAGGTGGGAAAGAGATTGTCAAAAGGACAAGGTTGATGAATTGAGCAAAGATTTAGAGAATGTGAGAACTGAAAGATATAGCATTAAACTGAAAATAGATAATCTAGAAAATGCTTCTCAAAACGTTCAAAATCTAATTAAATCTCAGATTCATGATAAACTCAAAACTGGATTGGGATACAACAATGTTCCTCCACCTTATAACAACAATTACTTTCCTCCAAAATGTGATACTGAGATTGAAACTTTAAAGGAGAATGTAGAAATTGAAGTTATAAAGGCTGATCCAATCAAAAGTTTAACTGAACCTGAGATAGATTTAGATAATGTAGAAATCACTAGTTGGGTATCTGATGATGACATAGAAGGAGAACTTACTGAGCTAGTTGAATCAACTAAGAAAGATATTAAGAAAGTAAGTAGTGCATCAGATACTATCTTAACTAGTAATAAACTAGCAGAGGGTAAAAGATTATTCAAAGAAAAGGCTAAGTTTATATCTGCTCAAAAGAAGAACACCACTAACAAGAATGAAAAGAATCAAGCCTGTGATAAATGTAATTGTAAAGCAGGTATTCAAATACCATACAATTATACAAAATCTGTTCCTAGAGGAAATCAAAGAAATTGGAACCAAATGGTTTCACAAAAACTAGGAAAGGGTTTTGTCATGATTAAAGAAAAGGCTTGTTACATCTGTGGTAAAACAAACCATCTTCAGAATGAGTGTCATCATAATCCAAGAAATAAAAGGGTTATGAGATCACCATGGACAGTTACTGACAGAATTAATCATCACAACTTTAAAACTAAAATTAATTCTGTTAATACTGTGAAGAAAATAAAGGCTCAATCAGTTAATACTGCTGTGTCAAAATTTACTACAGCAGCATTAATCAGAAACAGAGCCAACAGTACTAAGACTCAAACATCATTAAAAATTAATACTGTCAGGCGTATTAACACTGCTATCAATGTTAATACTGGTAAGCAGAATACTACTGCTTCAGTTAAAACTGTTGCACCAGTTAATACTGGTAGAACAGTTAAAACTGCTCAGGCAATTAATACTGCTAGGCAGGCTACGAACAGAATTAATACTGCCAGGCATATTAACAAAGTTAATACTGCCAGACATATTAATACTGCAAACAGAATTAATACTGCCAGACATGTTAATACCGTTGGTCATCTTAATGCTGTTAATAAGTCTAACATTCGTTGGATTTGGAAACCTGTGCCTACAATAAAATCAAAAGTTTCCAAAACAAACAATACACCACAAGCAGTGATTCTTGAAAGAGTTGACTTTGTGGATGTACAAGGGAGACCCAAAACCAGATTGGTTTGGGTTCCCAAAGAAAACTGATAATCCTTATTGTTTTATCTGTGCAGAGCAAGCCAAGAAGTTTGTGGCATGTTGATAGTGGATGCTCAAGGCACATGACGGGGGATAGAAGTAAGCTACAGAACTTCAAGGAGATTGATGGTGGATATGTAGCTTTTGGATATAATCCTAAAGGTGGTAGGATTACAGGAAAAGGGACTGTCAACAGTGATAAGATAAGCTTTCAAGATGTTTATTATGTTGAACAGTTGAGATTCAATTTGCTAAGTGTGAGTCAAATCACAGAGAAAAAGAATCCAGTTCTTTTTACTGACACATAATGTTTTATTCTTTATGATAAATTCAATCTAGATGAAAACATGATTTTAATGAAAATTCCCAGAAAGAATAATGTGTACTGTTGTGACTTAGCAAACATGAAACCTCAACAAGATTTAAACTGTCTTATCTCAAAGGCATCTGTTGATGAGTCTGATCTTTGGCATAGAAGAATGTGTCACATGAATTTCAAAACTATTAACAAACTGGTTAAAAACAAACTTGTTAGAGGTTTACCTGAAAAGACATATTAATGTGATGACCACTGTGTTGCATGTTTAAAGGGGAAGCAACACAGATCTTCTTATAAGACCAAAGGTGTGAACTCAAACTTTTCTTCTTTACATCTACTGCATATGGACCTGTTTGGACCAACCAATGTCAGTAGTATAGGAAAGAAAGTTTATTGCTTGGTAATCATTGATGACTTTAGCAGATTTAGTTGGGTATTCTTTCTTAGAACCAAGGATGAAACAGGTGAAATGCTTAGATCATTCATTACTAGGATTGAAAACCAAACTGATCAAAAGGTTAAAATCATCAGGTCTGATAATGGAACAGAATTTAAGAATCATGAGATGAATAAATTCTGTGAAACAAAAGGAATAGAAAGACAGTTTAGTGCTCCTAGAACTCCACAACAAAATGGAGTAGCAGAAAGAAGAAATAGGACACTAATTGAGGCAGCTAGAACCATGTTAGCAGATGCTAAACTTCCAATGACTTTCTGGATAGAAGCAGTTAGTACTGCTTGTTATGTTCAGAACAGGGCACTAGTAGTAAAGCCTCATAACAAGACACCATATGAATTGTTTTTCAAAAGAAAACCTTTGATTAGCTTTTTAAAACCATTTGGATGTCCTGTTACTATCTTCAATTCCAAAGATCACCTAGGCAAGTTTGAGAGCAAGGTTAATAAGGGTGTCTGAGAGCCCAAAAGAAAAGGAAAAAAAGAAGCTAAAAGGTGTGAGCATCCAAGAACCATCAGAACACACACCGACAAGAAAAGCACAGCAGATTGGGGCCAAAGATAAGGGTAAAGGGATAATGATTGAAGAAGTCAGACCTCTGAAAAGAAAACATCAAATAGAGGCTGATGAGGAATTGGCCAGAAAGCTACAGGAGGAGGAAAGGATGAGGTATACAGAGGAAGAGAGAGAAGCTGAGCTACAGAGGCTACTAAATGAAAAGAAAAGGAGAGAGTCAGAGGCTAAATATAAGAAACAGAAAGCAAAGCCAAAGGCTAAGGCTCAGTTGAAGAAGGAGTTCATTACATTCCTCAAGGGAGCTGGATTTCATGTAAAAATCCTAGCAACCCTCCAATTTGAAGATCTAAAGAGGATGTATGAAAGGGAGCAAGAAAGAATGAAGAAAGGAACAGAAGATATAAGGATGGAGAGGGAAAGGGAAATGAAGGGTATGTATGATATGCCTGTTCAGCAGGGTATCAAAACCTTCAAGAGAAAGAAAGATGCTGCACAGAGCATACAAAGTGAAGGATACTTTGAGAAAATGCAGAAGAAGCATAATGATGAAAAAGATGTGCACACTGAGGTGCCATCTACAGATAATAAAGGAGAGGAGGATAACAGTAATAGAAGTTTGGTAATCATAGATACAGCCGACTGTGAGCCCTTGAAGGTGGAATATCCAATCATAGATTGGTACCAAACACTGGATAGTGCAAATAGGAGGTATTATAAAATTGTTAGAGCAGGAGGGTCATCTGAGCTATACAGAAACTTCTTTTCAACGCTCAAGGTTTTTAGAAGAAAAGACTTGGATGAAATGTTTGAAGTAGGCTTGAAGAAGTTTGGTGAAAAGAGAGGCTATGATGATGATCATCAACTGTTCGAATATTTGAAGCAGATGTACTTGCCTGAAGCTGAAATGAGAATATTTATGAAAGCATTCTCACCTGCCAACTACTGGTATTGTTTTGATAGTTGTAGAGTACATATGATAGGCCAGGTAGATGGAGGTGTAGGATATTTCTTGATGGGCAAAGAATATCCTTGGAATCCTGCTGTAATAAAAAGCATGTTAATGCTCAAGGTCAAATGCTCAAATCTGATTGTTGCAGCAGTTTTGGTAAAAGAATTAAAAGATTATCTGGAAAGAATGAATAAGCAGAAGAGGTGAACCACAATCTGATTAAAAGGCGAATCTGGAGAAACTTAGTGCTGTTGGAAAGAAAGCATAAGTTTAGAGGGAGATTGTTGGGATATAATAAATTAGTACTGCCAAGCAAGTCAAGAGTTAGTACTGCTATCCAAAGTTTCTACTGCTGGTTCATTCCATGGATTCTACTGCTGGAGCAAAAACAAGATTAGTACTGCCAGAAGAATCTCAGAGTTAGTACTGCTAGTAGGATTCCAGGATTAATACTGCTGGTATGATTTGTGGAGTTAGTACTGCTAGACCAGTTTCCATTGTTTCTACTGCTGACCTTGTCCAAAGGATATACGGCGCACATGGGTCTGCAGTTACCTAATCTTGACAAAGCATGCACGACAAAGCATGGGTTGCTTTACGGCTTCAAGACATGCTTAGATAGTTTGACTTATATGCATTAATTACTATAACGTGTAATTGGAACTCTACAATTTATAAGTAGAGTTCCATACCTTAACAGCATGCGTGCTCAGATGCCATGGTGTATAAATATCATCCTTGTGTCTCTAGTACAGATACACAATACACATAGTTTAGTCAGCTTCAAGGTTATTGTAACCCTAATACAATCAAGTGTATTCGTATTATTAATCTTAATAATATTGGAGTTTTTGTTATTTAACTTGTGTAAATATACATACAACTTCCAAACTTAACAAGTATTATTCCGCAAATTTCTTGTTAAGAAGTTCAAGCATAGTAAAACTTAATCTTGATCTTGATCAAGTCGATCCTGACAAGTGGTATCACAACATATAGAGTATTCAACCATATAGAGTTGATGAGGGAGTCTTTGTTGGATACTCTACCCAAAGCAAAGCATATAGAGTATTCAACCATAGGACTAGAATAGTGGAGGAAACCATGAATGTGACCTTTAATGAACATACACCTAGTGTTGTAGGCAAAGGTCCAGATTGGTTATTTGATATTGATGCTCTAACCCAATCTTTCAGATATGTGTATGAGTCATCAAATGCAGGTACAAATGCTGGTGAATCAAGTGCAGCTAACCAGAATAAAGATACACCATTAGAGTACATCACTCTACCCTTCTGGTCACCTGATTCACCTGAAGCTGTTCATCCTCCTCCACAACAACAAGCTCAGAGTTCAGAACCAATCACATCAAGTCAGGAACAGTATGGTGTTTATGATGATGGCCATACCTCCTCAGATCCTGAAATGCTTCCAGAAGAAGAAGCAAATGGTGTGAATACATCTGAGAATGCAGAAAGAAGTGCAGATGAAATTGCAGAAGAAAATGTAGATGAGAATCAAGATCCAACTAGTCTATCCTTGTCTGAGACTAGCATTCTCATAGAACAAAATGATACAAACTTGGAATCTGGGATTCCTATGTCATCTACTGGTCAGTATCAACAATACAAAGCCTATCATCCATTGGAGAATGTAATAGGTGATATTGACTCTGCAATGCAAACCAGAAGATCTGCCAGATTAAATGAAGAAGACATCAATACTTCTTTATTTGTCTGTTTTCTATCTCAGATAGAGCCCAAGAAGGCAAATGAAGCCTTGAAAGATCCAAGTTGGGTTGAAGCAATGCAAGAAGAGCTGCTTCAGTTTAAGATTCAAGATGTTTGGACATTGGTGGATCTTCCAAAAGGAAAAAGGGCTATTGGAACAAGATGGGTATACAGAAACAAGAAAGACGAGAGAGGCATTGTGATCAAGAACAAAGCAAGGCTGGTTGCTCAGGGATATTCTCAAGAAGAGGGCATTGACTATGATGAAGTCTTTGCTCCTGTAGCTAGAATAGAAGCAATTAGGTTGTTCTTGGCATATGCATCTTTTAAGGATTTCAAGGTATACCAGATGGATGTGAAGAGTGCATTTCTATATGGCACTATTGAAGAAGAGGTTTATGTATGCCAACCACCAGGATTTGAAGATCCCAAGCATCCAAATAAAGTGTACAGATTGGACAAGGCACTTTATGGACTGCATCAGGCTCCTAGAGCATGGTATGATACTTTATCAGTTTATCTGTTGGAGAATGGTTTCAAAAGAGGTGCGATTGACAAAACCTTGTTTATCAAACGAATTAGAAATGATATCCTACTACTTCAAGTCTATGTAGATGATATTATCTTTGGTTCAACAAGGGATAGTCTTTGTAAAGAATTTGAAGCTCTTATGCACCAGAAATTCAAGATGAGCTCTATGGGAGAATTGACTTTCTTTCTAGGATTACAAGTTAAACAGCAGAAAGAAGGGATCTTCATAAGTCAAGGAAAATATGTTAATGACATTCTGGAGAGGTTTGGATACAAAGATGTAAAGATTGCTAGCACTCCAATGGAGACACACAAACCATTGCATGTAGATCTTGAGGGGGAGGATGTTGATGAACACCTCTACAGATCTATGATTGGGTCCCTCATGTATCTGACCTCAAGCAGACCAGACATTATGTTTGCTGTTTGTGTCTGTGCTAGATTCCAGGCAAATCCTAAAATGTCACATGTTCATGCAGTCAAGAGAATTTTTAGATATCTCAAAGGTCAACCAAAACTGGGACTTTGGTATCCTAAAAATTCTTCCTTTGACTTGATTGCATACACTGACAGTGATTATGGAGGAGCCAATATGGATAGAAAATCTACATCTGGGGGTTGTCAATTTTTGGGAGGAAGACTTGTGTCCTGGCAATGCAAAAAGCAAACTACAGTTTCTACATCTACAGCAGAAGCAGAATATGTTGCAGCATCAAGTTGCTGTGCTCAAGTGCTTTGGATTCAGAATCAGATGTTGGACTATGGTTTGACCTTTCTAAATACTCCCATTTTTATTGATAACAACTCTGCTATCAGTATTATAAATAACCCTGTAAAACATTCTAAAACTAAGCACATTGAAATCAGATACCATTTTATAAGAGATTGTAATGAGAAAAGATTAATTCAGATTTTTAAAGTTCATACTGATAATCAGTTTGCAGATATGTTCACAAAAGCATTTGATGTGGGTAGATTTACATTCCTGGTTACAAGTATTGGCATGATAAATTCTTCATAAATCTTTGATTAATACTGCTCTTTACAAAACCTTGTGCTTCTTAACGGGTTAATACTGATCCACTAATTTATACTGTATGTATTCTTAGTGCTGTCAATACTAATGCTGCTTGTTACTTTTAGTACTGCTGGTGTTAATATTGATAAGTAATTTTAATACTGCTGATAAAATTAGTACTGTCATTAATACTGCTCTACTACTTAAGGATAAAAGTATTCTTACTACTGCCAACATTAGTGCTGCTTGTTACTCCTAAGCACTGACAGTATTGATATTGTAATCCTCATTTAGTACTGCTGTTAGTGATTAGCATTATTAATACTGCTAATGTAGTTTCCATTACTACTGTTAGTCATTATTAATACTGCTGTCTGTAACTAATATATAATAGTACTGCTTTCCCTAGTTAGTACTGTTAGTTATATTAGTACTGCTGGTTGTGATAAAACGGTTTCTACTGCTAGCATAATTTTAGTACTGGGCATGTTTTAGTGCTGCAAGTACAAAAAGTCTAATTTAATACTGCTAGTGCAATTTATTCTATTTTAAAATTAGGGCATTTAATGCTGCTCCTTTTCAAATAGTATAAATAGCAAACCTTTTCACTATTCGCTTTTCACCTACTGTTAATCTCAAACAACCAAAAGCGATCACAATTCATCTTTTCACAAGAAAACTTTTCAACTTTCACTTCTAAAATGACTTCTTCTCCATCTTCTAACGCGGTTTTACCAACTGCCGATAAGCACAATTTGCGTGCTTATCTGCTAAAACCCAAAGGAGCAGAAGATTTTTATGAAATTGTAAATTTTCTTAAAAATAGCAACTTAATGGTAGCACTTTCTGTCAACCCTATCATTTTTATTTTACATATAAACGATTTTTGGACTTCTGCTGAAAAGACAGAAGTCGATGGGGTGGCTACCATTATTGGTCAAGTTGCAGGGCAAAATGTCAAAGTTACAGAAGCATCCATTCGTGCTCATCTTCAACTCCACGATGAAGAAGGTATCGAATGCTTATCTGTATCTGAAATTTATGAAAATCTATTGTTGCTAGGGTATGAGGGGGAGTTGAATAAACTAACTTTTTGGAAATCCATGTTCTCTCCCCAGTGGAAATTTTTAATTCATACCCTGCAACAATGTATATCTCAAAAAAGGACTTCATGGGATCAGTTCAGCAGTAACATAGCCTCCGCTTTGATCTGCTTAGCTAATAACATGAAGTTCAATTTTTCAAAAATGATTTTCACTGGAATGTTGTATAACCTGGAACATCCCGACTCAAAATTTTTGATGTATCCAAGGTTTTTACAACATATTTTTGATAATGAGTTAACTAACCTACCAAGAGTTGGTGGTAAAATTGTTCTCCTCTCTCATACACAAAAACTATTTTCAAACATGAGGAGAACAGGGTTAGTTAAAGGTACCACTTTTTCTGGGAGGGTCACAAATTTGACTGCACATATGCTTAGTGCACCCTCCACAGCAGATGAAGAAGTAGCCATACCCACTACTTCTCAACCCACATCTGCTGTCAAATCCAAGAAAACAAGGGACTCCAAGCCAACCTCCAAGAAAGCCACAAGGGCTAAGAAACATGCATCTGAGGCTCCTCTTCCTCAGATGCATCAGCCAATTGATTTAAATGAGGTGGTCAATGAAGAGGTAGGTGACCATATGGAAAGGGCTGCCACTACTGATTCTGCCCCATTGGGAGAACAGGACAGTGGTATTGGAACTAGGACCCAATCCATGGCAACACAGGAGGCAGAGATTCCATTGGATTCTTCTATTGCAGAAGATCCAGTGGATATCAATGCATTCAGTGGTCCCCGGTGCCAAGAAACCACAAGGGGGCTAGTGATGCTCAGACTAGGTCTGAGACACTAGCTAAATCTTCCAATGATCCATTAAGAGAGGGTAACACTTCTGGAAATGGTGAGGATAGCTTATCACTAAATGAATTGACGATTTTATGTACCAATTTATCTGAGGAGGTGGCTAGGCAGAAGGAAATGCTAGCATCTCAAGGTGATGAGATCTCCAGGTTGAATGAGTTGGTGAAAATGCTGCTAGAAAAGATTAATACTGCTCCAGTTAATACTGCTGGGCTTGGTGAGCCAGTTAGTACTGCCAGTGCAGATGCAGTTTGTACTGCTGGGATAAATAAGCCAGTTAGTACTGCTGTAGTTAATGAGGAGATTGCTGCTACTGAGGTATTGATAAGGGTGTCTGAGAGCCCAAAAGAAAAGGAAAAAAAGAAGCTAAAAGGTGTGAGCATCCAAGAACCATCAGAACACACACCGACAAGAAAAGCACAGCAGATTGGGGCCAAAGATAAGGGTAAAGGGATAATGATTGAAGAAGTCAGACCTCTGAAAAGAAAACATCAAATAGAGGCTGATGAGGAATTGGCCAGAAAGCTACAGGAGGAGGAAAGGATGAGGTATACAGAGGAAGAGAGAGAAGCTGAGCTACAGAGGCTACTAAATGAAAAGAAAAGGAGAGAGTCAGAGGCTAAATATAAGAAACAGAAAGCAAAGCCAAAGGCTAAGGCTCAGTTGAAGAAGGAGTTCATTACATTCCTCAAGGGAGCTGGATTTCATGTAAAAATCCTAGCAACCCTCCAATTTGAAGATCTAAAGAGGATGTATGAAAGGGAGCAAGAAAGAATGAAGAAAGGAACAGAAGATATAAGGATGGAGAGGGAAAGGGAAATGAAGGGTATGTATGATATGCCTGTTCAGCAGGGTATCAAAACCTTCAAGAGAAAGAAAGATGCTGCACAGAGCATACAAAGTGAAGGATACTTTGAGAAAATGCAGAAGAAGCATAATGATGAAAAAGATGTGCACACTGAGGTGCCATCTACAGATAATAAAGGAGAGGAGGATAACAGTAATAGAAGTTTGGTAATCATAGATACAGCCGACTGTGAGCCCTTGAAGGTGGAATATCCAATCATAGATTGGTACCAAACACTGGATAGTGCAAATAGGAGGTATTATAAAATTGTTAGAGCAGGAGGGTCATCTGAGCTATACAGAAACTTCTTTTCAACGCTCAAGGTTTTTAGAAGAAAAGACTTGGATGAAATGTTTGAAGTAGGCTTGAAGAAGTTTGGTGAAAAGAGAGGCTATGATGATGATCATCAACTGTTCGAATATTTGAAGCAGATGTACTTGCCTGAAGCTGAAATGAGAATATTTATGAAAGCATTCTCACCTGCCAACTACTGGTATTGTTTTGATAGTTGTAGAGTACATATGATAGGCCAGGTAGATGGAGGTGTAGGATATTTCTTGATGGGCAAAGAATATCCTTGGAATCCTGCTGTAATAAAAAGCATGTTAATGCTCAAGGTCAAATGCTCAAATCTGATTGTTGCAGCAGTTTTGGTAAAAGAATTAAAAGATTATCTGGAAAGAATGAATAAGCAGAAGAGGTGAACCACAATCTGATTAAAAGGCGAATCTGGAGAAACTTAGTGCTGTTGGAAAGAAAGCATAAGTTTAGAGGGAGATTGTTGGGATATAATAAATTAGTACTGCCAAGCAAGTCAAGAGTTAGTACTGCTATCCAAAGTTTCTACTGCTGGTTCATTCCATGGATTCTACTGCTGGAGCAAAAACAAGATTAGTACTGCCAGAAGAATCTCAGAGTTAGTACTGCTAGTAGGATTCCAGGATTAATACTGCTGGTATGATTTGTGAAGTTAGTACTGCTAGACCAGTTTCCATTGTTTCTACTGCTGACCTTGTCCAAAGGATATACGGCGCACATGGGTCTGCAGTTACCTAATCTTGACAAAGCATGCACGACAAAGCATGGGTTGCTTTACGGCTTCAAGACATGCTTAGATAGTTTGACTTATATGCATTAATTACTATAACGTGTAATTGGAACTCTACAATTTATAAGTAGAGTTCTATACCTTAACAGCATGCGTGCTCAGATGCCCTGGTGTATAAATATCATCCTTGTGTCTCTAGTACAGATACACAATACACATAGTTTAGTCAGCTTCAAGGTTATTGTAACCCTAATACAATCAAGTGTATTCGTATTATTAATCTTAATAATATTGGAGTTTTTGTTATTCAACTTGTGTGTTTTATTGTTCTTTGTCTATTGAAATACAAACATCCATACAAAATATACATACAACTTCCAAACTTAACAAGTATTATTCCGCAAATTTCTTGTTAAGAAGTTCAAGCATAGTAAAACTTAATCTTGATCTTGATCAAGTCGATCCTGACAGTATACAACAAATCCGACTTAGAATGGTAATCTATTCCCACACATATGTGTGGGCAAATAAATACTTGTTAGTGTCAATTCCTCATCTAAAGGCCCCTAAGGTTTTTCTATAATAATAAAAAATAATAAAATAAATACTCATAATAATTATAGATTAAAGTTTCATCTGTTTTCCCGAGCAAAATTTAACTTATTATAGTCCCTTTTTTTTGGCAATTTTTCCCTCTTTTAAATTTACAAAAGAAAAAAAATTTTACATAGTACGAACCTTAGAGGCTTATAAATTATTATAATTAATGTATATACATGCGTTATATTATATATAATATATTATTTATTATATATTATATATTATAATTATATATAGCTAGTTACAAAGTTTTAAAATGTTTGGGCTACTTAACAAATGGTTGCAATAGTGGGTAGAACATGTACATGTTTTTCTTAACTTTACTCTCGGTTATAATATGAAAAATCGATTTCACATATATATAAAAATTATTAGGATAAGATTTATGTATGCTCGTTAACACCAAGCTCCTGTTTTAGCTATTATATATGATCACGTACGCATATTTGATTTATTTCTGTCACGTCTTTCTGACGGTACATTATTTTCATAACCTTACACTTATTAGGTCTTGTTTTAGCTACAACATTAATAACCTATAACCGATAAGTTTCGGCTTCTAGGCTCTAGCCAGTATTCCCCTAATATGCAGTATCGTATCCAAACAAAGTAACTCATTGTACTTGGTAAAAAAAAACAAAAATTAGTTTACAAGAAGTTGCCTTCTACTCTATTTGATGTAATTACCAGTAAGAAAAATCCATAATTAGTAAATCGGTAATCAAGAGTGGTCATTTTTTCCTTCTCCAGATTAACAACGATAGTTACGTTAGTTGATAATATATATTGGTCGCATGCGCAATGAACGCAGGTATACGTGAAAAAATAAATTGAAGGAGTGAGCAATTGATGAAATTCAATAGAGCTTTACAAAGTTTTAAAAATTTAAGTATGATGCATAGTTATAGGATTGGAAGACGTCTCTGATTAAAACCAAGTTTTTTTTTTAACTCTATTATGTATCATGCAATTGGCCAAGCAAATTTAGGCTCCAAAATTAATAATTTCATTATAAAGTGGATTGATTCAAGAAACTTGGACAAGTGTAATAATGCAACATCTAAATCGCCTTAGTTACTAGAAGTCGCCATCGCCGCCTTAGTTACTCGAAGTCGCCATCGCCCGTGACCGCAACATCTAAATCGCCGGCGTCCTTCAGATTTCCAATGTTGTTATCTCCGACAACCAACCATATAACACCGGCGACCGCAGCATCTAGATCGTTTGTCACCGCAAACATCTAGTTCGCCGACCTTCGACAGATTTCCACATTCTAGCGGCATGGTAGTCTTTCATGTGTGTATGCAAAAGATACATCTGAGTGTGTTTGTTGTTGTGGTGAACATAAAAGTTGAAAAGTGATTTGTGTGTTTTGTTGAAATGCAGCTGGATCTATTAGTTGAAGATTGAGGTCAAAATAATAGGATTAAAGAATTGAGAAAAAAGATGGAACTTTTAGGGTTTTAAAAATGAAAAACTTGGGGCAATTATTGATAAGGAAGAAGAAATGGTAAAGACTAAATAATAGCAGGTTGCTAGGGTTGGTTTTTGAGAAGATGAGAGGGTGTGGGAGCAGAAAATACAAAAATACTCTCATGTGCAAGTCACGTGCTATGAATTAACGGGAACAACTAATGACCAGTCAGAAATTGGACTAACGAAACACCAAGTTTGAAAAATAGAACTATCAAAATAGCTTTTAGAAGTCAAAGATGAGCCATGAACAAAACATGAAACCATCTCACATGCAGGATTTAAATAATTTACTCGAAGAGTAATGATATAGAAACAATGTATGACATAGATTCCATGTTCAAAAAATTTGTCTTTTTAAGACATAGATTCACTTGTACCACATTCAATAAAAAAAAAAACTTGTCTCACCAATGCGCTTTTTCTAGGCATCATGTTTTGATTTGATAGTATGAAAGCTTATATTTTTCTTCAAGATAAAGTCTTTGTGACACCCGAAAAATTAGGCCGTCATTTGTGTTTAATCATAGATCATTATTACTTGTATTTAGTATAAAATAGGACTAAGTACAGTAACATTTTGTATATATGTAAATATATATACACGTACGTAATTAATTTTAATTACGCGAATTCGATCGGATGGAATCCGACACAATAAATACGGACGTTGGTGAAAAACATTTTCTTAAATAGCGTGAAAATATAAAACAATCGTTATTTAAATTATATTATTACGATAATAGATAAAACATTTTACGTTTCGTATAAAACGTACCGTACGCGACGAAAACGCGCGAATCGCGCCCGACAACCAAACGAAACTCGAATTATATTTCGATGACTTAAAATGAAGTGTTTTAAATAAAACTTCAATCAAACCTTACGCGAATAAATCGTCAACGGAAACCTTGAATAATAAACGTTTAACATTTAAACGAACGACGAAACGAACGGGTAAACGGGCACCGCACGTAACATAAACTTAGGGAACAAAATTTAACACACTCACACCCCTATGTGGGCCCCCTGGACGGCCATACCCTCCCCCACACTCAAGACACCATACTTTCTCCCCCATACCCTCCATACTCCTTCATTCACTCCACACTTCACTCAACCTCAACTTTCTCTCATCTCTTCTCTCCCTCTTCTCTTGTTCTCTGCAGATTCCAGCCCCAAGAACCCCCCCCCCCCCCCCAAATCACCACCACAAACCACCAAAGTCATCACCACAAATCACCTTAACACCACCTCTTCGGTTTGCAAGAAAACGCAAGAAAACGCAAGGAAACGAGTTTTCGCCGTCCATTACTTCGTGCTATCATCATCCTCTTGGTAAGAAACTCCATCTTCCTTTTATGTTACTTGAAACATATACATATAAACATGTTATAATGTTCATATAACAAGATTATGTCCAAAAATAAAGTCGAAAAACGGTTTTATAAACACAAAATATCAACAACTTTCTGGGCAGAAACATGGCCCGACTTCAAGGGAGAGTTTCGTGCTCAAAACTTAACGAAAATGGACAAATCAAAAGACAAAGATTAAGTTTAAGAAGTTATCTTTCATCTCCAAGTGGTTTCGTAATTTTTCGACACCGTTTGATACCCAAAAACGATTTTACAAAAACATGTCGCATTTCTGTCTCGGGTGACCGATTTTTACACCAACTTCTCGAGCCTATAACTCGAGCTACACAACTCTAAACGACTTGAGGTTTTCGTCTAAATCTCACAAATATTGTTAGCTTTAAAATTTGTATAATTACGTCTCGTGAAGTTTTGTATATTTTTCTCAGTAAATAAAACAATGGGCATGTGTCCAGATTGGTCACGGTTGGACCTCAGAGGACAAAGGGAATTATTAAAAATACTTAGACTTATCTAAAAATTCTAGAAAAATTACTGAAACTAGGTAAGATATAGGGGAACAACTGGTATTTTTCTTGGATTTTATCTCGACACTTTGACTAGTCAAAACGAGCCACGAAAAACGTATAAAAACTTGTGAAACAACTCTATGGACTGTTTTCGTATTAAATTAAAAACGACACTTTCGGGTTAACCATAAAACGTAACTCTAATTTTTATAAGTTCTAAAAATATATTTAAGAGTCGAGTAAAAGTTTCGGGTCAAACCAAGAACGTTTGACCAAGTTCCCGAACGCGAAACCACAACAGGTCCTGAGTGTCGCAAAACCTGAGTGTCGCAACCTGCGACACTCAGCCAAGTGTCGCAATATTTATAACTAAAATGCTAAGTTTCACAATAACCTGCGACACTCAGCCAAGTGTCGCAACTATTACAAGTTTCGCATCAAGTGTCGCAACCATATCAAGTGTCGCAGTAACCTGCGACACTAACTCCCTGTGTCGCATAAAACAGTTGGACCAAATCTATGTTGTCCCAAAGTATCAAACACGCGTGACAACGAATATTTATATACGACACTACTCGTACACGCAACACATATACTCTTATAAGTATACAACGAAACAAAACATAATAATAATGTCTTCGGAAATTATTAATACAAAACGTCACCAACCGGCCGTACATATTTTCTAAAAACAAACGATAACCAAACATTTGGACATAACTAGTTGAGTGGACAACTAGCATGAATGATCTTGTGAGACATTCACTTACTCATAACCTTATGCGTTTAGGGCGCTAGAAGGTTACATTACGGATACACGTTTATTGCTATAAATGCTTGCTTTCAAGAGTCAGGTGAGTCTCATAGCCCCACTTTTTACTGTTTTATACTTACGGGGTGAGATACATTGCTTATCTTTACATGTGAACACAAGTAACAAAAAAACTTTTATACGGATTGCATGAGTGCTTTTCTAATCCACTGAAGATCTCCCATCATAGTTTCGTTAGTTATGGACTTAAGCGCGAATATTAGTAAATGGATCCATTTGGGACTGACAATCCCCGTCCGGGGTAGTAGCGCTACCACGAACCGTTCCGTAGAAACGGACGACTTATATTTGTTTCGTACGAGTGTTTGGATTAGGCACTTGCGGGGGCGCATTTCGTACTTGATTGTACTGTACTTACTTACTGTTAAGCTTCGACTATGAGCTCATGGCAATGGTATATACTTACTTACATTTTGCTTGATTGCAAAACACTGATGAAATCTTGTGGTTCATACTTACCGATTTACTGATAAACCTGTGAGTTCACCAACATTCGTGTTGACCCATTTTAGCATGTATTCTCAGGTTCACAGCAGGAGTAGGATTACTCCAGGATATACTAGCTCGAGTCGCATGATTTACAAATACCAGAGATTTCCTTGCATTACTATTTTGTAACATTAGTTATGTATTAGAATCTCTAGGATTATTCGCGAACTCATTGTAGTCACTTGGATTATCAATGTACTATTTTTGTACTGTTTTTCAAACAATGCATATAGTGGTCGTTCAATGTAATCTTATGTAATGATTTCTGATTAGTCGCGCCCCGACCCGACTTCCGCTGCACAGTAAATTTTGGGGCTGCGACAGTCTTCCCCGCGTTAATCATCTAAATAAAAAACAAAAGCATACTACAATAAATGACATGTATCTAACAAGGGAAGATTAGGAGGCGTATGGATTGAAATTGAAAATCACTAGAAGTATAGATTTGATAGTAATATATATATATATATATATATATATATATATATATATATAGAGAGAGAGAGAGAGAGAGAGAGAGAGAGAAATGAGAATGAAATTTGAAACTCAAATCCCTTGGAGGGTTAAAAACCCTCCATTTTAAGAGTTTGAAACTCAAATCTGAAACTTATTGTCTTACATTAAACATGTGGAATCATTCTCATTCTCATACTCACGTACCAAACACACCCATTGTTAAACAATTTGCTTCATAGAAAAAGGATTAGTGTATCTTTAATAAATGGTAACTTTATATTTGCTTCAAAGAATAAGGTAAGGAAATTACTATTGATTTTTAAAACTAGCATTTAAATCAAGTTATCATTTTTATAATAATAGATGGGTTGATAGAAATATACACATTCGTGAATGAATGTATATATTCGCGTTTGAATTGTGTGTGATTACCTGCGTTTTTATTTGAGAAAAGAATAAATTTGGTTAATACAACTCGTGATAGTTCACTAGTACGTTGGGGCAAATGATAAAATATGTGTGGATTTTAATAAACATCTGTACCATTGTAAAAGGTAACACAGTAAATTACTAGTAATAAAACTAGAGAAATTTACCTAAATCAACGGTCAAAGGGAGTGTTTCACTAAATAAAGGGTGTCAAGGAACATTTTCAAATATAGACAAAGAAATTGCCGAAAATCAATAACCCATTAGGCGAAACTACTTCAATTAAAAGAAAGGAATATGATTTATTTTGGAGTCATTGAGAAAAAAGTTACAATACATATCTATTTGGTCTCTCTAATGAGATCCTCTTTCTGAAGTCATATTTGTTTGTTAATACCAGATAATAATTATTAATTATTATTATTATTATTATGATCTAGTTAGGATGACTTCTATAATTTTATAACTGTCAAGTGATAATGGACATGTTAAGTATTTAATCAATTTAAACTCTTACTATGTGTCAACTGTCAAGTTAAATCTTATACATTTTCCTGTGCATGTTATAGTCTCCAAAATTAAAGTTCAAAGTTAGAGAGAAAGCTTAACCCCTTCAGGCCACACTAGTAAGTCCCTTGTCCAATGTAGACATGGGTCGTGATTCCAACCTAACACGTGCTCGAATCTTCAGATGAGGCCAACCCAAAAACAAAATAATGATCTAAACCAAACCAGTCAATCTCAACCTATCAATAAACATTTGGCTGTTTATAACCCTATAGGTAGGAATTCCTTACCAAATCAACTGCAAAAAAAAAAAAAAAAAAAAAAAAAAAAAAAAAAAAAAAAAAAAAAAAAAGAAGTATTATCTGCTTTGTGTTGCTCAAAAGTCAAACTTTGACTGTGAAAATAGTCTTGATGAGATTGAATAGATTTCCTGAGCTTCTTGTTCACTAAACTCCCGATGTTGCTGTCTATTGTCAAACGACAGTTTGGCTCTTTCTACAGCTTCCATTATGTCGTCTTTCGACACACAAACTCCACCTGTGTAATCAAATAAGTCAAATGATGTATTGTAATTAGAGGTGACAATGTTGACCCATTCACCAATAAATGGATTCATTTGGGTTATGATGCATCTCCTTATGGGTAGAGTGAGTTAAGACAAAAGCAATAACGATATGGTTAAACTGCTTGAAAGTCATTTGAAAGGTAATCAAATGCAAAAAGTAGCATAATAAGTAGTTTCTGAATATTCATTTACCATCTAAATTAATTTTTTGTAAAATTATCTAACACATTAATTAAGTATCTATGAAATAAAAAATGGGTAAGCAAGTGTATGTAGGTCGACCCAGCCCAATTCAACCCACACTACAAAAAAATACCCATATTGACCCGTTATCCAATCAGCCCAATTTTGCCACCTCTAATTTATATGAATTGAATGCACCATGCAATGGTTACCTCTACGTGCAGCAAGAAGAGCAGATTCATTGGCAATGTTTGCCAGGTCAGCACCTACTAAACCTGGTGTCAGTGACGCAATTAGATCGAAGACGACTTCTCTATCATCCTCCAGAGGGACTCCTCTGAAATGAACGGCCAAGATTTTCTTCCTTCCATCTTCATCAGGTTCCCTCACCAAAACTTTTCTTGAAAATCTGCCAGCACGAAGTAGAGCTAAATCCAACATTTCAGGTCTGTTTGTTGCTGCAATTACCACCACCTTCTTATCTGACTCGAACCCATCCATTTCTGTTAACAACTGGTAGCAACACACTGTCAATACTATAGGTGACAATTTCAACCCATTCATTAATTTAAACATGCTGATTCATGTTATGATGTTATATTATATCTCTTATGGGTAAAACAGGTCAAATAAGATCAACTAGGTTACAACGGATCACCTCAAATGGTCGACCGGGTCAGAAGTTGACCAAAGTATATCAATGCATAAAACCTCCTAAATCCATTAGAAAACTATATTATCATTGAAAAGACAAAAATATTTGTTATCATATTTAACACACTTGTTATTTATAATCTTACAGATATTTATGGACTAAAAGTGTCTCAGTAAACCCAACCTGACTCAATCAGTTTCAATCTTTACAAAGACTTGCGTATTCTGACCCGTTTCTAACTTGCCCATTTTTCTGACTGTAGTCAATACGCTTTGGTATTGCATCTTAAAAAAAATCAAAGACAATAAAATAACACATACTTGGTTTAACGTTTGGTCGCCCTCAGTGTTGAAGCCTCTACCACGTTTGAGCCCAACTGCATCAAGTTCATCGATGAAAACAATGGATGGTGAATGCTTTCTAGCCTCCTTAAAGAGATCCCTTATACGACTAGCTCCTCTTCCAACAAACAACTCCACAAACTCACTTGCACAGGTAATGAAAAATGGGACTCCTGCCTTTTCAGCAACAGCACGTGCTAGTAACGTCTTCCCTGTTCCAGGTGGACCTACCAGAAGAACACCTCGAGGTAATTTTGCCCCAAGATTCAAGTAGTTTGAATCTCCTTGCAAGCATGACACAATCTACAAAGTTTTGTTTGACCAGTCAAGGAACTTCAAGTTGCAATAATCAGTTTATATTGTTTCTATAGCCTACTTATGTTTATGATTATCTGTATACTAGCTGAAACAAACCTGATTATCAAATGATGGACTAAAATTACTAATATGCTTATCTTATCTATTGATTTCTTAAATACTCAGAATTTGCCACACGCAACGCCATCAAAAGTGTTTATATCACAGCTAATTATCTGATTCTGATTATTAAGAAACAACATAAACAATTCTAAAATGAACATCCAAACACCCCCAAAATACCAAAACTCCTAAGGATGATTCACAAAAACGAAACATGATCATGATTACATCCATAAAAATACAATAATTGATGTTTACCTCCATTAGTTCTGCCTTAGCTTCATCGACACCTTCCACATCATCAAAAGTTACCATTTCATCTTTACTAGGTTTTCTTGCTATGCTACCACCACCACCATTTAGCCCATGAGAAACTAAATACAACATAGCCCATGAAGGTGCTTGATTTAGTAAAGTAGAAAAAACCTTCTTCCCAGTTGAAACCAGAAACGGTTCAGGTACTATTCCATATGTTGTTCCCTTTTGTTTCATCAAAGAAAGAAGCTCTCTGTAATCATCATCAATCATTCTTGTAGAAAACTGCCACCCATGTTTAGGTACTTGGCTAGCAACACACTCTCGACTTTTTCTATCAGCAGCATCAATCTTTGACTTGGGTAAAACCTCGTGTGTTTTTGACAACTTTGAAAGCATAGACATCCACATTTCTTGAACTTTAAATGTTGCATTTGTTCCTTTTTTTAAAACTACTGCATTTTCAACAGAACTTTGTGGCTTACTGTTGTACATTATACGACCTGAGTTCTCTTTGAACTGAACCCTAGTCACTCTTCCATCTTTAACACCTTTCAACAATTCTGAATACGGAACAACTTTACACTTTGTCCCCTTTGATTTTAAGGTTAGATAACACATTCCCATTGCCACAGAGATCGCAGCAGGGACGATATTAATCTTCAAGAATGTTTTGACACCATTCAACTTTGTTTCAAGACGATATCTTTTCCATATGGATGAAATCCATAGCTTCGGTCGAAATCTTGTCCATAATTGTTTTTTGAGATCATCATCATTTTCTTCTTTAGTTTGTAGAACAATGTCATTGTTTTCACTCATGTCACCCATCCTCTATCTTTAGGGACTAACAAAAAAATCAATATATCTCAAAAATTCAATAATCTCATATACACAAACATTGTTAGGCTTTCATTATTCTTTCTTTGCAACCATATGAGTTATCAAGTCATCCAAACCGGTGGCGTGCCACTTGTTTACAAATTATAACAAGCGGGATAAAGACAATAACTGAAAGTTAGATAATACAAAATTTAAAGTTGTATAGATACGTTGAATTTTATTTTTTGGTAAAGTTTGATAGAGTATCTTACAAGACACTTCAACTCTTTGGTAAATACAAACTCCAATCTATCAAAGGGAAAAATTCATATATACACACAGACATTATTACCCTATAATGATTGCAACTATTATACATAAGATTTCATGTCCAACAATCAGAATATACACTTCAAGTATATAAAATCATGTATTTAATGAAAAAATAAAATAAACTTACACAGATTGGGAAATCAAGATTGAAATTAAGAAGGGTCAAATGGAAGGGAAGTACCAATTTCTGACAGGTGTCGACTCAGCTATGGCGGATGGGGAATGCACTCTGAAAGAACATAGATTGGTATACCAATTTTATGAATTCATAATATAAACAGGGGTTTTGTATATGGGTGGGTCGGAGATATATCCCATGAAAGTTTTGGGTGAGGAGGATTCTCTTCTAATTTCTATCGTCGTGGGACATGGCCCTGATAATAATTTAATTAAATTTTTTTTTTTAATTTTTTTTTTTTTTGTAGATAATACTTTTGAAAATAAGTTAATAAAACATCTAGGGTTATATAGGTTAACCATTTTCCATTTTCCAAGCCACCAAAAAACGTTTGAAAATACAAGTAAAAAGTTCAATGTTAGCTTACTTAGCTATATTTAGTTTTTTCTTTACTAGAATCTAATCAAATGTGATAAATGCTTTTGTGGTTTTTTTTACCTAAATCATGATAGGGGATGCATGTCGGGGATTTCTTGCAAACAAGGTTATGATGTCGACCGGATAATCTCTGTGAGTGGTGTATATCACTTTCTAAAAGAGATATTTCGACCCTAACATGCATGAGTTCATGAAATTCGCTTTGGGATAAAATCATAGAATCGATCTGTTTTTGACACAAAATCATATCGCAGAGCGTTAACGTGTATTTTTTGTATTTGTTCTTATGCAGATCTATTGAAGATGCCCCAAAAAACATGAGTTAAAAAAATTGTGTTTCCAACTGTTTTTCCCAGGTATCTTGTATTTGATCATATTTTCGGGTTCAATGAACATAATTAAGACTTGTTATAAAAACAGTTTTTTCCAACTGTTTTTCCCCTAGGACTTATAAGGGGGCGCAGCCCCTTGATCCTCGCAATTTTGGTTGAGTCCGCTATCTAGTAACTTAGTAGGATATGCACTCCGCATCACTTACCTCGTGTCAACTAATCCACCAATACATTAAAATATACAACATATTCTTCTTATTTAGACATATATAAATCAATCATATAATATATGTACGAAAGTTGGTTTACATTTGTGGGAGTCTAAAACATACGGTTTGGTCAAAACCTAGGTATGATTTTTGTATTTAAAATGTGAGCTTACTTTACTAAAGATGTAATGGGTCTAACGTGGTTTGACATGTGATGGTTGAGGTTGCTGGTATTTCAACGTTTTTGAAAAGGTAAGTTATACAGTTGTGTGGTTAATTATATAGCATTGGGATTCGAGACCCAGATCATAGTAATCAATAATTGGCGTTGATTTTAGTTCTTTCTTATTTTAACAAGATAAATTTAAAAAAAAATCCAAAGCTTGATAAGAAACTGGTTAATGTCGTGAATGTATTTTGAAATGACCTCTTGGAGTAGAATAGGATATCTATGATCGACTTCACCACATAAAGTCATGGATTGGCCAACTTAATCGTAAGTCTTGCCAGTATTGCCTATAGGTCGTGATGTGCCTTGAGATGACCGTCTCCTGCCTAGGCCGGTTACTTTGACACAAAAATCCCAAGTAGAGATGGCAAAAGTCTCCGCACCCGATGGGAAACCTGATACCCACACCTGATTTGACCGGAGAATCCTCGAATGACCGGGGATGGAGACGGGACAGGGAATCCTCAAATTTGAAAACCGGGTATGGGGCCGCTGATGGGAGTACCCCTCGGGTCCCCATACTCGTCCCCAAAGCCGCACCCGGTGATAATTTTATCGGATCCCCGAACTCATCCTGAAATTATATAGATTATGGACTGGATCGCCAAGAAACTTACTTTTTTGTCCTGAGATCACCATTGTACCCATTTTATTACCATTGTCAGCAACTTACTTTCAAATTTTGTATCATTGTCACCATTTGTTAACCGATAACCGGTTAAGACGGTTACTTTTGTATTAGTCACCATTTTCTAATTTTTTTTTATGACATTTGGATTTTTTAAATACACATGTATTATTTGTTTCTCATTTATTTACATCAGATATTATTTAACATCTTATTTCATTCTCTCTCTCATTTATTCATCTCATTTACATCTCACACTCACTCTGTCAACCGATCGATCGCGACTAAACTGGATGCAAAGTGATCACGAATTTAGTTAGTTCATGCGAAATACTTGTTGAATCCTTGCAAGGTATGTGATTTGAGATACATTTCGACTGCTAATCTCTTCAATTTTACAACATTGAGCGAAAACCCTAATTTTTTTAAACCCTCTTTTTTTAACAACTGTTACTAAAGTAAAATTGTTACTTACATTGTGAAATACATTTGTGTTATGTCATATTTATGCTATGGAACCCTTAATTTCGAACCGTAATTGCAGAATGTGGAAGAAGGTTGACATAACTTTCTACCACGAAGATGGTTTTCACCTGAATCCACTAAGATATGAAGGTGGTGAACATGATAATATACTCTGTGCTGATTACACTAACTTGTGTGTGGAGAAGGTATTTAGAGTGCTAGAAAGGTGCGTTAATCTTCCTTTGAAAGGTTTATATTACTGTGTACCTGGTGTATCAATGGAGAGTGGTATGAGAGAGATTAAAAATGATGGTAATTTGCTAGAATTTAAGGAAATTGGGAATAGAAATGGTTGTAAATTGGACCTATATGTAGAACATCATGGGTATGATGTTATTGGTTGGCTATCTGAGCCAATTGTGGAGGATGGCTCAGATGATGACACTGACTTAGAGGTTGAAGATGATGTGAGACCATCTGTAGATTTGCATAATTGTGCTGAGTATGATGTGAACATTTTTAACAAATGCATTGAGGACCCATTTTTAACAAAGTTGTGTGAGGGTAATTTCATAAGTACATTTGATGAGAGTAGAGTGTATGATCCAGTTGACCCTCATAGGACTAATGGGATGATAGATGAATTGGAAGTTATAGAGGAAGAAATTGATGATCAGTACAAGGTTAAAGCTGGTGTGTCATATCCTATTCACAACCCATATCAACCATGGCAAGAAATGAAACCTATTTTAGGTATGAGGTTTGAAAGCCCTGATCAACTAAAACAATGCATCATAAATTATAGTGTGGCTCATGGGTATCAGTTATGGTATGCAAGGAATGATTGAAGTTGAAACCTAGTTATGTGTGGTAGATGTGTAGAGGAAGAGAGATGTGCAAGTGATAATAGAAAAAAGAAGAAGGCAGCAATGTTGCTAGCTGCAAGTGGTGAGGCAGAGAGCAGTGCTCAAGAAAGTACGAGGGGAAAGAAAGTTAAAACACCAATAAAAGTGAAAAAAGCAGTTACAACTCCAGTGAAAAATGCTACTCCAGTTAAAGGGAAAGATAAGATGATGAAGAAGAAGTTCTTTGTGGAAGGTTAGGCTTTGAGCCTCATGGATGCAGACTGATCGGTCATTCCAGATTAAATCATTGATTCCAACACACAAATGTGTTAGGAACTTTGATCTGCAACCTTTAGTTAGTTATAACTGGATTGCGAAACACTACGCTAAGCAAGGTTGTAGAAGTTGCTAGTCGGGGTCGAGTCGGTCGGGACCTCGTAGGGACTAGTCGGCCAAGTCGGGGATTAGTCGTATTTTGACTTTTGTTGACTTTTTTTACATTTAAATAATAAGTTTCTAAGTTATATGTGTAAATATATAAAAATTTGTAATCTGTAAATAAATGAGGGACTTGAAGGTAATTTGAGAAATCAATTAATAATAAATAGGTAATATAGTACAAATATGAGGGACTAAAATGTGAATTTTTTTTTTTTTTTTTTGAAAAACTACAATTTCTCTCTCTTTTTGCAGATCTAACATTTTGTTCTCATCTACACTTCATCTTCTTCATCTTCCCTTCATCTTCTTCATCTTCACCTCATCTTCTCCATCTCATCTACTCCTTTCCATCTCTTTTTAACTATCCATTGCCAGAATAACCCACACCATCGCCGAAATTTCTCAACTCGCCGGATTTGACCGACTAAATCCGACTTTGACCCCGTTGCCCGGCGTTGAACGACTTGTTAGACCGACTTTGGCCTGGTCGAATCGGACTACTCCCAAAACCCGACTAGTCGCCGACTAGTCGACCTGGTCGGCCGACTTTTACAACCATGACGCTAAGGATATAATCCAGAATCCTAAATTGACATATAGAGCAATGAGGACTGAAATCAAGAAGCAATTTCTGATTAATGTCAGTTTAGGTCAATGTAAAAGGGCTAAGCGCAGAACACTCTATGATCATGAATGAGGGTTAAGGGAACACTATGCAAGACTTAGAGATTATGCAGAAGCTTTGATGACTAGTAACCCTGGTTCCAATGCTAAGTTAGAAGTGGATGACAATGGATATTTCTTGAGAATGTACATCTGTTTCAAAGGTTTAAAGGATGGGTGGTATGGGAATTGTAGAAAGGTAATAGGTTTAGATGGATGCTTTCTTACAACTATGGGAAGGGATGCAAATAACCATATGTACCCCATTGCTTTGGCAGTAGTAAATGTGGAAAATAAAGACAAGTGGTGTTAGTTTTAGGCAGCTCTAAGTGAGGATCTCCACCTATACAATGGTGCTTATTTGACTATCATTTCTGATAAGGTATGAACAATTTGTAATTTACTATCATTATTTCTTCCATCTCTGCTTATTTTACATTATTATAAGTAATTGTGATGTTGGACCAAAGGAGGCTGTAGGTACATGGCTACCTAATGCAGAACACAAACAATGTACTTGTCACATCTAAGCAAATATCAAACAAAGGTGGTCTGGAGTTCACTACAGGAGCTTGTTTGGGTCTGCTGCCTCATCAATTGTTGTCAACAAGTATGAAGCTAAGATGGAAGAAATAAAGTCTATAAATGTGGAGGCTTACAATTGGTTGATTGAAAGGAACCCAAATAGTTGGTGTAGAGCATTTTTTGAAATGGATAAGGGATGTGCAGCTTATGAAAATGGAATTTAAGAAAGTTATCAAAAGGCAATTCTGGATGCTAGATTCAAGCCTATCATTACTATGTTGGGGGATATAAGGATTTACCTGATGCAAAGGATTTATGACATGAGCTTGAAAGCAAGGGGTATAGGTGATGAAATATGTCCCTCAATCGGGAAGTATTTAGAGCAGATGAAGGAGCAACAAAGGTAAATTAACAACGATCTATACTAACTTGTTTATATATCATTATAGTAATTAATTGTTTATATATCACTAGGGATTGTACTATATTTGCATCTCATTTTCAAGAGTTTGAAGTTAGATGTGGAACTGGTGCTTATTGTGTCAACTTAAGTGAAAGAACATGTGACTGTAGGCTATGGAATCTTAGTGGTATTCCTTGTGTGCATGCTGTGGCAGCATACTTGTGCTGTAAAAGAGATCCAGATGAAGGGGTGAGTCAGTGGTACACAAGAGGGTGTTGGGAAAACACTTACATGCATCACATCAAGCCTGTACCTGGAACAAGTAGTTGGTCTAGAAGCAAATTACCTGAAATCCTACCACCATTACAAAGAAGGATGCCAGGAAGGCCTAAAAAGAAGAGAATCAGGCATCCCACGGAGAATGATTATCAAGTTTCAAGAATTGGAAGAATGATGACTTGTAAGAATTGCTGGGAAAAGGGGCATAACAAAACAACTTGTAAAAATTCACAAAGGTATCCACCACCAAGGCCTGCTAGGGGTAGAGGTGCTGATAGGGGTAGAGGAAGAGGGGTAACTCCAGTCAGTGGTGCTGTGAGGGGAAGGGGTAGAAGTGGTGCTACTAAGGGAAGAGGTGTTGCAGTGGGTAGATGTGCTGCAGGTGGTGGTGAAGATGTGAATCAATTGGGTAATCTGTACCTGAAGGTCCAAGTGGTGTAAAAAGGGGTCAAGCTATGGTGGAAAATATAAAGTTAGGAGAGGCGGTCAAAAGTTTTTCAGTCAGGTAAAATTATCTAAAACCTTGAAAATGGTACATAATGTCTTTCATGATCTAACCCAACTCTAATCTAACCACATGAATTTACATGAAAATATTGTTGAAGAAGCTCCAACTCACCCAATTGATGAACCTGAAACTCACCCAATTGATGAACCTGCAACTGATCTAAATCTTGACCATGAGAACCCCTTGAATAAACCAGTGGATGAACCTATGACTGAGGCAGAGATTTACTTTGATCGGATGATGGAGAAGAATTTAAAATAAAAGAAGGAAATATGAAAGAATTGCTATGCAGTGGAGAGGTGTCAAAACAGGCAAGTTTGGAACAGGTTTGAGTGCAGAAAGACCATTTGAGTTGGATGATGAAGATGTTGGTGGATCTACTCCATAAGTTGTATTTTATGTCTTTTGTGTGGCCATTAAGTATTTTATAACACTTAAGCTAGCTGTAAAAGTGATGACCATGTGGAATGACTGGTATTTTGTTTGTTGCATAATTGTTTTAATTTACATATAATGTATGTACTGGTATGTTTTTCAATGTATATAATGGACCACTTGGTGTCTTTATATATGTACTATTATGCATGTTTGGTTCTAAAAAGCAGGTATTGGAATGGTCAAAAGCATATTTTGGTCATTTCAATTTGCATTTTTTATTGATACTTGTCTGAATCAATAAACCAAGTTGCATAAATATTAAACTTTCAAACCATACATGTTGCATACATTGACTGCTATTCCAACGAGTCAAACTATTACATTCAATACTATTCAACTACTTCAACAACTATATTCAACTACTTCAACAACTATATTCAACTACTTCAACAAGTACATTCAATACATCTCAAAACAACAATTGAACTACAGTTACAAACACAAGTAAAAACACCAATTTCATGTAAAACACAGACTTCTCCTTATTCTTCTTCACCTCTTGTTCTAACATGGCAGTAGCAACAACCATTTCCCTCTTATACAGCTCGAATTCAGCTTCCAATTTGGAACACATTTCCCTAAACTTCATTGTCTGGTTGAACGATTCTCTTTGGTCTCGATTCAAACTAGCATATAACTCGAACAGGTTTCTTTTGTACACTCATTCTCCAATTCAACATCTAACCAATGAAACGCCTTGCCTTTCTTCCATGGATACTAATGAAAAACGTACAAAATCATAAGAGTTGAAGCTTAAACATGAGTAAATCGTTTTATTTCAGAAAAATTGAAGCTTTACTGTGGAATTTGGGCACACCAAGAAACGTCTAGCAGGGTTCGTGCTAGTCCAAGATGTACGGTTCTTCAATGGTAGGGGATTTTCACAATAACATAAATCCCTCATGCTCGATCGGATTGATGAAGAAGATGAAATCGAAACTATTTTTTAATCAATATTAGGGTTTACGATTGGGGAAAAAGAGTGAAATGAAGAAGATCCTGTTGTAATATCCATTCTATTTAAAGTGTTTATTATTGACGTGACAGACACGTGTAAAAAAAGTAATCACGTGGATTATATTATCCGACGTGTCATTGACATGTCATCATCTGCAGGTTAATAAAACGATTAAGGTGACATTAATACAATATTTGAAAGTAAGTTGTTGACAATGGTAATAAAATGGGTACAATGGTGATCTCGGGACAAAAAAGTAAGTATCTTGACGATCCAGTCCATAAACCCTAATATAAACTATATATGTATATATTAAAAGTCATAGTTTTTAAAAAAAATTAATATTTTATCATATTGTAAGCTTCATTTTTTCAACTCAACACTTCTTATTGTCAAAGTCGTTTTCACATTTTACTAATGTGTTACTCAAACTGGTTTCAATTCATCAAAAAACCCTAGACACCTTATATCTCATTGTAATAAAAAGTCGATGTCATATTTAGTCTTGCAATAAATAATAAGAGATTTTATGATATATTTATTTCGTTTATGTTGTTATTTTGATAGTTTGTTTATTTATTGAAATTTAAATTGAGAGGGGGGAAAATAAATCCCCGAATACCCGACGGGGACGATCCCATAGGAGACGGAGATAGGGATGAGGAGTGAGAAACTGGGTCCCAAGAATGGGGATGCAAAATCAATCCCCGACAATCCCCGTTGTCATCCTTAATCCCATGGACACATAATTGTTAGGGGTCAGTCTAAAACTGTTTGCTTGACTAGTAACTAAAATGATTCATTTTGGCCTAACTTGTTTTAACCTGTTATTTAACCACCCATGTTGTCACATATCATCATATTACTTAATAAGAACATGTTCTACCACAAGTACAATAGTATACTAGATGAGAATACAAGTTATGAGAAACAAGAGAGTTGGTCACGAGAACTAGCTCTGTTTTCAAATATACCATATTCCCAAATTCAACATACTTTTAGAAAGCTAGTTGTGCAGACTGCAGACTTCTTGCAGGAGGCAGGAGCATAGCCTTTTTACTGTTGTCCATGATGATCATACAATCTTGACTTTGTGGTTCATACTGAAGTATTAAAACTACAAAAGGTAATCATCAGAGGCAAGCAAATTCTAAAATGACAAAACTACATTTCACAAATCTTAATGAGCATATCTAAAATCTTCAACAAAAAAATGACTAAGAAATATATATATGACAAATCCTAATGCACATATCTGATTAACATATATAATGTTTAAGGGAAAAAAAGATGATTTTAATAAGCACGCCACTTATCAATAAACGCCAACTCATCTAGATTCAAGCTTGAAAGATCACAATCTCGAAGGCGATTGATTATCTTCATAGTCTCGCGGAGAAGTTGGGCTGTAGCATAGACACTTGACTCCTCTTTCTCTATGGCGCTTACTGTGCATTTTATTTCTATAACTTGAGGCAAGTATATGAGAAAATCAGCCAATAAGTCAGAGATCATTGACGATAGTTGTGCAAATACTTCCTCTTGGCTAATCTGATCAATGTTGGCATTATAGAAAAGTAGGATTGTTTCAGTAATACGATACATAGAATTGGCGGAAGTAGCCGTGCATATAGACTTATCATTTAAGCTTCCAACATTGTACCTTTCATCTAAGTGACTATTTGTTTAGATAAATCTCACCGCCATTTAAGAATCTGCCCTGCGGTTTTCACTTGAGACTCATGGTTTTGTAGCTTGTTTTCTAACTATTTGTGGGAGTCTTCAACTTCTAGCCACAACGTCTTAACCTTTAAATGTTTACATATTCGTTGGTGGAATTGAGGCTTTTTTCCACAAGTGTAAACATGTACAAGACCCTCACTCACACTTGGTGCGGGCCCAACGGTGGAGGATCGGGTCTTTATGTTTCTGGAGGTCCATGATCGTGTAACAAAAGGGGGCTTCACGAAAAAGACCGTAACTTGGGTTACGGAACTCCGTTTCAGGCCCATGAACTGTCAAATCGAAGTTTGGGCTACGGGGTTCGTTTCAGGCCCATGCCATAGGCGGTTTACCCAATTTCGAAGCCCATAAACACCTACTAGAATAATTTATGGGTCATTTTATTTTTATGTTTAATTTGGCCTTTTATTTTGGACTTTCTGTTTGGCCCATTGGATTTTCAGGGCCCGTTTTAATTTATGTACCCCTTTTAGGGTTCCTCTGTATTGTTGAACAAGTTCGTTTTTGATTTTATGAAAGTTGAAAGTTTCTCTCAATTTTTGTTTTCCAATTGAGTTAAATTTTGCCTAGCCGCGGTATTCGTTGAATCAACACGTGTTGGACGGGATTATTTTTGGTATTCAGGGAATCAACAGGCTTAATCCATCTCTCTTTTTTTTTACACTACATCAACACTGCTCATCAAACTATCAACTATGCTGAATTTGATGTCAGGGTTACTAATGAGAAGCTCCAGCCATGATCATTGTCAAACATCCCAACTCCGTCGTAACCTTTTGATTCAGATAGAAGCTTCATGAGATTGTTGGTTTGTCGTGTTTCAGCCTTCTGGATCAAGCGGTTCAGAGATTGAGAAATGCCCTGCAATGTTCTTTCGGATATCTCCGTATCTTCTTGAATTTTCAAAACAAGTTGTTGAAGCTCGGTATTTTGTTCTAGTTCCCTGACCTTATTTCCTAAAACAATACCGGAGGTACTAAACATTGCCATTAACCACTTACAACAACATAAAATATACAACATATTTATCATGAAGAAAATAGGGACGAGCGTTATCATCTTGCATGCTACCACAATTGTCTTTTGAAATCCTATACAAAAGTTGAGAATTGGGAATTTTTAAATTCTCAAGAATTACCTTGGATTTGCAGCTACGAAATGAGAAAGGTATACAACTATGTTTCCAATCAGATAACTTTCGAGTCCAGTAGCTCCCTACTTTAAAAACCTTAAATATGATGCCAAATCCATTTTATGGACAACTTAAGGCTTAAGGATGCAAAACATCTACGGACGGGAGCAATTGTACCTAACACAACCCCACTAGATTGTGTCATGAGAATCACTGAGCTTGACCAGTCATAATCCGAAGAAAATTCTCCTAGATACTGATATTGATAAGCCATAATAAGAAGGTGTATGATAGTGCTTGTAGCACTAATTACCCCCGCAGTTGAGGTTGTAGCAGAGCAAACTGTGACGAATTAAGGGTTACCAGTTGTTACCATAGTCCAGTAGATACTCACACGTTGCTTTAGCTTCTCAACTGTCAATCTTCCTGGTTGTTTGTCCTTTAAAGCCGTTTCATGACCTGCTTGATATTTAGACTCTAGTATCTGTTTGGACTTTAGAATTGCTAAGGATGGACATACATGTATAATCAACAACATGAGTAAAGAAACCACATAAATGGTTCCTAATTCCCTATTAGCATTTAGTGATAGCTTATCATGTTTTTTAAAACCATCTTTAGATAGTAACCTTTTTAAGAATATGAAAGAAGTCCTGTTTTTATCTGACTGCAAACATTCACAATCGAAGTGGTCACTAGAACAACCAAAGCTATGATGTTTGTTACAAGTTCCTTGCTATCCATGGTTGCTAAAGAAGGCAACGAATTAGCCATCATGGTGCACATGAAGCCCATGCTTCCAAGTTTTGCATTAACAAAACCTGGCATCGAGTTATTTAGATCTAGGGGTAGTTTCATTGCAACAATTACGGCAGAGGGGGAAACAACATTCAAAGTGAAATATTTACACGGACACCGTGGTTTTCTGTTTTGAAAACCAACAGATCCGCCATCATTGCAATGACGCATAACAAAGATGCTAAGGTAGTAAGGGGATATTGAAAATCAACTTTGGCTGCTAGAGGTAATTAACAAGACGGTTTGGTAATGATTCAAAACTGGTACTTTGATACGAGTTGGATTCGAGTGGAAAAAATAAATCTTTTTGTCACATTTTAATTAAAATCATACGTATGTTTATGATTAAAATTAATATCAATCATAAGATTATTTCTTATTTAATTAATTTTGGGACGCGACTATTTTTAACCCTTTTGACAAGCCCATGCATAAATAATACGGAGTAACAATTAGCAATAAAAATTAAAATAATACGGAGTAATAATGAATAGCATATAAGTTTACGTTGTTATCATTTACTATTTTGAATGAACTTAATCAACGTAAAAAGCAAGCATACATTTTCAGATTAATCAAATCCAAATATTCAATGAAAATTTCTAAATAATAATCCAACAAAAATATGATGTTTATATACAGACGCATCCATCCTTCTGAACGGGTTACTATTGCTTAACATTCAGTTTCCCTTAACATTACACCCAAAACCGACTAATTAAAAGGGCCTGTTTAACCAAAATCCGATTCGGGTCAGTCAGGTTATCCTGGTTTGTTTTCTTGTACACCCCTAATCCAACTCCCTCAGCTAGAAAACCCAAATCCCATAGACCCACCCTGAGGTGGTGGTCCGGATGGAAATGGTTTACCTTTGCCAACATCATCATAAACTTTACCTCTAGCTCTATCAACAGCTTCGAGTATATCATCTTCCGTCACAAATTCAGCACCTGAAAACAACATTACAGCATTATTATAACATCAAGTATTATCGGATTGGAGTCATAAATGGTTCACTTAGATCAGACCTCTTCTACCAGCAAGAAGAACAGCTTCACGGACAATGTTTTCAAGATCTGCTCCAACTAGGCCTGGGGTGATATTTGCAACATGCTCGGAAATGACATTCTTATCATCCTCCATGGGGACATCTCTCAAATAAAGAGCAAAGATGTCTTTTCGACCACTCTCGTTTGGCTCATCAACACGGACTTTTCTCGAGAACCGACCAGGTCTCATCAGGGCTGAATCCAGTGTTTCAGGTCGGTTTGTAGCAGCTATAACCACCACACTTTCCTCTTTATCAAACCCATCCATTTCTGTCAAAAGCTAATAAAAACATAAAAGATGATTGTTTAGACTTGTGCATACCAAGCTATATAATAAATACATTTTTATCACATGAAAAAAGAAGATGTGGCAATTGCGGCCTATCTACTAATGAATAGGTCAATATAGGTTGTGTTTTATCTCCAACGGATCACCTCGGAAAAACCATAAGATTTAGTTAAAAAGGGAATGGGTCAATGGGTTAATCAAGTTAAAAGTTGCCCAATGTCTAATTTAAAAGAATACATCCTCTGTTTATTTTCAAAGACTTATACTATTGCAACAGAAGTTACAGAACTGTTCTTTTGATCTTAATTATGACATTAATTTCATATACGAAATACAAAACATGGAAAGGAATAAATAAGTGTATTGAAGTAAACCCATCCCAACCTGTTAACACTCATACAACTAACAAGTGACGTGTTCCAAGCCCATCTTGCCAGGAACACCATCTTGCCACCTTTAGATCAGAGGTTTGAGAATATAGCTCCAGTGTGACAGGTTTGTACTGGAGATGAGGTTGACACCCACCAAACTGTTCCTTGGTAGGTTGATCATAAGTTTGACCTCAAAAGTCAAAGCACGAAATAAACATTACCTGGTTTAGCGTTTGGTCACGCTCACAATTCAAAGTTCTCCCACGTTGCCCCCCAACAGCATCAATCTCATCAATGAAGACAATAGATGGCGAGTTCTTCCTCGCCTCATGGAAAAGGTCTCTAACACGAGCAGCGCCTCTGCCAACAAAAACCTCCACCAACTCACTAGCAGAGATCGAGAAAAATGACACTCCAGCTTCTCCTGCCACAGCCCGAGCCAACAAAGTTTTCCCTGTTCCTGGACGACCTGTTAACAAAACACCTTTTGGTAGCTTCGCCCCAAGTTTCATGTACTTACTGTCTCCTTTCATGCACAACACAATCTACAAAAGAAAAAAAAATGCAAAATTCATCAAATTAAAAATTCAATCAATCAAATGCTAAGAAAAGCAAACAAATTACCTCTAAAAGCTCTGTTTTGGCAGCATCAACACCCTTCACATCATCGAATGTTACCGACTGCTTTTTACTTGGTTTCTTCTTTGTTAATTTCCCTAGATCATGTTGAACGTTGAGCTGGTAACAAGTAAGCAACACCATGATCCAGAACGGGGCCACTTGAAAGAAAATAAACAATAAATTCTTGGTTGATGCAGAAAGAAGTGCCCGGTTTGATCCATATGTGATCCCTTTTTCTTTTAGCATCCTAAATAACTCGTATTTATCATCTTCCACATTTCTTGTATGATACTCCCATTTTGGAAACGACATTTGAATAGCCCCATCTAATCGCCTTGTTAGTGAACCGGTGTAAGGAGTTTGTACATTTTGCTCTCCAGTGGATTTCTTATTGAAGTATATTTTACGCGAATTCTCATCAAACTGAACCCTTGTGACACTCCCATTTTGTATACCATTAAGCAAATCCGAATAAGGTACATCAATATACTGTGAAGTAGGTAACTTTGGAAGCCAAAAAGAGCATAATCCCACTGCAACACAAAAAGAAGCTCCAGCTGCAATTGCATAGAGGTTTGGGGGTCGTTTACTCTCAGATCTTTTTGTTCTCTTTGACTGCTTCTCTGCAAAAATAATGCAGCAAGAGAAAGGTAAATGACCCAATTGAGTTGTAGGACAAGTGAAAATGATCAAAATGAGCATTGCACTAGGGGTGGGTTAGTTTGAGATGCCTAAAGCACTTGGGAGCTAGGAAACCAATATGGCCATTAGATAAAAATAGATTGTCCAAATAGACTCTAATCCCATGTAATTTGTAATTACATTTTATATCACACGTGATTATAATTCGTTCATATGTGACATACGAATCAAATGTGATTGAAGTCAATCTTGACCATACACCCACATATAAGAGACAGTCACATGTTACAAAAACAGCTCACAGTCAACGCTAACAAAGTATTTTGAAAAACAGTTCCAATGTGGATCCATAACTCCATAAGGAACTCGTATTTAAGTGTCATTCGAATATCTGACTTATAGTCTAACAACTTTCAAAAACTAGTAATCAAGTCAACCTAAAGAATTTAGCTTAGTGATTGTGGTAGCAATTATTTTCATTGTATAAGCAAAGAATCTAAATCATTTAACAATTTCTATGTCATATGTTAAATGCTTCTGGAAATAGGTGGTGAAAGGGGCATCATATTCCTCTTTAGAATTGGGAACCTAAATAATGCAACACAATATAATATAGTTATGTGAAAGCATGCAGCATATTAAATAGTAACAAATGTTGAATTACACATATAATTATAAAGCGAATGGAAACAAATTTTCTAACAAACAATAGTGTTTAAAGTTTAGCTTACCTTGTTCAACATCTGTTACGGCATTTGTATTCTTCGAGCGGCATTTTATCTATACAGTGACAGTCAAAATCAGCAACAATATATATGATTCAAATAAAATCACAACTTACAAAATAAATTTATTACTAAGAACTTCATCACAAACCTTATCGTTGTTCTGATCACAGACTAAATCGAAACCAAAGCGATAATTCTTCCTATGTATGTTCCCTACAGCACCAGAATTCTCCTATATATATAGATACGCACACAAATTACAAATAATCGATTCACAGAAAAATTCTGCAACATTTAACTAATCTACAACGAAAAGAGAAGTATTAACCTTAAGGAGAGCAGATAGTGGTTTTACTGTAACAGCATGCATAGCAGAGACACTATGATTTCTACAAAACATGAATGATGATCTGTTAGTGTAATACAACCTACTATATCGATAATGATCAACTGATACTTGTTGTGCAGCTTGTACGGAGATCATCCGTGACGTATTCCATGCGATTGTCATTATAAATGATTCTAGGGTTTCTTTAGGGTTTAACGAATGCTGAGAATATCGAAATTAATTGTGGTCCGATCACCGCTGAAACACAGCCAGTTTGGCAGTGTCGGTTTGTTTGTACGATTATAAGGCAAAATTCAGTCGATTAAAAATAAAATTGATTAATAAGAAATAGTAAAGTTATGGTACGTGAATTCTAGTAGTTTTTGTTACAGAGATTGAAGTGTTGTATTTTGAACGAACTGTTCTGTGATATCACTCCGTAAAACTCGTTAGATATTTACCGACTTATAACTACTGCTAGGGCTTCTTTTAAGATGGGCCTACGCTTGATACTATAGGGCCCAAAACATGTAAACTAGTACTAGGCCAAAAGTATTTGTATGATTTTTGTTTTTTATCACATCCTTCATCATTAAAATTTTATTTTTCTGTCATACATTAATTTTATATCATTTTATTACTGAAAAAACTAGATTTTAACCCTATGTACAAACGATTCATTTTAGCCCTTACCGACAATAAAATTCTAAATATTTAGACACGAAACTTGTATCATAAACCACATCATTAGGTATTAACCTGTTCTTTTATCCCTGTAATTGTCTCGGTCGGATCTTAAATCAATTATTGTTACGAGGAAATATCGATACTCGTCTTAGCACGTTAGTTGTAGGGATATTGCGTTAGTCACTTCTCTCGTAAGAGTTATAAATGAGTTTGAGTTAAACGTTCCATATATCACCACTGTTTGTTGTGGTTTTCATTCGGATACGACTATTTTAACATGTTGTGGCTTATTTGATATGCGGAAAGTAAATAGAAAAATAAAAAACGATTGTTGAATAGTTAGGATATTTTGATTATTTCATGCATAGAACTTACTTTGTTCTGATATTGCTTTTAACAACCGGATATACTTAAAAATAGTTTTTGGAGTTAATTAATCTATATATATATATATATATATATATATATATATATATATATATATATATATATATATATATATACTAGATACATACACGTGCGATGCACGGCAAGATCAAATATGCTTATACCAACATCACCTGATAGCTAAAATCATAATAAATCGTCACTTCGATTAATCCTTCGAAACTATATACAGCTACAAAATCTATCAGAAACTAAATTTTTATGAACTATATTAATAACGAAGTATTTAAGGATAATCCTTCGATTTATTATATTTATATTCGATTCGAAATATGTAGTTGGCATAAAATAAAATATAGAACACCACTTCTTATAAACTAAAAACGGTAGTTTGTATTTTAATAAATATAAAACAATTTTTTTAAAAGATCTTTTTGAATTAAGAAATTTAGGATGTGTTGTGAGATGATTATGATACCTCAAATTGTACGTATATGTATTTCTATATATTATTAAAAAATTATTTTTGTTGTTTGTATGGTTATCAAACTAATAATTAAATTATTTTATTTTTTATTATATGTAAATTTTAAGAGATAGTCACGTGGCATATTTGTCTATGTGGCAAATTGTGGAGCAATTATTTATATTCCTTTAGTGTGTGTGTGTGTGTATATATATATATATATATATATATATATATATATATATATTAATATTAAATGAGTATAAAAGAAAGCTATAGAATTTGCCACTTGGCATAAAATCTTACGTGGCAATTTCTTATAATTTTCAAATTAATAAATTAATTATGTTTTAAATAGTTTAGGATAACCATAAGTTATTATCACAAGTGTCAACTTATTATTAAACAAGAATATGTTTAGAATAATTAATTTATTAATAATTATTTGTTAAAAATTATTGTCGTGTGTAGTTCTATTATGTTTAGGATATGTTTTAATAATTGTATTGGTGCATTTTCTTGATTATTTATGTTTGTATTATGTATTTATATTATTCAATTGATAATACAGTTGATATCTAAATTTATTTATTTTTCTAAAAAAGTTCGATGTATATGATCTTCTTTTGACGTACCATAAAATTAAATATTATAAATTTGAGATTGCCGTACATCGTAGGGGTTTGCATCTAGTATTAATATATATAAAAAAACCCTTGAAGAATCCTCCCCCTTAATTAAAAGTTCTCTAATCAACCTTTAGATTAATCCATGACATACTTATGTTCATTAATTATATAGTAAAAATACTAATATGCCCTGATTAATTTCAAATTACCATCCTCAAAATATCTTTTATTTGTCATACTAAACCTTTCAAACTTTCATTTTTTTTATATAGAATTTTTTGATTAACAACTAAGTGTACATTGACCACTATAAATGACTAACTCACCCTTTCTTAATTAATTAATTAACAAATTATTATTTAATAATTTAGCCGATTATTTGGGTTATTAATTGAGATACACATTACTAATTCAACTCCTAGATATCATGAACACTCCAAGTAATTCAAATTTTCTTTCTCTACCGAATTATTCAAACTTTCTACCATTTTAAATAAATATATATATAAATACTACATTTTATAATAAACTCTAAAAATACATATAAATACTTACTTTAAAAATACATAAAAAAATTAGCAGGTTTAAATAGATATTAAATCTAAAACTTAAGTTACTTGGAATTTTAAAATATTATTTATGGTATTTACATGTATTCAAAAATTTATATATTACACTTAATTAATTCATGAGACTATGTACTTGATTTTGCAGTTTTTTATATCTATTTTCTGGTTATTTAAAAATTAATTATATGTACATAACAGTAGTCCTTTCAAAATATCATAATCATTGCAAATAATAAAAAATTGATAACCACTAAAAAAATCTATGCTTTCATATATTTTTTTTTAAAATTCCATGAATTAGGGTCTCAACAAATTATTTTTAGAGAAATAAGGGATTTGATAAGTGAGTTACAACAGAATTACTCAACTTTGTTTTTAGAAAACTACAACAATTCATATAAATTCTACAAAAACGATTATTTGATATGTTAACATGTATAACTTAAATAAAAATAGGTAAAAATCTTTATGCAAAACTGTTTTATTTATGTTTATATAATATTATAAATATGAGTATACTACACCGTGTTAAATTAAGCCAACAATTAGCTGACTAGGATTTTCTTCCATGAATGATATTTATAAAAAACAAAAAAACAAAATGATCCTCAATAAAACTATAATTACATCCACGTTTTAATATTTCATTAATAATTAATATATTACCACCATATTTTGGATTTTTATTAATGTAAAATGAGCTAAAATCTCTTCCTGGTTTTGGAAGATACTAATTTGAGATTTAACAATTTCAAAATAATTGCAATTTGAATTCCTAAACCCTAAAACTTTTCCTCCAATGAATAGATTTATAACCCTAACCACTCCACTTAATAGATTTATAACCCTAACCACAAAATCGTAGCTACAATTAAAAAATAGACTTTTTCTGATTTTGAGGATACCATCAAGGAAGAAATTACTTGATAATGTCAAAGTTTGGAGTTGAAAAGTACAAAGGGAAGTACAAGCTGATCATAACTGGAAGATAAAGTTCATACAATACATCCCCCTATAATACAAATAAACCACACATACATAAATACCAGCATTACAATATAATTTAGGGTAAATACATTTTGTCAGTCATGTACCCTACTAGTTTGTTCCGAGGTCGGTAACTTACCCTTTATAATATCAATGTACGCTATGTAACCTGATAATATGTGCTAGAATCTCTACAAACTTCATATTTACCGTTTGATTTTTCAAAATGCTGACTAAGCAGCCACATGTACTGCCATGCAGGTATTTTTTTTGCCACGTGGTTTGACACATGTCAGCCACGTCAGTTATTCAGTCATTCAGTCATCTTCTCCGTCTAAGAAGTATTTTCGGTTTTTTTTCCGGTTACCATAATTTTTTCCGACAACCACCATTTTCTCCGGTCATATTCTCCACGTTAGCGGTCTTTTTGTGTTTCTTTCTATTTTTTGTTGATACATACCCTTCAACCTCTTAAAACATATAGAACCTTCCACATTTCTTCTCCATTTTAAGATCTAGACACTCAAATAAACATAAAAAACCAAAGCCCTAAAGTCAAAACTCAAATTGATTAGGGGTATTCATCGGTTCGGTGTTTTCGGTTTAAAATTTTTTAAGACGTTAATCAAAGACCGAACCGAACCATTTAAAAATATGAAATAACCGAACCGAAGACTGTTATCCAATTCGGTTCGGTTTTCGGTTTAAACCAAAAAAACCAAAGTACAATATAAGATAAAGAATTTACAAATTATAACTTCCTCATCACAATATCATCATCACATTAAATAAAATAAAAGAATAATTATATGCGCTCACAAACTCTATAAACAAATTCAAACCAAAAAAAAGTTCAGTGGATAATAACAATTCCTAAGCAAACTAGCTTAGGAATTATAACTTTCTAAGGTAAAGTTTGTTTGGGTCCGATTGTTTGTTTACATAGTTGGAGAAAATGTAGATGAAGTTTGTTTTTATGTAACCGATTATTATTATCTGTAAATAATATAAAACTATATATATTATTATATTATAATCGATTTTTTCGGTTTAACCGAATCAATAATGATAAAAACAATCACCGAACCGAAGACCAATTATTATATTCGGTTTAAGTTAAAATCCGAACCGAAGACCGTTTTAAGAATCGATTTGGTTTTAAACAGTTTCGGTTCGATTCAGTTTTCGGATTAAACGGTTTACAACCAAATATTGATCACCTCTAAAATTGATTATGAAGTCGAGAACCGACACGGCTAAAAAAAGACAGTTGAACCGTCGTCTCCTGCGACATCGTCATAGTCTCCGGTGACATCAATAATTGCCGGAAACTTGTTGATTTTGATAAAACTGGGTGTAAAAAATCGATTTGTGTTTCCGTTTTGTCTCGTATTATTCACACAGACGGGTTATCCACCCATATAAATCCGATTAAAACTTTTCTAGCGACCTGCAACTTTTTCTGAGGACCTGAAACTTTTCCGCCACCGCTCGACTATGATTTTCAGGCGACATTCAATTCGCCACCTATGCCACCGCAAATAGATCTGGAATCTCAAAACCATAATAGATGGTTATGCACTCGATATTTATGGATCTCCACCCCACCATTTCACATCTACATCTCAACCTTCATTTTCATCCTTTCTTCTCCGTAATTATAGCAGCAACTACCTGCAACTCCGATGGGTTTGAATGTTTAATGATGGTCACATTGGTGAGTGCGAAGGGTTATGTGAAGTGGGTTTGAAGATGGAGATGTGGTCACAACTCACAACGAACGATGAAGGTTCATAAATTTCACAATTCCAGATCATGTTATTGAACATAGTATTTACAGATTGAATCACATTTTTTCTTTTTTTCCTTTTTAATGAAAAATGCCATAATAAGAAACAAGAAATCCACCTAAGCATTATTACTAAATAAAAATGTCAGATCAACATTTTTTACCTGATCTTCCGGTAACCGGTCATCATATTGCCTACATTGGAACAAAACTTCCGGGTTCGTTGCATACCCTGATAATAAAAATGGTAAGTTGCCGACCTCAGGACAAACTAGTAGGGTAGATGGCCGACACAATATATTTACCCTATAATTTAATGTTGTATTTTTAATTTTTTTGTTGTAAGAGTGAAATGATACAAGGATCACAGTGTTATTTTCTATTAATTTTTATGATGTAGCCCGCAAATTTCGCAGATCTTGATCTAGTTAATTAATACAACAAAAATGAATCATTGTCAACAATGCTTGCTTTTAAACTTTTTAAGTTTTTATTGCGATGCATAGTAATTTAATTGTACAATTATTAATTGTAAGGATTTTTACTATTTGAATATTTCCTTTGTAAAAGTTATTATAAAAAATTACAAAGAAATGTGAATTTGATTCCGCACAATTGTGTTTACAACTTCTGAAAGTTGATTTGAAATATATTTTTATCCAAAATAATTTATTTCAAAGTCCGTGTGACGTTAAAGACTTCAGTAAAAAGATAATTAAGTACGTAATTTTATTTGATCAAATGTTGTTGAATTTAGTAACCAATTTTAATAACAAAATTAAATCAAGTAATCCTATTGGTGATATATAACATAATAACTTATGTTTAATTTATTATTTATTAAGTAAAATAAATTAATGAGTAAATACTCGATGCCGATCGGTTAATTAGATTTCAATTTTGAAATTGAATTTCATAATTCATAGTATATGCAAGTTTACTAGTTAGTACTAGACAAGAAGTGTGTATGTGTGTCCATTAATGTCGTACAGTTACTTGGTTAGATCACATTGAAACTTAGATCGGAACTCGAAAGATACAAATTAAAATACAAAAAGCAGAGCTTTTGTCCATCGTTTTATGACACAAACAGGCACACAAAAATCGTATGCTAATCGAATAAACATATCCAAATTGTATATTTATGTATTGGTTGATTTGTTCCAATAATAGCTATGTACTTTACTCTTTAGTTAATCAATCGAGTCCATCTACTTAGACTAGTTGACACATGAGTCGGATATGAAATATTCATGTTCACTATATGGATCTTGATCAAACAACCATCAGCTGATCGAATTTTGATTTTGTAGATAGATGTAGACGACACCATTTCTGCAATTTACATGACTCCTGATGTTGGATTCGGTTTCACAAGCTTCAAGTCAACTTCAAATGCATCAGTTGTTATGATCGTAGCGAGTTTATGCATTCAAATGGTTGCTTTAAAGTTGTATGGAGGGGCTATGCATTAGTCTACAAATGAGAATTTTGGGGTCAAGGATTGTATATTTTGCTACATGCAACTAAAAATAGAAACTATCAAATTTGTGGTCTTGTTCCTTCCCTGTTCAAATGCCCAAAAAACATGCCTAATTATAACCAAGAGTGACAGGGAGAAACTTACGGAACTTCTTTGGATGTCAATATTGCACATGTCACAATTTTTTCATCCTCAAATTGCCATATATATACTTCCATTTCTCCTTTCTAGCTTTCCATCAACACAATCTCTTCATCTCCGATTTTGTCTGTTTTTAAATACACAAGCACCAATCTCTCGACAAAATGAACAACAACCAGAACGCAAGTTACCAAGCCGGTCAGGCCAAAGGCCAAGCCGAGGTTACTTATTTCCATCTACCGATTCATTAACAAAATTGCTTAAAACTAACGAATCATCCAACTGTCAATCCATTCATGGATTTGATGGACGATATACATTTCACTACGTTTTACACGCAGTTTAAATTGATAGATAAACTTTTTCATTCATATTGGTTTTCAAGGTCATTCAGAAATAATATTGTGTCATAAGTTGTCGAGCGTGGGTTTTTTAAACAATAAACTTTAATTTAACATTTTGTTCAAATGTTATACGATAATTGCTTACAATTCTTTTTGGGGGTTTCAAATTTGATTGTATTTTGTTGAAATGTAATCAGGAGAAAGGCAGCCAATTGATGGATCAAGCTAGCAATGCAGCCCAGGCGGCCAAAGAATCAGTCCAACAGGTTAGTTTTTTATGTTCTCCCCACCCCGCCTTTTTCATCCCAGATAAAGTAATTTAGTCGAAAGTTACTTTTTAACAATTATTAAAATGTGCAGGCTGGTGAGCAAGTGCAGCTAAAAGCACAAGAGGCAGCTGAGGCAGTAAAAGATGCAACTGGAATGAACAAATGAATTGAAATGCTTCATTTCCTTAGCCATCATGGCATTCTTATGAATTAGGACTCTACCTATTTCTTTTGGCAATACTTTAGTTGCTACTCTTTTTTTTTTTTTTTTTTTTGTTTATAATCGTTGAACGTAAAAAGACCCTTGATGGATCGGGCTTTATAACATTATATTATAATAAAACGGCAAAGTAATTCATGAATGCTTGTTTAGCGCCTCGTTCTGCTATTTTTATTTTTATTTTGTTTACTATATGCGTCAATAATAGTCGTTGGCCAGAGAATTTAAATGTCTAATTAGTCTATACTTTCGGCTTCGCGTAGGTAATTTGAATACCACAAAATTACTTCACACTTCATAGTATGTTCTGTTGTTGCAACATCTGCTATTGATAGCGTACAATACTACAATGAGGCTAACAGGTGAGTGGATCTGGAACTCACAAGTTTGATTTGGTTGTAACGGTTTGGTTGCAACAAGTAAACGTAGATATAATTGAAAGACTGTTTAGTCTGATTTGCTGATTATGAATTTACGTGCAATGTGGCATTCGGGCATTGGTTGTTATTAAAGAGGTCAACAGATTGTTGGACTTGGTTATTACAGGATTACAGATACAGGGTCTTGTACATGTGTTGTATTAAAATCTGTGTTGTGTAATGGTAGTATCAAGTTATCGGTATATTCTGTATAGGCCAATACAGATTGTGATAAGCGTTCTTTGAGGGCCACCGCAGCATTAGGGTTTGACTGCCCCGGTTTAATTCAATAAACTTGTAACCTTGAACAAGCTTTGAATTATTATTGAGAAGTTGCGGAATAACACTCAATAATATTAGAAAGATCAAAGATAAATATTGAGAATAATAAATAACAAAACACGAATATTAAATCCAAAGCTCCAATCTTATTTATATGAATAAGATGAATACACTTTTTGTATTAGGGTTTACACCTTGAAGCTGCGCTATTCTTCATTCACTATTCATCTTCTAATCTAGGTTCTAAGGATCTCTATTTATAACACATAGAGTCCTGTACAATCTCCTATTATTATGGAATTAGATAACTTCCATAACCGACTCATTCTTATCACAAAATCATAAACAGTGTTAACTACCACATTTGAACATTCAATGGAAACTAACTTCCAACAGTGGTAACTGCTTCATTTATGAAAATCTAAGTATAAATTCAACTAACAGTGTTAACCACTTCAAACTACACTAACAGTCGTAATTACATAAACAGTGGAAACTACTTACAAATCTTAACTAACAATGTTAATCCTTGTAGCAGTGTTAACCTTCAGTTCTTCAAACAGTTGTAATCTTCACTATCAGTGTTAATCTTCAACCATCAGTGGTAATCACTTGTTCTCTTCAACGTTATCATAACAGTGGTAATCAAAAACCCAAATCAGTTTATCCTAACAATCTCCCCCTAAACTTAATATGTCCTCTACAGCATTAAGTTTCTTTTAATTCTCCATTATAACTTCTTGAAGATGCTTTCAAAATCAATTTCTAGATTTCTTTCCCAACTGTTCTTTCTTGTGAATCTGATTTAATATCATATAAATCAATTCCTTAGCAGCCTCATTACATACATAAGAATGTAATTTTGCTAACCTTAAACTCCTCAACAAACTCAGATTCATATTATATTCCCTGTCTGTTAGCATATACAAAATCTCACCATTATCCAAAATAACTTGATGTACTCCAGACACCACAAAATACATCCACATTCTCACAATCTTGAAAGTTCCAAACTCAAAGGGAAATTCTTCTGGCTCAAACATCATTTTTATCCAATCCCATGTGATTTTTTCAATAATACTATCAAATCTTTTTCCATCCAATTTCTCCTTCCCTATCTCATACATTTTCACCACATCTGCTCTACTTAATCTTCTTAACATTTCTTTCAATGACCTCCAGAAAGATTCACTTCCATCAGCTCTAACTTTTTTAATTTTCTCCTCCTTCTTAGGTACCAACAGTTTAATTACCATCCAATCAACAATCTCTGGCAAATCTTGACTTATTGGCTCTGCAGCAACTGGATTTATAATCATTAATTCATTCAATCGCCCTTCATCTCTCTCCAAATCATTAATCACTTCCTTCACTGACTCTTTTTCTTCTTTCTCTTTTTCCTCCTTTTCTCCTCTTTTCTTCAACTCTGCTTTCTTTCTCTGGTTTTCTTGATAAGGCACAAATATATCTCTTTCATATGCCTTGGCCATCTCTTGATATGTCATCTTTTTCAATACCCCAGCAGGAATGGTGCACTTCAATTTATCATATAAGTCCCTTTTCTTCTGTGCAATGGTCATTGGCTTATTTGCTTTCTTGATCCTTGCTTGTTCTGCCTTCTTTCTTTTCAATTGATTCACCAAATATTCCACAGACTCCTTTTTTTTTCCTGAGCATCCATATATCAAACCTGTTAACCTCCTCCTTGGTCATCATCACAAACTTTTCAGATTCAACGTCAACTCTTACTAAACCAGCCCTCATTTCAGCATTCAATTCAGCCTGTAGTCTATGTGCATATTCTTCATCATTTGCAGTAGCAGCAGCAGGCATTTGTTTTGACTTCTTTTTAGGCTCTTCTACTAACTTTTCCTTACCTTTATCTTTTGGGTCAATTTTAGGTAGGTCTGCCCTTTTAAATGTAGGTGCTTCAGCAGGTTCTCTGATTGTGAAACCAGGCAAAGATGGTTGTGATTGTTTCTTCTTTGGAGTCTCAACCTTCTTCCCTGTTCCTGTCACTTTCTTCCCTATCTGAGGCACACTTTTCCTCCTACTGAACTTCTGGGCAAACCTATCTGCAGTAGCAATATTAACCTCAACTCTTTCCCCATGCATATTTACCTATTCACCATCATCATCATCCCTTATCTCTTCTGTTTTTCCATCCAAGTCAACTTCAGCAGTGTTCACTCATATTTGCACTAGCAGTCTTAGATGCCTCCTCTATAACCTCATTAACCCCTGCTTTATTCTCCATCTATATCTCCTCATCTACCTCCTCAGAATCATCTCCACCTTGTTCATTCTCCCCCTTTTTGAATGCATCTTCTGAGGGTTCAGGGGAAGATAGAACTACCCTAGCTTGTTGAACAGGTATAGATCTTTTGTGTTTATCATTAATGATGTAATATTTCTTACCCTGCTTCAAGCATTTCAATACTACTCTTTTTAAATCATCAATTTCTTCTTGCTGTTTCTTGATGACCCTTTTCTGCCTCACTACTTCAGCCCACATAAAATCAAGCATAGCCGTCAACTTCTCATATTGCATACTAGCCTCATCACCTTTAGGATTTGACTCCCTCGGTGAATCATTGGCAGAGTTACCATCTGACTCATGCCTAGCATGATCATCAGATGACCCTCTGTTCTTGGTACTGGGTCCACCAAAATCACCTTCTGGAGAAGGATCATCTTCTGGTGTTGCCTCTAGTTGGGTCTTATTGATGTTACTTCTGTCCTGCTCTGCCATTTGGCCAGAAGCAGTAGAAGCAGCCCTCCGAGAATGGTCATCCCACTCCTTATCGACCACATGCTGTGTTGATTCATTGGACTGAGACATTTGAGTAGCAAGAGCCTCAGATGCCTGCGTTTTTGCCTTTTTGGCTTTAGAAGTGGTTGGATGTTGGGTCCCTTGTTTTCTTTTAATACCCCCAACTGCTGTGGGTTGAGAATTGATGGGTATTTCAATTCTCTCAGCAGAAGGTTCAGCTGTAGTGGGTGTAACTGCAGCTGTGGTGGAGGGTGCAAGAAGCATTGAGGGAAACAATGTTGTAACCCTCCCAGAAAATTTAGAGCCTCTCTTCATATTTGAAAAAACTTTAGGTTTGTGAGAGAGAACACCAATGAGTTGATCTTGTGCAGGCAGATTTGGAATTTGTTCATTTAAAAACAACTTCACAAACCTAGGATACATCAAAAATTTTGATTTTGGTTGCTCAATGTTTCTAAGCATACCAGAAAAAATTAAGTTTGAAAAATTGAATCTTTGACCAGTAGCAAGACAAAGAGTTGCATAAGCAATGTCGCTTCCAAACTGTTCAAAAGATGATCGTTTGGATGAGAGGCAGTGTAAGATAATATGTATTAAAAATTGCCATTGATAAGAAAAGAGAGTCTTTTGAAACGTAAAGGTATCCAATGGACCCTCATAACCCATCAATCGAAGTTTTTCATATAAAAATTGACCAGTTAAGGTAGTTGTACCTGCCTCATCATCGAGATGTAATGATGCACGAACAGTGGCTTCAGTGATGACCACCCTGGTGTTGGACACCATTGAGACTATGCGCTTAGTCCCCTGTTCGTCTTCGATCGTTGCATTTACCCAAAAATCATTGATGTGATCTTTGGAGACTCTGGGTGATACAGTGAGGGCATGATGGATGTGAGAAGCACGAAGGAAATCAATAATTTGGATGAAGTCCTATGCCTCTTTGGGTTTCATCAGATAAGCAATCATATTATGATTCTGCCCTATTGCAAGAGATGTGGAAGAGGAAGTGGAAGCCATTGTTGTACAATCGAAGTGAAATTGAAGGTTTAGAAGGTGATTGAATGCTTAAGCGCAAGAGTTTAGGTAGGAATTGAGAGCGTATAGAAAAACGATAAGTGTTTGGGTTTATATACTGTTCAATTTAGGTCAGTGGAAAAATCTCCAATTTTAACACTAACAGTGTTAACGAGTGAAAAGTAACACTAACAGTGGTAACCGAGAAATTGCACTAACAGTGATAACCGTCCAAACACTTAGGTTTCATGTGCTTGCCAATCTTATACTTAATTAAGCTAGCAGTGCTAACTTGTATAAGCAGTACTAACCGACCAAGGCAGTCACAACTTAATACAAGCAGTACTAAGAGTCTAGCAGTATTAAGTAAAGAAAGCAGTGGTAATTTTCTTTTTTTTTTTTAAATCTAATTTTTTTTGTAAATAAGAAACAGTAGTACTAATCCCAAAGCAAGCAGTTGTAAAATCCTGTAAGCAGTACTAAGTCTCCAAACAGTGGAAATTTTACCTGCGCAGTGTTGACTAAAAACAAAAGCAAAAATAGACAAATATACAAACAGTACTAATTACCAAAGGCAGTGTTAACTTGCTTCAGTATTAACACTGGTAGTATTAAAAGTAACTGACTAATAATACTTGGCCGTGTTAAAATACAACAGCAGTATTAATACTAACAGTGGTAATTAGGATATCAGTATCAACCCAAGTTTAAGCACTTAAAAAATTTACAGACCAGAGATAATGAGAAAGCTTAAGAAGAATTTATCAATCCAATACTGGTAACCAAAAATGTAAATCTGCCCACATCAAATGCTTTGGTAAACAGATCTGCATATTGATTATCAGTAGGGACTTTAAAAATTTGTACAAGTCTTTTCTCATTACAGTCCCTAATGAAGTGATACCTTATTTTAATGTGCTTAGTTTTTGAATGTTTAACTGGGTTATTTATGATACTGATAGCAGAGTTATTGTCAATAAATATAGGAGTGTTAAGGAAAATCAAACCATAGTCTAACATCTGATTCTGAATCCATAGAACCTGAGCACAACAGCTTGCAGCAGCAACATATTCAGCCTCTGCTGTTGACGTAGGCACAGTTGTTTGCTTCTTGCATTGCCATGATACCAACCTTTCTCCTAGAAATTGACAACCCCCTAATGTGGATTTTCTATCCAAATTTGCACCTCCATAGTCACTATCTGTGTAGGCAAGCAGATCAAAAGAACTACTCTTTGGATACCAAAGACCTAGTTTTGGTTGACCTTTCAAATACCTAAAGATTCTTTTCACTGCATGCAGATGTGACATCTTAGGATTGGATTGAAATCTTGCACACACACAAACAACAAACATGATGTCTGGTCTGGATGATGTCAGATACATGAGGGAGCCAATCATTGATCTATAGAGATGAACATCAACATCCTCCCCCTCAAGATCTGCATGTAATGATTTGTGTGTCTCCACAGGTGTGCTTGTAACCTTTGCATCCTTGTAGCCAAACCTCTCCAATATGTCATTCACATATTTACTTTGATGAATAAAAATCCCATCCTTCTACTGTTTTACTTGTAAGCCCAGAAAGAAAATTAATTCTCCCATTGAACTCATCTTGAACTTGTCATGCATCAATACTTCAAACTCCTTGCAAAGACTGTCCCTTGTAGAACCAAAAATAATATCATCTACATAGATTTGAACTAGTAGGATATCATTCTTAATTCTTTTAGTGAACAAGGTTTTGTCAATTGCACCCCTTTTGAATCCATTCTTCAACAGATACTCTGATAATGTGTCATACTAGGCTCTTGGTGTTTGATGTAAGCCATATAGAGCTTTGTCCAGTCTTAACACTTTATCAGGGTAATTGGAATCTTCAAAGCCTGGAGGTTGGCATACATAGACTTCTTCTTGGATAGTGACATACAAAAAGGCACTCTTTACGTCCATTTGATAGACCTTAAACCCTTTGAACGAGTCCTAGACCAAGAACTGTCTGATAGCCTCAATCCTAGCCACAGGAGCAAAAAACTCATCATAGTCAATCCCTTCTTCCTGTGAGTACCCCTGTGCTACTAATCTAGCCTTATTCCTGATCACTATCCCTCTTTCATCTTTCTTGTTCCTGAACACCCATTTTGTGCCAATTGCTCTTTTGCCTTTGGGTACATCCATCAAGGTCCATACTTCCTGTATTTTGAACTGAAGCAACTCCTCTTGCATAGCTTCAATCTAACTTGGATCCTTTAGAGCCTCTGTTACCTTCCTTGGCTCCATCTGAGATATAAAGCAGGCATATAAAGAAGTGTGGAGTCCTTCTTCTGTTTCTTTGTGTTGCTGCCTTGTTTGTACAGGTGTAGCAACATCACCAATCACATTTTCTAGAGGATGATCCCTATGAACATGATAGTGTGAAGTTGGTGACACTGGTATCCCAGATTCCAAGTTTTTGTATTCACAACCATCTCATTTTCTTGTGCATCTGATGTGATTCTCTCTCTAAACTGTTCTGAAGGAGTGAACATGTTATCCATAATTCTCTGTTCTACAGCTGATAGATCAGTTATTTCTGTAGCTGTGTTTTCCACACTTTCACTTTCACTTTCATCTCCATCTTCCTCCAATGCTGGCATATCTGGATCATCAGGCCAGTCAGTTGATGTTTTACCACCATCATTATCCTTTTGACTTGTTATGTCAGACTCTGAACCCTGTGTTGACTGCTGTGGAATGGAGTCAAACACTTCTGGTGGATCAGGTGACCAAACAGGAAATAGAACATATTTCTGTGTTTTACTCTTCTGAGCAGTTGGTATGATTGTACCTGAAGTACTTGTATCTGCATATATACCTGCACTTGATTGCACATTTGTATATCTAAAATCATGGGTTAGTGCATCAATATCAAACAGAGAGTCTGGTCCTTTTCCTACAGCATTTTCAGTATATTCATTAAATGTTATATCCATTGACTCCTCTATGATTCTAGTCTTTTGGTTGAAAACTCTATAAGCCTTACTTTGAATAGAGTAACCAACAAAAAGACCTCCATCAGCCTTGCTTTCAAACTTTCCTAAGTGACTTCTGGTATTTAAGATGGTACAAGGATACCCAAATGGTTTTAAGAAACTAACCAATGGTTTTCTCTTAAAGAACAATTCATATGGTGTCTTGTTATGAGGCTTGACAACTAATACCCTATTTTGGACATAGCAAGCAGTGCTAACTGCTTCTGCCCAAAAAGTCATAGGTAATTTAGAATCAGCTAACATAGTTCTTGCAGCCTCAATTAGTGTCTTATTTCTCCTCTCAGCTACCCCATTTTGTTGTGGAGTCCTAGGTGCACTAAATTCTCTCTTAATACATTTGTTTTCACAGAATTTATCCATCTCTTGATTTTTAAATTCCGTGCCATTATCACTCCTAATGATTTTTACTTTGAGATTCATTTGATTTTCAATCTTAGTTATAAATGATCTAAGTATTTTACCTTTTTCATCTTTTGTCCTAAGAAAGAATACCCAGCTGAATCTAGTATAATCATCAATTACTACTAAACAGTATAATTTCTTCCCTATACTGCTTACATTTGTTGGTCCAAACAAGTCCATATGTAGTAAGTGTAATGGTAAAAAGTTTGTGTTCACACTTTTGGACTTAAAAGAAGACTTGTGTTGCTTGCCTTTTTGACAGGCAACACAATGATCATCACATGAATATACCTTTTCAGGTAAACCTCTAACAAGTTTGCTTTTGACAAGCTTATTAATGGTCTTGTAATTCATGTGACACATCCTTCTATGCCACAATTCATATTCATTCACAGTTGCTTTGCTTATAAGACAGTTTAATTCAGGTTGAGGTTCCATATTTGCTAAGTCACACTTATATACATTATACTTTCTAGGAATTCTCATTAAAATCATATTTTTAGGTATTTTAAACTCCTTAGAAAGTATAAGGCATTCAGTGTCAGTAAAATGATCTGGGTTCTTTTTATCTGTCATTTGACTCACACTTAGCAAATTGTACCTCAGTTGTTCAACAAAATACACATCTTCAAAACTTATCTTATTATTGTGCACTGTTCCTTTGCCTGTTATTTTCCCTCCTTTGGGATTGCTTCCAAATGCTACATATCCTCCATCAAAGGATTTGAAGTCCTGTAGCATCTTCTTATCCCCAGTCATGTGTCTTGAGCAACCACTGTCCATATGCCATAAGTTTGCTGGCTTGCTCTACACATATAATTAAACAAGAAAATTAATTTCTCTTGGGAACCCAAACCAATTTGGCTTTGGGTTTCCCATGTGCATTCACAAAGTCAACTTTTTGGAAAATCATTGATTGTGATGCACAGTTGGTATTTGGATCTTTTGATTTATCACATTTAATTGGTGTCCAAATCCAACTTATTTTAGGCTTAACAGTGAAAATTGATCTAACAGTTTTAACTGTTTTATCAAATTTACTAACAGTGTTAAAATAATTAACACTGACAGTTTTAGTTTTTACCACTGTTTTTGCCTTATTTCTGTTGGCTAAATTTCTAGTTAATACTGATGCAGTTGAAATAGCTGTAGCAGTCTTTAACTTATTAGCCTTAACATTCTTCTTCTTGGCAGTAGTAATATGATCAAATTTTGATTTAAAATTTTGTTTATTGATCATATCAGTTCATGTCCATGATTGTTTTCTAATCCTTTGAAGATTTTTTGGATTATAATAGCAATCATGTTGAAGATGATTGTTTTTGTCACATGTAAAGCAGGATTTCTCTTTTACCACAGTAAAATTGTTTCCCAATTTTTGTGAAACCATTTGGTTCCAATTTCTTTGATTTCCTCTGGGTTTTAATTGTTGACAAGGTGGTGATTGAGAGATTCTGGCTTTACATTTACAGCTAGCACAGTTATTGTTCACAGATTTTAAATTAGCAGGTTTGTTAACTGTTTTAACTGAATTACTAATGTAACCTAGACCAGCTCTAGATTTATTAGTAGTAGATTTCATCTTTTCCAGATTACTCTTTATCTTTTCCTGAAACAATCTTTTACCCTCTTCTATTTTATCACTTTTAAGTTCTAAAACTAGACTAGTATTTGATTTCTTCTTTGAACTATCAGTTGTTTCAGAATTAGAATTCTTATTGTTTTTAGATGAAAAATCCAGCTCATCTTCCTCAGTCCATTCCCTAATTTCAACCTGGTCAAAGTCAATTTCATTTTTCAAGTTAAGAACTGGATCAACCTTTGTAACATCAACTGCTATTTCTTCCTTTAACTTATTTAAATCTAAATAAGTTTTAGGAGGAAAATAGTTGTTATTATAAGGTGGAGAAATAGAATTATATCCTAAACCAGTTTTTAACTTATCATGAATTTGAGATTTGATAATTTGATTTACACTCTTAGAAGCATGTTCAAGATCACTTACTGTTAATTTTATATTGTCTCTTTCACATGTGACCTCTACTAATTTTTGGTTCAGTGCTTCTAACTTATCTTTTAACACATCTCTCTCCTATCTGGCATACTTAAGATCATACTCATATTGAGTTACATTTTTTTCATATGCCTTAATTTGACTTTCTAGATTTTAAATGGCAACAGTAGTGTGTCTACTTTTAATTTCACGTTGCTTAAGTTCCTCACAAAATTTCATATTATAATCTCTATAGTGTTTAACCGTTTGTTTGCACGCAGGAGAACATAATTTGATTTGTACCTCATAAGGAACATCTGATGACTTGTTTTCTTCAGCAATAGCCATTAAAGCTTGATTCTTCACTTCATGTTCTACTTGATCACTCCAATCAAAATCAAGTCCATCATGTGAAATTAAGGCATTGGATGTACTTTCCTGTATTTGTACAGTCCTTCTCTGAATCCCATTGTTTCCTGTTCTCTGCCCATTCTGCTCTTGTCTTTGACTTCTGCATTCCCTTGCAAAGTGCCCCATTTTATGATAGTTGAAGCATTCTACATTACTTTTATCAAACCAAGCAATATCATTCATTTGATTTGCAAAATTATTCCTTCCAGTCCTTTGCATAAATCTTTTGACTCTTTAAGTAATCAAAGCAATTTGCCACTTAATATCTGTCTCCTCTAGATCATCAACATTAATATGCTTCAAATCTTCATTAGTAAGTGAAGAGTTCACATTACTAGCAAAGAAAGATTCCAGTATCTGATCATTTGATCTACATTGTGATGATCCAATTCTTGCAGCAACATAAGTAGACCCTTGTTGATTTGAATCAACTTGAGATCCACTTACTGACATAAAAGCAGCATTATGATTGTTTTCTAAAGCCTGCTTTTTGCTTTCAACTTTTGGCTCAAAATTTCTCAGATCATTATAGATATCCTCAAGCTCCTTCACTTCTAAATCTGCACTATGTCTTAAACCAACTGTGTAGATTGTCCATTCCTCACCTAATGATCTCAGAAACTTCCTGTTCAAATCATCTTTATCAATCTTTACCTTATGGTTCTCCAGGTCTCCGACTAGCTTTGAAAATCTGTCATAGGTTTGAGTTAAAGTTTCTGTTTTTGCATAATTGAAGTTCTCATATTGTTACTTCAATAAAGATCTTTTGTTCTTATTGGTGCTATCATTACCACCAAATCTCTTTTCAATAGCCTCCATGAGTACTTTGGCATCATCACATGCTTCAAACCTTCTTTGGTACTCATTAGGAATTGATAGTAACAATGTGCTGAGGGCTTTAAATTCTATAGATCTGACTTTTCTTTCTGCATCAGTAGTTGGTCGTGGTCTCTGTTGCTTAACACCATCACCATCTACTGTTACTGAAGGACCATTAACCACAACTTCCCACATCTGATAATCTGTGAGAAACATATATTGTTTAATTCTGATTTTCCACAGATCAAACTCATCAGGCCTGAGCATAGAGATTTTAGTGACCTGGATTCCTTCATTGCTTTATGTTGTCATTGAATTCAATACTAAATCACAAACTACACCTTAAAAATCAATTTAATCTTAAATCCCAGATCTTTCTGTATTCAAAGCTTTCCTTGCTCTGATACCACTTGACTGTCCCGGTTTAATTTAATAAACTTGTAACCTTGAACAAGCTTTGAATTATTATTGAGAAGTTGCGGAATAACACTCAATAATATTAGAAAGATCAAAGATAAATATTGAGAATAATAAATAACAAAACACGAATATTAAATCCAAAGCTCCAATCTTATTTATATGAATAAGACGAATACACTTTTTGTATTAGGGTTTACACCTTGAAACTGCGCTATTCTTCATTCACTATTCATCTTCTAATCTAGGTTCTAAGGATCTCTATTTATAACACATAGAGTCCTGTACAATTTCCTATTATTATGGAATTAGATAACTTCCATAACCGACTCATTCTTATCACAAAATCATAAGCAGTGTTAACTACCACATTTGAATATTCAATGGAAACTAACTTCCAACAGTGGTAACTGCTTCATTTATGAAAGTCTAAGTATAAATTCAACTAACAGTGTTAACCACTTCAAACTACACTAACAGTCGTAATTACATAAACAGTGGAAACTACTTACAAATCTTAACTAACAATGTTAATCCTTGTAGCAGTGTTAACCTTCAGTTCTTCAAATAGTTGTAATCTTCACTATCAGTGTTAATCTTCAACCATCAGTGGTAATCATTTGTTCTCTTCAACGTTATCATAACAGTGGTAATCCAAACCCAAATCAGTTTATCCTAACAGGGTTCCTCAAAAACCACCGATCCTCTTTGACGTTATATGTTTACGATTAATTGATGTAAACAGATTGTTATGCTAAGTCGAATTGTTAGTTTCACATTCATTCAGTTAGCTTTGTGCTAATCCCACCACCTTAATCCCTGCAGGTCATGATTGAAATGGGCGGGCAGGAAGATTATGTTCAAAAGAATGTTTGACCAGCTGGCAACTCTGATATGTTTTTGATAACTTAAATGAATGTTGAAATTATGTAACACCTGGTTATGTACGATGTTTTAAGCAGTATAAGTACATTATTTAAATGTTAATAATGCAATACATGTTTTGACTTACGCTTCCGAAATAAAAGAATATTTTATAGAATATGAAGAGAGGGTGTTACATGTACCTTCTACGGGAACACTCCTATATCGTCGTGGTCCGGCCGTCTTACCGTTATATTGTTGCGGCTAATCCATCCGACTGATCGACAGGGCTTACCAACACAGATGTATATTCTTTCAACATATAGATTAGTATTTTCTTTTAACATGACAAAATTTAATAAATTGATACGCGGTGTTTCATTTCTAAAGAGTTTCCATGGAATCAATGGTGAAGGAGTTCTCCTTGGGGAAAAAGGAATCTTTTCGTCTCTGCACCATATGTATAGGACATGGTGGTGCTTGTCGTCTCTGCAACCTATGGATAGGACATGGTGGTGCAAGAGCAAACATTTGTTGTCTCGAGTAAGTGAAAGATTTTGTTTGACCAGATTCTGATAATTGTATCGGTTTTGAAGCTCTTGTTGGATTTTGAAGTCTTGAAACCGATCTTTTGGCGCGTTCAAAGTCTCCGGAATCATAACAATCAACCTTCTGATGATGATCATATATTCTCGTTGATTGTGATTTCTTAGATTACTTCTTATTCTTTTGCTGAGAATAATTAGTAAACTGTGAAATCTTTTTCGCACAAACCATTTTTGAAAATGGTTTGGAAGATTTACCCGGGTAAATCCTCTTCACAACCTTGACTGGTTGTTTGGTGAGTGAGAGACTTGAGTAATTTGATCGCAAAGATCTTGAATCGTTTTTAATGCAAGGTCATGATCTTCTTGAAGTTTGGTTAGTACCGTTTGTTGGCGCTCAAGTACTGAAATTCTTTTTTCTAGTTGCACAATCTTTGACCTCATCTCTTCACGTTCATTCTCCATGGTTAGTATTTGGGATTGAAGATCTTTAACCTCATCTTCCTTCTTTACCAACATTTCATTAATCCCATCGCTTGAACTTTTCGATCTCAACTTATCTTCTTTACCAAATCCGATTATCAATGCTTACTATAAATTGCAAGATGTTTCTTGATAAGTTTTGAGACACAAATCACTTCTTGTGGTAAACACATGGTGATCATCTCATATGTTCATTTGTCTTTGTCAAAAAAAATTCGTTCATCAGCTGTCATTTGCGTTATTTTCTTTAATGGAGCTGCTCCTTGGAAAGTCCCTTCAAGTCTCGGTTTCTCATATCGCTTACTAAGTGAAAACAATACATTTGAATCTTTGTATGCATTGAAATCTTCAAGCTTAGTCCTCCAACTAAAGAAATCACTATAGAATAAGGACTTAGAAAGAGCAATTTTCTCACAAAAAGCCATTTTATGAATTTTTCCCACCAAAATTTCGTTAAAAAGGTCCAAAAATGCTCGGGTAAAACGAAACTTTTCCCAAACTAAAGTTAAGCAATTTTAAGCCTAAAAACAAAATTTGGTAATACGAAACTTTTTCTGCCAAAATACTTTTTTTTAACTGTCGTTAATAGAGTAGCTAAGTCTTAAGCGACTTTAGCAAATGTCGTTAAAAATGAAGAGTGTCGTTTGATAGGTCATAGTGTCGCCAAATAACCATCTTCAACGAGCGTCACTAAATTTCAACGAGTGTCGCCTGATTAACTTAAGTGTCGCTAAAAACGCAGAAAATTGCAGAATCAGAAAACCTTAAAATTTCTCCAAATTCGATCTCGTTTTCTACTCTAATCAATCATAGTAGTAATTTTGACACTAAAGCGATCAAATTCATATGTCAATTCGATCAATAAGATCAGTTTTCACTTCCGGTCAAAACGAACCCGAAACTTCAATTTTTCACGAACAATTAATTTGATACGTGAATTTGATAAACATTTTTCAACAAACAATTAAACAACAATTTTTAATATCAATTTGTCACATAAGTTATAAAGACCAATCCAACAACCCATTTTAATTTCAATTTCCACTTTTTCTTTTTATCCACTTGTTAGTCCTTTTGATCTCGTAAATGAATCGATTAACGAATCGTGCGGAATCCGAATTCGTTAGTTTGATACGTGAATTTGAAATACGAACACAAGCAATCTAAATAAGTTTATGTTTTTATTGATTGTTAAGTTTTTTAAACAAGCTTTTGTCACACAAATATGTATCAACAAACGGGCATATCTTGCCAATATAGAGTGACATATTGTACTTAGAAAGTTGTCATTTTCGTATTAATCATCTGCTAGTCAGTGATTAAGTATGTCTAAGTACGAATACGAGTCAGCGAATACTACTTTGACTGATTAGTTGATTCAGTAGTATTTCAGCGATTGTAATAGTTAGCTTAATATAACTAATTTGATCTTAACTTTGGCTATATCATTCCGGAATCAATTTAAGTGTAATATGTTTCTAATAAATTCACTTTCAGCTACTTCTATTGCATTTTTACTTATAAGCTTTCGATATTTCGTATTGTAGTTTGTTTATTGCTTTCGATGTAAACTGTTAATTGAAATCTATTAAAAGTTGAATTTAAACGAGAAACTGTATTCACTCCTCAACAATTACAAGCTATTCATTGTGACTTTAAACACTTAAGCTATAAGGTTTTTTTGGTATCAACAGTAACCCTTATTAAATTGATATTCCACTATGTATTATACTCCCCGTTGTTTAATTCAGATGCACCTTTTTAATTTAATCAATAGTATTTAAGAACATTATAATAGATGTTGTTAAAGAATGTTAATATTATGTTCATAAATATATAAATAAAGAATACAACTTTTATCAATAATCAATCATTTTAGAACTCGATTCAAAATTTAACGTGATCTCACGCATTGAAAATAAATAGTTGAGTAAATTATTTAAATCATCTCCATGCTTTTCACTTTGTCTCTATGACTTTCAAAACATATTTGAATAGTCAAGTTTTTAAAATTTTTGTGCTGAACAAAAGTTTCAAAAAATAAATTCTTTTAATAGTCTATTGTGAACTACGGTGAACAAAAATTTCAAAAAATATACTATTCAAATAGAGAATTTTAATATATTCATCTTTAAAAAGGTTGCAATACGTTCAAGAACAAACAAAGGCGTCACCTTTTTCTTTAAATGTGAGTTTGATGAGACATTATTTAATCACAAAACTCACTTTCCCGACTTTTTTAAAAATTAAATATCACCCAAACGGTAAGTCGAAAAATTATAAAAATTACACCATAAAAATCAGTGTTTTTTTCTCTTTGATTAAAGATTTCACAAGGTATACTTTCGACAAATTTTTTTTTTTCGTTTTCGTTGGATTTTGTAAACGAGTAACACATGTGTTACTAATATTGTATAATCATAAAAAAAAGTTGTCGAAAGTATATCATGTGACATGTCTAATCGAAGAGAAAAAAATGTTGATTCTCATGGTGCAATTTTTATAATTTTTTAATGAGCCATTCTTGAGATATTTTAATTTTTAAAAACGTGGAGAAATGAGTTTTATGACACGTGAAACATTCCTATTGATTCCTCTATTTTTAACACTTTTGTCATTCTCATTTGAATCTCAAATTATGAAAGTATATTTCTTGGATCATAAAACTCAAACCCCAATAAATTCAAAGTAGTTTCTTCGAAGACTAGGCACAAACAATAATACGTGAAATCTTAATCTTAATAATAAATATAATGCAAGAGACCTTAATCAACTAAAATATAGAACATGATGATGTCATAGATAATAATTTATAATTTAATAAAATATAAATAAATAAGATCAATTATTCAAATCTCTCGGCTATCTTTGCCTTTCTGAGTTTCCTTATGTCATAGTTATATTAATTTTAGTTTTTTATTCTTTAAAGTAACTGATGTCCATGAAAAATTAACTCTCACCTATTATATCTCTTCTATGCTCTTTTCATGAATTTTAATTAGTAATCCATTACGTACATCGTAGCAAATTAACATTTTCTTTCTTTTCTTCTCATTTCTTTATACTCTATTTCATAAATTTTAGTGGGGAGAAAAGAAAATAAGGGGAACTAAAAAGATAGGAAAGATAAGAAGATGAGAGATTGATTTTTAAATTTTGGTGTTCCACAATTCAAAAGAAAAGAAAAAAAAATGAATAATTTTTCATTCTAGCCTCATCCTATGGTAAGATTATAATCAAAATACAACAACGAACAACCCAATCTAAAAAACATCTCATACGATAAATTGGAGTGGACACCAAAAATACAACAATCTAGAAGACAAACCTACACACATAAACAATCCCGACCTCAATGTGTCTACTAAAACTATAAAAGGAAAAAACACAACACTCGTACTAATCACTTTTGGACAAAACTCACATGAGACCAAACTACAATCAATAAAACCAAATGGGATGACCAAATTGGGACCAGCAGCCACATTTACGCATCACGTTCATCAAACCCAAAACAAATTAAAATTAGCACCTAAAAGGCCATATCCAACAAAAAGTAAACGTCAGCTGTCTAAACAAAAAACAAAAGTGAAACAAATATCTTTAAAACATAGATAAAAAATTCCAAATAGTTTTCACACATCTAAAAACCAAAAACAAAAACATCCACAGTCCTTCCTGCATACGGAATCATCATATTTTAACACAAGAAAAAAAAAACACTAGAAACAATTAAAAGTCAAACAAATAATTTGCAACAACAAGATTAAAGAACAACAAATAAACGAACCAAATGCTTAATCGGATCATTAAGCTTCACCCATCATTTTCTTCAGCATGTACACTCGAAGCGGACCAGGACTACTAAATAATACTCGTGCATGTTTTGGATACTCAGTCGGAAAAACAACGGCACTCGCTATGACATCGCGATCTAAACGCATAGGCTCCAATTCTTGAAAGATTGCATCCCCTGTGTATTCACGTAGATAAGCTCTTTCAAGTATCATATTTGTTTCTTGTAAAACTATATTACCTTCCCTAATAGCATGAGACACCTCTTGAACACCACTCACAATCTTTGAAACAGATGCTTCTTCTTCTTGATTTTTTCTTTTTCTAGGTTTGCGATTTTTTTTGCATTTGTAGGTTGCTCGATGGGAGAAACCTCTTTCACATCATCATCGTTGTTCAAGTCCTCTAAGTTAACTTCTTTGGAAGCTACTAAATCATCAATTTCTTCAATCGTTTCTACTTTACTGTATTTTATTTTACTTTGTTTTTAAATAGCTTTCTTAAATAAAAAAAGTTCAATAAATAATGCTAAAAAATGAAGAATAGAGAAATCAATAGGATTACTCCAGTTCAATTACCAATTTCTATCTCTTTTTAAAAATTTAAATATCTCACAAAACATATATCTATAAATTATAAAAACTACACCGCTTAAATCAATGTCTTTTTATCTTTAATTAGAAATCTCACATGAGATACTTACGACAAACTTTTATTTTTCGATTACTAATGGGTATTTGAAATTCATAATGTTAAATCACACATCATTTAACACTCACGTATCATTACATTTACAATCAAATTATAAGATTTAAATCACTAGTTGTAATCACATGTGAATAATCAAATTTACAAATTATAAGTTTAAAAATCATATAAAAATAACTTTATTTGATAATTGAATAAATCTACGAAAAAAAATAGTTTTAATCACATGTGATTAAAAATTAAATTATTAATCACATGAGATTAAAGTGTAAATAAATACGAATTTCAAATACATTTCTATAATCATACATATAACTAAATATAAATGTAAAATTACATGTCAATTATCTGTTATTATCACATACTTCATCTGAAAAATAAATGTAACTAAACCTCAAATTATAATCACATGTGATTAAATAAAAAATCTTGTTTATAATTGTTTATGTAAATGAATATTAAGTTGTAATTATGTGCACGTTAACATCTACCATTAATAAATAACCGTGTACTAATGTTATATTTTTATCATAAATCACATGTGATCATATATAAAATCACATTTGATTATATAATTTTACATTTTCTAAGACTCGACGAAAATTTTAAAAAAAAAGTTGTCAAAAGTATAGTTTGTGGGATCTCTAATCGAAGAGAAAAAGATTTTGATTCTAAATATGTAATTTCTATAATTTATACTCATACAGTTTGTGAGATATTTGATTTTAAAAATTCAAGTGGAAGTTAGGTTTTAAAGAAAATGAAACAATCATATTGGTTCTTTCATTCTTCACTTTTAACCATTCTTTAGACCACTCTTAACCATGACACAAACTGACGCATCAGTTTATACCACATCAGCCCCACGTCAACACATTTCAAAACTGACACAACACAGTCAAGAGTAGCATATCACTCAGTTTTTCTAAATCTTCACATTATCTACTTTAATTATTTAAAACACAAAAATAAATAAAATGTTTTCTTTAAAATTAAAAACATTACATTAATTAAAAAACATAACAATAACTAAACAAAAATTACATTTATTGAAGAAAAAAAAATAACAATTAATTAACGTCGACGGAAATTTGATGAGAGGGTCCCAATGTATTGGATAAGAGCATCACGAAGTTGATGATGCATCGTACGGTCGCATAATTCTTGATGGAGATCGCACAAGAATGCCAATAATGTGATATTGGGTTATTTTGGTTAGTGAGATGTAATACTGAACTTAGATGGTGGATCTTTGATGCAGTTAAAAGATCATAACAGTAGAAAGGTACTGAGATCACTTATCCATCTGGGTTTAAACTTTGAGAGGACTCAGAAATCTAATGTTACTGAGTCTTCTGCTGATTTGAGAATACAACAAATAATGAGTCAGTAACTCATTCCATAATTGTATAACATATTTCAATACATAATATCGAAATGAAAAACAATTACCAAGTTATAACAATGCACTTATATAATTATTTACTCATTTATCATAATAGCATATTTATGCGAACAGGCAAATCCCTGAAGTCTAAAAAACAAAGTTCAATTCGACGTGAAATCAGAAAGTCCCAAAACGATGTTTAAAACTGAAAAATGCCATTTTCGACCCCAAGATGGCCCCGAAAGGCCTAAAACTCCCTAGGCTCATTGAATAGAGCTTTGATTATTGGACCGTTTTCGAGTGACCATGCAAATATCAGCCCAATCCGTGGTAAATGAAAATTTGTTAAACTTTTAGTCACTAAAAGTATCACTTATATGCATAACTCAGTTCGCTTCGCAATCAAGCACTGCGAACTGAGTTCATCTTCGACCTGCGAATTCCCGAACCATCTTTCTCCATCACTCGAAAACTCAGTTTCCTAACACTATTTCAAGCTTTCTAACAACTTATATGCATCAAATAACATCAAGTAACATCTTTCAAGCTTCAATTACACAACTATTTCACAAATTGACCAATTTCTCATGAAAACAAGTTTGTGACTATAATACTCACTTTTTAGAGTAAGAACAAGATGACGATGATGATATGAAATTCGTTTTCTAGTCTTGAATTTCAACAAGGTTGCTTTCTAATTTTGATTGAAAGAAATCTAAGCTTCTGACTATGTGTTTTATGAAATGAAAATGAGATTAGGAAGGTTACAAAAGATTTGAGAATATATATATATATATATATATATATATATATATATATATATATATATATATATATATATATATATATTAATCTAACCCAATACAATTATAATTTTAGTTCCCTTCTTAATCTATTGTCTGGAACCTAAAATCATTTTGCGAAATCAACTATTTTATTTTACCGATAATTATATCAATTTAAAACAGTAATTTATTTATTAGTCACAATAATTCATTTATCCTTTTGACTAATATTATCAAATAAACATAATAATATTAAATATTCCTAACACATTAAATAATAAATTTAATGTTTGAAAATTACCCATATATTACTAGACCCTTAGGGTGGATGTTACAGTATACTCGTTCAACCTTATAGATTAAGCTTTTGTTTTAGCTAGTTAAAAATAAACAATTACTTAAAATCATTATAAAAGCTTTCAAAACTACTACTAAATCGAAAAGATAGTTCTGCTTCAGATATTGAAGAAGAACAAGATCAAACGAATTCCATTGAAATTTCTATCTCAAATATTTAAAGTAATTTGTTAAATTGGAATATACCCAAACAAGATGTTAGAACCATTTATAAAATAGGATCATTTGATTATTTTCAAGGATACTCTATAAAAACAACAGAAAAAACTTTACCTTTATTACAAAATCATAAAAATATACAACTGTTTTCTAAAACTGCAACAAAAAAACATAAGAAAAATTATAAATTTTTACATATAGAATTAGTTCAAGTAGCTATTAAACCTATGACAAGAATAGGATTAGACGTCCCTACACTTATTATATTAAGAGATGCTAGATTACTAAATTTTAAGAATTCTTTATTAGCTATGGCAGAATCTAATATATGTAATGGCCCAATATATTTTAATTGTTATCCTAATTTTACTATATCATTATATGATCGTAATATACTAGATATTTTAACTCTAACAATTAAAAAAAAAAATTTAGAAACAAAAGAAGAATCATATCCAGTTGTAGTTATATATAGAATATGTTATAAAACCATGACAACTACTATAGAACCTCGTTCTAGGTTAATATCACCAAAAGATGAAACTTTAATATTTGAAGCTAATACCCAACATTCTAAAATTAATATACCTAAGAGATTAAAATGGAATGAAATTAATCAAAATCAAACTTGGAATATAGAAGATATAAGCACACCTAAAACTATAGAAAATTCTAATTACATATCTAATATTATAGAAAATACTGATGGAAGTATAAACATAGCTTTTGAAAATAATAAAATAGAACCGTCAAGATTTTCTACTTATATCCCAGAATCCCCTAGTTCTATGTTAGAAGATAACATATATTTAAGAAAAACTCAATCCATGAGAATGAGAGGGGTAGATTTTTAATCAATCTATACCTAAGCCTTTATACGAAGATGATAACAAAAGTGATGATTTTAATAATACCTACAAACCAACTAGATCTCAAGTAGATTATTCTAGATAAGAGCAATTATGAGTGATTCAAAGATACAAATGAAAAATGCTAGAAATGAGAGAACAAGTTTATATATAGAAAGAAATAATCTAATAATACAGATAGGAGATATAAAGTGTAAAATAAAAAGCAAAATATTAGAAAAGAAACGTATAGAATTTCTATTACACATATTAAAAAATCAATTAAGATCAAATTCTAATCTAATCAAAGATGCAAGGGCTAAATTAGTAATCTGTTAAAATGCCAAAGATTAAAACAACTATAACCAAACAAGATTTAGATTATTTTAGAAAATGAAATAAATAATGATTATAATAAAGAAAAATTAGTTGGGTATAATTTTAAATTTTGATAAAGGTCAAAGAAATATAAATCAATTAAAATGGCATTTGTATGTATTTGAAAACAATGAAGTCATGCCTTTCTTTTCATGGTTACATATATATTGTGTAAAAGAAGGAATGAATTTTCTCTTTCTAGAAAAAGCCGAAACAATAACCAATATAAATAAAATAGATACTAATCTTAAAATACAAGAAGAATCTATAGGAATTCATCCACCCTATGAAGATATTGTCACACCCCGCTAAAGCGGAAACACGAGGTGTCACAGCTGAGGAATTCACAACACAAGGATATAGTAACAATACCATAAATTAAAAAGCTGCCTTAAAGGCAATTAACGATACATCAGATTGTTCATCGTTACAAAAGTACTGTTACAATAAAATCATAAAGTTTCGTTCAAAAGTCCATGATTTATAGCTTGATTGAGATGATCCCATGCATTAGCCCACATATGATCCAATCTTACCGACGTTCTCCTGAAAAGCATGCCAAAACAAAATGGTCAACTATGGCCATAGTTGGTGAGTTCAAGGTTTGAAACAATTAAACCAAAAGTGTGTCCAATCGTGGACATAAGTATGGGTATAGCCGTCCGATTCGGGGACGCTATCATCCCTGTGTTCGTTCAATCGGGGACAGTTATATAGTAAGCAATTGGTTGAAAATATTACTGTAAATAAGCATGTGGTAATAGAGAGATAAATGTATAAGCCTTGAGACCACTACTAATCCGATTATCCGACCGAACGTGCCCCAAAATATAAGTGCTCCATGTTCTTCAACAAACATGAGTAAAAGGCGATATTATGCACCCACGTTGAAGTGTGAGTGAGAGATGGTCCTACCCTAAATAGCATGCTACCCATAATATCTACGGCTCGTCGCTACGAGTTAATTAGTAGTGAATAAGTTGCAGGGGACTTTGAGTGTAAGTGAAACCCAAGCTTAACATGTTGACGTACCACAGTTTGCGTAAAAACAGTTCAAAAGCAGTTGATAGTACGTAAAAGTTCAACCAAAAGTTTAAAGTAATTGCATGCTTTCAGCCCCAAAAATAGAAATCAGAAAGAGGGGACAATGAACTCACCTGAGTATGATAAGCAGCTAGCAATTAATGAGCGAAGTGAATATCCAAGTGCAACCTCCTAACGTCCTAAACGTATGAGGTTGTATGTGTAAGTAGATGTCTCAAAAGACCATCTATGTAAGTAGGAGGTTAACGTCCACTTATGTAAGTTCACTCAATTAGAGATGTCCATTTGTTCGGTTATCATTTATGTTTAGTAAATACGTACGGCCCGTTGGTGATATTTTTGTGAAAACACAGATATGATAAATTATATTACGCATGTTCTACTTTCCGGCTATAGTTAATGGATTAGTGTGACAAGGGAGGGGGCGAAGCCCCTGAATGACGGGGGTCCGGGGGCAGCGCCCCTGGTAGCGGGGTCCAAGGGGCAGAGCCCCTGGCTGGGGTCGAGCTGTATGCGACACTAAATGCATGGATTTTGTGTTTTTAGCGACACAGGGTTAGTGTCGCTATATGCGACACTAAGGTATTATGCGACACAAAGGCTTGTGTCGCTAAGATGACGATTCGGGTGTACAGCGACACAAAAGCTGGTGTCGCTATTGTGACGATTCGGGTGTATAGCGACACAAAGGCTTGTGTCGCTAATGTGACGATTCGGGTGCTAGTGCGACACTAAGGCTTGTGTCGCTAAAGGTGACCATTCGGTTCTATTGCGACACTAAGGCTTGTGTCGCTAAAGGTGACCATTCGGTTCTATTGCGACACTAAGGCTTGTGTCGCAGACCACTGGGCTTCTGCGACACAGAGGCCTGTAACAGGTCAGTTTTACGTAGTTTATTTTGGGTTCCAAATGTTCGAGTTAGAATTTAAGAAAAATATATGTTGTTCCTTAGTATGTTAGCTACTTAAAATAATTTTTCCAGCATTTTTAGGCGTTCCTAAGTATTTTTAAAAATTCCATGTGTTCCCTGTGGTCAGAAAGTAACCATTCAGGACACATGCAAATGTTCTCGTTTTCTGGGCAAAATGCGTACACCTTTAGACAAAATCATCAAAACGACTTTTGTACCTAACAAAATTTGTGAACTTTTGGCGGTGGTTTCATGTCATTTAAATGTGTATATCTCGAGTTATGATTAAAACAAGAAGGGTGAAATTTCTGCCCCTTTTGACAGCCCGGACACATGTTTTTGTAAAAATCGTTTCGGGTATCAAACGAACTCCAAAAATTGTGAAACCACTTGGAAATGAAAGCTAACTTCTTAAACTTAATTTTTGCCTTTTGAATCGTCCAATTTGGTTGAGTTTTGAGGGAGAAACAGCCTCTCAAAGTCAGACCATTTTCCGATCAGCTTGCATGTGACGTTTTTGACACTTTTAAACATGAAAAACGGGTTTTATGTTATGATTTGGACATTTCCTTGTTAAGTGAACTTTATAACATGTTTATAAGAGTATTGCAAGTAAATTTTTGAAGAGTTAAAGTTCTTACCACGTTTGTGAAACCGAAAGAGGAGGAAAGAAGCTAGTTTTCCCGTTTCGTGCTATTTTCCGAATGGTGGCTTAGGGTGGTTGAATGGCAGCCTTGTGGTGGCTGGAGGGAGGTGTTAGGTGGCTGTGGTGGTGGTGATGAGGTCTGATTGCAGAGAATTAGGGAGTGTGTGTGTGTTTGTGAGGTGAAAAATGAGAGAAATGGAGGATTTAGGCTTATATATACATGGGCTAACTCATGGGCTTGGACTCCCCTCTTCTTGGGCCGTGTTGGGCCTTTGGGCCGTGAGTCTGGGCCTGGCCCTTCCATGGGTTGGGCTCGTGACTCGCTTCTTGATTTCGTGTTACGTTTTTCGTTCGTTTAAACGTGAATTTCGCGGTTTAAAGGTTAATAATTTACGTCATCTGTTCGTGCACAATTTAAATTTGTGAGTGATATTCGGGATGACTAAGTATTCCAAAATACTTAAGTTGGGTTACAAAATATATTTTTGGGTTTCGCTCGGGCGTCGGGTTCGGTTTGCGCGTTTTCATCGCGTGTGCTACGTTTTGAGCCAAACGTCTAGGTTTTTCGCGTACTTTTATATTAAGATAATAATATAAGTGCAATAACTACTATTTACTTATAAAAATAGATTTACGTTATTTAGAAAGAGTTATCACCAACGCCGTATGATTGTAGGACTTCGTCCAGTTCGCGGTTATACGATTTTAATCGATTGTTAACGTGTGCACGTAATCGCATGAAATGTCACATATATTTAGATTAACTAATGCTAAACACACGTATTACTAATGGTCTAGGCAATAATTACATCCCTAAATTGGTAGGTGTTACATTATCCCACCGTTGAAATGAATTTCGTCCCGAAATTCAACTCGTCTCATAGGGTGTCGAAATATTCGAGAATAGGTGCGGATACTTATGTCGAAATTGATCCTCGCGCTCCCATGTGAATTCAGGACCTCGTCGCGAATTCCATCGGACTTTTACGATGGGAATTCGACTTCGCTTCAATCTTTTGACCTCACGGTCCATGATTTCGAGTGGTTCCTCTATGAAGTGTAGTTTATCATCTATGTGAATATCATCGAGAGGAACAATGAGTGTTTCGTCGGATAGACATTTCTTTAGATTGGAAACATGAAACGTGTTATGTATGTTGCTAAGTTCCTGAGGTAGTTCAAGTCGGTACGCGACTGGACCAATCCTTTCTATTATCTCAAAAGGTCCAACATACCTTGGGTTAAGTTTGCCTCGCTTTCCAAAGCGGATCATGCCCTTCCAGGGTGACACTTTCAGAAGTACTTTATCGCCGATTTGAAATTCTAAAGGTTTCCTACGGTTGTCTGCATAACTTTTCTGACGACTTCTGGCTACTTTCAATCTTTCCCTGATAGCAGTGATTTTATCGGTTGTCTCTTGTATAATATCGAGTTTGATTAGCTGTCTATCACCCGTTTCTAACCAACAAAGTGGTGATCGGCACTTACGTCCATATAAGGCCTCAAATGGTGCACATCCTATGCTTGTGTGGTAACTGTTGTTGTAGGAAAACTCCACTAAAGGTAAGTGAGTATCCCAGCTTCCTTTAAAATCTATTGCACAGGCTCTCAACATGTCTTCCAAGGTTTGGATGGTTCGCTCGCTTTGGCCATCGGTTTGTGGGTGGTAAGCGGTACTCAAATTTAGTCGAGTGCCTAGAGCCTTCTGTAGTTGTTGCCATAAACGTGACGTGAAACGACTATCCCTATCAGAAATGATGGAGAGTGGTATTCCATGACGTACAACGATCTCGTCGATGTAGATTTGAGCGAGCTTGTCCATCTTGTAATCTTCTCGGATGGGAACAAAGTGTGCTGACTTCGTTAATCTGTCCACTATGACCCATATAGAGTCATGTCCTCTTGCCGTTCGTGGCAACTTCGTGATAAAGTCCATGGATATTTGTTCCCATTTCCATTGTGGGATTTCCGGTTGTTGCAATAATCCTGATGGCTTCTGGTACTCTGCCTTGACTTTAGAACAAGTCAAGCACTTTCCAACGTAGACAGCAATATCCTTTTTCATTCCCGGCCACCAGTAAAATTTCCTCACATCCTTATACATCTTATCAGCTCCTGGGTGAATTGAATATCTGGATTTATGGGCTTCGTCAAGAATGATTTTTCTCAAATCATTGACTTTCGGAATCCAAACTCTTTCCTTGAAGTACCGAACTCCATCGGACTTGATTTCAAATTTCTGATCCAGGTTATGCAAGGTTTCATTCTTTATGTTCTCCGGTTTCATTGCTTCATCCTGAGCTTCCAAGATTTGAGTTTTCAAACTCGTCTGAACTAGTATTCCCAATGCTCGCACCCGCGAGGGCCTTACTCTTTCCTTCCTACTTAGAGCATCGGCTACTACGTTAGCCTTGCCTGGGTGATACTTGATGTCGCAATCGTAATCACCAAGCAGTTCTACCCACCTTCTCTGTCTCATGTTGAGCATCTTCTGATCAAAGATATGCTGAAGACTCTTGTGATCGATGAAGATGGTGCACTTCGTGCCATACAGGTAGTGTCTCCAAATCTTAAGAGCGAACACCACCGCTCCTAACTCTAAATCGTGCGTCGTATAGTTTTTCTCATGCTCCTTAAGTTGTCTCGATGCGTAGGCAATCACCTTATTCCTTTGCATCAGCACGCAGCCCATTCCTTGGTGTGATGCGTCACAGTACACGACAAAATCTTCTGTTCCTTCCGGTAAAGCTAAGATGGGCGCGTTACAAAGCCTACTCTTCAGCGTTTGAAACGCTTCCTCTTGTTCCTTTCCCCAAACAAACTCCTTGGCCTTCTGGGTCAGCTCGGTTAACGGTTTAGCAATCCTTGAAAAGTTCTCGATAAACCTCCGATAATAACCTGCTAATCCTAGAAACTGACGTATCTCTGTAGGGGTTCTCGGGGCTTCCCACTTTTTGATAGCCTCGATTTTGGCGGGGTCGACATGAATTCCCTCCTTGTTGACCACGTGACCAAGGAAGTGTACTTCTCGAAGCCAAAATTCACATTTTGAGAACTTGGCGTACAGCTTCTGTTCCTTTAGTAGTTTCAATATTATCTCCAAGTGTCGTTCGTGGTCTTCTTTGCATTTGGAATAAATCAATATGTCGTCGATGAACACAATTACAAACTTGTCGAGATATGGGCAACACACCCTATTCATTAAATCCATGAATACTGTGGGTGCATTGGTTAGTCCAAACGGCATTACTAAGAACTCATAATGCCCATATCGCGTCCTAAATGCTGTCTTTGAGATGTCCTCTTCACGGACTCTCAATTGGTGGTATCCTGAACGAAGATCGATTTTTGAAAAGTACGATGCAACTTGCAATTGGTCAAATAGGTCGTCGATTCGGGGTAGAGGATATCGGTTCTTTATGGTTAGCTTGTTCAGTTCTCTATAATCTATGCACATACGGAACGATCCGTCTTTCTTCTTTACGAAGAGAACTGGAGCTCCCCAGGGCGATGAGCTTGGACGAATTAGTCCATGACTTAGAAGCTCTTGCAGTTGACTTGACAATTCCTGCATCTCGGACGGTGCCAGTCGATACGGTGTCCTTGCTACGGGCGCCGCTCCGGGAATTAGGTCGATTTGAAATTCAACTGGTCTAGGTGGGGGAAGTCCAGGTAGGTCCTTTGGGAAAACCTCGGGGTGATTTCTAACAACAGGGATGTCTTGAACACACTTCTCCTCCGGCCTTTTGTCAACTACATGTGCCAGAAATGCGAAGCACTGCTTCCCCAGGTACTTACGCATTTGCATAGCTGACACAATGTTCAGTTTCCTGCCGGGTTTATCCCCTTGTATGACGAAGGTTTCGTTGTCGGAGAGAGGTATCCGGACAACCTTATCAAAACATCCTATTTCTGCACGGACTTTCGTCAGCCAGTCCATTCCCACAATCACATCAAAGCTTTTCAGCTCAATCGGTATTAAGTCGATGTTAAACATTCTATCGGCTAGGTTCAAGGTACAGTTGGGTACTATGTCCCTAGTCTCGAACTCATGACCGTTAGCGTTAGCGTATTCGATAGTAAAGGTTTCATTTAGTTGTACAGAGTCTAATTCAATTAATGGTCTGAATTCTAACGAGACGAAACTCCTCTCAGCTCCCGAGTCAAATAATACAGACGCGTAGTGATCGTTCAAAAGAAACGTACCTGTTACCGCGTTTGGATCCTGTCTTGCTTCTTCAGCTCCGATGACGAATGCTCGGCCCCTCGCTGGCCCCCTCTGATTCCCGGCGTTGTTGTCAGGGCCCTTGTTCAACTGTGGGCAGGCATTCCTGAGATGGTTTTGGCTTCCGCATTCGTAGCATAACGCTTTCGGACGGTCGTTCACGTTCCCAGCTCTGCAATACTCAAGAAATAGAATCCTTTATGAAAAAACCCTCTATCAAATTATCAACTTCTCAATGTTCAAAAGCCTTAGATTTTAATATTTGTATATCTTCTATATGTCAGTCCAGTTCTACTTCCAATATAGAAGAAAGCAATCAATGTATTATATCCAATTGTTCTTGTATCAAGTTTGAATCTATAAACAAAGGTATAATTTGTTAAATCTTTCACTATTTAATATTTATATCGGATATTGATACCATAATGTATATAATTATATTATATATTATCGGATATTGAGCAAATATTGATACCATAGTATATATAATTATATTATATATTATCGGATATTGAGCAAATTAAATTATATATACATATACATTGGAACATATATATATATATATATATATATATATATATATATATATAATGAGCACGGTTCCAGTAACATTTATTAGAAGATCAAGGGGAGAAACGGAGGAAGAAAGGAGAAAGAAAAATGGAAAACCAACGACATTTCTTAATATCACTTCCCTATCAATCTGTGTGTTTGACGATTGACGATCAATAACGAAACGCTTAAATCTGAAGATCCTTCAAGGGTTAAAGAAGAAATCTGTTGTTCGGGGGAGAATTATGGAATTCTGATCATTATTCGGGAGATTATTGATAATCAAAATGCAAAATGAACAGTCAGATTCTCGAAGGCTTATGTGAAGTTGGTGCCATGGGGAAAGGTGATATTGTTTTATGACCATAAGATTACGAGAATGTAAAGTTCAATGAACTTTCATAAGGGTCGTGTAAAGAAATGGATACGTGTTGGAAGACAACTCTATTTTCTCATCAAGCTAAGGTTGAAGACTGAAGATTTATACAAGCTGTTGTCACGGGGGAGTTTGTTGATACATATTTTGTGACAAAAGCTTGTTTAGAAAACTTAGCTTGATTGTGTTTAGATTAGCGACACTGTTGTTAGAATAGCGACACTTGCTAGTGTCGCTAGGTCGTCTGTATATATATAGATGATAGTGTCGTTAGTTACAGTAGAGTCAGTGATCGTGAGCAACGTTGACTGAGTGGGTTTGAAAGTTTGAGTTTGGAGCTTAATTTTATGTTTCTGTAATTGATTAACATCAATAAAAACATAAATTTATTTAGATTGCCTGTGTTCGTATTTCAAATTCACGTATCAAAATAACGAATTCGGATTTCGCACGATTCGTTAATCGATTCATTTACGAGATCAAAATGACTAACACCGTTAATATCACCTATAATTTCGTAATATAGAATGACACGTGTCGCTACTTAATTGACTCTACTATAACTGAAAACGGTTAGAGATTGTGGTCCCCATTTATGATCATGTGAATAGTGTGAATTGAAAATCCTCCAATCACAATCAACCTTGACGTCATCAATTCTTCACTTGTATTCTTCACTTGTATTCTTCTAAGATGTTGCTGAGGTTTCTTCAACAGTGACCACAAAACAACGAGTAGTTTGTCAACGAAGTTTATTCTTTATACAGTCACTAGAGGAGAGATACTCTTCTTCACTCACTGGGAGCTAACATGCTTTTGTAGAGTGCTTTGTCTTATCATCTTCCAACAACTGTCTTCTATTCGGGGACAACGACTAATGTCCTTAGTGAGTAACTTGAATCTCTCGCTATCATGAGGATGATCGGCGATACACAGAGTTGATATTCAATCACTCAGCTATGCACTTATATTGATCAAATGATAGTAATGATCTTCTTCTACAACGACAGAAGTTTGACTTCGTCATTTCAAGTGATTACGTCATCAATGATTGGGTTGGTAAGCGACCAATGACCCAATAGTTACTATCTTAGACATGTAACAACAACTCAAAATGTAGCAATAATATATTATTGGTTAATAGGGTTATCTAAAAGAATTTAATATTATTGGTTAATAGGGTTATCTAAAAGAAATAACTACACTATTGATTTTAAGTTTCATCCAAATGTATGATTCTCAATTATAGTGGAATATAATTATGCTCATTAATTAATTAAAATCTGATGAGAAAATAAAGTTTTAAATTAATTATTTTTTTGCCTCATATTAAAATTTCGCAAAAGGACTTTCAAAAGTTCACGGACGGCCATGTTCTCTTTTAGACACTTGAGGTTCACATTATAGTTTGGCAGTCGTTCTAATATTCTCACAATAACTCTTAGTTGAGGTGGTCAGGAAAAAAGTCAGGTGGTCAGGAAAAAAGTCAAAATTAGTCACCGAATACTTAGATTAGACTGCATACATATAAATTAATGTATTACTCTTTTTACCTGTTTATTAATCTTTAAAAAGTTTCTTTTTTCTCTTTTTTTCTATGTAAGCACTACATTGTAGTGCCTTAAAAAAATATTAATTAATTTTAAATGTACGAACTTTGAAATAGTTAAATCTTATTATAAAGATTTTTCTAACGATAGCCCTTAGGACTATGTTTAAGATATTCGAACACGCATTATTTTGTTGTACTATGAAAATAACCACCTCACTAACTTTAATGTACCACCATTTATACACAAAATATTTTCTTAAACATAGCCCTAAAGGCTATGATTAGATAAATCCTTCTTATAAATATACTTGTGCTCATATGAATTAGGGTGTGTTTGGCATGAGACTTTTGAGGGCTTTTAGGAGTTTGAGTTTCTACTTTTTATAAGCTCCAGCCCATAAGCTTTGTTTGGAAGCAAAACACAAATGAGGTTTCTTGAAAAAATAAGCCCACAGAAGCCCTTAAATAAAAAGCTTTTTGAAGTGACTTTTAAATAAAATTCCAAGCCCCAGCTCTAGCCATAAGCTCCAGCCACAAACTTCAGCTCCAGTCTCAACTCCAACTTGTTGTTGTCGAAGATAACCCTTACTGAAATGTATAGCATGCTTGTTAAGATATATTCACACAATAGGTTAGATGTACGTCATTAATACTATGGGTATTATGTCGATGAATAACATTTTTTTGAAGAATAAGTTCGTATGCATTAAATATTCGGATAACTACAGTGAAATATAATAAAATTTTCATATATGACGTTCGTATTGATTTGGGTACAATTGTAATACTCAAAAAATTTATGTATATAATAATAATAATAATATAATAAAAATTAATTAATTAATAATAATAATAATAATAGTAGTAATAGTAATATTAATAATAATAATAATATGAATGAATAATATCGGTCATAACTAGCAACAATATATTTTTCGCCAGGAAAAGAAAAAAAGAAAAACAAAATTTGAATCTCTAAACCCTAAAAACGTATCCGACCTCCAAAACCCCATATTTCCATTAGCCGAAATCTCACATTCCACCCCCAAAATTAACAATGAGAAATCAATGGCGTTTTCTTCTACAACGTTGCAAATCTGTTTCCGAGCTTCAATTCAAGGTACAATCATCACTAACTCTTCCTATCTCTCATAATCGCACACTCAATTTATACACTCCCCAATTTCATTTCCAAAACCCAAATTTCCATCGATTATTTTCATCATCTTCATCTGTTGAACAAATTAAAGTATCAGATCAATCCGAAATTACTTCTGCATTGATTGAACTGTATTCAGATCCAATTAAATGTAATGAAGATGTTCTGATTGAATTGAAATCCAAAAATGACCTAATTGTTAGTGATAATGTTAACGAGCTTTTCAAAAACCGCGGTTCGGAACCAGGAGCTGCAAAGAGGTTTTTTGATTGGGTTATGAGTAATGAAAATCATAAGTTGAGCTCGAATTCGTGCAATCGGCTGTTGGGAATGTTGGGTGGGAATGGGCTGGTGAAAGAATTTTGGGAATTGGTTGATGTCATGAAGAAAAAAGGGTATGGAGTTAAGAAAGGTGCGTCGGTTAGAGCGATGGCGAAGTTTGAAGAAAAAGGGTTAGAAGTAGATTTGAAAAGGTTGAAAGATTTGTTTGCGTTAGGGTCGGTTGATGATTCGGTTGAGAAAGTTGGGTCGAAAGTTTGTAGAGTTATTAGACAAGGACCGTGGGGTGATGATGTTGAAACGAAGTTGAAGGAGATGCGGGTTGTGTTTACGGGTGATCTGGTTAAGGCGGTATTGGAAGGTCTTGGGACCGAGCCTAATAAAGCGGTTATCTTTTTTAGGTGGATTGAAGAGAGCGGTTTGTATAAGCATGATGAGAAGAGTTATAACTCTCTTGCACGAGAGTTGTTCAGAGAGGATTATATGGATAAGTTTTGGAGGTTGATTGATGAAATGAGGACAGCTGGTTTTGACTTGGAGAGGGCTACTTATGTTAGTGTGTTGGGTAAATTGGTTAGGAAGAAAATGTTAAAAGAAGCTGTTGATTTGTATGAGTTTGCTATGGGTGGTAATATTAAGCCCTCGTTGCAGGATTGCCCGTTTCTGTTAAGAAAAATAGTAACTAGTGACGAGTTAGATATGGAGTTGTATTCAAAGGTCTTAAGGATTTATAAAGAGAGTGGCAACAGTTTAACAAATACGGCTTTGGATACTGTTCTTAAGTCGTTGACGAGTGTTGGTAGATACGGGGAATGCAACAAGATATTAAGAGCAATGGAGGAATTTGGTTTTCTTCCTGATGAGAAGTTGCAAGGTAAAATCGGTTTCCAGCTCAGCAAGGATAGTAAAATGGAGGAAGCAGGTGAGTTTATTGATTTCTTGGAAGCTTCCGGAACAGCTCCAAGTTATAAAACTTGGGTGTCTCTAGTTGAAGGATACTGTGCTTCCAATCACCTGGATAAAGCTTGTGATTGTTACAAAAAACTGCTTGAAAATGAAGGGGCCTCTAGTGGTGGTTATGCATTGGAAACGTTGACCAATGCGTATTGCTCGAAGGGAAAAGCAGATGAAGCTTACAAACTTCTTTCAGAGGTGGTAACTGAGAAAGACGTTAAACCCTGGCATACTACTTACAAGTTATTAATAATCAAACTTTTGGATCAAGGATTATTCAAAGAAGCCACTAACCTTTTTGCTCCGATGAAAGCTAACGGTTACCCGCCTTATATTGATCCATTTGTTAAATTTGTTACAAAGACAGGGACTACTGATGATACTGTTATGTTCTTGAAAGCAATGACTGTGAAGAATGTACCATCTACAGCTGTCTATACACGTGTTTTTAAAGCATACTTTAAGGCTGGAAGGCATAGTGAAGCCCAAGATTTTCTTTCGAAATGCCCACGATTTATCCGAAACCATGTAGATGTTTTGAATCTTTTTAGTTCGATGAAACGTGTTAAAGGCACAGCTGCCTCCACACCTGTGGCTGTGTAAGGAGCAAGAATTTTCATTTATTTGGTGACAACAAATCTAGAGAACATGGTTGGGTTTTCTTTTTGGTAGTAGTAGATTAAATGTTTCCCTCTAACCTTTTGAATGTGGGAGCACAATCCACATAGCTTTTCATTATTGATAAGTTGGTAGAATTATATTTTCAATAATATTTTTCCTAAACTCATTTATAGTTTGTACCATTCTCAAGCAATGTTAAATGAAGGTGCATGTTGATGCCTTGTTATGCTATTATGTGCTTCTTTAAACAATCTGATGTAGAGATGCTCTGCTGGTTATATTTCTGGGATTGACCTGCTTGTTTCTTGGCATTAATGGCATTAATAATATGATTTTGTAAATCTGATCATTCATAGCTGGCTACGATCCCTTTAAAGGTATACACTAGTCTACTATAGATGCTTCGAAAGGCCCCCCAACATGATTATTGCCCATAAATATGCGTAGTAAATGAAAGTTAGAAAACCTACGATACACCTTGATATCAATCAACGTGACCCATGATTTTCAAGGTTCAACAATGGCAATGGATTTCGTCTTCTTCGTATACGATTTGCTAAATAGTATATCTTACAGAACATTTTTTAGACAAGAAATATTGAAATATGGAATGCTCAGTGCCCTGGATCAATATACTGTTGTTTCTCTCCATTTTCACTGTTTATCATCCTTCCACTTTTTCTTTGCATTCGTTAGTTGTAGCTTCAGAGTTTGGTTGAATGCTGATTCAGTTTTTGTGGTATACTATATGTGCTATTTGTGAGTTGTAGCAGGGAATTGTTGAATTGGCGATCAAAACGCAATACAAGATGTTTAATAATCATCAACTAGGTTTCTCTTCTACTAGCAGACTTTGTTCTCCACTGATTAAAATCTTCAAAAAGTGCTTATAAGTGACCTTATAACACTGGGGATCTAATTGGTCATGTGGGAATGCAATGTATATCTGGAAGATAATCTGCAATGCATCAAAAGCTATTTTTGTTAAGGTAAGACATACTGAGGTTAGAAATCCTACATCTGTCACTACTTAAATGTCATGTATGTGTTCCTTTTGCTTTATTTTTCTTTATCCGCTGTTATATCACTGCTCTTGGTAAATATTGCTTTCGGCTTTCAAATGAAAATAAGATGGTATTCGATATAGCAAAAGTTATTATGGTGTGATATATGGCACATGTTATATAGCTATTCTGTAGTCCAGTACTATCAGCTACCATTTGGTTTATTTGGCTGGAATGAGTTAAACTGTCAAAATCATAATCATCATTTTTTCTTAGCCCATTCCACATCCGTTTTGAAGCCCTAACTCGCCAACCAAATCCATCAGTTTGCTACTGCTCGTTCTTCTTAAGAATATTGTTTGCAAATCAACTGTAGCAACTCAAATGAGATATACTATCTTCAATTCATATGCAGATAGGAATATTGCAGAAATGTGTTGTGTTATGTGCTGCTAGAGTTGTATCGGTCCTTTGTGCATTAGAGCTTGTAATGTTTTTACTACTCATGTATCAATTATTAAATTTTTAAATCTCCCAATCTCTTTCAGATTGAGGATGAATTATTGAAAGCGACTCGACTTTCACTTATTTGTGTGCCATTGTGTGCCATTCTGACTCGACTTTCACTTATTTGTGTGCCATTGTGTGCCATTCTGGTGATATGATTTGACTTGTGGTCCGTGATGACAAACCGCAGTGAAGGTGACCAAACAAAGATGGTATTAATATGTTTTTGTCTCATACCAAAGTTTCTTCTGTTTGTTAGTTTGATTCTTGATAAGCCTGGTGTCACAGGCATCGTATCGTACCACTCCCATTGCATGTGGTACACGTTGTAATGGTATTAGTAGTTTCATATCTATCAGAAATATGATTTACCTTTAGATTTAATGAATCGGGTGAATTTTATATCTGTGATTCCTTCATGGGTGTTTTTGGTATTGGAATGTAGTCAAGAAACGATATGGAACAAGGTTGAAACAGTGGATATGACAAATAGCAATCAACTTGTCATTATTATTCAATTAACTCAGTCCTTTGGATTTTGTCTGAAACATTTTACGTCAGAATTCATATCCTCTTTTCTTGGTAACTATTTTGATCATATATGTGAACCTAATGTGAATCTAATTTAATTGTATTTTGGTTAAAATAACTCTTTCAGTTAACCACATTGTTTTGTTGGTATAATCTTTTCTAGAACGACAAACCTATAACATATCACACTTAGACCTAAGAATCACAACCTCTTGATCGATGCGTTGCCTACATAACGCTAAGCCAAAGACCCTGTGGTATTTGTTGGAATTATGATATGACTTGTTTCTATAATACGTATACTCAACTATGTCAATCCTCAGCGGGAATCGCACCAAAAACTCGAGCTCCTTCTTGATCAGACAATGACAACATAATCACCTTATCGTATTAGCATATTCTTGTCATTAAAAGCATATTGATGACATTTTAATTTAATTCACCTTTGTTAAATTTACGCACTAGATGAAAATTAGTTATTATACTAGTAAAGAAAAAGTTGAAGAACCAGCACCTTTTGTTGGACCACTTTATAGCTTTCATATCAAAGACCTCAAATTTCAAAAAAGTAATTTGCAGTCATTGTTTATTTAAGCAGCAATATTATCAACAATCAACAGCAAAGTAAACTCGTTGAAAGATTGGTAAAGTTAAGACATTTTTTCAAACAAATCATTAAAGTTAACTCATATCTCAAAAACTTGTAGTAAGGCAATGATTAATTTTAGAGTAAATTGCATGGATGGTCTATACACATTTGCACTGTCAGTCCCTTGTATTTTGTTTGTTGCATTGACAGTCTAAATCTTTCAAATTGTTACACGCTCGGTCCCTACTTTGATTGAAAGTACTAACATACCCTTATCTCAAATTTTTATTTAATTTTTCATTTATTAATTCATTCCTAAAATCTTTTAATTCTTTTTAATCCTATTTTAATTACTCTTAATTTTAAGCGAATTTGTATAAACTATAGGACCATCCATGCAATTTAAACTCTTTCTAATCTCGTTATTGTCACAGGCGGATCTACTCCTTTAAACTCTTTCTAATCTCGTTATTGTCACAGGCGGGACTATCATAAAGTGTTACGGGTATCAAAATGTTTTTTTTTCTTTTGTAACGTTAAGACTCGTGCCAATCGCATCGTCGATTGGGAACCGACGCCGTTGGCAGCGGGCCATCGGTTGCGATCTTCAGCTTTTTGCGTCGCTTTGGCGACGGGTGAAGGGACAGACGAGGTGGGATCGTAGCATTATTTAATTGTTTTTTTTTATTATTTTCCCTTTTCACCGTTGGTAAAAAAAAACAAAAAAAAAAAATTTAGAAACGGTAATATAGTCGTTGATAAATAAAAAGCTATTTTTAAAAAAAATTTTAATCCCTTTTTTCTATCTCAAACACACTATAAATACACATACAAATTAACTCAAATAAACACACATTTTTCATCATCTTTCTAACTTTTCATATATTTTCAACACTTTACTACTATATTAATAATATATATAATTATACCAATTTTATCGAGACGTAAATGTCGTCCGATTCCGATAAGGATGATTTTTTGGCCTTCACTCAAATTTTCTATCCGGTCGCTAGACTCAATAAGCTTGACGCGGAAGACACAGATTCAGACGATGATGTCGAAAGATCAATCCGGCCGCCAAGAGCACCAAGAGGATATTTACCTAGAGATCGAGAACGTGCCGGCGAACGTTTGTTTCAAAACTACTTTGTCGAGCACCCAGTATTCTAAATGGATTACTTCGGCGAGGTTTGCGGGTGAGTCTACCCTTGTTTATCCATATATGCCAAGGTATATTGTCGTACGTCCATCTTCCACTACCTCTATCTTTTGCTTTTTTTTTCATCAAAGTCAATACGCGACCGATAGATTCGATTTTAATGTTTTCCAAAAGGTATCTTCCGTCGTATGCCAATTTGCATACGGTTGTGCTGCTGACGTTTTTGATGAATATTTACATATGGGTCAACAAACATCGCACGATTGTTTGGACAACTTTTGTAAGTGTATTTTTCATCTATTTTTGACCGAGTACTTTAGAAGACCAACACTCTAAGATGTGCAACGTTTACATCAACGTCATGCGAAGTTGCATGGTTTTACGGGTATGCTCGAAAGCATCGATTTTATGCACTGGCCTTGAAAAAATTGCTCAGTGACATGGCAAGGTCAATACACCCGAGGTGATCATGGCCATCCAACGATCATGCTCGAAGCAATTGCCTCTTACGATTTGTGGATTTGGCACGCTTACTTTGGCCCTGCGGGATCGAGCAACGACCTCAACGTCCTTAATGAATCAGATTTATTCAAAAATTTACCACAAGATAGATCTCCTGAAGTAGTTTACAATATCTCTGGGACTCTATTTAATAAAGGATATTATATCGCTGACGGAATTTATCCAGAATGGGTGATGTTTGTGAAGACATTTAAGCATCCGATAACAGAAAGCGAGATGAGGTTCAAGAGATACTAAGAATCTGGTAGAAAAGATGTGAAACGACCATTCGGTGTGCTTCAAGGTTGTCGGGCAATCATCAAAACCCCTGTTATACCATTTAGCGTCAACAAAATAAGCCGAATAATCTATTGTTGTGTGATTTTACACAACATGATAACCGAGGACAACAGACGATATATGTGTCAACTTGAGAAAGATTATACGGCAAACCCGGAAAATATGCCCCGACATTCGTGGCAAGAAAGGGTTGCAACACAAATAAGTATGGACAAGGAATTATGCGACCGTACGATGCATCATCAACTTTACGATGCTCTTATCCAACACATTGCGACCCCCCACCAAATTTCCGTCGACGTTAATTAATCGTATTTTTTTCAATAAATGTACTTCTTTTTTCTAGTTATTGTAATGTTTTATTTTTAATTAATGTAATATTTTTAATTTTAATAGAAATATTTTATTTATTTTGTGTGTTAAATAATTAAAGTAGATAATGTGTGAGTTCCAGAAAAACTAAGTGATGTGTTGCTGTTGTCAGTATTGTGTCGGTTTTGAAAAGTGCTGACGTAACGCTAACGTGACGCTGATGTGACAGAAAGTGTATCGGTTTGTGTCACTACTAGGAGAGGTCAAAATAAAACTAAAACATCAAAAAATGTACTACTTTAATAATGGGAAAAACAAAAGATTAACAAGCTAAATAAGTTTCACCAAATGATTGTGTGCGCCGTTCACTCATAAGGCTAGTTGCAATCAACATTTTAAGACTAGTCTTTGCACCTCTACTACAACAAAAATAAAAATTCAAAACTTTTATAGTGTCACTTGACACCTCATCACCATAGTGTTCCGTCATTGATTGTCTTGGCCTGCCTTGTTTCCTTTTAACTGTACTTCTTGATTATTCACTTGACCAACTTTGACCCTTTGCAACTCCAATCACCTTTTGCAATGAATGTTGTATCAGATGCTGATATAGTGTACCACATGTCTACATAGATCAATACTTGACTCATGACCCCATGGCTGGATCAAAATCAATAACAAGCTTTACATTTGTACTAAACCAGAAATCGTATGTGGTAAGATGTTAACCATATGCGTAACTAATAGCTTTGCGATTCATTTATAAAATTAACAACCGTAAATGAGGGAAGCAACATGCAGTAAAACGAGAGAAGATAGAACTTGCCTAACTTTTGCGCTAGTCCACAACTACGTCAGTACGTCTAGTCGGTCTAGATGGCTCGGGATTTTCTTAGTTTTGGCAGCTTTGATTTTAAGTTTTCCCCGAAGTGCAACAATTTCACATTTTTGTTGCATTTTCTTTATAGTGTCAGTCACATGAGGTCTAAGTTAAGATTGCATTGTTGTTAGGTGTGTCAATTCTAGCTCTAGTTGTTAGTCCCTAAAATATAGTATGAAATTTACAGCGATAGTACTATTAACCAAAGTGTTGTTTTAGGGTAAAAAGACAAATTTGCTCATTGTAACTAATTTAAGTATGAATGCTCACAACACCATGTCTAGGATTCAGTATCTTAGTTTAGGTGAATAAATGGTCCCAAGTCCCAATCCGTAGTAACTAATTGAGTAAACTATATGGATCGTCCTGTGGTTTTGATGAAATTACACCGATTTGTCAATTTCTTTTGTAAATTACATCGGTCGTCCCTGACTAACTTCAAAGTGCACAATTGTGAGTTGTTAGTCCCTCACATGGTTTGTACTTATTAAGATTTAATGGTCATATCTAAAGAAAGTTGACCGGAGGAACGCTCACCGTACACTTTAAAATTAATTAGGGATCATCGATGTAATTTCTAAAACAAAATTACGATATGTGTAATTGCATGCAAACCACAGGAATAAACCATATAATTTACTCCAAGTACAGTAATTTAAGTATTTTTTTGATCAACCGTAATTTAAGTATGAATGGATATTATTTGATTTTTGAATAAGGATCGGAAGAGACAAGTTTGGCCAGCTGTTATAAGCAAAGGCCATGGGGATATTTTTGGCATTTTTCAATATTAAGGCATCTTGTTTCCTTCTTTATGTTTGGTCAGTTTCATTCTGGTTTTGTTAGATTCTTTCTCAAGTGTCTCTCGGGACGTTTGGGGTTATTTGTTCGGTATATATTTTTACATTTCCAAAACACGGTTTCGTGTTATAAAATCATATTTATAAAATTGATCACATCATTAATAGTTTACCGACTCTCTCAAAATATCATGTGAATAATGGACTTAACTATAAAAATCAACATTTGTTGGCCCATCTTTCCTATATATTAATTGGCTATCCTCTGCCTATGTGGATGATTTTCATAAACTAGTGTATGATGTGACATGATTTAATAAACTCTCTAAAATAGGTTGTGACATGTAAGAAAATTGAATTTGTCAATTTTTTAATTGTATTATTTAAATCAAGCCAAGTATTAATATTCATCATTAAAATTATACTTTTGATATGAAATCGACATTAAATACTCCTATGGTTTCACTTATTCTTCATAATCCCTATTGAATCATTTTTTTCTTTGAGAAAATTACTTATATGGTCTAATTTAGTCCCAAATATCTAGAATTGGACAAAATCTACAATAATATCAATTTTGGTCAAGGATCTCGCTTTATCACATTAATTTGGAGCGAAATGTAATATAAAAAAATCATTGTTAATTTGCTCCTATTAAATACTTAACAATTCGCTTCAATTATTAAAAAATACACACGAATTCGCTCAAATGTTCAACAATTCGCTTAAATACCTTTTATTAAAAAATACATATAATTCGCTTAAATGAACAACAATTCGCTCCGATTATTACAAAATACACATGAATTCACTAAAATGCCCAACAATTCGCTCAAATGCCCAACAATTCGCTCAAATGCACAACAATTCGCTCAAATTTTTAAAACTACACATAAATTCGCTCAAATGCCTAGGAATTCGTTCAAATTAAAAAAAAAATACTACATTTCGCTCCAAGTTGATGTGATGGAGCGAAATTCTTAACCAAAATGAATATTTTTCAAGATTTTATTCATATATTTAGATATAGGAGGTCAAATATTACCATATAAATAACATTTTCTTTTGATTTCCATGACATGTATTGTCAAGCTAAGGACCCTAAGTCTGTATGGATGGCCTCTATGTATGTCACTTCACCAAAAATTCAATGTGTAACTTTTCTATAAAATTTTAAGTAAGAAATTTCTTGAAGTTATACGTAAGAAAAAATGCAATGTATCAATCGGTTTTTTATGAAAGCGCAAGTTACAATCACTCAATCTATTATGCTTTTATGGAAATTGTACTTATAGTCACTTCATATTCATATTTCATGAAACCCTTACTAAATATCAATTGTTTCTAGTTATTCTTGTAAGAAAGATGACTTTTATTCGTTTTATTCTTTTGTGCATCATAAATATTTATTAAACATATATATGGTATTCTTCATCTCCATCTTCTCTATTTTTGTATGAATTTGTGATTTCAATTGCATACCTCACTAAATTGTGTAGGTTATGATTTATTTGTTTCCTTCGCAACGTTAAAGATGAGGATCGATCATGGTTTTATGAAGTTTGTTTTTATGTATTGATTTTAGATCAAGTACACTAACCTGGCAGAGAGGCAAAGAGCCGAATAGGGAATTCAGGGCCGTCCCATGAATTTTGAAGGCCCTGTGCCATACCGAAAATTGGACCCTTGGACACGAAAATAGTAATTAAACATAAAAGATGTTAATGTTATTTCGATTTCGTTACTAGATTTTATACATGATTCAAAAAGAGTTTGTGTATTTCTTAATTCAACTTTGAATATAACTTAATTTTTTGACAAAAACAAAAGGTGTTTGAAGTTTAAAAAAGTTTAGAACAATATCTAAAGCCTAGATAGAACTTGAGTTTTTATAAAGTGAGGGAGTATGTAGTATTTTCCTTAAATAAATTTATAGTCCAAAAAAAGAATTTTAGCAAAAAAGTGGGTAATACTACTACCTATATTTAATATTGAATATTTATTGAATGAATTAAGAAAACTAAGGAGTTAGAATGTAACTTTGCTTAGAAAGTAAGGGGTCTTATGGAAAAGGTAAATAAATATATGAGAAATTTACTGTAGTGGTCGGTTAATGTTTACAATTTCACCAAGTAGTCGGTGTCAGAAATAATTTTACAATTTTAGTCATAAAGTTAGCCTAAATTATAATAACCTTCGGCGAACCCGGCGAATTATACACAACCAATAAAAAAAAGCCAAGTGGCTAAAAAGTTCGCCCGTTCGCACATATACCCCTGTTCGCACAATAATCGAGATTTCAAAAAAATTCTCCTAGTTCGCCTAATCTAAATTAACATTTAGGCGAACTTTGATAGACACATTGTTTTAATTGGTTGAAAATAGTTCACCGGTGTTGATTTTCTTTTAGGTGAAAAAATTCGCCTACTTCGCCTAATCGAATTTAACATTTAGGCGAACTTTCATAGACACATGACGTGTTTTAATTGGTTGAAAATAGTTCGCCGGTCTTGATTTTCTTTTAGGTGAAAAAGTTCGCCTACTTCGCCTAATCGAATTTAACATTTAGGCGAACTTTCATAGACACGTGTCGTTTAGTTGTGGCTGGCGAACTATGTTTGACCGGCGATAAATTCATTGATCGGCGAATTATTTTTACACTTGACCTGTTGTAATTGGTTGAAAATAGTTCGCTTTGTTCGCCGGTTCTGATTTCCTTTTAGGCGAACTTTATGACTAAAATTGTAAAAGTATTTATGACACCGACTACTTGGTGAAATTGTATACATTGACCGACCACTACAGTAAATTTCTCTAAATATATTAAAACATACAACTTTTGCAGTCATCTTCCCCAACTAGATCTCTGCTCCATATTTCATCCATTAACATCTTCCCCTGCTAGATCTTTGTTTCATAATTCTTCCATTAAAACACAATTCTAATTGTATTTCTATTATTACTTCATTGTTAATTTTCAAGTATATAAAAGCAAGATTTTCTTAAATCATAAAGCACTAGTTATTTCAATTAGATCGTTCAAATATCAAATTGCATTTAAAAATTTTGGGCCCTCGAAAATCATAGGCCCTATGCAATTGCACATCCTGAAATTCGGGCACAAGGGAATTCAAGCAAATATATGATCTTGGTGTGTATTTATTTGTATGAGAGTGTCTTTATATTATTTTTATTTTATGGGTTCGATATTTTTCTAGGAAGTATTGATTTTTGTGGAAGCCCATGTTACATACATACAAAGTTTGTAACACAAACCTTCAAAGAGAGCAATTTATTTCTTCATTATGATTGATATGAATTTTTTTTGCTTGATATGTATTAGTTATAAATTGATTTCATTGTTTTATACACAGAGGGTGTTTGTTCAATGGAGGAGCCAAAAATGATTGAGATATTACATTTAAAAGATATCAAAATGAAGCTCATTGGACAGTTATATATTACCTACAATTGTTGAGAAAGTAACTAAATATATGATCAATTATAATGACTTATATTGGTACACAAATTGTTCGTTCATCGAGTTTCTAATTGGAAGGCTTATATCGATACTTTGTTACTGCGTCGTATTTACGAAAATTGTTTCTAAGCAACTAGAAAGATGTTGAAAATATAGTCGAAAAACAATAGTACAATTGATGTCTCATACATTTTCATCTACTTTACTTATCACTACAAACCAATATCATTTTTATGTCTTTTTAAATTGTTTTTCATTATACAATTTTTTTTATTAATTATAATGATTCTTATATCCAAGAATCATATTGTAGTTATGGTTATGTTATTTGCAATATACGACTCTGAATTATTATCCTTAAGAATTACGGTGAGCAATAATGGATTATGCTACTATTACAGTATTATTATCTCTATTACCAACTTATAATTACATAACATGTTTTTTTATTTCATTTTTCTTTATCAGCTATTTGATGTGAGATTATTTATATGACACCGTGCATCGCACGGGCTATAACACTAGTGTTAAATATAATAAAATACAATTGTTCAAAAGGTTAACTAAAAAACTTAGAAAATGCGTTTAAATTGGAGTTTTCAAAAAAGATTTTCTAAGAAAAAGGGAAATCTATAATTTAAGGTGTTATATATTTCTTATTATTGAATATGAAAACTTTATCTCTTACATTTGAATAAATATTCTGAATATTTATTACAGTAGCTTTTACGGATTACAAAACTCAGGAAAAGTGGAAAAGAAAAAATGAAAAAAAAGTTGCTTTTACTGATTACAATACTTTAGTAAAGCTTAAAAATGAAAAAAAAAAAAAAAAAAAAAAATCTGTAACTAAACATGTCTTGAAAACATTCTTAAGGGATTAAATCGTCATTAATGAATAATGAGGGACCGGAAAAGTAAAGTTAAAATTCTATTGGGTGGCAAAGGTAAAAACTAAGCACTATGTGTCTATGTCTGTGAAATAGCCCTCTGTTTATGACGTCGATAACCACTAACGTACTACTCGTACAACAAGAGAGTACAAACTACAGAGCATGCCTTGTCAAAGACCAATTTGTCGATATGTGTGTGTATGATTATCAAATTACACTTTGACCCCTCTGTAATTTTGGATCATTCTGTTTGGTCTTTTTTTACACAACCCACCTGCCCCTTCCATGATTCACATTCTTTCATTTGAATACTCATTGTCTTATCAATTATCATTCATTGTTCCATTATAAATAAATGATTTGAAGTGTCATTTTTTTTTTTAAATCATGTTCAATCGAAATACTAGTAACTCATAAAAAAACCCCTCCTCCACATTTGGTTAAATCAAAATAACCGATAAAAAATCAAGTCGATATATAAAGAGTTTATTGTTTCGTTATGTATTAAACTTTACACGTTTTACTACTGTATGAGACATTCTTTCATTTGTTCTATTGTATGCATTGAGCTTGTAAATATCGTCTATTGTATGTAAATTTTCCTTTTTGGGTAATGCCAAAAAGAAAACTTTCCTATTTTGGCCTTACTCAAAAAGAAAAGTTTACATACAATAGACGATATTTACAAGCTCAATGCATATGATAGAAGTTTTTAAAGTTCGATTCATACAATAGTAAAACGTGTAAAGTTTAATACATAACGAAACAATAAACCCATATATAAAATTGAAAAACCTAAAGCGTAATGAAACTGATAATCAGGACGTTTCCTTTTATTGATCAAAATATATGGTTATAGTTCGGTGACCAAAACCAAACTAAACATTGTATGTAAACTTTCCTTTTTGAGTAACGCCGAAATAGGAAAGTTTCCTTTTTGGCATTACCCAAAAAGGAAAATTTACATACAATAGACGATATTTACATGTTCAATACATACAATAGAACAAATGAAAGAATGTCTCATACAGTAGTAAACATAACCTACATTAGTAAACATTAACTACATCCTGAGTGCTAGTGAGGGTAATCGTTTTCTTTCAAATTTTTATGTAATTAACAACGGACATACTAGGTGTTGATTGCCTATTTGAAGAACTTAGAAATTGAAAGTTTAATCGCGTCAATTCTTTAATGTTTTGTTGGCCAAGTTTTACATCCCTTGAATTATGGGACCGATAGAATAGGGAGAAATCAAAAATCAAAATGGTCAGATTGACCATCAATGTCTTGTTAAAATTGAAATCTACAAAAGTCACCAAAATGATCAAAGATCTCCGTTTCTAAAAAGCTCATCCATTTCGCTATAATTAAAAAACGGGAGCAAAATTATTGAATATATACACCACATACAATTCGCTTCAATTCATAAAAAAAGCTTCTAATTCACTCCAATTCAAAGGGTGAAGCGAAATGTGCATACATATCCAATCAGATAACAAGTGTCTAAACTAACAGGATTTTTTACCGAAAAATAAATCAGTAATTTTCTTTTTCGCATTTTTGGGTATCAACTAATTTTGTTTTTTAAAAATGAACCACTAATTAAAAATCGAACATTTTCGAGTATATTGATTCATTTTTAAATTAGTTGTTCATTTTTAAAAAACGAAAATGTTCGATTTTAAGGGTACTAATACTCGAAAGTGTTCGATTTTAAATTAGTGGTTCATTTTTAAAAAACGAAATTAGTTGATACCCGAAAATGCAAAAGGGAAACTATTGATTCATTTTTCGACGAAAAACCCAAACTAATATGATGTAGCGAGATCTATTTTGACACGGTGATATTTTTTCGTTAATTTTTCATTTAGTAGATGTATTAATGGTTCATGAAATTAAGAATCATCAATGAAGTAGTAGAATGCATTCCCTAGCACCCAAAAATCACAAATTTCAAGATTTTAAGCCAACTTGAGATTCTCAAATTCTATGTATTATTTTTCTGAAACAAACATGGGGCATTTGTGAGTATGTTGAATGGCCAAACTCAGGGAATGTTTGATTCCTCATTGTCTCTACCTTAAAAACCAATAAAGAAACTATAAAACTAGAGAACACATATCTAGACTATAACATGACTAGTGATCATAAAACCCATAAATTTAACATTTTCTTCTTTGTCCTCTTGATTACTTTCGTTTTCCCCAAAAAATAAAAATAAATACAAATATAGTAAAAGCCTTGTTGATATCATTGAACAATTTTTATCTTTTTCTGTTTGTTGTTTATTCCATTTCAAGTTCATCAATTTAAACAGTTACAACTTAACTACAAATCAATGTTCATACTATCTATTTCATCTTCATCTATAAAATAACTAGTAAAAAAGTATTTACAAGGAATTTTGCTTTTCTATAATACAACAGGTTCTGTTTTTTTAATAGCATGATTTATATTTAACCAAATTAGTTATATTTAAAAAAGATATTTCACTTGATGACAAAAAAATATACTAAAAAGTATTGCTTTTTTCATTTGTTTTTATATTTCTTTTTCCTTAATCCCTGTCCCATGAGCCATGAGGTATGAGTGACAGGCATGCTAAAATCTCTATCTACCAGAAAAACAACAAAAGTGGTCTTATACTGCCTTTTCTTGGGTTTTTCAGATATTGCTGAAAATAGTCATCTTCAAGAATCAAGTTTCAAAAACTAAAGTATAAAAAGAACATTACTACATTCAACCAAACATAATTTACTCAGACAAACATTATAACCTCATTGATTTTCTTAATCATTGAACAGTTTTTGTATTGAAATGAGAGTACAAGGAAAGATTGCTGCATTTTCTTTCCCGTTTATGTTCTTTTGGGTTTGTTCAAATGGCTTGCTATCACCAAAAGGTGTCAACTTTGAAGGTAAATCTTCATCTTTTTTATGAACCATGGTTCTCAAAACCTCAAAGATTGAATTTTTTCATATGGGTATTGTGATTTACAGTTCAAGCTTTAATGGGTATAAAAGCTTCATTATTGGACCCTCATGGTGTTCTTGAAAATTGGGATGCTGATGCTGTTGATCCTTGTAGTTGGACTATGGTCACTTGCTCAGCTGAGAGTTTAGTCATTGGTTTGTAAGTCTTTCTTCATAATCTTAACATACTAAAATGTGTGTGTGTGTGTGTGTGTGTGTGTGTGTGTGTGTGTTTGTATATAATCTTTCAAAAGATAATTTCATAATTTGTAATATGATTATTTTCAGAGGAACACCTAGTCAAAGATTATCAGGCACACTTTCTCCAAGCATTGGCAACCTAACCAATCTTCAGATAGTGTAAGTATTGATTAAAGTACAATAAAAAAATTGGGGTTTTAGGGTTTATTTAATGAGTGATTCTTGATGCAGATTGTTGCAGAATAATAACATTACAGGGCCAATCCCAGAAGACATTGGTAAACTGAAGATGCTTCAAACACTTGATCTTTCTGATAATCATTTCACCAATAAAATCCCATCTTCTTTTGGTCACTTGACAGCCCTGCAATACATGTATGCTTATCTGAATTATGAATGTAAAGCCTTTCTTAGAGTTCTTGTTTCTGTGTTTGTTTTTTGAAATCCAAATTTTTACCGTTTTCAGGAGGCTAAACAACAACAGTCTTTCTGGGCTAATCCCAGAATCAGTAGCTAACATGACCCAACTTGCATTTGTGTAAGATTGTCACTCAATTTCCATTAATTTATGATTAGTATGTATATATACACACTTTTGTATCTATATATCTTCAATGTGCCTGTTATGCCGAGTCTTCTTGTTCTTCACTGCAGAGACTTGTCCTTCAATAACTTAAGTGGCCCTGTTCCTAGATTTCCTTCCAAGACTTTCAAGTAAGTGAATTTATACTTGTACTGTACAGCAATTTAATGCATTAACGACACTAAGTTGATAAATTACTGTTTATTAATTGCAGCATTGTTGGGAACCCTCTAATGTGCCCAACAGGATCTGAACGACAATGCTTTGGAATGACACTTATGCCCATCTCCATGCCATTAAACACCACACAATGTATGATTAAAATCATGACGAATGCATCTTTGTGATATAACGAATTAAAGGGTCTTTGCTAATCTTTGATTGTGTTTGATTTTTTTATTACTTAAAGCTGCTGGCACTCCATCAAAAAGAAGAACTCATAAAATGGCTATTGCCATCGGTACAAGCCTCAGTTGCATCTTTTTGCTCGTTTTTGGACTTATGTTGATATTGTGGAGGCGAAGGTGTAATCAAGAACCTTTCTTTGATGTCAACGGTTTGTGAACTAAAACATTTAATGTTGCTACTTCCATATTTCCATTCCAAGAAAATGGAACACTTTGACTTTCAAGGTCAAACCAATAACTCTTCAAATCAAATTTAATGTTGACTTTATGATGAATTTTAACCCGCACTCAACTCATTGTAGATGCTGCAGGTTATATAATGTGTTTGTTGAAAATTACTCACTATGAAAAAACTTATCGCAATTACTATAAATTTAAAAACTGATACCTTGGACTTAACAACTCAAGGCGTGTCTCATTTCTTGGATGACTTGAATTAGCATAATCAGTTTAGTCATATCTAGCTTGTTAACCTATTGTATTATCATTGATCAAAACAAAATGCAGATAAGCATCACGAAGAAGTTTCATTAGGAAATTTAAGGAAGTTTCAATTCAGGGAACTTCAATTAGCAACACACAACTTCAGCAACAAATACATATTGGGAAAAGGAGGTTTTGGGCAGGTGTACAAAGGGACACTCCAAGATGGGACAACAGTGGCGGTCAAGCGGCTGAAAGATGGCAGTGCCGCTGGTGGAGAACGCCAATTCCAAACAGAAGTTGAGATGATCAGCCTAGCCGTACACCGCAATCTCCTCAGATTATATGGATTTTGTATGACTCCAACTGAAAAGCTCTTAGTCTACCCCTATATGTCCAATGGCAGTGTCGCTTCTCGTCTCAAAGGTAAATCTAATCTACCATCTTTACTGCATTATACCATGTACATAGTGCATAAATACATGTATTTTTTTTCAAAAGGAATATCGTCCTTTCACTTTGCATACTAGTAGTTCTTGCTTGATGTACTAATGGCGCACTTGTCATTAAACATTGAATACGCATGAAAACAAGATTTGAATTCAACCATCCATCGCAAGGATGCCATGTCTAAATTTAACAATGTAATAAAGGCTGCTCGGTACAAGTACTCGATGCATCAGTTGTTGTAGTACAAGTGCCCACGTCACTATGCATTTCTTATGATAAATTCATAACTGCAGGGGTGTTTGGATTTGAGTTAAAGCTAATTATCATTATAACTTTTGTCCTTAGTTAAATGCATTAAACTCCAACAACATATATATTTTTAATAATGATGGTAGTTTACATTGTACATGATATAGTTGTATCATGTGACAAAAATACAAAACAATGTTAGAGCATTCATTAAATAGTTGTACCATGTAGTAAAACAGTCATATAGCTAACACTTAAGTTTAGTTTCAAGACATCATGAAAATTATGAGCATATATCAAGACTTACATGCTACGTGGTGTTGTACATTGACAGCAAAACCAGTTTTGGATTGGGGCATACGGAAGAAGATTGCATTAGGTGCAGGAAGAGGATTGTTGTATCTTCATGAGCAATGTGACCCTAAAATTATTCATAGAGATGTCAAGGCTGCAAATATATTACTTGATGAGTCTTGTGAGGCAGTTGTTGGTGATTTTGGGCTAGCAAAACTTTTAGACCACCAAGATTCTCATGTAACCACTGCGGTTAGAGGAACCGTGGGACATATAGCACCCGAGTATCTCTCCACTGGCCAGTCATCAGAAAAGACAGATGTTTTTGGCTTCGGGATCCTTCTCCTTGAACTCATAACCGGACAACGGGCTTTAGAATTTGGCAAGGCTGCAAATCAGAAAGGAGCTATGCTTGATTGGGTAAGCCATAAGCCTCGTGATCTCATGCATTGTTGACTTGTGCCGTACAATCCCAAGATGCATGTGTACTTTTTAAGGCAGTACTGAACCATAAAGTGTCCAATTTTTATTTTTTATTTTTTTTTTATTATTTTTATTTTTTTTTGCATCAAAGTTCTAACCTCTACTTTATGCATTAAGAGTTGTTCTACATTAACTAAAAAAATGTGACATTTTTTTTATATTTCAGGTGAAAAAGATCCACCAAGAGAAGAAACTAGATATATTAGTTGACAAAGATTTAAAAAACAATTATGATATGATGGAGTTAGAAGAGATTGTAAAAGTAGCATTGTTGTGCACACAATATCTTCCAGGTCACAGGCCAAAGATGTCGGAGGTTGTACGAATGCTGGAAGGCGATGGGCTAGCCGAAAGATGGGAAGCTTCACAAGGGATCGAGTCTACCGGAAAGTTCAGAACACCGGAGCTTTCATCATCGGAAAGATACTCCGATCTTACTGATGATTCTTCGTTACTTGGACAAGCTATTGAACTGTCTGGCCCAAGATGAAACATCTTTCAAAAATGTTTTAAATTTTTTAGTGTATGTAGTTTTAGTCTTGGGTTTCCGATTTTTTGTAAGTTTTTCAAATTGTTAATTTGTATAAAGTTTTATCAAGAAAAGCATGATTTAGCAAATAGAACCCGAGTTACTTAGTTTCTTTTTATAGTCTCTACAGTCTGTGCATTTGTAATTTGTATAAATATAAAAGTTCAAGCTATTTCATAGCAATAAATCTTATTGGTTTAAAAAGGTAACAATCACAAATGTGGCCTAATGGTAAGACACCCTTATTTTCTCACAACTGTTCTCAGGTTTGAATAGTCCAAGAAAGGAGGTTAGAACTTAGAAGCGGTCAAGGAATACTCATAGCCCAATTAAGCCTCGTTATCTGAGTCAAAATTACTCTTTCTCCCCTTAAAAACATCATCCGTTTACAGTATTTTTTCCCAAATGAATTCGGAATGAGTGTTATGGTAACAGCCAAATATGATTCAGTTTGGCCCAAAATCAACATGCTTACATGCATGTATGGTAAACACTTGCGGAGTATCTGCCAAAATCCATCCAGTTTCGCTACATCGATATGAAAAAATTAACGATATTAGACGACTTACAGTGTGTAAAACTGGATGAATTGTCAAAGGCAATGAAATTCTACTGAGCACGACGAGAGAACCTGTATCACCATTATCGTGTCTCTTATACTTCATCAAGATAGCATCAAAACATACAACAAAATGCATGAATAAGATATTAAAATCTGATTTAGTTACTGTATTTTTTTAGTAATCCTAAGAATTCAATTCCTAAAATACAGTAAATATAAGAGGACTCAGAAAATTTGAGATGGATGAATCGTCAAGGCAACGATATTGCCATTAAGCACAGCGAGCGAACCAATTATGATCATCATCGTCCTCGTACATTTTCTTTCAAAATAACAGTTTCAATATGAATGTACTGAAAGTTCTTTGGCCTAGCGATATATAATAAGCAATGGAACAGTTCAACTAAAAGATTACGAGTTCAAATGTCACTTAAAACAAATAATACAAAACAAAAATTTGTGTATAATGTGTAACCATAAATGGATGTGAGAATAGTTATATGTAAAATAAAGCAAAACATTTACGAAAAGAAAAAAACATAACGGATGAATTTGATGAAATAAATCTTAATTTTATAATGTATAAAATGAAATAAAAATAATAAATAGAAAACACAACTATAAATGGTGCAGTGTATCTATCATATTTATACCTGTCTTAAACTTGCTTCCCACGGCCAACTTTTCTTATTCCAAAGTTATTTTCTTCTCAAAATGTTATTGGTTCTTTGAACTTTCAAACAACATTAATTCGAGTATTCTGATGTTAGATATTTAAACTTTGAATATACATTCTTACAAGTTTGTAGACCAACATATAATATTTTTATTTAAGGTATAAACCTTTTGAAATTAGTGTCTAGAAATGTAATTAACTAGGATACGATATGAATTGTGTGTATCGAACTTTCACTTTTGGTTTATTGTATGTATTTGACCCGTTATTACTTGTAATCGCTGACGTGACATCTAATTCTGATGACATGTCAATGACGTGTCAGGTGACATGACATCTTACCTATTGAATAAGTCATTCACGTAAGCTAAAGTACCGGTTAGCTATTGAATAAGTCATTAGATACATACAATAGACCAAAACTGAAAGTTCGATAGACACAATAGAAAAATTTAAAGTTGAGTATATATAATTCAGATAGTGTCCAAGTTCTGTACAGTTATAGACATTAATTCCAAACCTATTTATACTTTGACTTGAAGTATTGAATTTTTAATTTATATCAAATTAGGGACTTTTTTTACTTTAAATTTCACCACCAACAAGTTTTTGCCGTTCTATATAATAACATATATAGTTAAATTGATTTGTATTCCTCAAATAATTCTAAAAATATATTGAGTGAGAATATAGAAATTAAATTTGAAAGTGGAATTAGTCTTCTCTTAAGATCATTCAAATTTGGTTATAATATTAAACCAATGTTGGGTTAGCTTGTATAGTTGGTTTCGTTTTTAGTATTCCCATGGATATATAGTAGTTTTGTAAGTCAAAGATGTCAAATTTAAGCTTAGTTTTTAAAATGTTTTCGTAAAGTTCTTAATTTGATAACAAATTAAAAGTTTGATATTTTAAACAAAAAAAAGATATATATATTTATACCTTTAAATAGAACTCGGTGCAAAGTATAATTTTTTTTTTTTACCCTAGATACAAATATGTGTAGTCTATACTCGAAACACTAACTTAGTTCAATATAAAGAGTAAAAGAGATGTTTTCTTGTGTTAGGAATATCATTAATTTTTTTTGCATCTTATATCAACAGTATAAGATTTATATTTAAGTTATTAAATTCCTTTAAATTATATATTATTCGACATTTTTAAGAAAAAAGAAGAGCCACTACCTAATAGCCATGTTCACCAAGAAATACATATTTTGAAGGAGTTGAACCTCACCGGCTTTGAAGTTGTTATTGCTTTGACTCATAGAAAAAGACATCCTAGAAAAATGTTTTTATTTCTTTTTTAGATACAGGATCACAAGAGGCAAGAATTTTGGGAGGGCATTGAAGGACAGATCATCGGGTCTGTTCATTTTTAAGATCAATAGTGCAGATTATGTCATGTCATACGGTATCTGAAAAGTAGATATACTTATTAAATCTAAAAAAATCCACTGCATCCTACATTTATTCTACTGCATCTTAAATGTAATTCATGATTTGTGCTAGTACTTGTTTACTGTATCTTGCATATTGTTAATGCATTTTATGATTTTTAGTATTTTTTATGTGTTTCCAGCTTGATTTAATTTTTATAATCGAAAAATTAGTAGTACTTATTTACTGCATCTTGTATATTGTTACTGCATATTATATATTTTTTAGCATTTTATGTGGTAAAGCTTGGATTTATTCTTGAAATAAAAAAAAAAAACTCTGCATCTTATGTTTTTTTAGCATTTTTATGTGTTTGTTAATCTTGATTTTATTCTTGAAATTATAAAATTGCCATTACTTGTTTAATTCTTGAAATTAAAAAATTATCATTACATGTTTACTTCATCTTGTATATTATTACTGCATCTTATGTTCTTTAGTATTTTTGACTCAATCTTATATACTATCAAGTTTTCTGATTGAACCAGTTTTTGAGTTTTTTTTAGACAATTTTTCAAACAAACTAACAACTTTGTCAAAGTTACAAAATAGTCGTTGCCTTTCATACCCTCGCATTGGGGTCGTAAACCGTTCCCTTCTTTTTATGAACCCGGTAATAATTCAATTGTATCAAACTTGGAAGCCCATTTAGCAAAATAGTTCACTTCATAAGTCCACTCAATACCTAGAAAAAGTGCAATACCAAAATAGAAAAATGCTACTCCGTACGTATGATTAAAATCGTAGAGTTAAAATTATGCGTAAAGATTTGATTGTTAAATATATTAAAAATAATTAGTGAAAATGAAAAAAAAAAAAAGAGAATAAAATCTATATGTAAAAAATTGTATGATTAGTTTACCTAAAAAAAGGTTTCAGACTGGTTATATAAATAAATATACCAAATAAAAGTGTAGCCAGGGATAAAATTGAAAGAAGTCAAAATAAATCCAAAGGGTTTAATAAAGTGAATATGAATAAGGGTGCGCTTGTTTTGCGAAATATTTTTGACATCGAAGGAATTGTAATTTCAAAGAATGTGAATTTATTTGTGAAGGAATTTGATGATATACAAATCAATTAATTCGTAAACAAAAACTCTTATGTAATGGAATTGAAATTCAAACTACAATGAACTCCATTAATAGTCATATAAATTAGCCAACGTTTAACCGTTCGAACAACTTAACAACATTATTACACTATTAATACCATCTTTCAACACCGATCATTTTGTAAACTTATTGAACTAACTTAACAACATTATTACACTATTAATACCATCTTTCAACACCGATCATTTTGTAAACTTATCGAACGATTGGTCTTAATTCTATATTACGACCTCAAAATCTTACAGAGAGAAAACGATCTAAGCAACATCTCATTTAGCAAAATCTCAACGGCAAGAAACATCTAGATAAATGGTAGCCGGCTTTTGAGAATTTAAACGACGCGGTTCAAGTACAACCATATTTCCTCACAAGCTAATTAACCAGCTGGGCCACATCACACCCACAAACTACCGGCCACGTGTCAAAGTCACACAATGAATGGGTCCTCAATCCTCATACTGTAGTAGTTGAAGAGTTGAAGTGTTGAACAGCTAACCCATTTGACACGAGAAAGACTCCTCATGGTCTAGCCTGGCCTGGCCCGGTTCACGTGGGAAATGACCCACTTGTCTCCAACTGTCAACTTGTAACCAACATCATTGGGCTTATTATGGGTCGCCATTAATAAACAACAATGTTGACATATCATGCATCATATCCTTTATAACTTTTAAACTTTTCTTTTTTTAGTTGGCTTATGTAATAAATGTTGTGGTATTAATTAGCTTACTAGAAGATTAGATTACAAGTTTATAAGCTAAAAAAGATGTTTGAATAAGTTCCAAACTTGGTACTGCAAAAAGAGCTTATTCGAATTTAATAAGCCAAGCAATTAAAAAGCTGTTTGATCGCAATAAGCTAACTACTATATGACATGCTATTCTAAGCAGAACTCTATATTATGGTATGATATTTTAAATAACTAAAGGTTTACAATAGAAGTGTGTCTAAATGGGACGAGTCTGATTGATGACATGCCTTGTCTGGTTCAAGGATCAATCGATATAACCTACGTTCAAGCGTTATGTTTCTTTAGACAATACGAGGGTATTCTTTTACTTATGGTGTGTAAGGCCTAGCGTAGGGATGTTTCGTCTGGTATTTAATTAACATGTTAGATGGATCAAAATGAGACACCTACTAATTGACTCGAGATGTGAAGATTTTAGTTGGAAACTTAACCAAGAAAGTTCGGTACCATAACAAACATGTACCTAATCCGTTCTAATAAAATAGTAACCGTTAAGCTGAAAATTTTTGTACCTATTTTCAGAAGGGATACAGTCAATGATCACATTATCCAGCTACAAAGCAAATGCTAACACAACCTTAAGAAGATAGTGATTATTTGACAATATGTTACAAATCAATCTGGATTATAGGCTATTCTAAACTTATAAAAAGTATACTATTATCGACAACCAAAATGACCAACAAAAATGGACATAAACTAACTTTTCAAGGCCCACCCCGCGGATAGATCACATGACACATCAGCCCATCCAACCCATCCAACGTGGGATACATGGCTACAAACTGATTCACAATTAGCAACTCCAGGTGGCACCCATGGTCTAACAGTTTGAGTTAGCTGACAGCTTGATTCTAACAAGTCAACAGTTTTCAATCACATATACACCAAGCTTTATAAACCCAAAACTTTTAATTGATTCCATGACCCTACAACCATAACTACCAATCCAATGAACATTTCTCACCCACTAATTCATCTCCACGTGTCACTCCATTAATTCTTCACCCCCACCACCACCACTTGGTGCACAACTGTCACAAGTTCCTTTTACTATGCCAACAAAACCAAACTCAAACACCAAAGAAAAAAAAAACATACCAAACATAACAAAGTAACAAACTTTAAGAAATATGTTAAAGGAAAATATAAGCAACTTATGTTTAAAAAACAGCACCGCAAGAGCCCGTATATGCGATATATGTCGGTCTAGCCCGAGTACAATATACTGTGAAGCCGACTCAGCATTCCTCTGCACCCGATGCGACTCAACGATTCATGCAGCTAACAAGTTGTCATCTCGCCATAAGCGCGTGTGGGTGTGTGAAGCATGTGAACAAGCTCCTGCTGCCTTTTTATGTAAAGCAGATGCAGCCTCACTTTGTACTAATTGTGATGCAGTTATTCATTCTGCAAACCCTTTATCACGACGCCACCACCGGGTGCCAGTGATGCCCGTTTCAGGATCGGTTGCTGGAATTTTGTCCCAAGGGTCAGAGGGAACTGTAGATGATCAAGATGAAGATGAAGCAGCATCATGGCTGCTATTTGATGGGCCAGTCAAGAATGGTCAAGATCAAAATTGCGACACAAACGCGTTCTTGTTTAATGGAGAAGGAAGTGTAGATGAGTATTTGGATCTTGTTGACTATAATTCTTGTCAAGATACCAACTTTAGTGATGATCATCAATGCAATGATATGCAGTTTGATGATGAGTTTAAGTACTCTAAGTATATGAATGAGGCAAGTAATAATAACAGTGATAATATTCAGCAGTATGCTGATAGTGTGGTGCCAGATCAATTTGGTGAGATAAAGAAGCATCATCAACAAAATTTCCAAGTTCATAAATTTGAATATGAAACCTCAAATGGTGGCTATGGATACCCTGCTTCAGTTGGTCATAGTGTAAGTTTTCTTTATAAAGATATCATTTTTATCATGTTTCATTAAATTGCATTTTGTTCAAGAAAGTACTAAATTTTCAATATTTGTTGCTCTAACAAGGAAACAGTTCAAACTTGTAGTTTAATTGACAAAATTCATTTTTTTTTCTTAATTCAGGTTTCCATGTCATCATTGGATGTTGGAGTTGTACCAGAATCCACAATAACGGAATTATCTATCTCAAATGCAAGAACACCAAAAGGGACAATCGACTTATTCTCGAATCCTTCAATTCAGATGCCAACACAACTTACTTTAATAGATAGAAAGGCAAGAGTACTGAGGTACATGGAGAAGAAGAAAACAAGAAAATTTGAGAAAACGATTAGGTACGCATCTAGGAAAGCGTATGCCGAAACAAGGCCTAGGGTCAAGGGTCGTTTTGCGAAGAGAACGAATGTTGATATCGAAGTGGACCAAATGTTTTCAACAGCACTTTTGACAGAAGGTGGTTACTGCATCGTTCCTTCATTTTAGAAAATAAATGCTTTTGTAAAATAGATGTCTACCCAAACAAGAGTCCTACCAGTAACTAGAAATGCAAAAGTTCATTACTGTAACTGGTTTTTTCCATTCATGTTATGAGGTTATTATAGTATATCTTGTAGCTGTATGTTCAAGGATTCACCTTTTTTATATATGAACGCAATTTTTTCCAATTTTGGTTTTCGTCTATGATATTGTAGTATGTTTTAATTTACCAATATTATGAAAGGAAAGGCTAAACTTGTGACATATATCTTATAAATTCTCTGTTGCATAGTGATACAGAGCAAACTGAATAACAAGGGCTACAAACAACCCATAAAACAGACTTGATGACGTGCACGCTGCGCATTGGGCAGAAGCACTCTGCCCAACAGTCGTGCTCAAGTGACTCCATTTCGGGCTCGCACTTCAACTTTCCTCCAAATATAATTTTTCATGCACAATTTCATATTTCCAAGTTATCATTATATATCACACAAAATCTGTGATTTTTTATTGTTTGGCTGCAGTACTTACACTTCATCACTATACAAACATCAAGTTTCCATCTGATGTAACTAACTTCAGTATACATTCTCTTGTCTACTAAATTTGTTATCATCCTTCACTAAAATTCGGATTTCGGATCATGTTCATGCCCATTGCACATTTATTATATTCCAGCAAATTAAATTGGGTACAATAAAGAGAGAAATGGGCACAAAGAAGATAAGATCATCCCTGGAATAGACTTTCTAGTAGATAATAGCATTTAATCGTTATACCTCCCTATTCAATGTACCCTCAATAATAGGTTCTTGAATCTTCACATATTCTGTTATATCATGAGATCAAAGCACTGGTTTCAAACAATCTTAACATGAGGTAATTGACATTAGCAAAGGAATTAATGTTATTCATCTTCACTTGTAGTCTTCTAGAGTCATCTGTTGTAACTATCAAAGATGATACAACATTCTAGAAGTCATGATCTCACTGGATTTACAAACATCCGATACCAATTCTGCTCATGTACAATAACAAGTAGCAACCTTTCAATTTGTAAAGGAAAAAGAACACAAATTTACCATTGGATCATTCTCGTGGAGGCACTAATTAAATTGTGAATATTGGGTTGATACCTGGTACCATCGGTACCGTAGGGGTTTATTGGCTTTTCTACTTTACTGCCCTTTAAGATATTTGAAGGATCGATATCTACGCTGCCATTTGCCAAAAAAATAAAGTCTCAACTCCACTTGATAACCACTGAGATCAAAATTCGTATGTCATAGTCTCTGATGTTGTTTTTTAAGTATTCCACCACTAAAAACAGTTGCACTATCAACAAATCACATATATTCTCCTCTTGCTAACTACAAAAAACTTGCTATGACCTCTTACTTTAGTTTTTTTTTGGTAAAGGGGACAAAAACCCCCGCAAACTTTTATTAGAAACAAAAATATTCACAAATATACTTTAGGCATTCCCTAAAGGGGATTTAATGGACATTCCAACCAAAACCAACAATTAGAATTAAAATAACACCTAAAATCCCTATAACTATACATTTTAAAGTGTCATTTCCACAAAAAATATGATCTAAGCTTGGGTGCATGAGCAGATTTTGACTTTGTACAGTCAACTTATCCTTCACTATTGACTTGATATTCCACTGCCTTTTGCCAGAATATATTTCCTTCCATAACCAAGCAAATATAATCCACATCCATATCCTCATTGCCTTCAATATAGATTACATCATCTACACCAAGGATCTTCCCATTCTTTCCATCTTTGTTATAGCAGATCAACCTGTGACTACATATGTAGTCTTGCCATCTTTGAAAAACTTCTTCATTAATCCACATGTTACCTTTAACAATTATCTTCATCAAATCCCAATCTAAATGCCAAACATATCCTTGCACTACTGTTAACAAATTTGAGTTCTTTATACAAACAGAAGTTGTACTTTTATGCCTCTTATGCCACAACCAAGTCAAATTGTACCAACTTTGAACCTGTTGACTTTGATTTATACACCAAATTGGCCATCCACTTTTTGACATCAAGTATATACCTTCTTTACACATGTGATCTTGAGAGCCTTCATACCAACATTTGTCAAGCTTGCAGCAATCCATAATATTACAATGATCTCTTTGACTCCAAAAAGTCGACAACCTATACCCACATTCTCTATTCAAGTCTGCAAGCACTGCTAGAAACCCCATCAACAAGCCACTGACTATCGATCCAAATATTTATTACCATCTCATTCTGATTTGCAGTAATGATCATTCCTCCAATTTAACTTTTGACTCTGAATAGACAAGTAGCAAAAACTCGCAACAATCAGAAGCCTGTTCCATTTACACTTGTATCTAAATCCATACCAGGTCTTCATCCAACAAGAACAATCATACTTAATTCTAGTAACCCATTTACTGTACCATACACAACAGAATGCAAAGAACTTTATGTAATGATCCAACCTAATCAGTTTAAAGCTAAAAGTTTTTGCATCCTGCCTTTGCTTGTACCTAATGATCGAGTAGCTATCCAATCAACATTTTCAACCATAATCCATTTCCAGATAACAGCTTCAAGCCCATGCTTGAGGATCATCAACCCCAGCACCCACACCCAATATCAAGGGAATCTTCTTCTTCTACCCTTAACAGTCAATTTCACCCTAAGCATCTCTTTCTCACCTCTTACTTTAGTTTTGTATTACACTTTTTCAAGCGAATTTTGTTTCTTCAACTAGACGTGCTGATATTCGATTTCGTATATTTAATCAACACGTATACGTGTAAACATCTTACATTCGTTTATAAGTTCAAATAACTCAAAAGAAGTTTACGAATTGTGAATTTGTTGTAGTGATGTACTAATACAGTAATCAAACTATGGGTCACCTTATGATGGTGAATTATGATCAACTGCATCAACATAACTACATACAGATGTATGATCACTATACAAGAAAAAAAGCTATATTGACCTTTATCTCCATGTATACCTCGCATAAAAAAAGAAAAAGGGTATGAACTTTTGCACTTTATGATACTAATAGTGGATGGAATGTTTGCACTTTTGAGCTTTTTAAGTCCAACATCAGAATAAAGGGCTAAAAGAGAGTATGTTGTAGGTTCATTCCTTTAAGGCCATAGAGCTCAATCATTCATTCATTATTCATGATAGATAGATGCCTGCCACTAGACCGTCCAATGAAACTACTTTCACTATTACATTCTTTCAATCATTTCACAATCTCATTCATCAACCATTATCGGTTACAATATTAAATAGTCTTCCGGATATACGGATCATGTTAAGTAAGTATGAACCTTCAGCGTAGTTGTATATACTATATAGTATATACTATTTGGTGCAAACTCAATCCCACATTGAAAATTGAAAGAGATAGTAATCCGCATATAAGCTCATGTGCTACTCATTTTAACACTAATTGATTTCAGGGTGAACCCAAATGTGCTTATATGTTGAGCATGTTGTGTTGGAACTTAATGTCAGTTTGGGAAGTTTCCAAAGAATATGGTACAAGTGGTTAATGCAGTAACCGTATGTACATATTGGACAACAGATGTTACAAGCTGTCAAAGCATGAAGTTTTCATATGTGTATGTGGTGACTTGGTCAGCTAAAAGAAAGGAGAAGTGGGAGACTAGGAAGGCAACCACAAGCTGCAACCATCTCCACGTCCTCCTATATTTTGGCCACAATAGCTACCCATTTGGTGAGGATATACAACTATAAAAGAGTGATTTGTGATCCTCTTGAAAGGGAGAAATACACTAAATGAATATACACAAGTTGTCGATCTCTGTTTCTAGATAATACATACTTTGTCACCTCAAGTGTTTCTAGCTACCACCATTGACATTGTGTTGGGTTTGGATGCTAACGAAACTAACACGGGTCTGCATTAGTCCCGGGGTCATTACGCAAGAAGGCTTGTAGTGAATCGGGCGCGTAAACACCATTAAGGGCAGAGAACCTCTTCCCGTGCAAGACTCTTTACGGTGTTCAATCATTTATGTTCGATTGCTTCATGTTGCTGCGGTCCGGGCTTTGTTGCTGCTTTTCGGGTTTGTTTATGGCTTTCATTTGCGGTTGATATTGCTATGTATTTAACACACTTCGTTGTTACTTGTGTTCAAGCCTTCATAGTTCTACTGTGCGGTACTAATTTGGTTATGAGTGTTATATTCCTTTTTCTACATTTATGTTATAATATTGTTGTACAAGTTGGTGCAACAAGATATGTGTTACATATATTAAATACAACATGTTGTTGGGCTAAGTTAATTATGATCCTAACATATATCCCTCATAAGCGAGATCTGATCAGAATTTCTTATAAATGTACCCCTTCTTTCTGCCATTAAAGTTGCCAAATTTTTGAAACTGTAACGCCGGACGGTTAACTTTACACAAATGGTTCCTTAATTTAACGTACTACTTTTTTTTTATTTCTTTATCATCACTGAACTAATGTTATGGTGTTAATTAGATTTCTGAACTTCAAATTAGCAATCAAGTCACTCATAGCCACTGAACTAATGTTTTGATGTTAATTAGATTTCGGATAGCCAATGACCGGGCCCATTCATGGCTCAGCATATATATATACTAGATATAAACTCGTACGATGCACGACAATTGTATTATACAATTATTAGTGATTCAATATTGTTTGAATGTTATATGATTAATTTTATTAGGGAATATAAGCTAATTATTAAATTAGATTAAATTAGATGGATAAATGCATAAATTTTAGGAATTTTTTATGTTTTAATACATATCACATGCTATATTCCTATTTTTAAATAAATATGTTGTTGATGATCTTAATTTGCTATGGACTTCGAGCAAAAGTAGATGACTCAAAATTTTAGAGTAAATTAATAAGCTTTTTAGTAATTTGACATAATATACAATTTCTAGGTCTTAATAATTATTTTTTTCGAATATAATACAAAATCAATTTAATTAATTAAGTAAAAATAATTAAAAGTTGTCATGTGTCATTTTTGCCTACGTGGCAAATTGTGAAGTAATCTTTTATACTTCTTTAATATATATATCAAGAAATAAAGAGAAAGCCATCAACTGTAAAATGACCCAAACCCGAGATAACCAACTTAAAGTGAAAATTCTGAGAACTGAAATTAACCGGGCCTTTTAATTCGTTACTCAATGAAAAAGCCCAAAAAAAAATCCCCCAATTATGGAAACACAGTCTTTCCAGACAACTACATACTGGTTATGTTCTCCAATTTGTTCATAAATCACAAATCACCACCGATGATCTTTTTTTGCTGGATATTCACCGTCATCGTCACCATCTACACTTTCACCATCTACACTTTGCCGGCGACCTTGTGGTGTTCACCGAACCGTCACTCTCATCTCCGGCAAAATATTCGACATCGCTGATATAGTTTTGTGATTACAACCGACGCCGTCTCCAAAATGCCTCACAATCTCCACCGCTCATCGCCAGCATTTTCGATCTTCTTCAAAAACAATTTCGTACCCCCTCACCTACCACATACAACAACCTTCGTACTGTATCTGGATTCCAATTCAATTTTCATATACAAAATTAAACAAGGAGACAAAGAAGGCTTTTATAATTGTTGCTGACATGAAGAATTAATAGATAAGACTTTCTTTTTCTACAATTTGTTGGTGTCTTGTGCTCCTTGTGTCAGTACGAGCACCGAGGAAATGAAAATTGGCTTCCTTTTTAAATATGACTCGTTACATTTGTTTTACATATAGTTGTTTTTTCTTTTTAATTATTACAGACAACTTTCAATGGTTTACGTACCCCTCTTAAAACGATTGCGAATTATTTAATTTTTCGTTTACCTTCTGCGTCTTGCATCTTGAACAAACATGTGCAAAATCGATTTTGCACCCATGAAATACAGGTGCATAACCGTTATGCACACATGAAATACAGATGCATAACCGTTTTGCACCCATGAACATGTGCATAATCGATTTGCACCCATGAAGAGCAGGTGCAAAACGATTTTGCATCCAGATGGCTTCTCAATTTTGTTCTGTTGCTGTGAAACGAAAGCTAGTCATTGTTTCTTTATTTGGATAATCTCATATCAGTGTGTCTGAGTTCCAAACGAATAGATGCATAGCTAAAATTGAGTCATCGTCTCCGATCTGCTTCAAGATCTACACCCTCACCGACCTTTCAACAAACGATAAACAAGTTAGAATTCGATTTTCACCCATGAAGTAGGTGCAGAATCAAATTTGCACTTATGAAGCAGGTGCATAATCAGATTGCAAAATCCGATTTGCACCCATGAACTGGAAGGGGAATCCGTTTTGCACATGGTTCACGGTTTTGCACCTACTTGCAGTTTTGCACCTACTTACAGTTTTGCACCTACTTGCAGTTTTGCACCTACTTGCGATTTTGCACCTACATACAATTTTGCACCTAGTTGAGGTTTTGCACTTACCTAATCCGATTGATTAAATTATGTTTCATATTCAAGTAATTTTTAATTTAAAGATTTAGCATAACTTTTTTTAAATTGGGTGTCTGGAGGAAGAAGCGGACCAAAGTCGGTAGAAGAAAATTGATAGTTTTCACAGTTCTCATTCATCTTTTGTTCTCACAGGATCTCCACCATATATATATATATATATATATATATATATATATATATATCAATAAATAAAGGGAAAGCCATCAATTGTAAAATGACCCAAACCCAAGATAGAGCCCAAAGAGAAATGATTGTTTAACCCACTTTGATAAAATACACCTTTATTAAACACAAATTGTGCATTTCTTATTATGTTTGTTTGGGATGTCCCATTGACATAAATTAGGATTATGATGATTAATATAACATATTGGGCCAATAGATCGAATAATAATGATGACCCAAGCAACATATTGGGCCAATAACGATTAAAGCAACTTTTACGTACAAAAACTTATACAAGTATAAGTGATTTCCCATGCATACATCCTATTATTTAAGATAATTCATAGTTCATTTTTTCAGAAGCCATCTCTAAACTTCAATAATAGCATCGGTCATCCTGAACTTCAATCAGAGATGTTTTATGAGAAAGTGAACAACTATATGGATGTTTTTTTTTATAATTTACCCTATGATAAATTAACCATTACAAATTGTTAATCACTTACATAGTATCGGATATCTTCTTTCATCGTAGTCTAATGTTGCGTTCTTCTTTTGCCTTGTTTTTGGGGATTAAAAAAAAAAAAGCTGAACGGAGTTTGTTGGAATGAAGAAGCACAATATGTCCCATGTTGCATGGTTACAAACCTTAAGACCTTGAAATTAGTAGACATGGTAGGGAATGAGTGTGATATACAATTTCTAAAGTTCATGTTGGCAAATTCAAAGGTTTTGAAGATGCTAATCGTCACGTTTCATAAAAGAGTACCCTTAAATAAAGAAGGGTCACTGAGTCGTGAGTTATCCATGCTTCCTCGGGCTTCTCGAGAATGTCAGATTCATTATGTTGGGAAATGGCCTCATGCTACAACCAGTTGGTATTTCTGAAATATCTATTGAGCAGATGGCTTGACGTGAACTTTGTTTTACCTTCTTACATTGTATTGACTGATTGCAATTTGAACTTAATAAATATGGCTGTGATTTGAACCTGATTGCATATTTGCATGGAATTAGAATTTGTTGTTATCAGGAATGACTTGATCACGGTCAAGATTAAACTTACTAATGCTTGAACTTCTTAACAAGATATTTGCGGAATAATACTTGTTAAGTTTGGAAGATATAGATGTATAACTTGTAATAGTTTGAAATACAAAATGTAATAATCAGAACTCAACAGATTGTATAACAAAAGCTCCAATATTATTACTTGAATAATACGAATACACTTGATTGTATTGAGGTTACAAAAACCTTGAAGCTAACTTGACTAATCTATATAAAAGTCTTACAAGTCTTTCACGTGTATCTAACTATGTCACAATTGATCTATATTTATACACAAACTTTTCTAAACATGTCATGCCGCTAAGGTAAGGAACTCTACTTATAAAATATAGAGTTCCTGATACACGTGATTGTAATTAATGCATGGAAATAAACTATCTAAGCATGCTCTGTTGTCGTAAAGCATTCCATGCTTTGTTGCGCATGCTTTTGTGGAGATTAGGTAACTGCAGACTATGTGCGCCGCATATCCACTGGACAAGGCCAGCAGTAGAAACATTGGAAATTAGTCCAGCGGTACTAACTCCAGAAATCCTTCCACCAGAATTAATCTTGGATTTGATCTAGCAGTACTAAGTCTTGAATATGCTGGCAGTAGAAACTGTTGTAGCAGCATTAACTTGAACGAGCAGTAGAAACTTTGATCAGCGGCATTAACTCTTCTAAGTTTGGCAGTACTAATCATTTATATCCCAACAATCTCCCCTAAACTTATGCTTTCTACCCAACAGCACTAAGTTTCTTCAGATTTTGATATTGAAATATCTAGGGATACATTTCCTCTGCCTTGCTACTTTCTTTTGCTTCAGATAGCCTTTTAATTCTTTTATCAGTGCTGAAGCAATCTCAATAACCGATTACCACGGCAGGACTCAATGGGTAACTTCTCCCAATTAAGAAATATCCTACACCTCCATCTAACTGGCTGAACATGTGTACTTCGCAACTTTCAAAGCAGTACCAGTAGTTGACAGGTGAGAATTCATTCATAAATATTCTCATTTCAGCTTCAGGAGAACGGCGGTGGATGTGATGCTAGGTGGTAATGGTGCACGGTGGTAGTAACGGAAAAAGATTGAAGGGTCAAAATACATACGTATATTTCAAGATGTTCTGCATGTATGTGTTTTGTATTAAAATTTATTTTTGGTAATACTTCGTATATACTAATCGAGAGAAATTGAATCAATATACGGTATTAAATTATTATTATAGAATATAAACGTTGAGTTGATTGAAACATTGGAGTTTTTATGTGATATAGATATTTCTTATTACTGAGTCTAATTCATGATGTATTATATATAATAGAGATAAGCTATAACAGATAAATTTTCATGATGTATTATATATATTACTGAGTCTAATTTTAAGATAAACTTTCATGGATGTGTAAACTTAATAAATATATTTGTAGAAGTGTTACATGTGACATTTCAGTCTCTCATTTCTTTAGAAGAAGAACTACTTATTAAAATTGGAATAAAGTGGTGATCATTTTGAACATACTTTTCTAAATTATACGAGTAATCATGTATTATCTATTATACTATTTATAAAGTATTTCTACAGTTGAGTCTTACAAATCTTAGTTAAAATTAAAATTACTAACTTACCCTTACTAAATATATCTATTTATATTGGAGATTAAATATTTACAAAAAGTGAATATAATCATTTACATAAATATACATCTATCTATTATTGTATATAAATGTTGAATTGGAGACCGTATAACTGGACCAAATACTTAGAAAAGTGAACACATTCATAATCATAAAAGATGTACATTTATCTATCTATCTCCTATCTCTTATCTCCTATTACTATTATAAGATAGAGTTAATTACGTAGACAATGTAGAAGTAATCCTCTCAAAGTTAATCTCATCTCTTCAATAAATTAACCTCACTAATTAATCATCATTGATCTAATTACCCTAAATTGTCCATGTAATAAGTATCATTAGATATGATTAAGTTACCTCATTACCCCTACTTATTTCTAATTCAAAACCACCTAATTATTCATTATCCATTTAATTACCAAATCTAACCATTAACTTATTCACACAAAAAAATCAAAACTTAATAGAGCATATTCAAATTTAAAAACCAACGTACAACTAGGTACTTAAAGAAAATCGGAGGTTTCAATTAAACAAAATTAACATAATATTGATTCATAACTAAACCAACGTTTGACTATGTGCTTCAAATTTAACTAAATTAATAATATTAATTCATAACTAAAATAATATCAACATAATTAATATCTTAAAACATAAATTAATTAACTCAAGAAGTCAACCACGATTTTATACAAAATATTTCAGGTAGTACTACAATATATATATAAAAGTTTACTCTTTTTTCGGATTTTTACTACTAATTTACTTTTTTCCGGTGATGTAACTTAGTAATTTTTTTTTCTTTGCATTTTAATAGTTTTAAGCGATAATATATTGTTTACTTTTGAATTAACAAACTATGTAAAATGACGATTAAAATACGAACCTTTCTTATCGGCATATCCCAATATTAAAATTAAATATATTTCCTATGTAAAAGGAGATTTACATCACAAAAGTCAAAGAATGAGGATCGATAAGTTAAATGTATTTCCAATTTATATCTAACACTTAATTATTTTCAAATCTCAATTTATAAATGTAAAACATCACTCCTCATTAAACCCAAATTAAAGCTACATTTATAACCATTCATTTTTTATCTTTATTTTGGGAAGTCATTATTTTATCGTCAATGCAAATAAAAAAAATATTCAACCAACGAATTTGCAAACTAGTATATTAGTATGTATATATTATTTTTTTTGCCATTTCGTCTGTACTCATTTGCATGTTAGCCACATCATCTCCATTCGTGCAGTTCCTAAGATGGTTCCTTGATATAGTTACGTGAAGTACTTTCTCCTCGCCCAAAACATAGGGAACTTAAGTAAGATGAACTTCTACGATACTTATAAGTTTATTAATTATCATCATTTGCTAATATATCGAGGTAACGTATTGTACGGGTTGGGCGGGTTGAGAGCGTATCAAAACGTTCATGTATAGGCAATGTCGAATTAGTAATCTGAAACTTTTTGTCCCGGCTTTTTTAAAAGTTCAAAACAAGCATCATCTTTTTAATGATTATGCTTTTTCTATTATATATATAACGAGTTTATAGTTAAACTTTGGAGTTTTGATAGGACTTTTTATGATATTAATAATTAGAAATGTATTTGAATCTTAATTCACATTATGACCGTTTGAGATATCCCAAAGTACCAAGTATTATGGTTGCATGTATTTGTACTATACATTCTTATAAATTATTATGTTACTTTAGAAGTAACTTTTAGAAAGTAGATTTCTATTATAATACAACAATATGACTTCTTAATGGCATATGCTATTAAGATACATAAATCACAAAGTGGATGTTAGCTTATTACATTGGTCGGTCATAAGTTTTGATGATGATTTGTTGAGTTGCAGATATGTCTACCAATGCTTTCTTTGAGCCGTTCCCTATTATTGACTTTGTCACACAACGCTGAATAGAGATTTTTTAGCTAGACCATTATCCAATGTTGCTCGTGTGAAGTATGTTGGTAACATCTACTGTAATTCGTAATAGTATGTTGGTATGGTCACTACTTTAGGTGCTCGTTGCTAAAGTGTAGGTTCTACAGTTTAATTTGTTTTGTTAAATGGTTTCTTTTAAGTAGTTTTATTGATTATTGATGTATACTTCTTATTCTTACACCCACTGTATCATAAAGGCAACGGGAGGAGTAGGTTGAACTTACTCATCCTGAAAATATGCGTAGGAAGCATCGCATATCTGGTTCAACCCATATATTGCACTTATATTTTAGTGTGTTATTATGTCTCAGATTATGAACAAAGAAGCTTCTTGCTGAACTTGTGGAGGCAGAAATGAACAAGTGACTGGCGGCCATCTTTGTTTATAATATGTCATTCTTTTAAAATCGTGGCCGTAAAAGGAAGATAAGTGACAAGTCTATGATTAACATTACACCATCACTATTTGATAGAGTGTTGGATTTGTTTAAGGGCCGAGAATGAATCGTGCCTTATGACATTAAGATTTTGTTCTTATATTTTGGTTGTTGAATTAGCACACTGTATAAAAGATCCTGACAAATGTTTCATCGAACAAACATATAATTTAGATTCATAATTTTCTCTTTCTTACTATTTTTCATCAATTTAGTTTACAAAATATATTTTATCCCGCGAATTCACGGGTTATATGCTAGTAAATATGAAAACATTCAATATTATCTAGCAGTGTATACTAGTTTAATCTTTGTATGTACCTTCCACCTCCAGCATCTTGCTAGTGGTGTTTTTTGGCAATAAATTTTTCAGCTGTTAAAAAATTTTTTAGTTCTTAATCCATATGTAATTTGGCTTTGAATCCGACGATTATTTCATATGTTGGACGGAAGGTGTTTTTAGCTTACATGATAAGCATCGTGTATTTCAAGTGGTCGAAAAAAAAAGTGGTGCATCCATAATGGCATAATTAAATATTGTTTTAGATCATAATTAACATGATCTCAAGAATGAAATGAAACATGTATAATATTATGTCGTGTGAACGAATAATAATAAATCACTATTTATAATTTGTATATGCATGTTTCGATTTTTTACCCTTTCGTGTTCTGTCCTTTTAAGTGCATTTCACATGTTTTGTATATAAATCATTTATTATAATTATAGTTATAGTTATTAGAAAAAGAAAAAAATTAAAGTGATAGACAAAATCCAAATCTCTAGAAAAATGTCATACGAATCTGAAAGGGCCCGTAAAGGTGTATCCCACTACCACTTCCTACATAATCTTGCACTAAATCATGTTTTTTTAACATATTAACTTATTATTATCACATAATTATAATTATTATTTAAATATCGGAATACTCAATAAGCCAACAAATTTCACATGATTAATGTGTAATGTGGGCGCCCCCGGAATATAAACATAAACAATAAGCAAGAACGTATTTAGATGTGGGGATAAAAAGTAACAACTTTATATGGATGACGATATTTGATTGGTGAAACTACACGAACGTATTTAGATGCCAACTTCACGAATTTAGTGTAGTAATATCTTAACATGTACAATTAGGCATCTCAATTACAAATTTTATATTATCTATTTATCAACGAATTAATGATAATTATTGATCGTTACATGATTATGACCCAAGTAATTACTTGTTACCACTAATATTGTTATGATAACGGTTAAACAAACGAGTCCTTTTTTTAGATGTAAGCGATAAATTGTTAAAACTTTTAGGAAATAAATTGGAGTTGTTAGAAGGAAATTACTTGGCATTTAGTAGTAGAATTTATTTATAAAAAAAGTAAAATTAGGAAGGTGACAAGTAAGATGGTTTTGGGGATGATGGGCCAATTTGGAAACAGAAAGGTACTTGTGACGAAACAATACCTTCTCTTTATTTCCATTTGCTTACTTCCTTTAACAAAATTCATCCATGTGAAATTACCGAAAACCCTTTTGATTAACATTGATTTAGGAGACACTTGGTTTTTAATCATATGACATAAGAATGATTTGGAAATATATATGCGAATGAAAATTGGCATAATTGTCACTAACTAATAAGAGGATGTTTGAAGTTGCTTTATTTATAAATTTTTATTTTTTATTAGTTAGGTTGCGTTTTATATATCCAATGTCTTTATTAAGTAGCAAATTCATAACTTAAGTTCGACCAAATTATTAAATTGGGTGGAGAGAATGAAAGTATTAAGCACCTAAAGGTTTTAAAGGTGCATTTGGCAATGTTGCTTAGTGCAGTTTATAAGAGTTTAAACTTATTTCTTCATAACTTGAAAGTATAAGAGGGTTATTTGATACGAAGTAAACAATAATGCATGATTGAAAAGAAAAATTATAAGTTATTAAAAGATAATACTTCAACTAGCATTCAAGAGTATGTAGAGTTTATGAAAAAAAAATTACATAATTACTTTTATTAATGTCTTTATCTATTTTGGTTATACATTTTTGTTATTCCTTATCAATTCACATGAGTTTCAGCTATTTTGTTAATTCCTTTTAAAAAAAATTTAAAGTTATCAATTCACATGAGTTTCAGCTATTTTGTTAATTCCTTTTAAAAAAAATTTAAAGTTAGTTCACCTTTCAATTTCAAATGTAATCTTTAGCTAACAATTAGTTTTGTCAAATACATATGTTTTATTAGTTGTTTGTGTTTATAATTTAATGTTATAAACCATTTTAAAATTTAAAATTTAAATTTTGATTTTTGATTATTATAATTTTATGATGGTATGCAAATCAGTTTTCTAAATACAACTCTTTTATTGGGTTAGTTATAAGTTGGAATTATTCGTGTTCTTAGAGCTCTTCTTAATTATTAACTGAACACTAACACTAAAGTTAATTTCATTCCTCAATTATCATCAATGAATAAATAATAATAAATCAAATAAAACTTAAGTTTTCTTATTATGGTCCTATATTCATTAAATATATGCTAATAGATCAATCATACGTACCCTTTAATTTGGTTTATAATATAACATGTAAACTTTAAGATTTGACATCAAAGGTGTTAATTTAGTCTGAAAACTATTAATCTTGTTCTCATTATATTGTGTAGCATTAATTAGTGATAAAAAAGAAGTTAGAAAAGGTTACGGAATACCCCAATTATGCTAAGTACATTTGTACATTTGAATAAAAATAGTTACACTCTCCAGCTAACCTGAAAGCAAAAAGGCATCCTTTTTAATTGTTTAGCCGTTGCATCCTTTTTAATTGTTTAGCCGTTCAATTAGTCAATGGCGGATATAGAATTTATAATGATCCGTAACATCGACATTTCAATTTTTGTAAACTCGTAGCACAAACAAATAATATAACTTTTTTATAAAATTTATACTACGTATAATAAATGAACCTTAGTAACTACTACCCGTGTAATTTGTGATGGACTAGGATTATTATCATCACAAAAATTATGATGACTAGGTATATATGAATCATTGATATACAAGTATATTTTAAAATAGCAATTTACGGATAAGTTCAAGCAATTAATTTCACATTAACATACAAACAGAAATTGATGTCATAATATAAGCAGAAATTATGAACACACTTCCAAAAGTAGTACTTATTTTCTAAACAAGTAAAAGAAATCGTAAAGCAAAAGAAAAAGGAAACAATCCTTGTTTCAAGCACTATCTAGTGGCAATTTAGTCATTTCGCACTTCATCCTAATCCATGCACTATTATTACAAAACTTGTTTCTACACCACTACTTTTTCCTCAATATAAATACACCCATAATTCAACCATTTTTATTGCACTCCAAAACAAACCAATTGCAAGTAAATACAAATTAAAATGACACCACCACCACCCGTCTCAGCCACCGCAGCCGCCACCGGATTCCGGTGGAACTCTCCGGTACCATACTTGTTCGGTGGCTTGGCGGTGATGCTAATTCTAATAGCGTCCGCATTAGTTATCTTAGTATGCTCTTATAAAAAGCCATATTCTTCTACAAATAACTCATTAGAAAATATTGGTGATCATGAAAAGCAATCGGTGCCCGAGTTTCGTATGGAGTTACCGATGGAAATGGAGCCGAAAATCGTAATTGTGATGCCCGGAGATATTAATCCTAGTTACCTTGCTAAACCTGCTCCATCTACCGGCGCCGATCATCTTCAGCCAGCTTGAGCTATATATATCAAATTACTTTTTTATTTTCTTAAAAAAAAAAAATTAATTAGTTTTTAGTCTTATGTCACCGGCCTCTCTCCTTTAAAATTTTGGCCCTGTGAATCTAGAAGAGTGTAATTTTGACAGAATTATGAGAATACAAAATGTTTTTTTTTTCTTTTTGAAATATAATAATTCACCTTCTTTGTTTAGTATAACCAACAAATTGTATTTACATTAATTGGGTGATGATTCGTGCACAAATAAATTTATCCGTACAACATAAGTCATAGAATTAACTTAAATGATACTCCGTATAATCTAGTGAGGTACATAAAAAATTGATATTATACAAATTGTCACCCAAATTAATTAATATCAAAATATATTGATAGAAACATGAAATTAAAAGGATTGATCGCTGCAAAAAAGAAAATTATAAACTGTGAAATACGGATAAATTAAAATTAGTTACGCTTTCTGAATGAAAATTAAGTTAAAACATATATTTCTCTTTTAATTTTAGACATTTTGAGATATTAAATATGACTTGAACAATTTAACCACTTAATATATTGAGGTGCATCTTATTTACATTTTTTACACTGCTAGGTACAAAAAAGCTTTGTTTTCGGTAAGAATATTGATTTATTTTATAAAGTTTGGTCAAATTAAACACCTACCGATCCGTATATGTGAAATTATTCATGGTAACCTGTCAAAAGTTTTACTCCATATCTCAATTTTACAATTTAAAAAAACATTATCAATTCACTTACATTTTGGTAAGATGACAATTTTACACTTTACTTTTTACCATTATTTTGTCTTACATGTATATATTAGGGGTATAAAAGAACTTTAGAACATTATTCTTATCTATTTATGAAAGTGGACAAGAAATTTAAGACATCCATAAAAAAATACTTGACTATAAAATTGGAACGAAGAGATTAGATGTCAAATATACAAATGGATGCCGTATTGATGATTTCTAACAAAGGTGTCATGTTATACTTGTGTCTAACAGTCTAGGAAAGCAAATGTGTACGGTTGATGACGTACGTAACTTTAAACTAATGGAATACACATGAAATCCATCAAAATTTTCTATTTTAATTAGTGCTATAAAACTTATATTCAAAGTATGTACTAAAATATACAAAAATGATCGTAACAATACTTATAAGGGTGAGATTATAGAGAAAACCTTATTTATAGGGAAAAAAAACTATCTCAATGCGTTGATTTATATAATCAACGGCTCAAATTCACAACTAGTGGCGGATCTAGAAATTTATAGCACAGGGGCACAATTTTTTTTTTTTAAACCGCATAATTTTTTTTTATATATACTAACTATAATAATGCTACTGGTATTAATAACAATAGTGTATGAAAACAGTTGCAAACTAAATCATGGGAAGCTAAATAACTCCATCAATGTAAATCCATCAATGTAAAGAGATTAACATCAATATTGTAGCATAAAGTAATAAACAATATGAAAGCTTGTAGAATAACGGTATATTGCTAACTCAAAAAATTGCTTAATGAAGAGGTTGACTCTTTAATACAAAAGTGATTCAAGTGAAAGATTTAATTTTGTATGATTTTATTGTTAACTTTGACATACAATTTGCTAAAAGTTTGTATTGTTGGGTACAAAGTACTATACTTTGTGTTATATTCAACGTTAAATATGTTTTATATTAATTTTTATTACTGTCCATTGTATTTGTGTCCACAAAAATGATTCATGTTTCTGATTCCTATAGAAGTTTAATTTGTAATTGTAATTTAACCCAACTTCTACTATTCTAATTGGTCAATTTTAGTTTTTTGATTCTCATAAAAAAATAATGGATGATATTGTTTTAAGGGTTTCATTAAAAATAACTAAAAAAGAAAGATGATAGTGAAGTACAAATCTAAAATTGTGAATTTATTGAATCAAAATATGAAATCTAAGGGTTTATAATGTCACTCTAGATATATTAGGAGGAGTATTTTTGAAAATACTATTTGTGAAACAATGAAACGTGGGTTTATCTTCTTTTCCACCATAACACAAATCTACTTTCCCTCATTAAAACACAACTTTAAGCTTTATATTTTTGTTGTTACTTCAACACTTATTTAACGTCATTTTGTACTTAAGTAGTAAAAAAATCATGCGCTGATGTCATATTTTTTCCTGAAGTGAGGGTACGACCCAATATATATATATATATATATATATATACTGTAAAATTTGTTGGGTTACTGGGGCAAGTGACCCCCCTTCCTCCTCAGATCCGCCCGTGTTCACAACACTGCATTTTACGTGCATGTAACATTTTGCGTAAAATCCAGTGTTGTTAAGATGACCGTTGATCACATAAAATAACGACTGAAATTGGTTGTCTTTCATTTTACTCAAAATGCAGTCTTAAAAAATAAAGATTTAAGAAAATAGAAAGAAAGAAAACGTTGATAAAAAAAAAACTTTTAAAGAGAGTATACATATACATAAAGGTTTAAAAAAAGAAGGTTAAAAATGAAAAAAGACACGTTAAAAGTGAAATACAAATGGGTGGAAGAAACTGAAGAGGTGAAAGAGAGTTACAAATACAGAAGCGATCTAAGTCAAACTTATGATCTATTTACTTTTTTGGTTCATTAAATTGTATGTATGAATATAGATGGCAAAACAAGTATGAAATAAAAGTATGAAATAATTATATACATTAATAAGTGAATGAATAATATTATTTACTTTTTACGCTGAATAAATGTATGAATAATTAAAATGTTTATTTTATCCCTAAACTAAATAATCATTTAATTTTTTTCAATGACAAAATTGATTGTATAATTTCTCAATCTATAAAAATATTGACTATTTATAATTCATAAATCATGTGAACAGTATTTAATAAGCTTCTTTGATGAAAAGGTTTTTCTTATAGAAATATTGCATTATTGAACAATCAAGTTGAACGACAATTAAAACTCAAATTAGAACTAAAAAAAACTACAAAATCATATATATACATGAATAATTTAGATAGACAAACTATATTTTTTTATACCATACACAAAACAGTTTTGGATTTATAGTGCAATTTACTGTTTCCCCTTTTCTTTTCTTTAATAAAGAACCAAAAGTCCAAAATCGATTCCACCAACTATTTCCTATTCATAATGATATTTCTCCAAACCAAATAAACTACATGGATAATATGACAAAACTCTTAAAACTTGATGAAGAAATCGGTCGGAAATGCAGGGGCGGCCAGCGATTCACATGGAGTCGGAATTTTAACGACGGCTGGTGACGTTCAACAGTTGATGTGAATTTTTGTTGATCAGTCACTGTGATTTTATGAGATGGAAAAGGCTTTAATATGGGGAGAAAGTTTGAAGGAGAAAAGAAGGTATAATAGGTAATAAGTTGGTTGAATGGGGAGGACACCACTTTGTGGCTCACTGATAATCTCTTGGCTCAGAATTTCATTTAGAATTAAGTCACAAGTAAACGACCACAATTGATGACCGAATAAGACTCCCGTAGCATTCAGCCCATTAATACGTTTGTAAACAGGCCCATCTTATGATTTTTTTTGTTTTTTTAATAAAATTGTCACTCAGTCATCTTAACATTTGAGTTTTTACTCATTAACTCTCGTTTCTTTCGATCTCATACTCCCTAGCCCCCTTTCCCTTAATCCTAAGTCCAAACCTTTTATTCAAAATCAGTTAGAGTACCCGCACTATTAAGCGGAAACAAAAAAAATATGGTGGTTGTCAGTCACATGCCATTTTATGAGAAAGTGAAGTGATGCGAAATATAAAATTACAATATTCGTCAAAATTTGCTTAATATTTGTATAAAGAAAGTGAAAAAAACTATTTACAAAAAGTTTAAATTAACTATGAAATATTAATAGTGAGAGACGGGATATTAACTACTTTCTATATTTATAGTTTAAGGCTTAAGAAATAGAGTGTGAAACCCTTTATAGTATAGTATAAAATGACTATGCAAATTAAAGTAATACTACTACTTTTGTCATTTTGATATTTTTGTTAGGGCGGAGCTAATTTTTTTTTAATTAACAAGGCAAAATTTGCCTCTTTTCTTCTTTCGTACGACTTTAAGTGGGTTAGATTCTTAAAATTTTACTAATCCCATTCAAATTGTTTTCTTACATAAATTGAAATTTTTGAGGGTAACCTATAAATCCGCCCTGATTTCGTCGTTTTCAAAATTATATAGCGCATGATAACCTTATGTTTGTAATTTATACACCTTTTAACTGATGTTTTTAAGAATATAAAGAAGGGTTAATAAACAAATATGTTACTATATTTTGTGAAAATGTTCAACTAAGTTACCGGATACTAATTTGTTCGATTGAATTACTAAATTTAATAAATCGCAATATGTAAGTTACTAAACTTATAACTATTAACACTAAGATGAATTTACTTAACTTATAAATATTATAATGCAACAAAATCTAATTTAAAGATGAAACAAATTAATAGTACAATAACTTACTTAAACATTTTCGCAATTACACTAATATATTTGTACATTAAACCTTTAAAGAGTTAACAAGTTATATTCATTTGATAGTTAGACGTACGTGTCCTGAACATTTCTAACTTTTGTTTGCTTAGAAGAACACATATCTGGAGTTTTTTAATTAGTCGATGTCTTTAGATCACCTAATAACCAAATTATAGAAATAAAAAAACGTGGCCAATTATAAGCCAAAGGAGTTTATAATTATTTCTTTTACTTTACATGGTTTGCATTTAATATATGTCTTTTTATATAATATTTATTAGTGGTTTTGTATATAACACATAAACAAATGACATTGTTTATAAAAAACAGATATTTTGTATTACAAATTTTGACACAATTGATATTTTATGATGATACTTGAAATGCTATCTGTTTTTCACCAAATAAAGTAACGAGTTAATTGCATGGTTAGTCCTTGTGGTTTATACGCAGTAACACACTTAGTCTCTATGCTTTACTTTTTGTCTCTGGAGTCCAAAAATGCAAAACTTGTTACATGTTTCATCCCTTATCCACCTGAAATTACTAACCTATCCTTACTTCAATTTAGTTATATATTTTTACATTTTAGTAAAAACTCGATAGTATTATTTTAGTTTGAAAAAAAAAAAATAAGTCATAAAAATTTCGTTAGTTTGGAAAATCCAACACATTAATCGTTAAATCTAATGAAGAAATAATCATCCTGCGAGAGAATAAGACCCTAATGACGGGTGGTGTAACATAAAATTTGAATAGACGAAACCGCAAAAATGAACAACCACAAGGATTGAAATTAGTCTAATTTTACTCCTTTTATTATCATGATGAAGTTGAAGATTTGGGGTCAACATGGTTATTATTGTTACCATCTTAACTATAACCATTTTTTGATCATCAATAAATTATACAAAATGTCATTATCTTATTATAATATTAACAAACTCTATGTTATAGTTTTAAGTAATAACATGTGAATATGAACACTTCGTAAAGCGGAGCGATTCTTACACCATCATAAATTTTTCGTACACTATTAAATGTGCTTTATTATACTATACATTATAACACTATAAAAAGCAATTAGTACTCTACGATAAAAAATTAATATTGTACGAATTATCACCCTTCTATAAAAGGTAGCAGATTATGTTTACTATTATATTATATTTTATGAATCTTTATATAGTAAAAGGTATATATAGTAATAATTTTAAGCTAAAATATCTATATATATATATATATATTCAAATGTTCAAATGAGAACTACAAAAATATACAGAACTGCAAAAACTTTTAAATTATAAGAATTTTAATATGTTAATAATTCAATCCGTGTGAACATTGATGTAGTTAATGTTAAAAACAAAATAGTTTGAGAAAATATCAAAATAACCACTAAAATCAAATTTATATTTTTCATTCACATGTGCATATTTAATATGTGCACATGTGAACACTTCATGTCTTTTTTAGTTTAACATACATTTTATTGTTTTTAACTAAAAATGATATGAAGTGTTCACATGTGCACATATTAAATATGCACATGTGGAAGACCCATGCAATGCACGGTAATTTATTAGAATTATTTTAAAAATTACGTGATTAAATGATAATTGTAGTACATATTTTATAAAATAATATTAATTAAATAAATTAATTATAATAAATTAAATTATTATCTATATGACTTTGTTTTCGTATGTGACTCATCTTTCCATATTATTATAATATATGTAGCATTTATATTTATTATTTATTACTTATTATAAAATAAAAAAATAATAATATAATATTAATTAAATAATTTGTTAACTGAAGTTAAGAGATTGACACGTGACATTCATGCTTACGTGACAAATTCCGGAGCTTTCTTTTATAATCCTTTAGTATATACTAGATGCAAACACATACGATGACAATCTCAAGTATACAATATTTAATTTTATGGTACATCAAAAGAAGATTATCTACGTCGAACTTTTTTAGAAAAGTAAATAAATTTATATATCAACTGTATTATCAATTGAATAATGTAAATACATAATACAAACATAAATAATCAAGAAAATACACCAATACAATTATTAAAATATATCATAAACATAATAGAACTACACACAACAATAATAATTAATAGATAATTATTAATAAATTAATTATTCTAAACATATCCTTGTTTAATAATCATTTGACAATTATGATTAATAACTTATGGCTATCATAAACTATTTAAAATATAATTAATTTATTAATTTGAAAATTATAAGAAATTGCCACGTAGGATTTTTTAGTTAAGTAGCAAGTTATGGTGCTTTCTTTTATACTACTTTAGTATATATATATACTAGGTGGAAGACCCTGCAATGCACGGTAATTTATTAGAATTATTTTAGATATTACGTGATTAAATGATCATTGTAGTACATATTTTATAAAATAATTTATAAAATAATATTAATTAAATAATTTATAGGACTTTGTTTTCGTACGTGACTCCTCTTTCCATATTATTATAATATATGTAGCATTTATAGTTATTATTATTAATTATTATAAAATAATAATATAATATTAATTAAATAATTTGTTAACTGAAGTTAAGAAATTGACACGTGGCATTCATGCTTACGTGACAAATTCTGAAGCTTTCTTTTATACTCCTTTAGTATATTTATATATATATATATATATATATATATACTAGTTTTAAGCCCGTGCGATGCACGACAATTTAAAACATACAAAGTTTATTCCTAGTAATTTAATCAAATCAATTAATTATTAAACGATTTGCTAAATATAATTGTGTTTAGTACGTAATATAAGAACAATGTGAGATGTTAATCGTAATATGATAAATGTATTATACAAAGTCCATGTTATTACACTAAATATAAGATCGTAACTAAATATATGTCAAATTGTTTAATGATATTTTATTTTCTAATTAGTTATTATTAATTATAAAATAATAATATTAATTAAATAATTTGTAGGAGTTTGATTTTATATGGGACTCCTTCTTTCCATAATAGTATTTATATTTATTAATTATTAATTATTAAAAAATAATAAAATAATAATATAATATTAATTAAGTAATTTGTTAACTGAAATTAAGATGTTGACACGTGTCATTCGTGCTTACGTGGCAAATTCTGGAGATTTGTTTTATACTCCTTTATATATATATATATATATATATATATATATATTAATTAAGTAATTTGTTAACTGAAATTAAGATGTTGACACGTGTCATTCGTACTTACGTGACAAATTCTGGAACTTTCTTTTATATTTCTATAGTATATATATATATATATATATATATATATATATATATATATATATATATATATATATATATAAAAGGAGTATAAAAGAAATCTCCAGAATTTGCCACGTAAGCATGATGTCACGTGTAAACTTCGTAATTTCAGTTAATAAATTATTTAATTAATATTATATTATTATTTTGTAATAATTATATATTAATAAATATAAATACTAATATGGAAAGAAGGAGTCCTATATGAAAACAAACTCCTACAAATTATTTAATCAATATTATTATTTTATTAATAATATTAATTAATTAAAAATAAGATACCATTAAATAATTTGACATATATTTAGTTACGATCTTATATTTAGTGTAATGACATAGACTTTGTATATAATATTTATCATATTACGATGAACATCACATATTGTTTTTATAATATGTACTAAACACAATTATATTTTGCAAATCGCTTAATAATTAATTGATTTGATTAAATTAATAGGAATAAAAACTGTATGATTTAAATTGTCGTGCATCGCATGGGTTTAAAACTAGTAGATATATATATATATATATATATATATATATATATCGTTATTAATTACTTAAAAAACGTGAAATCCAATTAAATTAATTAAGCAGCCCACAGATAAAATGATGGATGCTAGAGTGGAATTAAAAGTTAGAAACAATAATTTCGTGTCTTACGTGTCTTCCACCAACAATATTTTAACGTTATTTAGATATTTAATATTATATTATATTATTTTATTATTAATTAAAATAATTAATAATAATAATTGATTTCAACTTTTTCGAGTCGCCACGGTCCATTCATCCTAATCCACTATCCATCATTTTTTTTGTTTTCATCTTTTCCTTTTTTATTATGAAATCGTCAAGTCGATTGCAGACTTGCAAGAAACAAATTAGTCAATTGGAGTGACTTTGAGAGTATTTTTGGTCGTTAATGAACTATATATTATGAAACGTATTTACTTATTCAGATATGCTTTCAAATTAGCTTTTAGAGTGGACTTACGACTACTAGATGTGAATGAATTGAATCTTTTAAACTAATTAAGAATAAAATTTTATAAATGGTCCATGTAATTTACATCGATTTACAAAAAGTGTTCTAATTTTTTTTCTTTTCTTACGTTTTTCAGTTCCATAAGTTAATAATTTGTTAGAAAATAGTCCATCGTTCACCTAAAATAACTAAAATACCTTTTTCCTTTATCTAATAAAACATAGAAAAATTGATGAAATAATAAGAAAAAGTGTCACTTTCGGAGGACGATGGTCTATTTTCAAGAAAATTGCAAACTTATAGAACCGGAAAGCGTAAAAAAAAAAATTATTAACGTTTTTTGATAAATCAATGTAAATCACATGAATTATATATGAAATATACTTATAATGAAATATCGGGTTGTATTTCCTGTTAACCGAAGGAATAAACTAAATCTCTCATATTAATTGAGGTTCATTTTTTTTATCCCGTTAAACGTAAATATAGTCTCCGCGAAGGTTGTCTAGTGGTGGGGGACATTCAACATAAACGTGTAGGTCAGAGGTTCAATCCTTGTCTCAATGTTTCTTTAACCACGATTTTGCGATTTACCTCCCTTATTTTGACCATGAGACCGATCAATAGAGGCCGTCAAATGGTCGATTATCATTTTTTTAACGTAGATATATAATTTTGATAATTTAAACCTATGCTCCATCGCCAATCTTGTATCATCGAGGGTGAGTTTTTTCTTTTGCTGGTCTAATCAATTGTAGGTGATATTTTAATGGGAATAGTTCTTGCGAATAGAACTACTGTAACCAACGATGGTGCAAAAAAGTTATTTAAGAAAAAAAAAATGAAGTGTCCACGTCACGAGATTTAGACGTTTATATCATTGGATATATGTCATTGTCACAAAATAAAATAAAATATATTTCATCCGTTATGAAGATTCAATTTTTTGTATTTAATGTAATTTTGTATGTATATAAGTATGTCATAGTAACAGTACCAATTTAGATCATATTATATTAATCTGTCTTCATCATGCATGTTATGCTAGAGCATAAACAGTGGTTAAGTATGGAAGTCGATGTTAAATTAAACAATGAATTAAATATCGAATTGTATTTTACGCGAGTGATTGAGTTTAATTTGGTGTAGAAAATATTAAAATAAAAATACAAATATAATCAACTCACAATTGAACGCTCAACAGTTATATTCAGGTCTTCAACGTTGGCAAGGAGTCTTGTTGGGATTGGAAAGCTTAACGAGAAGAAAATGAGATAAGCTGAACAAGTAAATTTCACTTGGCGAGAATCTGGATCACCTAGCAAAAATTTGGTCAGAGTTGGCTTTACCTGGCGAAGTCTGTGATCACCGGGCGAAAATTAGGTCGGCCAGATTTGGTGTTGCTTTGTGTGTTAGAGGTTTTTTCCAACAACTGGTATCAGAGCTTTAGGTTGAGCGATTGGGAATGATAGCGAATGAAAGCATGATCAAGATTGTTTGTTGATGGTTAGGGTTTTATTGGAAGATGGAGAGCTAGGGTTATTGTGGCCAAATTTGCTCGATTGTTGATGGTTTGTTGCGGAGAGACTTTTGGGATCCGAGTTATGGATTCGGGTTCATTATTCTTTGCGATCCTGTGCAAAAGAACAGATGAAAGTTATCAAACTTGGGGTTTGATGTTACGAGTGTAGGGACGTGATGTCTCGAGAACTCCAATGATACGGGGTGGATTATTCAAGATGTGAGGTTTGTTACGGAGCTCAAGAGGGTGATTTTCTCGGTTGGGTGGTTGGGTAATAAACGGTACCACATCTGTATGGTAATCTAATGTGGGAGTTATCGAGGGAGTTTGTTATCACTCGCGGGTTGAAATGGGAGACAATGTTTCTTTGGCCGGGTATTTCATGGTATGGAATGATTAGGTAGGTTATTGGTTGATATGTAGAAGAAGCCGGATAGAACATGTTTGCATGGGCACGGATATCTGTTGATAAGTTGGGTTCAACGATCGAGCGAATTTTCAGGGAGAACTGATTGGAAATTTTCAAGTGGGTTAGAAGTGGATAATCTTGTAAGTCCTGGTGAGCTTTCGAGATATTGTTGAGAGTTTTGGGAACTCTTGGGAGTTCAGTAACCGAGGGAAGTATCAAAGCTAGTAGGAGTTTGGCAACTAGTGAGAGCTTTGGAGATTGGTGTGCAAATGTTGGATCTCAGTTTTTACAAGTTTAGTGTGCGAATTTCGAGTAACACTAGAGCGTTCGGATCTTTGTTTTTTACTCTCTAATGGCAAAGTAATTTGCGACTGACCTTGTATTATGAACTAGAGTCTTCTTAAGAGAGCCATAATTATTATTTAGATCCGTACAGTGGAGCAGCAGGCTGAGTGGGAGAGACTTGGTCATTGAAACAGTAGCTACGTTTTGGGTTAATGTACCAGCGGGCAAGCGAATGGTGAAGAAGTAGATTTCAAGGTTGTTATTGCGTTCTCACGGGTAAACCTTGATGATGATCTACGTGTTAGTTCTAGCTGCATTTTTCTGATTGCCAGGAAAGAAAATCGGATAGACAAAATTCTGTACGGGTAGTCGATGACATGTCGGTAGCAGGATCCGATGTGGTTGTAATCAACGAATTGAAGGGGGATTTGTCTTCCTGATAGAATCCTGTGGTTGGAGTCGTTGCACACTTCAACGAGTCATCTTGGGCCTAAAAGATGATGGTGTTTAGATAGTGGTCCTAGTTTCACGGTGTGTGTTCAGTTAACTTTGTATTGAAAGTCTTCCGACTCTGTGTGGTCGAGCGGCGTGTCCCGAATGGTATTTCGGCGATACTGATAGGTTAGTAGGGGTGACATCGGTGAAGGGACGATAAATTGAAGGGTTACTAGTTTAGGGGTTCGTTAATCTTCAAGTGGGAGATTATTGAGATTGTGAAGCTTAACGAGAAGAAAACGAGATAAGCTGAACAAGTAAATTTCGCTTGGCGAGAATCTGGATCATCTAGCGAAAATTTGGTTAGAGTTGGCGTCACCTGGCGAAGTCTGTGATCACCGGACGAAAATTAGGTCTGCCAGATTTGGTGTTGCTTTGTGTGTTGGAGGTTTTTTCCAACAAGTCTCCTTCCGACGTTGAAGGAACTATGAGAACCATTTACCACTCCATTTGCTCCATTGTTTAGTCGATCGAATTTAGAAAGTAAAGTTTTCACCAACTATTTGATTTTTATAATAGAATGGTGAACTATATATTAACATCACTTGTTCTTGTGTAGCTCCCTTGGCACCATAAACGAGCTTCGTAAAAAATTCTATTCATCTTCGTAACTTATATATGACGTTAATTTCATTATTATAATCTCAAGTAAATGTAGAATTTCTATTTTAATAGTTAGCCTATTGTCGAAGGAAATGCAGCATAAATGGAAATGCAGCATAAATGCGGAGTTCAAGATTTCCATTACCATCCCCGTGACTCTTTTAAGGGGAGTTATGTGATTAATTTCCTCATGTTGGCTGTACCATTTTAATTATATTGTAAACAAGTTTTCATTTCTTGTTCAATATATACTATTTAAGCCACACAAGCACGGGCGGATCCCTTCATTGGAAAGTGAGGTCAATGGCCCCAACAAATTAAAAATTATTACTGAAATTCTTTAGAATTTTTTGAGCATTTATAGCCTAAAGCTTAGTAGGCCTCTAGTTCAAAATAAAAAAACGCCCTAATTCACATAAGAGAAAAAAATTAAAAATGTAATTTTAACTCATTTGTAACTAAAATGAAAGTGATATTATCCCTGTATATATAGAATATGGAAATCAAAATTTACACTACTATCGGGCGATGTGACACAAGTCTTCCCATGATTTTTAACTTTTACTTTTTTCTCATGTAAAGCAACTAAAGTTGAATTATACCAAGTAAGAGGCTAGTTATTTGGTGTCACATAAAAACCAATAAAATAGGACTTTCAAGCTTCTTTGTACTTTATTATCGGAGTAGTTAAGTTGTAATTTAGTTAGTTTGTTGCATAACTAACTTGTAATTCTTATATAAAATTGTTGCCTGTTAATATTCACATATAGGATCGTTCAATATTAGTTGGTTCAGTATCACAAGGTTTCTTTGTTAGTCTTCGTTTGTATTCCAAATTATAATTTGTAACAAAATCGTAAAGCTGAATTTAGTCTCAATACATGGCGAAAAAAATTGTATGCCAACAAGCTCGTTGTGGAATGATATTAAACACATTGATATAGTTTGAAAAACTAGGAGCTAATTAGGTTGTTTTGCACGCCCCTAATTTGGTAGTTTGGAAAAAAAAATCTGTAAAATCAACCCGACCCGGTCCGTTTTACACATACTAAAAATTCATCATCTAACATGCCTTAATACTTGGTGCCCCTGTGCTAACATTTCCTAAATCCATCACTGCACACAAGTAAATCAAAATATACTTATCAATCAATATCGATAATTTTACTTTTTTTGAAAACGAATCCTTAAATACAATTTATGTATTATTTCTTCGAATTTACTTTAACTATCTTTCTAAAAAAATAAAAGTGACAATATGTTGGAGCACATATACCCACTTTCTTTCTCTCCATCTAATCAACCTTTTGTTTTATGTACTTTTAAATGCTTCAACTTCACATAGATGTTTGCCTATTTGTTACATAAGAACAAGCTTTTCATGAACATATATTTTAATCTTAAACTATAGAATAAAAATGCATTATAGTGATTTATTTATGATTTATATTTATATTATATTGAACATTTGGATTTTGTTTACCAAAGATCGAATACTTTGTTTTTTTTTTTTTCTTTTATTAGATTAGAATATATCGCAAGTGAGATCATCAATCACATTCATCATATTGTCGTATTTGAAGATAATTAATTGGTTATGTTATGCATTTTAATATACAAATAATGATGTTTTGAAAATTGATTGTTAGTGAAAACCGTTTCAAAACTAGAAATTACATATAGTCGATAATTAGTTGAAGGTTGAAGTTGCAAATTGGAATTTTTTTTATTTTTTTTTTTATCATTTTTGTTAATCTAGTTGAAATTTAATAAATGGAAAACATATTTTGTGCACAGACAAAATCGCACAGTTAGTCATAGAGGAGGACTGTTTGCATATATATAAAAAAGTCGAAGGATTAGAAATATAAATATCTAATTTTATTTAACTGAAAATTGATCAACTACGTAACTTAAAGGTGTTGTAAATAACATAATTGATTCGCCCTTATTAAGAACCTGTATATTAACACATTTTTTAATTTGCTATTCGACCATAAGAAAGTTTGATATGTATTCTTATGCATGGTTGATATTAGCATTACGTATATGTATTGATGTGAAACCACATCGATGGGTTTTTTTCTTCACTTTTTGTTTAGACATTCTTGATTATTGTCAAAAATAAACATTTTTTACTCGCGCGTTGCAGCGTTAATTTTCTAAAAAAATAGATTTTAATATTAAATAAAATTATTAAGAGCTACAATATATAATAAATTGTGAATCATAGCTTACCTTAATAGTAACATGTAACATTTCTTCTAACAATTTAAAAAATGATTAAATTAAATAGTAAATTTTTCATCAACTTATATTCCATATTTTAATATGTTTGTTTTTCATTGTCAAGTAATATTTTTTCTTTACGTAAAGTTTATGACATAAATAAAAAATTATATAATATTTAGGTAAGATTTGATTTCATATTATCAATATCGCACTTAATAACAATACATCTTTAATTTATAAAAAGTTGATAAAATAATAACGACGCTTATAATCTTAAGAAAAACATATCGATATTATGTTTATTATTCTCTTTTACACCGAATGAAGTATTTAAAATGATAAAACAACACATAGATTAATAAAGTGTTTAGAACTTTATATAAGATAAATGTATACGAATTTTCAAGAATATATAATTCTATAACAATAACTAAAATATATTAACCTACAATACGTAACTTTAAATACATATTTAATTGAAATGATTTTTTTTATGTATATGAATTTTATTTATAATAAACATTTCAAAGAAAAAAAAAACTTTTCATGGCACTATTGCTCACAAAGTGATTTAGCAATGCTCACACAGTGATTTAGCAGTTGCTAAATGTAGAAGTTTCAAATGTCATAATAATCATTCGATGTAGTTTTTAATTAGTTACAACATTATCATTGTCATATTAATTTGTTTTCATTTTAATCGAGCACCAACTTTTAAGATATCGTTTTAAGATATCGTTTATGAAACATTCTCAAAAAATAAAGTTAATCTTTTTGAACATCGTTTAGACTATTCTCAATCGTGGTTTCGTCACTTCTTTCATTAATTGTGCTAGCTCAACGTCACATCAGCACACTCAAAATTGACGAAAAAAAGACACAACCCTGCCAACAATCCTTTCGTCACTTGAATTTCTGAGACCCACTAATTATTAATTTCATTTTAAAAACAAAAATTTAATTAAAACTATTTCATTAAAATTAAAAAATATTACATTAGTTAAAATAAAACATACAATAATTTATATAAAAAGGTTAAAACATAATAATAATTTTTTATTGAAAAAAAGGGGTATATATTTGTTGCAAAACGGATATTATAAAACATACAACAATTTATAATATTTAATTACCACTGACTATTTTTAAAAAAAATAATAATAAATATAAGTGGGTCCCACCCAACCCTTCTCCGTTGCCAAACCGACGCAAAACAACTGACGTAACCCACTGACAAAAGGGTGCCAAAGGCGTCGGTTGGCTGAAGTTTCGTCGGTGCCAAACTGACAAAATTAGTGACACCGGTCTTACAACCCTAAATATTCACTTGTACGTTATCATTTTTTACGCTTTCAATTAAAAAATAACTAACCATGTATAAAGTACAGGTATATAAATGTGAAAACTTACATATATAATTTTATAATTTGTCAAGTACAACTTAGGATACTTGATAGCATCAAATTGTGACATCACGTGAAAACTTACATATATAATTTGTCAAGTACAACTTAGGATACTTGATAGCATCAAATTGTGACATCACCGGAGGTTGAATTTCAACAATAAAGAAGATGATGAGGGACGAGTATTGTCCTAGGGAAGAACTTCAACAATTGGAGGTTGAATTCTAGAACCTCACTGTAAAGGGTGATGACATCGCCGGTTATATCACCCGATTTCACCAGTTGGCCCTCCTCTTTCCAACTATGGTGGACCCGGAGTACAAGCGTATAGAGAGGTACATCTGGGGACTCCCCGAAAAGATTCAGGGAATGGTAACCGCTTCAAACCCTGGAACGATTCAGAGTGCCGTTCGTATGACACACAACTTGATGGCACAGGTGGTTCGACGTGGGACACCTGTAGGAAAGGATACTGGAGTACGAGCTGGGGAAAATAAGAGGAAGTGGGATGGAAACTCCAGTAACAATCAGTACCAACAGCAGGCGAAAAGGTCAGAAACTGTTAAGGCCTATACGTCTGGATCCGGAGATACGAACGGGTATAGTGGGAATAAGCCATATTGCTCTAAATGCAACCGTCACCACAATGGTTCCTGTCCTTGTAATAAATATAAACGTTTTGGGCACCAAGCTAAGGATTGTAGCACAACCGCTACAGGCACCAACCCCGATGCACCAAAAGCTTGTTTTGAGTGCAATAGTACCAGACATTTCAGGAAGGATTGTCCAAAGCTGAAAATCAAGAACAACAGCAAGGCCCGCGGCAGAGCTTTTGTTCTTAACTCGGGAGAAGCTCGACAAGACCCTAACATTGTTACGGGTACGTTCCTTCCCAACAACTAAATTATTTCAATCTTATTCGAAATTGGATGGGTTTAGTCCATCACACAATATCACTCTCACCAACTTAGACGCCGAGTGCATCGTAGAATTAGCTAACTGATTTAAGCCAACAGAAAAACTCAGAGGTTGCGTTTTATCAAACGAGCTTTCTCTCATAGACTTAATAAATGCTAGAAGTAACCACACTTCTCCTCAGACCCCACCTGACCGAGACCACGGGCTAAGTTTCGAGATGAAATTTTCTTAACGGGGGGAGAATGTGACAACCGACATAGCTAGTTGAGTGAACGACTAGCACAAGTGGACATTAACCCTCCTCTTGCATACATAAGTGGACATTAACCCTCCACTTGCATACATAAGTGGACATTAACCCTCCACTTGCATACATAAGTGAACATTAACCCCGCACTTACATACAATCTTATGCGTTTAGGGTGCTAGAAGATTGCACTTTGGGACACGAACACCCACTATTTGATATACTTGCTTTCAAGACTCAGGTGAGTCTCATAGCCATACTTTTACTGTTTTTTTACTGTTTTTACTTTGCGGTGAGAATACATTGCTTTGTTTTACATGAACGCAAGTACCGATAAACACTTATACTAACTCCATGAGTAACTTATAATCCACTGAAGGCCTCTCATATCATAGCTTCGTTAGTTATCGACTTAAGCGCGAATATTAGTAAATGGATCCATTTAGGACTGACATTCCCCGTCCGGGGTAGTAGCGCTACCACGAACCGTTATGTAGAAACGGACGTATTAGTATTTGTATCTAACGATGTTCTCGATTAGGCACTGTGACACCCCTCAAATTTAGGTGTAATTACGTACATTAATCACGTGCATGTCTTAGGCTAATTCACTACTTAAGAAAATTCACACTATTTTTATGAGGTAAGTCTAGCAAAGCCCAACAATTTTAATACGTAAAGTATTACTATTTTCGTAGTTAGTTATAAAAATGCGCGAAACTATCGGAACGAGTCCGACAAAAATATACGATCGTTGGTGAAAACATTTTTCTAAATGACGTAAATCTATTTTATAATTAAATAGTATTTATTTACATTATATTATTATAGTACAATAATATACAAATATTTTACGTTTCAAATAAAACGTGCCGTACGCGACAAAAACGCGCGAATCGCGCTCAACAACCGAACGAAGCCCGAAACATATTTCAATAACTTAAAATGAAGCGTTTTAAATAAAAATTCAACCAAACTTATACGAATAAATCGTTAACGAAAAACTTTAATAATAAACGTTTAACGTCTAAACGAACGACGAAACGAACGGGTAAACGAACACCGCGCGTAACGCAAATTGGAGAATTAATTTAACACACCCACATGGTGGGACCCACCCTCAAAAATCTGCCCCCATGTGCCACCCCCTCCCCTCCCCATGTGCCACCCCTCTCCCCCAATAGATTCACATGCATCCTCTTTTACTTACACTCCCATTCACATTTCATGCAAAAACACACTTACTTGCATTTTTCCTCTCAATTCTCTCTAGCCTCTCTCTAAACTCTCACATTCTCTCTCTAAAATCTGTAGAAATCCCACCTCTAAACCACCTTTGATCACCACACAACCACCATTGACCACCATAAAACACCATTTCAAAGTTTCAAGATTATTGCAAGGATTCAAACTCTACAACATCTCCTTCTTTCCTTCTTCTATTCTCATTGTAAGAAAACTTATTCTACCTTTAAAATACTTGAATAACATGTTAAAATGTTCACTCAAAAGATTCATGTCCAAAAACCATGCTAAAAACGTTTTTCATCATCATCAACTTACAAAAATGCAACATGCATTTTCTGTCCAGAAAATACTCCGAAATTCACCTAAGTGTTTCTCACTCAAAACTTAATGAAAATGGATGATTCAAAAGAGAAAACTCAAGTTCAAGAAGTTAGCATTCATTTCCAACTGGTTTTAAAATTTTTGGAGTTCGTTTACTATTTTAAATAATTTTTGTAAGAAAACAGGTATAATCTGCCAAGAAAAGTCAGAAAATGACTCCTGGGGTTTTAACCATAACTCGAGATATACATCTCCAAATGACTTGAAACCACTGCCAAAATCTCAAAAATTTTGTTAGGTACAAATGTCGTTTAGATAACTTTCTCTGAAAATGCATAGATTTTGTCCAGAAATTAGATCTTGTTGCATGTGTCCAGATTGGTCAATTTTGGACCTCAGAGGACAAACGTAATATTTAAAAATACTTAGACTTGCCTAAAAATTCTAGAAAAATTACTGGAAGTAGTCAAGACATAGGGAAACCTCTGTGATTTTTCTTATATGTTATTTCGGACTTATGATTTTTGAAATCGAGCCAACAAAAATGTACATTTTCTGGAAAATATTGAATGTGGACTGTTTTGGTATAAAAATAAAAACCAATACATGTGGACTTACAAAAAATGGAAAAACTGACTTTTTGTGACATTTAAACATATTTAAGAGTTGTGTAAAAGTTTCGGGTCAAACCGAGTTGGTTTGACCAATACGGTTCGTATGTTAAACGTAAACCGACATATTCAAAATTTAGTTTTAAAACCGAGAACGAACCCCAAATATTTTAGTTCGAAACAAAACATAATAATAATGTCTTCGGGAATTATTATTACAAAACGTTACCAACGGGCCGAACATGTTTTCTAAACACAAACGATAACCGAACAATTGGACATTTCTAGTTGAGTGAACACTAGCATGGATGGTCTACTAAAACATCCACTTACATATACTTATAATATCATGCGTTTAGGACGTTAGGGACTTTACTTGGACACACGCTTTGCTAGCACTCACGTATTTAGCTCACGAGGTGAGTTCACAGCCCCTACTTTTACCGCTTTTACATGCTTTCCAACAGGGGTGAAAAACATAGTTACTGTTTTACTATTTGCCATAATCTACCACTATTATATAATTGCTTTCAATGCTTTTATACAACTGTTTATGATCGTATTCATACTATTGTGCAACTATGAAATGAGTTTCAAACTTTTATACGAACTGTTTACAAAAACGTTTTACTATTTGTGATAAACCGAAGAACGACCGGTAACTTTTGATACGCTGGAGAACGACCAGCATTGTGATAAACCGGAGAACAACCGGTAGTGTTTTACTGGAGAACGACCAGTACGTAATAAACCGGAGAACGACCGGTATTGTGATTCGCTGGAGAACGACCAGCATGTTATAGGCCGGAGAACGACCGGCCGTGTTAAACTGGAGAACGACCAGTACTTGATAAACCGGAGAACGACCGGTACTATTTTGAAAACGCTGGAGAACGACCAGCAACGTATTTTCAAACTGTGTTTTGGGTAACATCCCAACTAAACTGTATTTTGGGGTAACATCCCAACGAAACCACGTCTTGAATGTTATGGCAACAACGATTTACAAACAACTTTGGTTTATCAAACTATACTTGCAAACATAAAACCTGTAAATTCACTCAACAATTTTGTTGACTTTTTACTATGTTTTTCAGGGAATTAGCTGCACATGTGAGACTGCATGCATACTTATGAAACTAGGCGACCCACGAAGGATTTAGGATGCCATCTTTTGAAGCCAATGGGATTTCTTTTGTATAACTTAAACTACATTTCTACTTCTACGATTCGATGAATCGTAAACTTTTGTAAACAATTAATTATGGCATCTTAATACATATATGTTCTGCGATAATCATATGCTCTGATATGTATGAATGTCCAATGTTTACGTCGACGCCCCCACTCGAACTAATGCTTCCGCTGACCAACGTTGACCGTTTTTGGGGGTGTGACAGGCACTCGCGGGGGCACATTACTTACTGTTAAGCATCGACTATGAGCTCATGGAAACTGTATAACTTTTACTTATTTCAGCTTTGCTTTACAAACGAATACGGAAATCTTGCGGTTCATACTTCTATTTCTAACTATTAAACCTATGAACTCACCAACATTATTGTTGACCGTTTAGGATGTATTCTCAGGTTCTCAGACGCATTAGGATTGCTTGAGGAAGCAATAGTTCGAGTCGCATGTTTTACAACAACTTTCAAATGGAGATTTCCTTGCATAACTATATTTTGTATAAATTAGTTACGTATTAGAATCTTCGGACTAGATGCGAACTCTAGGAACTTGTATTATATTGTAAACAATTAATCAAGGTAATGTATTGCCTCTTTTGAAATGTATTTTTAAAACGACTCATATAGAGGTCGTTTGATGTAACTTTATGTTATGATTCCTGATTAGTCGCGCACCGACCCGACTTCCGCTGCATACTAAATATGGGGGTGCGACAGATTGGTATCAGAGCCAAAGGTTATAGCGAACTAGGTTGCATTAGTGGACCTAGACTATAACCGTTAAGTTGGTATTCCTTATTAGGTATGACTGGTTCAGGAATTGCATCATTCGAAATTAATTTAACATAACTTGATCAACTATGTACAATTAAAGGAGAAACGATGCAAAGTCTGAATGGGGTTATGGTAAATGGGAATGCATTAATAGACCTAGACTACGGTAGAAACGGGACCAAACTTATACGTGCAATACATATTAGGCTATATTAAATGTTATATATATAAATGGGCCTCACTTGCTAATACTCTTGTAGGAGGTGGCAAACTTTCCTATTGTAGCACCACCCGACATAGTGATTTCTTATGTTAATAGCTAAACTTCTTAGACAAAAGTTACTACGGTTAGTTGTAGTTAATACGGTTAAGTGAAAGTTAGCACTGCAAAGTTAATACGGTGGATCGGAGATTAATACTGTCAGCACAGTTAGTACCGCTAGTGGGAGTCTCTACTGTTAGTTTGGTTTCTACTGATAGATCAAAGTCTGTACAGTTAAGTACACTTGTGTAACGAGCAGACCCTGAACCCAAAAAATATTTATGTCTTTTCTGCAGAATGCATGCACGGTTACTATAGTGTTTTATACTCAGTAGGATTTTCCAGAAGGGTGGAAAATAGTTTTCAACAAATCTTCTTCAGACATATACCATGAATTTTTCACAAACGTCAACTTTTCAACGGATTTTTACCAACTCAAGTTTTCGACAAATTCTTATTGAACGTTTACCCGGAACCTTCCACAACTTCACATTTTTAATAAATTTTTGGTTAAATAAAAGTTTCAACGATGTATCTACGACAAGAGTTTTCAAGGTATTTTGGTTGACTTAAGTTTTCGACGAAGTTTAAGATTTCAAATTTTATACAAGGTTCAAATCTGAAATCATTAACAAAATTTCCCAGTCCACGTCGATGTTTTTAGTAAATGAAAACCATATATATGAACAAACACCCATTCTCACTCAATTCTCTCATCCTTAACCCTATTTGTAATTGGAATACCCTTCACACATGAAACACTGTTAAAGGAAATCTAAGATAAGAAGGTGAATACATAGTTTTTCAAATAAAGGAATAAGTACTATAGACTAGTAAGAAGTAAGATCCTCTTAGTAGCCAGTTTGATCGTAGATTTAACAGTGCGTAAGTAGCAACCCTCGATCTTGTGAAGTCGGATAGAGTTGGTTCTTATAGGAACAAGTTACGTCGTTGGGGATAGAGGTGTCGATGTCAGATTAACAAGAAATATTATCAGCAGTTTTGTTGTTAAAACTTGAGATAGTTACAATTAAGACAACTACGTGTCAAATAACGACCTATCCTAGGAGGAACCGACGACATTCCCTTACCTACTTACATTGGACGACGATACGGAGTTATTGGAGGAAAACCCATCCGAAAGAGGACCCACTTGAGGAGGTTCCGCCTGAGGATGAACCAATGGAACTAGAACCACACGAGAATTCGTCACCTAGGCGCGACATATCTACTTCCTCTGCTTCGTACCCTTCTCTTCCCTCTTATCGTATGTAACACCCCCACTTTCTAGATATCATTTTATATTCGAAATATCGGAAGCGTCTGGTCAAAACATACTTTTACCATATATGCTAAAGTTATATCGTTTAAAAACATAAAACATACATCAGTTTGGGTGTTATACAGTACAAATCCCATCATTATGTATCAAAACAAAATCAGAGTAGCTGGTCGTCAAACATCCCATTAAACCAAAAGCTTCTTGCCCATCAATTAATCAAACATTAACCTGCAAGAAGTAGGGTGGTGGGATTAGCACACGGCTAAGTGAGAAGAACTGTAACCAACAGTCTAACTAATAAATAACAAATCTGTTTACAGTGAATAATCGTAAACACACAACGTCAAAGAGGACCGGTGGTTCCTGAGGTATCCTCCAAGGAACACTTAAAATCAACTGCAGGCCAATACAGTGATTAACCGATAGCTTGTTACTATCTTCACCAACAACAGTTCCTATCAACTATGTGTATAAGGAACCCCTGTTTGGCCAAACAATAGTAACTAAGCCCAACCAGTGTTGACCTCTGAATATACATATCACATATGCCCAAAGGCCAAATATCACTTAATCCATAATCATCATGGATATTATAAACAACCCAGACTAAACAGTCTATCAACAATAGTATTACATTATTCGTTGTAACCAAACATGTTACAACTAAATCACACTGAGGATCACAGATCCACTCACCTGTTGGTCTCAGTCCCACAACTCAGAAATCTAATATCACTGAGTCTTCTGCTGATCTGAGAATACAACAAATAATGAGTTAGATAACTTCCATAACAGACTCATTCTTATCACAAAGTCATAAACATTATTAGCTACCACATTTGAACATTCAGTGGAAACTAACTTCCAACAGTGGTAACTGCTTCATTTATGAAAGTCCAAGTATAAATTCAACTAACAGTGTTAATTACATAAACAGTGGAAACTACTTACAATTCTTAACTAACAGTGGTAATTACATAAACAGTGGAAACTACTTAACAATTCTTAACTAACAGTGGTAATTACATAAACAGTGGTAATTACATAAACAGTGGAAACTACTTACAATTCTTAACTAACAGTGGTAATTACATAAACAGTGGAAACTACTTACAATTCTTAACTAACAGTGGTAATTACATAAACAGTGGAAACTACTTAACAATTCTTAACTAACAGTGGTAATTACATAAACAGTGGAAACTACTTAACAATCAAGTTCTGCTAACTGAGTTCATCTTCAAGCTGCGAAGTTCGCTGCTGAACCCAGAAATTCGAACTGAATTCTTTCAAAACTCACGAATTTGACTTCCTATCATTCAAATAAGCTTTCTAACAACTTATATGCATCAAATAACATCATATAACATCTTTTAAGCTTAAAATTCATATCAATTCGAGAATTTGCTAATTTCATCAAAATACAATTATAAACATCAAATACTTACAGGAACAGAGTGATGATGAGGATGTTACTGGAATTCATTTTTTTTTTTGTAACAAGAGGGTGATTATTCTACTGTTTTAAGATTTCACAGAAGGTTTCTTTCAATTTTTGGGATTTCAAGTCGGTTCGCAGGAATGTTTAAGAAGTGTGTATATTTGTGTAGAAGAATTGAGAAAGTATGTATATATATATATTAATCTAATCCAATACCATTATAATTTTAGTTCTCTTCTTAATCTATTATCGGGAACCTAAAACCATTTTGTGAAAACCAATTATTCTACTTTACCGTCAACTAATTCGGTTTAAAACAATGAATTATTTATTAGTCACAATAACTCAATTAATCTCTTGACTAATATTATCAAATAAACATAACATATCAAATATTCCTAACACATTAAATAATAAATTTAAAGTTAGAAATTTACCCGGATTACTAGGCCCTTAGGGTGGATGTTACATCGTAGACCTACGAATCGCGTGTGTTATACACGACTAGAAGGACTGACAGACCACCTCGAAACTAGACCTTACGATATCCATACTACTACTACTGATACACCAACCTCTAGAACCCGTCGTCATGCGGATGTCTGCAGATGAAATTGGTCAACCACAACACCTACATATTGGAAATGTTTTTCCAAACAATTGGATGGATTCCAACGATTTACGCATAACTTGGTTTGCGACTTTAATCACCATGAACACAACTGGATTAGTATTGCGAGGGGTAATCACAATGACTAAGTCCACAAACTACTTGAACAACGATTTGGTCACTTGATCACTACTGCAAGGTGTACTTGCAACTACGGGATTACCAACTATTACTACCAAACATTTGTTCACTTCGAAATAATAACACAGTCATAATTGACCACTTTAAGAACACTACTCGGTCATTGTTATGACAACTTTTTGAATCTACGATTTGACTAAACACAACTCTTGAGACGTGAAGAACTACCAGAATATCCCGAGCTAGTCCACATCCCATTCCTACTAACCTTATTACCTTACGTTATTGATCGTCTCGTGTGATGTCTTATACACCTGCGATAATCTAAATCCTCGTACAAGGATCTCATTCATTCTTTTACTTTCTTTCATTTAAGAATCATGCCGCCACGAAGACAACCATTGAGCTCCGAGGAGATCGCGCAGCTTATTGCCCAAGGAGTCGTTGATGCAATGGCCACTTACGAAGCCAACAGAAAAAACAGCTCCCTACCCAAAAACAGTGGCTCAAACCCACAAAGAGGCAGTGGAGATACAACAAACACAGAGCCAGTAACCAAACCGTGCACCTACAAAGAATTCTTGAGCTGCAAACCCTTAAGCTTCGAGGGCACTGAAGGAGCCATTGGTCTAATACGATGGTTCGAGAAGATGAAATCAGTATTCCGCATTTGCAAATGTACTGAGGACTGCAAGGTTAAGTATTCTACCTGCACACTGTTGGACGGAGCGCTTACCTGGTGGAACACCTACGCTCAGTCCATGGGAATCGATGCTGCTTATCAACTCCCGTGGGAAGACTTAAAGAAGATGATGAGGGACGAGTATTGTCCTAGGGAAGAACTTCAACAATTGGAGGTTGAATTCTAGAACCTCACTGTAAAGGGTGATGACAACGCCGGTTATACCACCCGATTTCACCAGTTGGCCCTCCTCTGTCCAACTATGGTGGACCCGGAGTACAAGCGTATAGAGAGGTACATCTGGGGACTCCCCGAAAAGATTCAGGGAATGGTAACCGCTTCAAACCCTAGAACGATTCAGAGTGCCGTTCGTATGGCACACAACTTGATGGCGCAGGTGGTTCGACGTGGGTTACCTGTAGGAAAGGATACTGGAGTACGAGCTGGGGAAAATAAGAGGAAGTGGGATGGAACGTGGTCAATAGACTTATGCTATAACTAGGGTTTGTATGAGTTGATTGATTATTTGCAATTAAGTAATTTATTAGTTATATGTGGCTTGAGACTGTAACCGGTAATAGGTTAAGAGAATAGCAATTAATAAAACCTGATTAAAGTGATAATTATTTAATCAATAATTATAAACGTTCGTTAACACGAAGTTGCTGAATGAATCTCAATGATCTGTTGATAGTATTAATTGAATAAGGTTTAGGTTAATAACACGTAGAAAGAAATTCTATTGTATTCAAGAGAATCTAGTATTAAGCTAAAGCTTATAGGATTAGTTAACCTTAACAGGAGACTATCTATATTTGTTAAAATCACCGTAATAAATTATCAACAATTCAATAAACATATCTAAAACCTGAATCGAGAAATCACTAATCTAAGTAAATAAATGCTTCTCTATCTGATTATCTTTAGTTACTTTTTATCTTTTAATTGTTTAAAGTTTAAATCGTTTTCAATTAAAAACGTTCGTACGGAACTAAAACGCACCCCTTATTTATTTGTAATTTGTAATTTAAGGTTTAATTAATTATTTTAATTTACACTGTTTCTCTGTGGTTCGACTCGGTCTTACCTAAGCTATATTATAATACGAACAGGTAGTCTTGTCTGATTGTGTTAAAGTTAAGTTTAGTATTTCCATTTAATTAAAACTTATTATTTTTAATCACTATTTAACACGCATGAATACTCAATGTACTATCTCTTTTAATAAGCTCTTTTAATAAGCTAGTGATAATAATATTATTAGTACGCCGGGAACAAAATCGGTGTAATGTATCCCATTAATATCATGATAATGTCGTCATTCTTATTTGAACAACCAAGGTTAATTTACTATTTACGTTGACCACCGTTTTAAAAGACGTGTATACGACAAATATATATAGTACAACGTATAAGAAGTAAGGTTAACTTTAGTCGTAAAATGATAGTGTGTTCTATTTTGGTTTATTCTATGTATCAAACTTTCAATTTTGATCTATTGTATATAGTCTACTACGTGACACTCGTTATTGTTGATGTGTCACATGACATGGTGCATTATACTGTTGTCACATAATCAAATAAGTCATCGAAGAAACACAATAGTTCAAAGAAAAAAGTTTGATACAAATAATAGACAAATATAAATTTTGGTACACACTGTAAAAATCGAAGTAGAGTTGATTATATTCTCACGTAATAATCCGTAAACTAGTACAAGACTACAAGTAAATTTAGCAACAGAGTCTGTGAATTAAAAAACTATAAAATAACATTCTATTCATGTATTCTCAAGCAACATTTATAATAAAAATTATCTAAAAAATGAAAAAAAGAATCCACCCTTTATTCATGGCTCAATACATCACCCCATTAATTAACTTTTGTTTCAAGAGATATACATTGTGCATTAGATGTTGCACATTTCCCACTATATATCTCTCTTCTTCTTCTTTTACAGTTTTCATAACACACACATTCCACACCAACAAAAACACACACACATTCACTTCTACTAGTACCAATTAATATAACACCATTAAAATCAACCACCATTAAAATTATAATGGGATCATCTAAAGCTTCATTATGGAGATTTGATTCACCATTGATATATCTATTTGGTGGGATATCAATCATACTTGCTTTAATTACAGTTGCTTTGATCATTTTAGCGTGTTCGCAACGAAAGCGTAGATTGGCCTCAGACGATATCGAAAGTGGTGGTGATGCGCAAAAGGAGGTAAAAGCGATGTACAATGGTGGTGATGAAGATGTGAGCCCAAAAGTGGTGGTGATTATGGCCGGAAATGATGTCCCTACTTACTTAGCAACGCCCTCCGATTTAGTCACTGAAGACTCTCAAGTATCTAACTGAACTTTAATCGTTACTTCGGATTTTGTAAAATCCGAAGAACGAAAATTTTGATCATGAGACCCCAAATTTTGTCCTTTTTTTTTTTTTTTTTTTTTTTTTTTTTTTTTTGAGCTATATGATGTTAGCTAGATACTTGAGTTATGTACCAGTTTTGATGGATGAAAAAGTTCGAGATGAATGACATAAATTTTGGTTTAATCTGATTGTCATAATTATTTTGCTCCAATAATTAAAAATTATTTGTCAAATATCGTATAAATTAATTTTGAGTACATTCAGCATTACTCGTTACTGAGAGTAAAAGTGTTGAATTATAATTGTGTGTGTGAATTTAATTTAGAAAATGTTAATTTTACTTGTGTGTTTTCCCGACCAAAATAAGTGTGGCGTACCGGCGGCGGAGTTGGTTTTGGCCGGCGGTAGAAATAGAGAACGGCGGAGGAAGAAACTTTATTGGTGGAATAGAAAGGCAAAAGTAAAGGGGGAAAAAAAGTCACCATGGATGTCGTCACTCTATAGTATATAACATATGTGAAAATTTAATTCAAATGTTCTAAAGACGCTAAAATACATGTATGTAATTAAAATTAATTAACGGAAAACAAATCTCGATTTAGTGGGTGTTTGAGTTTGCTTAATCTGTTTGCTTATCTGCTTATTATTTATTTTTATAGCAGATAAGCAGAAACAAACACTCTTTATAAACTGTTTATTTGTTTATTTTTTAAACAATAATCACTTAAAAATAAGTATAAAGTCACTTACTTATTTTTCAAAGAGAAAAATGTTTACAAATAAGAATTTTCAAACACCTTTATTTTAGTACCGGATAAATTGTTGTATGTATGTACTACTAATTAATTAATTAATTAAAATTAATCTAATCTACATGCAAACAAACTTTATATAATTGCTTAGATTTTACTAAGACACTAAGTTTATTAAATCACAATTAAGTACCAGCTAAATTTCCTTTCAAAAACAAACTTTAGTATATCAATTGAAACTATCTTTATTCTTCACATTTATCTGTCTAGTTTGATTTGAGATTTAATTAAACTTTTTAATAATAAATTGTATTAAATTATATTATATGGGTTTTGCTAAACAAAGTTCTAAGGGGTCTCTGTAAAAACTCAAATCTATAAATTATACTCTGTGTTTCCTTTTATAATCTAAAATATCACTAAATACATGTTTTTAAAAAGGAAACTTTGAGTTTATTCAATACAAAATTTAAGTTTATTAAGTATAATTGTCAATTAAAAAGACATGTTTAACTTCAATTAATGCAAATTTGATATTTTAGGTATATTCTTATTTTGGAGTATATTAATATTAATGACGTAATAAATGGAATTGGGGAAATGAAATCTAGGAATGCAGCAGACTGCAGACGTATTAATGTCGGTGGGACTCGGCTACTCGAAACCTCTTCTTTTGTGTTATCTACTACTCTGCACAGCTGGCAAACACAACATTGTCATGTTAAAAATAGATTCCGTACACAGTATTAGATATATAAGTTACGTTTACAATATAGAAGAATTCTCTAATACTGCGAATGTGTCTGAAGGAGCCAAGTAATTTGTATATTAATAGCTAGCTTTCAAAACTCGTGTATACACACGACGATTTGTTAAATTTGTATTTGATTTTATTTTCAAACATGTATACACACGATAGTTTCGAATAATATGACCAAAACTTTGATTTAGTACGCTCGCCGAAGTCCTATCAAACGATTCTTTGTCCTCTATTTTTGTTTTTGGTTTGTTTGATTAATTTAATATAATTAATTATTTAAATTATTATTTTTAAAATTGAAAAATTCAAATGGTTTTATTTTTAAAATTATATGAAATTAATGTGTCTAATTGATTAAATTTAAGTTCAATTTCGATGATATCATCTGTTTCCTATATTATATTTATAAGATAGGATTCAGTAAAATTGATTTATATACAATATTCAAGTGATAAGTTTTTTTCTCATGTTGGAGGACACCTTTTTAAGTTTAACATGTTTTAATGAGGCATGTTAAAATTCATTACGTTAACTAATCTTTTTTGATGATATGATCGATATAAATAAATGGGTCAACACACAAACAAGGAACACAATAGCCATACGGCCTATAATCGAAATTTCAATTGGTAATTAGTTATGAGTGCGTTTTTTCAAGGCAACACAAAACTTATGTTAAAAACAACCCTCCCAAATTAGGAAGGAAGAAAAAACGGCAGTACAGCTACAAGCTCATCAAGCAGAAGAGCAAAAACACAACAGATCGATGATAAACTTTCATGATATATAATTAAAGTGCAATTATTTAAATATATATTATTAATTAATATAAAATCAGATGTTTTTATTATGAACAAAATTGTAATGTTATTAAATAACTTTTAATAATTAAGTTAAGTACGTGTGTATAAACACGATAGAGTTTTTCGCCAAATAAGTGGGAGGAAAAACATATTTATCATTATGGCGTTTCTTAGCAACTATTTACCTATTTGGTAATGGGTAAATAGTTTTGAAGAAATACCATAATAGTAAATATGTTTTTCCTAACCACTTATTTGGCTTAAAACTTATAAACGACATCATACATTTATACGTAGTGTGATGCAAGATGGTTAAAAAGTACTAAAAATGTTAAGTAATATGTTTAGCTTATCTAAAATGCATATTATAAGATTCAATCTAAATATATGTTTTTTTCTGACCATCGGTGACATATGACATATTTGTGAATTGTGATATATGTTCTTGCTATATGTTTCTTTATCTTTAAATCTCATTGCAAATCAGTTGCTACTTAAGTAATGATAGATAAAAATGTTAATTTAATAATCTTTAGAAAACTTTGAATTGTTTAAAAAAAATAAAGTAAATAAAGAAATAAAATTCATACAAATTTGTAGTTGAAAAGATAGATAGATAGTTTCTTATTAAAAATTTAGGGAGAGGTGGGAATGAGGATATTTACTTATTAGTAAAAAAGTTAGAAAGAGAAAAAGTTTATGTAAAAACACAATTATACTCTTGCGTTTGGAATTGTTGGAAAAGGTCCTCCCCCTCCCACAACGGCCTCACGAGGGTTACATAGTTGCTAACTCGTGCCTTGGATCATGACTCAAAACGCGACTTGTAATTCAACTCGACTTATAATGGTCACTACTTTACAAGAACAATACCAAAGGGCATATGGTCTAATGATACGTGAGTTGTCCTTTAACCTAGTGGTTGTGAATTCAAGCCTCATGAGAGGCATTGTGTATATAATGTGTGAAGTACCTTATAACGAGAGGCATTGTGTATATATTGTGAATTCAAGGTAGTTCAAACATGTATAGAGTTGTAACACCGTTGTTTTTAATCCTTACTTCCAAATTTCTATTATGGCTCATTCACTTTCATATCTTGCGAGTGTTCGCTAACCAATTCCATCCAGGTTATATCATAGGCATAATGATCGTTTGAGTGGGAAGCGGCAACCAAGCTATGTAACAATCTGTTTGAACTACAAAAACATACATGGTTTTGTTAGAACAAAGAACTCATACCTAAAAACACCTTATAACGTCCCACAAAACCCAAAAATATTGAGCATTTTAATAAAAAGTTATTGTGCATCTTACTACATAAATCTTAAAAGGGTTAAAATTGTAGCTGGCTTACGTACCTTAAACTGAGATTCAAATAGTTCCAATCGAAATTCTTTGTTGTGTTGCAGCGAGGTAATAAACCAAATCACAGTCATATTTTATTAGATGGGTTTGAGATCCGAGATCAGGAACAAATGAATTCAAAAGACACCAACAGAGCAAAAATCAATATAACCTAATAATATAACCCAAATGGCAACATAAATGAATCAAAGATAGAGGTGAGGTTTAATGGATAACCGAACACAATTCGGGATAAGAGGTTGAGATAAGCATCAACATGAAAAAGAAATTGATTCCGAAGAAAGGGTATTAGGATAAAAGTCAAATGCCGTGTTGGGTTAATCGGTTTGGTAGTTCACATATTCAAGTTGCATGGCAGAAACTTGGTTTAAAGTATTTAGGATTTAATAATTATTTATGGTTTATATGTTATGTCTTTAGTTTAGTTGAATTGGTATTCAAGTTGACCGAATACCACTCCAAGCATTTTGCACGTTGAGTGTATGTGGAGAGTGGGTAAGTGAATCACTTGAAAGTAGGAAATCAGGAACACGAGTGGAATTTGATTAGCTATTTAAATAGTTGTTTTATTTATCACTAATGTAATTGAGTTTTTAAAAAGCAATAAAGAATCACAGAAAATTTGTTTCATACGTTTTGGTTTCAAGTTTCAACTCTTTAATTTTTAACATGACGAATCGTTTAGAGTGTCTCTAGAATTTGAATCATTCAGAATGATTTTTTTTTATCGTTCAGCACCCTTACTCGTTGTTAGGCAGTAATCAAACGCACTGAATGCCTGAATTATTTCATTAGGCAACAATCAAACATAACCTAATTGTTTTAATATATATATCTATCCGATATAATAAAAAAGGATATTAGCCTCTAATTGTGACTTAATTATGTGATGCCACGTAAGCTAATTAATCTCCTTTTCCCGCCAAAATTTTTACAAGCAATTATGCCCCATGTAAACAAGAATTCCATAAAAACCTTTCCATCGTTATCCACATTAATGGGATAACATTTGAATATGTTTAATTATAATAACCGTCCCAATATTCTTTTACTCCGTATACTCCCTATTTGATAAAGTCAATCTATTTTGTTTTCTCAACATTATTACACTTCATTTTTAATATTAATTTACCTTGAATGTCGATTTAATTCACTTACCTTCAACTTTCAATTGGCAACCCCTTATTAATTATAATTTGTTTTACTTTCAATGTAAAATTTTATGTTATGCTCATTAAAAGAAGATTCTCTCCTGTTTATGTTAATTTTGTGCCAAGAGGAAGAAGATATATTATTGTTGATACAATTTTTCATACTTCATTTTCTAAATGCAAAATAAAAAAAAAGTCCATGATGATTAATTGATATGTTTTGTGTATATTTACTTTCTTTTACGAGATCTTATTTTTCTTGCTTTGGTATAGAAATGTGTTTTTTAATTTTGCATTTTACTTTTTTCTTATTTTTTAATGGTCGATGATTGATCGAAACTCTTGAGTATGATGATTTTGATTTAAGATTGGGTTTTCGTGATTGAGTAAACACGTTGTTCGAGAACCACAAAAAATGTAGTAATTGGTTTTTTATCAACTTCGTTTATCTGGTATGTATGTTCATAGTGATTTATTGTTGTTTGGTATTTTAATGTCAAATTTATTGTTATTTATTCTTCGTGTTTATCTAGACTAGATACACATTTATATGTTATGTATGTTTAACATGCAACCTACATACGGTCAATGTGCATGTGGCAAATCTTCATCAAAGTAATATGTAACAACTCATATCTAACCAACAATAGCGTCGAATTTGTTACTTAAACCTTCATTTTCCTTGCAACTTTTAAGAACTTCAGTTGTCCTCCCGATGGATGCTGATACTCAGTAAATATTTAACTTGCTATGCTATAAATTTATAGTTTTCTTCTTCTATTTGTGTTTGTTAGTCGCGCAATTATTAAGATTATAAATACCAAAAGTAGCTCTATTAATTTAATGACGTGTAATTTTGAAGAAGTTTAGAAACTTGATTATAATATTATTGCACGAAAATAAACTTCAAAGAACTTTGCTTTTTAGTTTTCACTATGATGGTCATTTCTACATTTTTCATCACCACTACTTATTTATTTACGAAAAATTAGACAAGTCATTAGCATTATCGTGCATCGCACGGGTAATAAGCTAGTAACATAATAAAATTAGATTATGGCTGCTAAATCGGCGGCCTGTCAACGCTACCAAATCACTTCTTTTTGGTTATATAAAACACAAAGTCATGAAACAAAAACAAAACTAATGCGGGCATTGTAACGTAAGTTCCTTTTATTTATTTTTTATTATTATTGTTTTTTAATTCTATAAAATTTGTTTTTAAACTTTTAGAGTATGGCAATCTAGTCCACACATTTCTACCCTTTCGCACTATTCTAGTTTTCTATTATTTTTTCTTTTTCAAGTTTATTTTTTTATTTCACATTAACACTTTCTATATCATTTCATATAAAATTTGGATTTTATTTATATGTATAATTATTTTCCAAAGCTTCAAATCAAATGACTATCTTTTTATCATTTCATTTCATTTTAATCAACAGCCCCCTTCGCCTCTTTCTATCGTCGCCGTTGACTATGACGAGTCACTAAGAACCGTAACGTTTTCTTTGATTAGTTTCTAGAACTATAGCCAAAAGTTTTAGTATTCTAATACTAAATTTCATAAAGGTATTTATTGGGTTGGTGGATGAGGAAACTTGGTTTGGTAAAACATCCAAAACACAATTATATCATGATTATAAGGTTTTTCTTGAAATTGGTCGTTTTTAGTGACTAAAAAAAAGGGACTTAAACACTAGAAAAAAGAAAACGTGTTCAACCTCAACTACGTAAGTGGGAGACATGTGTGCCCATAAATTACCCACTTGGCTTTTTCCATGTTTCTATTGAAATTTTGTTCAATAAAAATGTTGATTAATTTTAGGAGAGAAACAGAAATACAACAATTTAGATTAATAAGCTTAGCTCAATGATTGTGGATCACTGATATTTTTTATTTTATTTTATTTTAGTTTTGATGTTTAATGTTTAATTATATTGAACGCTATCGAAATATTGTACCAATAAGCATGTGCGGGGGACAGTATAGACAACAACCCCTACTAAAATAATTTTACAATGTAATTTTATTATTATTGATAAGGGTATTTTTAAAATCCGTCCGCCATAAAAAAAGAATAAAAAATATATTTAAGAGATTTTTAATATTTGCTCCTCTAAAAAAGAAATATTTTAAGTTTGCCCCCTTGATTTTTTTTTCTGCTCCGCACCTGCCAATAAGTAATTCAATAGAGTTGGCAAGGCGACCACGTCATGTTGGTTTTCTAATTACCAGCATTGTCATTTACATTGTCGGAAATGTGTAATCTATGTTTCGTTTGAAGTGATTTATTTTATTATGTTGATAGTCTTAAATTACAACATTACAAAATACTACAAGTTTGCAAAGAATTGAACATTGTTGACAGTTTTAAATGGAAACAACCGAAAGAAGAACATGTTGATAACTCGATTAATTTACAAAGACTAAAACCAGAGATTGATGATTTAAATAGCTATTCTGGACCAGCACGAAAACAGTATTGTCTATCATGGGATACACGAAAACAGTTGAGTTGAAGAATAGTTTGAGAATTAATACAACGCAACTGATTTCGTGTATCCCATGATGGCCAATACTGTTTTCGTGCTGGTCCAGAATATCTATTTAAATCATCAATCTCTGGTTTTGGTCTTTGTAAACTAATCGAGTTATCAACATGTTCTTCTTTCGGTTGTATCCATTTAAAACTGTCAACAATGTTCAATTCTTTGCAAACTTGTAGTATTTTGTAATGTTGTAATTTAAGACTATCAACATAATAAAATAAATCACTTCAAACGAAACATAGATTATACATTTCCGACAATGCAAATGACAATATTGGTAGTTAGAAAACCAAACCGTAACTGGATAAGGTGACTCGTAAATCCCGGACGCAACTAGATAAGATTTTCCTAGATTTTCTAGATTTTATTGGATAAAATTATACCTTATAAAATCATTTAGCCATCTACATCATCCAGCCATCTGCACTTTCAGCCATCTGCACTTTCAGCCATCTTCATAATCATATTCTTATAACATCACATTTTATACATATTTCAGAAATACAATATGAGCAATACACACAACTCGTATTGTAGAGTTATTGAAGAAGGAAGAATAGTTGATCAATCTAACATCATTTCCACTTCCGTTTTACGGAGCTTTGAGGAAAGCTCATTGGGTATTCTGATAAACCTTCTTTATCGAATCCATCCACTCCGCATTGAAGAATTCTATACAAACTTTCATTTTGACCGGCATTTCAAGACCGTTGAGTTTAAGCTAAACGGTCGTCCCATTCAGTGGAGTCTTTCCACTTTCTCTATGTTTTTGGAACTCCCCAATAGAGGAGTTCAATTCTATTGCTCACAAAAAGAGCTAGGAAACATAAGTCTTCGAATTATTCATCCCCATCAGATTGTTGATGTTATTTGTAGTGAAAGGAGTCGAGGTAGATGCAAGTCACGTGGCCTAATTGAAGTCTTTGATCTTGAACCGGAGTTGAGAACAATATTTGATATTGTTCGTTATAATATCTCTTTTCGCTCAACAGAGCCACATATGGTCTATGCCATTGAAGCCTTCATGGTTTATTGGATCAAGAACAACATACACTTTGATGTAGGTTATATCGTAGCAAATATCATGCAACATGTCGTTACCTACACCAATAATCCATTTCCTTATGGCATGTTGCTCACTAAATTGTTTCGCCATTTCTCCCTAGACACTGCGCCGTCATACACACCTTCATTTTCTCCCATCAGTGAACACGTTTTAAATTTGAGACTTTAAACTTCTAGTATTATTTTGTAATGTTGTAATTCTTATTTAATGTTAGGGTCCTTTTAATGTTTAATAACTTGTAATGTTGTAAAATTCTTATTTCAAGGATCTACATTGGTGAATAATATCCTTTTGTTGTTAAAAAAAAAAAAAGAAGTCTATTAAAGTTGGAAAATTCCAATAGTTTGAGAATTATTTTGGTTCTTTCCATTTAAAACTGTCAACAATGCACAAGTCAAAGTTTAAATCAACAAATATATTACAAAATATTTAAATTCGACAAAAAGTTACAAATTTACGTTATACAAAATATTTCTATGAAGTAGTTGCCTTTGGTAACGGTGGTAGGGGCGGCTGCCAGTCAAAACGTGCGCGAAAAAATGTGTCCATCATTCTTTTCCTATACTCCCACGCGACCTTCTTGGTGTCTTCAACTTCAAACTCCGTCGTATATATTGATCTCATAGTCAACCGCTCCATGTTATGACACACCCACACACCGCAGTCGCCTAGTGAGCCGGTCTGCTGATGAACATCAGATGCCAACGAAAATGACAATTTTACAGTATCAAACATAAAGGGGCTTTTGCCACCTTCAAAATGCTTCCAAAAGCCAATGGCATCCAAATAGGGCAATAAATGGTCACCTAGCTCTTCCACTATCCAGAGTCGATCAACATCCTTACAAAGTCTTGTAAGGCAGTCATACCCCACAACATCCCAAGTTCGAAGATCCAACACCAAAAGAATCCAGTGACTGTGAACCGGCTCAACAACGGGGAACATTACCTGCGAATATAAACAACTTATTGATAAGACTTAGGAGAATAATATGCATTTTTAGGTATCCACTAAACGGATTGTTTACTTACTTTTTCGCACTCTCACCACGCCGGGTATGAGGCACGAGTGCCATTGGCATATCCCATCAAATACTTATAATCTGCGCCCCCCTCAACTGTGTACACCACCTCGCCACCCTTCTTCGGCTTCTTCTTCGTTTTCGGATCCCTATAGGTTTTAAACTGCTTTAAAATCTCAGTAAAACCTATTGGCATGATGGTCCAACGCAAACCACGATTAAGCTGAGAGTATCAAGGCCAAGTCCTATATCTCCACCACATCAGTAGGTGTCACACCCCCAAATTTGATGTGCAGCGGAAATCGGGTCGGGGCGCGACTAATTATAGATCATCACACAGGTTATAACAAACGACTTCTAAATCGGGTCGGGGCGCGACTAATTTATGTCCACTTATGTATGCAAGTGGAGGGTTAATGTCCACTTGTGCTAGTCGTTCACTCAACTAGCTATGTCCAAAGTTTGTTTATCGTTTGTGTTTAGAAAACATGTACGGCCCGTTACTGACGTTTTGTAATAATAATTCCTGAAGACATTATTATTATGTTTTGTTTCATTGTATACTTATAAGAGTATATGTATTTCATGTATGTGTAGTGTCGTATACGATTTAGTGGTTGATACGTGAGTTCGACACTTGGTATAAATGATGTTTTCAATCTGCTGTGTTCTGCGACACTAGATGGCGACACTGGAATGCGAGACTGGAATGCGACACTGAGGTCAGTGTCGCACGATGTGAAAATCAGTGATGTTGCGACACAAGGGTTAGTGTCGTAGTCGAAGAATGCAATAAATGTGCGACACAAAGTTTAGCGTCGTAGTTTGCGACATTCGATGGTTAGCGACACACGGTCAGTGTCGCAATCTGCGATATTCAATTGATTTCTAGTGACACAAGGTTAGTGTCGCAATCGGATTGGGCCCAATGCGACACTAAGGTTGTTAAGTTTTTCCAAGTTTTGTAAACGTGGCCAAACGGGCTCGGTTTGACCCGAAACTTTTAGGGAAGTCTTAAATATGTTTTTAAAGCTTAGGAAAATTATCGTTGCATTTTGTGGTTAACCCGAAAGTGTCGTTTTTAAACATTTACAAAAACAGTCCCCGTGGTCAATTTTCAAGAAATTTGGGTCGTTTTTGTGGCTCGTTTTAATTAGTCAAAGTGTCGAGATAAAATCCAAGAAAAATACCAGTTGTTCCCCTATGTCTTGGCTACCTTTAGTAATTTTTCTAGAATTTTTGGATAAGTCTACGTATTTTTAATAATTCCTTTTGTCCTCTGAGGTCCAACCGTGACCAATCTGGACACATGCCCATTATTTTAATTACTGAGAAAAATCTACAAAACTTCAGAGAGTGTAATCATACTACTTTTAAAGCTAACAAGATTTGTGAGATTTAGGCGAAAACCTCATGTCGTTTGGACTTGTGTAGCTCGAGTTATGGACTCGAGAATTTGGGTCAAAAATCTATCACTCGGGACAGCATAGCGACACGTTATTGTAAAATTGTTTTCGGGTATCAAACGGTGTTGAAAAATTATGAAACCACTTGGAGTTGAAAGCTAACTTCTTAAAATTAATTTTTGTGTTTTTATTCGTCCATTTTCGTTAAGTTTTGAGCACGAAAGTTCCCCTTGAAGTCGGGCCAAGTTTCTGCCCAAAAAGCTATTTATATTTTATGTTTGTAAAAACGTTTTTCGACTTTTTTTTTGGTCATGATCTTGTTAGGTGGACATTTTAACATGAAAATAAACATGTTCCAAGTAAATTTAGAGGGACATGAAGTTCCTTACAAAGAAGATGATGATAGCACGAAGAAATGGAAGTTGGAAGCTCGTTTCCTTGCGTTTTCTTGCAAACCGAAGAGATGGTGTTATGGTGGTTTGTGGTGATGATTTTGGTGGTTTGTGATGGTGTTTGTGAGGCTGGAAATCGCAGGGTTCAAAGGGAGAGGGAGAGAAGAGAGAATGATGAGAGAAAGTAAGGTGAGTTGGAGTGTGAAAGTGAAAGAGGAGGTGAGGGTGGTATGGGGGTTAAGGGTGAGGGTGGATGGTCCGGCAATGACTCTCGTCTCAACAGATTCCGCTAGGGGAGGATTGGTGAGAAGACCGGTTTCCTGGTTCACTAAAGTTGACACCATTTCCACCATCCCATCCTCTGTAGTCTCCAGCCCAACTGCCTTCTTAACAGATTTCTTACGTTAATGTTTAACTGGCACGGGCACAGACTGTTTTAGAGCAGCGAGAGCAACCAGGTCGACTGCGGCTTTATCCTCATTTGCAACAGTAGATGCTGCCTCCACCGCTGCCGGCTCAGCTGCGGCTATCATTACCACCAGCTCAACTGCGGATTTCTCCACCGGCTCAGCTGCGTCAAGAACCATCGGCTCAGCCGCGGCTTTCTCCACCGGCTCGTCATCAACTCCGAAATTAACCGGTGGTTCTTCATGCGCCGCCTCATTCACCACGGAAGGTTTCTTCACCAGCCGTTTCAATTGGGTCGGGGTATAATATGGCGATAGCCTAGCCCTGCCCAATCGCCGCTCTCGAATACTACGATGCAATACCCTTGGAGCTGAGATCTTGGCAGCAGTGGCTAGTAAAGTATCTGATACATAACCCTCATTAGCATCGTCCTGAAAATTAAACATAAAATTAAAGTTAAACACTAACCCTGATGAGTGTCAAAACATCTTGTGAACAACATGGTTATACCTGATGAGGGTCAATTACATTTAGTAACCTAGCAATCAGCGCATCCTGAGCGTCCACCCGCTAAAGTAAAGTGGAAATCGAGACCTCGTGCCTAGAAATAATGGCATCCTGACTCTCGACGCGCTCTCGCAGGGACTCCAACTCTTTGGATGAGGCACGCTGAGATGTGTGACGGCGAGTGGGCTGCACTTCAACACGAGGTGCGGTGGGTTGAGGAAAGGGCTGCACCTCAGCTTCGAGCCCGTCAAAAAATCGGCAACTGTCAATCCACCATTGGCATGAAGCCTCCAACTCAGTCGGCTTCAGCGTCCTCAATGGCTGATCGTCTTTGTGAATATCATCCTACAGTGATAATTCGCCATTTATTTCAAACTTGATTTTTATTTATTTGAAGAAACAAGCATGCATGATGATAATTATGGAATGCACATCACTTACCGAAATAGTCAGCACATCGACATATTCCTTCCAATCACTAACCCTCCTATGTCGACGCCAGTATAATGCCCGAGGGACGCCGTCTCTATTGGTGTTACATGCATTATTCGACACCTGAAGGTGAAAGGCCTCCCAGATCCAAATCTTAAAACAAAACAGAATGTCAAATAGTTACATACGTTAATACAAAACGTAACTAACTTAATCAGTTTATAATTACTTACAAAGTTACCTTAAAGGCCCACGTAAAACCGACCAAAGTGTATTTACGCCCGGTTTGACTGCTCCGCTGACTCATCTGTTGACTGCTCCGAGCAATCAACGCATTCTTCAACTGCGAAAAAGTATGGTCCCAAATCCGAGAACCCCAAGGGTACTTGTTGATGTTGTTGAGGTCCTCAAGCATGTGCATGAAATCAGGATACACAATCTGCATGGAATGCTTTCCCATGAAGCACCTCTCAACGAGCATGATAATACATACCCGGACGGCATCCTCATTGCTCATTTTGCTCACCCCGTTAAACAAGTAGGATTGATTGAATAACATCTCAATGTGCAAAATGGAGATCTCTTTCAACAAAGCATGGGGCTGAAAGACCCGATCGCGTAAAGCAGGTCTCGTGCCCCGAACTTTCTTGGGAATATAATCCTTCATATCTGTCTTAAAACCGAAGCGGAATCCGGTTACTAAACACAACTCTCTTCGCCCAAACCGTATAGCATAACGGGGCGTCAGTCTAAACCATAACTCCTCGGGCTCCTCACGAGGCTTAGATAGGTTTGGACGCTCACATCGTCTCTGGAGCAAATTGTGTACGTATCTAGGGTCGTTGTTTAGAAACTCGACGTCTAACCAAGGCCCAAAACATGTGCGTCTAAATATCACCTTCTGCTCGTTCGTCAACAACATGTTAATCTCGTTGATTACCGACATGTGGTTCTTCATTGTTAATGAAGCGTCGAAAAAACCCTACAAATCGAACACTTACACAATTAGTACAAAAACAATCCAAGTATAGATTACCTAGCTTCGATTGATTGCGAATTGCGAAACTCTATGAATTGCGAAACTTAGTTTTAGTGCGAAACTTAGTTCAAGTTTCGCATGTTGCGAAACTCATAATGAGTTTCGCATCGCATTAGTAAAGTTTCGCAGTATATCAAGTTTCGCAGGGTACTATTCATGCGAGACTAAGCTATAGCGACACTAAGCTACTGTGGCTGGTTTTGTTCGAGCGAACTTAATTAAGTTCGCAGGGTATTATTCATGCGAACTTATAATAAGTTCGCTGGTACAAGGGCCATTTTTGCGTCCCTATCGTTGCGTCTCGGTCATGACCGAGAAACGCAAAGATCGCTCCTTTCATTTCTCGGTCATGACCGAGACGCAAAGATCCCTTTGTGTCTCGATTACGAGCTCGGTGACAACCGGTCAAAAGCAAAACGATCTTGGTCACAGACTAAGGAACCGGTTTACATCGTTCTAAATCAAATCTAAACAACAAACTAATCTCAAAAACACATACACCATGATAACCAACAAAAAAACCAACTATTTAATTCATAAAACACAAAAAAAATCATGCACGCCAACTGCTCGATGAAATGTCAACTATAAATTTGGGAAATATAACGATAACTCGAAGTTTAAATGGGGTTGTACCTCATAAATAGACATCTTTCGATATTTGCGTACGAGATTTGCGTGCATCCTTTTCGATTTGAGCTTGCGAACTTGTTACGGGTTTCGGGTTTTTAAAAAAAGATGAGCGCCGTTTGGGGTTTTAAAAAAAGTGAACTGAAAATCCTTTTTTTTTGTTTACATAACCTAAAATTTTCGGATTTTCGGGTTGCAACCGGGTCAACCCGACGCAAAACCGGGACGCAAAATCGCTTTTTCGGACGCAAATCCTCGTACCCGGACACGTGACCGAGAAATGCAAGCCGGTGACCGAGAAATGCAACTCGGTCTCCCGGACGCAAAAATCGAGACGCAATTTGCGGAGTTGCCTTTCTCGGTCACGGGCTTGCATTTCTCGGTCACGCGTCCGGGTACGAGGATTTGCGTCCGGGTATGATTATTTGCCTCCCGGTTATGCGTCCGGGTGGGGTAAAAACGCAATTTTTTAAAAAAATGGCAAATTTTAATAATACTTTTTAAAAAATGGTATTTTGTTTAATTTCCCTGTATAAATTTGACATTCATTCAAAATTATCAAATAAGTTTACGAGAGAGAAAACACTATAAATCTCAGCACATAGTTTAATTCAGCCTTTATTCGTTAAATCCTAAAAGAAAATTTTCATTTCCATTCAATCACCACATTTTTAAACTTAGGGATAATACTATAGATGCAAATAGAATTCTTGAATAAGCACCTCCAAATTGTTTATAGGGTATATTAGTAGCTGCATAAGGAAGCTTATAACTATAACTAGTAACCAATACTTATATTTATAGTTGGAAGCCAGAGTTTATATTATTTCAGGATATGTTTGATCAAATAGTTTGAGTTTAAGCCTAAAATTGTGAATTGACGTGAACGTTAAAAAAAAGAAGACACATACATTAGATTAACATATTTAATAAGGGTACTATGTAATTTTTGTTTATATAAGACCTCTCCCGACCACTGATGCAAACTGATGCATTAGTTGATGCCAAATCAACTTCACGTCAGCAAGTTTCAAAACTGACTAACAACTGACTGAACACTAACAACCCTAACACTTCACTCAGTTGTTTTGTGTCCTACATTTACCAATATATCTTTATTTCTATACAATAAACAAAAAATATATATATTTTTTAATCTGTGACCCCACTTTTTATTTCACTTCTCCGTCGGAATACTGATACATCAAGTGACTGATGCAAGACTCCCATTAGCAGCATCAGTAAACTAAAGTGAAATGATGCTCCCAACTAAAGCTCCGTTGACACAAATTTAAGCTCTATATTTATTTTTATAATCTAGTTGAGGTAGCTTGTTTGTTAAATACACTCTTAAACAACGTCTGATTTTTAATATAGGCATTAAAAAAGTTTGTTATTCAAAAATAAAATGCGTCATACATCAACCGGAGCGCAAAGGACCTCAAAATATCTATACTTTGAGCAAAGGCCAAATGCTTTTTATTAGTTTAATCATATCGTGTGATGATTAAAAATGTGATTGTAATAAAAAGTTGATGCCCATAATTTACAAATGGTCTACCCTTTCGCAATTCATTGATGACATGATTCCCCAACAAATTTTATTTGAAAAAAATCCCAAATATATTCCAAATGACACTCGATGGAATTTGATACGCCTTCACCAAATAAATGAAACAAGAGAATATATACATGTATCGTGTAGTAATAAAGTGGTACGTAATCAACTCTTTTATTTATCCACTTAATTAATAATAAACTAGATATAATTTTATTAGTGAATTGATTTGAAACGTTTCATCTCCTGTTGTCTATAATTCATCCGAGAATTAGAGCACCTCCAATGAAGGCTTTTCTAAAGCTTTTTTATGCGAAAAAATTTAAAAAAAAAACTTTCATCATTGAAGGGAAAACTTTTTTAACCAAAAGCTTGATAAATCTAAGGTTTATCAAAAGCTTGAGAAATCTCAAGCTTTTGGTGTAAACTTTTGTAGCCTAAATATTCCGTTTTACCTCTTTTCCTTGTAAAAAACCCTAAAAGGCCTTCTTTAAAGCTTTTTTGATAAAAAATGAAGTGCATGACAAAAATAAAAACTTTAAAAAGTTTTTTTTATCATTATATTAGAGATTGGAGATGGTGTTAATTAGTAAATTGTTGTAGGAAGAAATACTTTTAGATTAAATTACAAATATGTTAGTCCTTTAATACATTACCCGTCCTCAATTGTGTGAGTCGAGTCTTTGACATGGCTTTTTGTTTAATCGCGAGTTCGTGACCCTGACGAGTGTTAAGATGTAAAATCTTATTCCGTGCTTTTGAAATTATTTTGGGTTGGGTTTTTTTTTTCTTTTCGTATTATTTATCATATATAGTAATATATGCCTATAGTACGCGCGTACTTTATATCTTTTTAAAAAATTGAGATTCTTGGACGGAAAACGCCCACGGTATTTAATCGTTACTGCATCATATCATGGTATAATGGTCAATCTTTCTGTAATAATAATCATAATCATGCCTAAGCTAAGATTTATGCAATTTTGATTATGAAATTATAATTATTAAATTCAAAAAGGAGTTCATTACATATATTGGGTTGGTGGATGCGGAAACATGTCTGGAATGCAATTATTTCATGCTTTATTTCCTTGTTAATATTGGTTTTATTTGTTCCATCCTACATTGCTTACCCACATGGCAAAATGAAATAAAATTTCTTTTGAAAATCTTGAAATACCATTAAAACTAAAATATACCCGTTTTTAATGATGGAGTTTTTTATTTTTACTATATTTATAGTTTGCGAACAAATCCGTGCGTTATTACCATGTCTTCGAAGAATCAAAAACCATAATGCTAAATTTAAAGTACTATACATGTTTGGAAGATCATCAACACAATTAGTATCCATAAGGAAGATACATACTAATTTGTTTGAATCCTGTTTCTATCGTGCGATGTCATGTGCAATATACTAATACGAGATATGAGATCGGAGTGTTACTATGCCATAGTATGATAAATCCAAGAAAATCGTACATTAAAAGTGTACCGTATACATAAGCAATAAAGAATTTTAGTGAATTTATCAAAAAGTACGGTGAATATATCATTACTCATAGATAATTTTTTTAATAAAAGACTCATAGTATTTATGTATTTTTTTTATTTAATTTAATTTATTACAAAAAAGAAAAGTATATATATTTTGTTAAAAAGGAAAAGAAGGAAAGTGTATTGTGAATAAAAGGAAATGTTTAAAAGGATTGGCTGTGAATAATAGGGGCAAGGCAAACAAGCAGCTTGTTGATGCCCATATAAAATAAAATAAAATTTATTAATTAATATTCTATTTGTATATTCTCTGTTTTTTTTCCTTCTAACTGCGTCGTGTCGCCAAATCTACTTCCAAATTTATTTCTTTATATAAATTTTTTTAAAGACCACAAATTAATTTAATTGGATCTAAGATAACATTTTAATTTTATGCTAACCTTTTTTATCTACCGTTCAATTACGTCGCTTTAATTCATACAACTTGTACTTTTAATAATCCAGTTCTTCGGTAGATCGAAGTCAATAATGAAGAAAAATATCGATACTGAAAAAAGGTTGCTATCTACTTCAACTCGATATCATGTTTGAAGAGTGAAAAGATATTGTATGCGATAAAGAATTTTTTTTGAAAAAAAATGTGTTTCCGATATTTAAAAAGTGTTTTTAAAGTCGTTTTTTGCAATATTTAGTCTTCTTATTTGAACTATTCTCTATGTCATGAAACAATCATTGAACAAAAGAACGACGCCCGAATACAAAAGGAATAGTAATACACGGATTACAATAGTAGTTACAAAAAAACATACATAATGTATAAAATTTACTCAAACAACCGTCGAGAAGTTGTATTCATATCCAAAGAAATTCGAGGATCGGAAGAGGCTCTTGTACATATTTGGCATGACTTTATTTCCCTCGACATCATAGGAAGAACAATCACGCACCAAGATATCACCTTAATAATGCGGAGGAGAATTCGCATAAGTGAATCGTGCAAATGTTGGACTCCATTGTGAGAGGGGCTTTGAAGATGCCTTTGAAGATAATAAACAAACCAACTCCTTCTCTTTCCAAAGATCCAGATTTGGTTGCAAAAGCCTTTTAAGAGATACATAAAGAGATTAAGCAGGCACTTCATCTTGATGATTTCAAGATCTCAAATTTTGAACTCATAACCAATCTTTTCAGTAGGTTTCACAGAAAAAAAAGTTACAAATACTTCAAAAGAAAGATGTAAACTCACAAAGGAGATGAAAAATGATATATGCGGTGATTGATCTATGGAGAGAAGAGAGGTCCAGCAAAGACGAAAAAAAAAAAACAAACATTGACTTTAAGTTTTTAAATCACTTAAAATATGTTGTAGAATAGTGTTTGGATACTAGCTTGTGAGTCAGAATTCATATAGTGTGGTTTAATTTTTTTTCTTTTGACGTTGAATCCATTTGACTTGAAGAATATTTAAAGTGAAATGAACTTTTTTTCATGGGAATTAAGAAAAACCTTTGGAAATCGAAAGAGACAAACAAGATTAATAATATAATTTGATTTGATTAATCTATGGTTATCATTTCTTGACTTTCGATTATTCGAGAACTCGAATAATAATAAGAGGTTAACAAAGTATTATTTAGGGTAATTACTAATTAGGTCTCAGTTATGTTGTAAGAGAAATGTAAAACTTTGTATATGCCGAATCAAATAATATGGTTGTTTTTTATTATTATTATTATTATTATTTATTTAACTTTTCGCCCCAATGTAAGACAAGCATCAGCACTTTTCGATAAGGATACAATGCAGTAACATATGTATCTAGTAGTTGAAAAAAAGACAATGATTTAGCAAAAATAAGCAAGTTTTTTTTTATGTTTCAGAAACATTGTGATACAATGGCTTTCAAAAACAGTAGTTGGTTTTATTGGGCTGAACCCAACAAGGCCCATTCCTAGAGAAACCAGCCCAAGAAACCCAATTAAAGCAGGCTTATACATAAAGGCCCGAGTCCTGAGGCTTATACAATGCAGCAACATATGTATCGAGTAGTTGAAGAAGCAAATTTTAACCACTCAGTATGGAATGAGCCCGGAACATCTACACTCAGCAATTCAGCATCTATTAATAAAGTAAAGATACATCATACATCTAATGGAACGTTTAAAACGGATATAGATAACTTACACATTTGCATTGCTAATCCATTAAGCTTATCGAGTGAGAGGTGTTCGTTCGTACAAAGAATCATTTAAACGTGTATGTTACCCGAGAAAATGGGTTCAACTTGATATTTTAACACTTAAAACTATCACGTGTATAAAATAATGGGACGCTTGCAGAGCTTGGCTCAGAATGGTACACTATTTAGAGGTAAAGCGAACATGTGACAATAGCCACCCAAAATGGACAGAGGCAAAATTTGAGTTACCTCTGTTTACTCTGTCTATAGACCAAAGTTGCACATCTGCACGAACTCCATTTCATTGTCGACATATTTAGTCCATAGATGCTTGAACTGGTTCATGGCAATGTCGAGCCATGGTTTCATATTCCCATTGAAATGAATGACTGCAGCGTGATTTATCTCATCCATGCTTATACTTGGGTTGTATCCAAGTCCAAGTACATGCCATGTTTTGTCCAATGATTTTGTTGTTGAATAGAAGGTCATTAGTCCAGGTGGGAGTGTCCCCAATTGCCACAAAGTCTGATCCTCATTCTGATGCAATATACATAATATATTAGTTCATATATACTATTTACTAGTACACATTTCAACAAGCAAAATTGTAACAGAGGATAAATGATGTCATGCGTGACTAAACCAAATATGAAATATGCTTAGCTACAAAAGTCAAGCATGAGGATTAAGAAATAATTTTTTTTATATAAGAGCCTATAAGTGTAGGTGATTCCCATTAAGATATAATCATTTTGAAAATCACATAAAGATATTGTAACCGTTGTTTGCAGTCGATAAACAATTAGCTCCATTATGTTAGGACAAAAACAAAAGTGAAATGCAGGCATGCAGCTAAACTGAACCACATAAAAGAAAAGCAATGAAGCATAAAAGAACACGTACCAGATCTTGCCAATAGTGGTATTGATCCGTTAATCTTTCACGCCTCCACAGATCAAGATCAAATATATTCATGCCAAAAGCCCAAGCACAAGCCTTTGGATTGAACTTATCTTTGATCAAGGGGTGGGAGAAATTCAAATACTGAGCGTAACGATGAAATGATCCAAAACATGTCTCAACGGCCCCGTTAACCTTGCCATCCAAGTCAACTTTCCACAATGCGGTCAAATCTTTCTGAACCACAACATCGTCATCTAAGAACAATATCCTGTGCAGTTTTGGATACATCTCTGGCAAGTAAAACTTAAGATGATTCAACATTGACAAATGCTTCGGATTCCCAGATTTCGTGTTTTTCACTTCTTTGGTCTCGTTTTCTGCTTTGTTGTCCAAGTAAATCTTTTGCAGATTCGCAGACTCCAATTGTCTGAGTAAAGGTACGTAAGAAGAATTCAAGAAAGTAAATTCTTCAACTGCTTTCACCTCAACAAAAGCACCACCTCCTATTGGCCTCATTTTAAACCAAACCTTCATTGCAGCAAGATTCATCTTATCTGTAACAATGTGGAAAACATGTTTCCATGGCTCATCAGCGTTCTTTACGGCAGAATTCACCACGACAGACACTGCAATCACATTATCAGAAAATATCGCGTAATGATACAAGGAAGGATTCTCAAACTCAGGCTTAGGTTTCTCATCTCTATATTTCTCAGGACTTGCAATCCGTTCACCCATTAAACGCATTGCAAGACAATGCAAACTTTTTGGAGTCGACTTTGCAGCAATTAAGCTAGCAAACGCCCCGTTCTTCTTAGCTTTAATCAACAATTCATTGACTGCAAATATCGTGTCTTTTAACTTCTGAATTTTTAGCTGATTATCATACGATTCCTTATTTTCACCAATCATCAGCCTAGCAACTTTGATCTTATCCTTAACTTCTTTCTCGAACTGTCTCAACACTTCTTCATCCACAGGCCCGTCGGACTCAAACAACGCAGTACGATACGTTGGTTTTACACCTATATCCGAAAAATTTGTTGCCATTTCATCAAACATCCTAAGCTGCTTGGATATCTCAAGCTTAAGCTTTCTTGCGTAAGATGCATATGCATTCACCAGTACTATATGATCACTCGCTTGCTTATGTATCAAATCCAATCTAGTCTTTAACGGATCCGACTTCAAAGCTAGAAATGTTCTGTGCATGTATGCTCTCCCAGTTGTTTGTATTTCCTACAATATAATCAAATAAACCATCAATGCAACTTCAGAAAATTTGCCACTAAGAAATTTATGAATTAATGATTCCTGGATAAACAGAGCCTTATGAGTACCATACTAATTCATCAGAAACATCTATAAAACTAACTATATATATATATATATATATATATATATATATATATATATATATATATATATATATATACATACATATATATAGATGGATGGTTCTTGTAAAAAATGAGCTTAATGTAAATAACAGAGCATATATATGTAGGAAGGATTTTGTGTTCAAAGTGATGCTTTATGTTTTTTTTCCCATACGGACGCATCAACTTTGTTCAAAGCCAGGGGTGTTAACAAGTCGAGCAATCAACGAGCTACTCGAGTTCAAGCTCGATAAATATTCGAGTCCAAGTCATAGCTCGAACATAAGTTGTCACTTGATTAGTTTCATACTTTTATGAGCGGATCTTAAAATATTAACATTTGATTTGACTCGTTTGAAGACTCATATAATATCAAGTCGAACATATAAGAATTTTGTGTTTTATAGCTTTCAATAAATACGACTAATAGGATTTAAATCCAAAACCTCAAGTATAAATAAGCTTATGCGAGCGTGAGGTCAAGCTAGGAATCAGTTTATTGAGCTCAAATTCGTTAACAATCTTAAACGATATTGAGGACCGAGCCTTGTTATATAAAATTTTAAAAATCGAGGTGATTCACTAGTCTTTTTTCAATACATCAAAGTGTCGGCATTAAAATTCTTCATACATGTTATTCCTTCGTTAATTTAGTTGACCATGTCCCGTATATATACTATATGATGATTTCAAATTGAAAGTGTAACTCAATTAGATCCACTATTAACTATAACAATCAAATTGAAATAACACTGATAACAAAATTACTACATTCATAATAACACATATCAGGTGGAGAGACAAATAACAATGCTTATGTATGTTCAATGGATATAAAGAAACTTACAGAGTTATCTGACAAATTAGTAGTAGGATGAGAAGAGAAGAGTACGGAAGCAGTAGCGAAAAAAAGAAGAGTGAACATAGCTGATACAAATATCCGGTATGAAAAGAAGCTCCGTATAGCAGATGAAAACGCCGATCCGCCACCGCGACGCGCCACCACCGCCATTTTGGCAACAGATCTAACTAATTATCCTACTCAACTCACTCTAACTGAATAATAATTTAGAGGAATTTGATTAGAGTGGAATGAATAGTAGTGATTGGTAGTAGTGAGTGTGTGAAACTGAAAGCAAGTATGATGAGATTGGAAGGATCTGATCTGAAATCTGAAAAGTGGGAAGTGGGCAGGAGAGGGGTGGGAAATGTAATTTTGGAGACGAACAGAACGTGGTTGATGTTTTGACTTTTGACTAATGCCGCGTCGGTGACTCGTTTTTCTGTTAATTTTGTTTCATTATAGAAAAGGTGGTAAAATAAACCATAATTTTGATGATAAATGAAAAAATATTCCGTGTTTGTGATGTTAGTTATACATAGAGGTCATTTATGTATATTCGTATTTATCGACGGGTTAAAAAGGAAAAATGTAAAAATATAAAAAATTTCGACAACAACATAAATGTTGTCTACATCACGATGTTATGCCCTTAATATATAGTGAGAAATTACTTCGATGCTCATATTATTTGTTTCAAAATAATTGTTTATAAAAAATAAATTTAAATATCAATTAAATCTTAAAAATTTACTCTCATTTTATTATTTTTAATAATTTATTTTCTAAATATTTTAAGTCAAAATTATTTTGAACAAAAGAGGGCAAAAATGACATTTTATCAACATATTATAATTGCAATATATATTTTCTTTGTTACGGGCCTTTTGAAATGGGACGAAGAGAGTATATCGTATACATTAAAGTGTTGAAAGTTTGAGATATGCATTTACAAATTGTTGTATATGCATTTTTTTAATAACAACCCTAAGAGCTATGATTAAGAAAATATTTTGTGCATAAATGATTGTACATTAAGGTGAATGAGGTGGTTATTAAAAAGTTAATAAAGTGCTTATCATCATAGTACAACAAAATAATACATGTCCAAATATTGTTAAACATAACCCCTAAAACTGTCATTAAAAAATTCTAAATAATTTTGATAAATAATTCTATTTTGTTAGAATCGTGGATTTGTTTAATTTAATTTGTTTGAAGATATGGTCGAGTAAGTTTAACTTGATTATTTGTTTTGGATAAGATAAGGAAATTTTTTAAGAACGATGCTATTTTTGAATGTGTTTATGATAACGATGTGATTTCTACGGGTGTTGTAAAAGTAGAACTTTCGCAATGTCATTTTGCGTATTATAGTTCTCATGGTTTGTAAAATGGTTTTTCAAACTGATGCGCCTCGATCGGTCATCGTGTTTTCAACCGGTACGTACCCGTGTGGGGTAAGTTTTAAATTTATATTTTGTCGGGGGCCTAAACCTCCATACTACCTACTGGTACTAGGTACGAATACCTGATACTAGTATGTGGTAAGGATGATCCAGGGTCGTTCCTAATGACGGTCGAATTGAAACAGAGCTTGTTCAGATAACTTAGTAATTAAGCTAGGTTTGGATAGTTGGATAGGTATATGTTTTGGTTTTTATCTATTTAAGACTATTAAAACTAATAAATCATAAAAGTAAATGGAAGTTAGCATATATATAACACTTAAGGATAACGAAGACGTGGTTCACCATGATTTAGGGTAGTGTATTGCTGGAATGATGTTTATTGCGGACATATTTAGCTAACAGACAGATAAACATTAGGTGTAAACACTAGAACCCTACTTCTTTAGTCCGGTTCTAAATTAGTATGTCACTGAGTCCTAGGTTATCCTGATTTTGATCAGACCGGGTTGTTTTAAACCCCCCTCACTGTCTTTAGAGACCAAGTGACCCTTTTTGGATAGATATATTCCGGGTGCAGGAATGAGGCAACAATTCGCAATTATATCTGACCTTTCTTAACTCCTAAGTCTAAATGTTATTATCTAATTGTGTACTTTGAATTCTAAACTATCGTCTAAGTGGAGTTAAGGGGTTTAAGCATCTTAGACTACAGCCGAGTCTTTGTTTTCTTTTCAGAACTCCATATTCAATTATTGTAAGCACAAATACTTCCGTCATGAATTAGACCCTCCTTTACAATCAGTCATTCATTCCTAGATGTACTCGCGGTGTACAAGATATTTAAGTATTTCAACAGTTGTATAACACTAGGTATATTCGCGGTGTACAATACTTTAAGTATTTCCACAGCTTTATAATCCTATGTATACTCATGGTGTACAATGCTATAGTATTTTCACAACTTTAGGGTTCCTAGACCATGTTCTAGAAGGGTGACTTATAGGTATTTCACGATGAGATAGACCTTTGACATTTCCTTAGCTTCCACATATTTGTATTCCACCTGAGGTGTTTCCAACGCTAAGTACAGGGCTGTTTTACGGATATCTCATAGCTTTATACATAAACATAGATAACAATCTACCGTAACTAGGGTTTCGTCAAATCCTACAACTAAGGTGATAGCCACGTGAAGGACTGGAAAGGGTGACACGTAAATTAAGTCTAGATTCAGGATAAGTTTAGATAGATAACAAAGCATAACATCATTCTTAATTACAACTATCTATATCATGGCAAACATACAAGCAACTACTCACAAAGCATGGTAATAAACATTTCTAACATTAATAAATCACAAACATCAAACAAGAACATTATGACAAATTAATAATAGAAAAGATAGATAATACCCGTACAAATTGCGAGCAAAATAACACTTGTATTTCTTCTAATAAATCCCAAGCATTACAAATGCTAGCTTCTACTAATTAAATGACATAACTAATCTAAAAATAAAAGAGAAGGATTCTCCCCTAATCTTCCCACTAGTTTCAAGGATTAAAATCCTAAAGAGAGAAACTAGAGAGAGAGACTAGAGAGAGAACTTAGAGAGAGAACCTAGAGAGAAAAAGAGTGTGTGAGAGAGAGAGTAGAGAGAAGTTTGAGAGTGCAGGATGATGAAATGAGGAGGGGAGAGCCCCCTATTTATAGGCAAAGGTCCTAAGACTCCCGTACAAGCTCCAAAGCACAAAATACAAGCCCGAAACAGCTCCGAACCTCAAAATAACTGAAAAACGGCATCACCTGAGGGCAACAGGGGCCGTATACGGCACCCTAGAGGCCGTATACAGCATCATAAGGGCCGTATACGGTATGCTAGAGGCCGCATATGGTATCCTTGATGTCGTTTGGTCTTTACCCGTTGTTCGGTACTTCGTTCGTTGCTTGTTTCGCGCGTATCTTCTTCGTTTCTTGTCCGTTTGGCTTGATTCTTTCGCCTACGATCTCGAAATTTTGTTACGCTTCTAATGACACCAAAATCATATATTTTAGATGTGTGTAGCTCATATGTGCTCGAAATGCATTCGGTTGATCTTCGGGTGCTGTATCTTCTCCGTTCTCTATCCGTTTTACTCGATTCTTGATTATTCAGTCTCGTAATTACCTATGATTTCATAAAATGGTAGTTAGGGAGTGAATATCATAAGGTATATAAAAGTAAAGGAATCAGATGAAGTTTATTTGTTTTGTTTTGCAAGTTATTCGGACGTTTTTGGCGATTTTTGCTGCAACGTCTATATTTGAACCTCTGTAGTGATTTTTAGTAAATAATCATTATTTTAAAATGTTTTCACTAATTAATAGCTCAAATAGCGAGGAATAATGTACGTAAAAATATGTCTTTTTACGTTACTATCACAAACCATCCATATGTTTGCAACCTCATTCTTAGAAAGATGGTTTGCAAAATCAATTTACGAACCTTGAAAACTGGTAAAAAAAATTTTACTAACACTCAGAAAAATCACACCATTACTCTAAACACGTTTAAAATAACACCATTCTCAGAAGAAAAAAAATCATAACATAGCGTGTTGGTATTGTTGTTAATAAGGTATAACTTGAACTATATATAGTGCTTGGTATTGAATTAGATAAAGTGTAACTTGCATTAAATTGTAAAGTAAATCTCAAAATTTGTTCTCCGTTGTATATATGAGTTTTTATAAAAGTCACTTTTGCCAAGAAAGACTTGTAAGTTAAATATTTGATAAATATATACTAACTTTATCAAAACTATGCGTGTTGCAACGATAAAATATTAAGTTTAACAAATAACAAACGATGTAATTAAGCTAGAATTCGGAGAGTTGATTTAAACAATTATGTCATATATCAAACGGATGATAAGATGCGACTATAATGATAACATGTGACGTTATATTATGAACAATAATATAAAACATATATAAAATTACAATAAATCCAATTGTTCAATTTTGATTAAGAAGATGGTGTAGGCTATTTTTAAAATTAATTTTGAATGGTGCCGATTTTATGAAGAATTCATTTCTTTGTACAAACCTAAGTTATCTATTCATTTCCGTATTTAGAAAACATTTATGGTTAATTTGTAATAAAAGATAGAAAATATATTATTGCAAATAAACTATGATTAAATTTATATTGTTTCTAATTATATAAGAATTCCTTAATTTAGTGGGGATAGATTTGCCTTGTGAAATTTATTTAGGGGTAGCTTTGTCTTTTCCGATCTTTAAACTTGTAAGGCTCCAAAGAAAACATGTAAACAATTTATAATGTAGGATAGTTAACGAACTTTTTTTTAGTACTCAATTTATAAATTTGAACTTTATTTTAGTATCGATTATCAAATCAAAAAATCACACAACCATGTATAAGCTAATGATAAAACGTACAAAATCGAAAAAAATACTACATGCGTGATTATTACGTGGACAACATCTCAAGGGAGCACTTAAATTCCACTATTAAGAACAAAATTACAAGAACGAACGGTCCTCTCAACACTCATGAATATGCTCACAAAGTCTCACATCTCTCATTAGTAGATTCAATAATGGACCCGTACTTGATATTATTGGATTACCGAAGACTCATCACATGGCCGAAACGAAGGGAGGCTCACAGTTAGACATAAGTTTGAATATTACATTCTTTTAACGAAGAGAAATATATATCTCGTGATAAGAATTTTGTATATATTACATTATATTGTTCTTACAATTAACCCTCAAACCAATTGAGTATTGCCCAAGTGGTACCGTCACCGTAAATGCCTAGATCTCACATATTTGACCGACAGATCACGGGTTCGAATATGTGTCTCAGCATATGTGGGTGATTTGTGAACGAGTGATTTGTACGACGTTGATGTTCCTTGCAAATAGGGCGGTCGCGTACCATTGAAATATCGCAGGGGGTTAGGGGTACCTTTCAAATTAACCTTTGAATTAACCCTCCCAAACAAATATTACAGAGCTTGTATTTCAAATTTCAAACTCATCGGTGTAATTGTGGTTCTGCAACTTCCCCCCTTATAAAGCAACTTGTGACCACATAATACCAAATTGAAAACTATTTCAAATAACCTACAGAAGAAGTTGGCCCAATTGCCCAAACAAGCTCGATAATGGCAAACTGGTCAAGATCCAACGAACCCAAATGACCTAGTTTAGCTTAACTATGACAAGCATGTGAGAGTTATGAAGTACCTTGATTAGTTATACTTGAATGCCAGAACGAACATCGACCTTATGACCATAAGTAAACCTCAATGCAAGTACATGTATTAAAATTACTTGACTTAATTAGCCTTTTTGTTTTGTTCAGAAGCGTTTTTCTACAGTATAAAATTTTCTTCCAGATTTTATATATGGTAGATGAAGTTCGAGTAATATCTGAGTTTATTCGCTAAGATACATTGTCATTGTCAATACTTAATTGTTCTATAGAGGAAACTGCTGGTGTTCGTGTGTAATGATAGTGATCAAGTAAGTGCTCAGTGTGTTATCATCCAACTTGATTAAATAATTGATGACACTATTTGGATGAAGAAGTAATAAAATCATATGTGTTTTAATTGCATCACTACAAAATATCATATTATGGAAAATTACGTCACTGCGAAGAACTCTAAAAGATGGTGGTGTTCGTCTTTTTTACTTTGCTCGTTTCTTAAATGATTGGTACATTGTCATATATATGCTGCATTACTTCGTCTGAGGCTAGGCACAAAAGAAACAGGAAGAAACACTAAAAATAAATAAACTAATAAAATATTAAAAAATTAGTAAAAATGGATAGAGTTTTGACAGTATGGATTCACCCCGAAGTCCTGAACTTGTATTTGACAGCAAACTTACAAAACTGGCACAACCATGATACGTGGAACAGTCGTTACAGTTCCATTACTTGAAGTTAACTTAGATAAGTTGTGTGAGATAAGATTTCATGGATAGCATTATTGAGTAGATTACTGAAAATGATGTAAAAAGTTAGTAACAAGTATTATTGCCTTTGCGTAAAAGACATTGAGGCAGCGACCATGCTTTTTTTTTAGTGCTAAGCTGTCGTCTGTATGGTCTTCGAGCTTTTTGTTTGTGGTGATATGTTGATTTCCAGAATCACTGGGTTCTATTTATTAATTAACTTTTCAGGATATGTATGTCAAGCTTTTTATTGGTGTTGATGTTTTGATTCTTGGGAGCCACCGCGTTTTATTGATTAATTTACCTTTTTAGGATACGTCTCTACAAAAACTATTGATTGCATTTACTGGCTGTTATATTCTTAAGTTGCATTTTTTCTGAATCACTGGCTCTGTAAATGCAAACGAATGCACACGAAATACTTGTATCACCCTTTTCTTGCAAGATAAAATCAGAGTAAAATGATAGATAAAATCATTGATATTTGATGGACCGTATACTGTCGTTTATTATTATCTCAGAACCAAAAGTACTACTTTTCTTGCTAAACTTGTTTAAAACTTACTATAGTAAGTTCAAGTGGATACTAAGACCATCTCCACCAAAACACCAGCCAAAAACAGGTTAAAAAAAAACCCATCCCAGTTGACCAATACATCATATTTAGTACAATAAATTTCTTACGAGACATCAAATCTTCAATCATTTTGCAAACAAATTTGGTGCTACACCAACTTTTGAAGTTTCACTTATACACAGATACACTGGTTTTTTTACCCATATGATCCACATATTGGTTAATGCATATAACTTTAACTGCTGAAAATAGAATATAACAATTAATATATGCAAAATTGTAGTGAAAATTCAGATGGGTGTAAAAATTTGGTTTAGAAACTGAAGTAAAAACTAAATTGTGATATTAAAATATTCCTCTGTCCACTCCAAATTTGGTGCAACTTTAAATGCATACATTAGAGATGCCTCGGTTTGGTGTTAACCCATGTCCTTTTTCTTTTAAGTCATGCACATCTTTTACAGAATGTTCTTATAACAGTGTTCCAACCTTTTTGTATAAGCTTATACAAAATGTGATTAAAATCATATTTATGTCTAATTAGTAACATTAAAGATTGTTCTAAACTGGTAAGCAATATTTGTTATTATAAATGTACGGTAATTTATAAGTTACCCCTTAGAATAATAAAGCTACTATGTCGCTACATCCTCACCGATCTCTTAATGTTGACATAATAAGCAATAATCGACTTAGATAACTAAATAGAAATTAAAAGAAAACAATCATGGGTTAATTTGGCTCTTCAATGAAAGTCGTGATCTGAGGAGCTTGAAACGGACTGATTTGAAGATTCGGTTCTGAGATAAGCATCGTTGCACTTGATATCATCAAGATCTCTTAAACTCGGGTACGCCCCATTAAGTTGCATATCAGTGACCATTTGTCGTAATCCAGAAACTTCCTCTTTAAGCTGAGTATTCTCTTGAACAACGCGATCATGAGTCTCGGAAAAGTTATTCAATTTATCAATAAGTTGATGGTTTTCATTACGAAGCCACATAACTTGTGACCAAAGTTCATCTAGATGCTTTTGCTTACGCATACGTGATCTGCGTGCTGACTCTCTATTAGATATCATTCTCCTATGCTTTCTCTCATTTATGAGACTCATTTGTTGCTCATCAGCTTCATCAGAAGTCGAGTTGCTTCCAAAATAGATAGACTGCAGATTGAAATCTTGAACATGTGGGTTCATGTTAAGTTGGTAAAACGGGTTGGTGAGTGTGTTAACGTCGAACTGGATGGCTGGATTGTTTAAATTCATGGCTAAATGTGTTGTGTTGGGATTTGGATTAGCAGGAAGTAAGTAGTGGAAGTCTGTTAGCTCAGTGGCTTGCATGGTTATAATCAAATATGAGTTTTAAGTTTGAGTAAATTTAGTAAGGACTTTGTTTGACGTAAAGATTGTAAATTGGAAAGCAGGTTGAAGTTGTTGTTGGAAGATGAAGGAGGCTGTGAGGTAAGGTGGAGTTTTTATAGTACGCAAAAAGGTTTAAAGGGTCCCCATTTGGTCATTTGTAATAGTACTCTTTGTATATATGTGTGTATGATATACTGATGAGTAGTACTCTGTGTAAGCTGTTTTGGTTTGATTATTTGATGTTATCTTGAAGCAGTTTTTAAAAAAATCTGGTTAGTGCTGTTTAAGTGTCTGGCTGGGGGTTAAGCATCTATACTGGTTCAATTAGTTAAGATCACATAAACGGCTGCAAGCTTAGGCATCTATCAAAAATTAGTGCAACCTGATACACGTGGACTACAAAATAAGAAGTTTAAATTATTTTAGTTGTTTACTTAGTCATTTATTTCGTTTGTTTACCAAGTCTATGGTCAATCAATGGAGTCTTTTAGTTCCTTATTTTATGCATTCAGTTAGGACTATTAGTGGTGAACGTTAGGTGTGCTAGAGATAAATTAGGGAGATATTAGTGGTAGTGGACTTAGTAGAAGTAGTTCTTTATATACAGTATTGTAGCCTTTGCAAGTTTGATTACTCAGTACACATTTTCGTATAAGCATTGTTGCTTTATTCTCTGTTTACATTTCCAATTACAACCTTAATTTACAACAGCCATATTCTTTCTTTTGTTTGAGCATCCTCCACCGGTTAGATTAGCAACTAATTAATTATATATGTTAGGTGTTAGGTGTTAGGTGTTAGGTGTTAGGTGTAAGGTGTTGACTCTACATTTTTATGGGTCATACTGGAGGTACGGGGTTTATAGTTTATACAAAGCACCGTTTAACCAGAAATCGGAAACGTTTCTCTTTGACGGTGTGTGTGCGGTGTGGTTGCCCCAGTGACGAAACTTGAACACATTTATTAGGACTGCGGAGATGTAGTCCCTTTATTTGGAAGAACATTAATGAGAACATTTAAAAGAATAAAAGTGGTCAAATGGGCGGGTTAAACGAGTTGGTAACTGAGTAAATGGTCAAAACATATTTAGCTTACTCCTCGTCCATACAAAAGCTAAGTATATTCCTTCCAAATTTTATTTTAAATTGAAAGAATTAAAGAATCCGTTTTTAACTTTTATGGATGGGATACCTTAAATTTGCATAGTTTTCAATCTGTTTTAACTTTCTAGACGAGTTTGTGCACTCACAACGCTACAACGCCCACAATGGATTGTAGTGGATGGGCGTTATAATTGGGAGAACGGAAGAGTACGCTCTTTTCTGTGTGCCACGCGACTTTTATATTTTTATTCGTTTTCTTTGCATGTTTATGATACGATTCATATTTATTATTAATAAGTTTATTATTTAATATTTTATTTGGGGATATGTTTTATTAGTATTAAAAACCCATATATATACAGGGTCTATGATTGTAATTTTGCTTATGTTGAATATGAATTGGTGATTGAATATCATTAGAGAGTTAGTTTACCTCTTGAAAATAAACTGTAGGAGAGTTGATCGATCTCTCGAATATTGATTATCTATCTTTGTTATCGTTTTATTTGTATTTATCACGATACGAGCATCTTGATTCGTATCAATTGATATCAGAGCATTGATTCTGGGCCAATCTTTAAATCAAAAAAAAAAAAAAAGAAAAAAAAAAAAGAAAACCTCAATTTTACTGTTCATCGCGAAAAACACTGTTCCTGACGGAATCACTGTTTGTCTGGAGTTACTGTTCATCGCCAGAGAACTGTTTACATCAGGTTACTATTCACATCGGATTTACTGTTCATCAGCGGCTACATTTATCCGAATTTTTTTCTTCTTCTTTTACTTTATCAATGGCGTACGTAAGGTCAAAAATCATGGAAGAACATCGAGCCAGTATGCAGACTTACTATAAGGTTCATAAGGAGACGGTGAGATCTGATTTAAGGATGGTGATAGCTCAACAAAGTATTGAGATGGATATATGGGAGATCAAGGAACAACTTGCTGAAAGGAGGGAATTGATGAAGGCGAAGCCAAAGCTAACTGTTAAATCACTGGAGCTTGAAGTAAAGGAAGAAGAGATAGATGATGCAGGGATGAAGAAATCAAATCTTTCTTCCCAGAGACGATCCCAAACATAGTAGTTCCTTATCAACCTGTCAGCATTGATGAAAACGTTCAACAGGAAGGCATCAAGCATAGTATGTGTGAGTTGTTCCTTGACGGTCACAAGGAAAAGTGGAATTTGTGCCCTTATCCTCATTCCAGCATAAACGACTACTGTGGATTAGACCCTAACACGATTCACGACTTGTCTCAAACAAGAGAAAGAAACAAGTATCCTATTTTTTATAGATATTCACGTAGTCCACGGACCAACTTTAGGGTCGAGAGTAGTCATAAGCGAGGGAGTCAATTCTGATCTTAACAACATACTACAAGGGCTTAATCATGGGGCTAGATCTGACCTAGGCTATAGGCGTATGTTGGATCAGGTTTTGGTAAGCTAGAAGGGGATGTCATACATATCTCGTGTAAGGAGCTAAGGCATGTCCTCGATCCTGTTTTTGAGCCACATTATGATGCTTCCGAGACTAAAGTGTGGTATCCCGGAATCAAGATTGTTCTAAGCAACATCTTGAGGACAAGGTGTTTTTGGGGGCATGAGTATTGATACGACCCCTTATATTCAGTATTTTATTATTATTATTAATTAGTATTTCTTTATTATTAATTAAGTTAGTTTCCTTTTATTGTATTTCTTGGCGAGGAAGTTAGGATATTAGGATTTATTAATATAGGGCTATATGGTTGTAATTGATTATGCTCAATATTGATAAGTGACTTGGATATCATTAGGAGAGTTGGTTTACCTCTCGAAAGTAGACCGTAGGAGAGTTGATCTATTTCTCGAATATCGATTATCTATCTTTGTTATCATTTTATTTGTACTTATCATGGTACGAGCATCTTGATTCGTATAAATTGGTATCAGAGCATTGATTCTGGGCCAATCTTCAAAAGGTGGGAATTGATGAAGGTGTTGATACATGTTTTGTATGTCTGTCAGTTGGTCTAGGTCAAAGTCGATTGTAATATTTTGATTGTGATATAAATGTTATTTGTTTTGGAAATCAAAATTAATGTCACTGTTTAGGCGACACAGAGCTTGTGTCGCAATAGCGACACAAGGCTTGTGTCGCATATGTCGGCCTGGCGACACAAGGCTTGTGTCGCAGGTCAGTTAGGTTTTGGCTATAAATAGATCATTACGGGTTCAGTTTTAGGGTTGACGAACCTAGAGTGTTTTCAAGCGATCTATGAGGAATCTTGTGTAATTGATTGATTTGCTATTAGTGATATATATAAAAGCTAATCGACGAGTTTTGTGTGATTGTTAATGTGTTTTGTTCAATTGATTGTATTCCGCGCTTTCAATTGTTGAATTGATTCGATTTAGATCCAGTAACAAGGGTCCAACAAGTGGTATCAGAGCCAAAATCGTTTGATTTTGTGGTATTGAATCAATTTTGTGTGTTTTTTGTGTTAAATCACATACTTTTTAGCTAATACTATTGATTAGAGGTGGTAAAAGCTTGAAATCTGGTTTTTCTGAAAGATCATTGAAGGCTCGTCCGATTGCAGGTCGTTAATTTTAGTGGGTTTACGAAAATTTTCGAATTTTGGGGTTTAAGTGCGGCTGACTTCGCAGCATAGCGACACAACCTCTGTGTCGCCATTAGGGTTTTAGCGACATAAGCTTTTTCTGCGACACAAACACTCTGTGTCGTATTAGAGTTATTTGAGACATTACCATTGCGACATTGGGTGCGACATTAACCTGAGACATTGGACTGCGACAGTGGATTGCGACATAACCTTTGTGTCGCATTTGGACTCATTTATTCACTATTAGCGACACAATCTTTGTGTCGCCTGTTTGCTTTCTTGCGACACAACCCTTGTGTCGCCATTTGTGTCTGCTTGCGACATTAATTTTTTGTCGCTGTTTTAATTTTTGAATAACAATTTTGTTTTATAAGTGTGCAGGAAATATAATGTCTCTTCAAAGCTTTACCCAGCTATTAAAACACAGTAATGAAGTTGGAAGCACAAACAAACCTCCATTATTTACCGCAAATACTGATTATGTGGAATGGAGGCAACGTTTTGAAGCCTTCATTTCATACAATGACCCAGACATGTTGATTCCTTTACTTGAACGTTATGAACATCCACCATCTGATGGACAATTTAATTCTATCAATGCTCCACCAAAACCTATTAGATCTTTGACTCCTGATGAGAAAAAGGCTTGGGATTTGGAAAGAAAAGTACATTCAGCCATCACAATGAGCATGTCTGCTGATGTTTTGAAAATGTTTAAACATTACACCATTGCTTATGATTTATGGAAGGCTATTGAACAAAGGTGTGGGGGTAATGAGAGATACAAAAAGAGTAAACTTGCACTTATTAAGAAGCAATATGAACTGTTTGATATCTTACCAAATGAATCCATAAATGCACTGTTTATTCGCTACTCACATCTGGTTAGTGAGCTGAATGAGGGAGGGGTATCTTTAACTACTGAGGATGTCAACAAGAAACTCTTAGGCGCTTTACCTAAGAAATGGAATCATCGTGTTATGATGATGGAGGAAGATGAATGTGTGATGAATCTTTCATTAGATGATCTTGTTGGAAGACTACAAGCTTATGCACTAGATATGCAGAGAAAGGAAACTAAGTCTAGTGCACAGGTTCAAGATCCCAGCTTGTATGGTAGTTCGTCTCCTACTACTGGCGTAGCTTTATTATCTGGAAGCTCTAGTGGATCTTCTGCTTCCTCTACTAAACCGACTATTCCTTCAGTTGGAAGAGTACCTTATTCTTCAAACACTCCAGTCTCACCTGATACTGAAGAGAATGCTGTTGTATTTCAAGTCTTTCTCAGTGCTTATGATAGTTTTCTTTCAAAGAAAACTAGCACCATTGATCTTACTGAGAGAGATTTTGAACAAATAGATCTTGATGATCTTGAAAGGATGGATCTACGTTGGAATTTTGCTATGCTAACCAGGAGAGCAAAGAAATACTTAAAGAAAACTGGGAGAAAGAATCTGGATGATGAAAGCGATTCTGGTCTTGGTTTTGATAAGAGTAAGGTGAAGTGCTACAACTGTCAAAATCTTGGGCACTTCGCTAGGGAATGTGAGAAAGCTAAGCACCCTGCTTCTGGCTTCTCCAAACCATCTACCTACACAAGACCACCTCAGAGGACTCCAGAGAAAACGCCTGCCTCAAATGCTCTTCTTATTCAAAATGAAGAGGCATATGACTGGAGTGAAGAAGCAAATGACGATCAAAATAGTGCTCTTATGGCTGAAATCTCCAGTGTGCATGAGGTACCCATCGAAGAACCACTTTCGTGTATATCATGCATTAAATTAACTGGTAAAATTAACAGATATTCTGAGGATAACCAACGCCTAAATAATGAATTAGAAAAACTTGCTAAGGCTAATAAGATCTTAAAAGATAATGAACAAGCTTTTGATAAGAAACTAGATGCTGCATTTTCTGACCGAAAGGAGCTAAAAGCTAAAATTTTTAGTCAACAAGATGCAATTGATAGTTACCTTAAATTATTAGCTGATCTTAGAAAAGAACTTGCTGACTCACAATCAGAAATTATTAACCTTAAAAGAAAACTCTCTAATTTCTCAACGTCCTCACTTGTCTTTGATGAAATTCTTCAAGGGCAAAGGTATGATACTAAAAGCAAGGCTGGGCTTGGTTATCACCAAGTACCACCTCCTATGAATTATCTACCTATGCCTTCACAGGATGAAGCCAAAGACTTTGTGCCTTCTTTTTTAAAGGAAGTCATGAAATCTGTTAATGAGCCAGTTAAAGATTCTAAGCAAAATGTTAAATCTGAGACTAATCTATCTACTACTAATGAATCTGAAAAAACTGTTGAAACTAAGCCTGTATCTGTTAAGAAAACTGAATTTGCAACAATCAAGATTTCAACTCCAGTTAGTGCACAGGAAATAGTTGAAGTTGAGGATTTGACTGAGGAAGTTAATATGAAGATTAAGAAAGAAAATATTAAGCCTGAAAATCATATAATAACTACTGAATTGAGTAACATGGCTTTTCAAAGAAAAGGCAAAGCTACGGCTGAGCCTCAAAAGAAGATTTTAAAGTTAGATAAAAAGAACAAATCATCTGAAAAATCTTCTAAACCTGTTGATATCTCGGATAAACCATCAACATCTTCACAAGCATCTAACTCATCGTGTACACACAAATGTACATGTTTTGTTAATGCTTCAGTTAAACAACCTCCAGTGATTCATCCTCAACCTCAACCATTCGTTGAAAGACGATCTTGTTTCTATTGTAGGAAACAAGGTCATCTCATTAGTGTTTGTCCGTTGCTTTCTAAACAACGATTTGGGAAATACACGCCACGAAATTCTTTATATAGAAATTCATCTCAATCGAGGCGTAGCTCATCATCTCCCTTACCTGTCAAGAAAGTCAATAAGATTGTGCCAATTAAACCTAGTGTCAAAAAGCACAATCCTATAGACAAGCCACTATCCAAACCTAAACAGGTTTGGCAGATTAAAAGGTCAACAAATGACCTGTCATCCTACAATAACACATCAGGAAACACCACTGATTTGTTAAAAGATAAAATTTTAACTGATGTTGTTATTGTAGATGACCTTGGAAGACCCAAGTCTGTGAAGGCTTGGGTCTCCACTTCTAACTAATTCACTCTTGCATTTTGTGTCTGCAGCAGTCCGAGGAAGTAAAAAATAGTAAATGGTACATCGATAGCGGCTGCTCACGACACATGACAGGCAACCTATCCCTACTTTCTGATTTGAAGCCATATAATGGGGGTTATGTTGCATTTGCTGGTGATAAGGGTGGAGAAATTACTGGACAAGGAACACTCACAAATGGGCAAGTGAGCTTTGAAAAAGTGAACTTTGTTGAACAGTTGAATCACAACTTGCTCAGTGTTTCTCAAATGTGTGACAAGAAATACATAACAGCATTTACTGATGTAGAATGCTTGATTCTGAAGCCGGGTTTTGTGATTCCCGAGGAATGGGTACTAATGAGAGCACCAAGGACAAAGGACACGTATGTACTAGATATGCGAACCGTTACATCCACTGAGCATACTTGTCTATTGTCTAAAGCTGATGAAAAGGAATCACTAATGTGGCACAGACGAATGGGACATCTTCATTTCCGCAAGATGAATTATCTTGTAAAACATAATCTTGTGTTGGGCGTTCCTAAACAATCTTTTGGATTAAATGATACCTGTGTTTCCTGTCTCAAAGGGAAACAACACAAGAAATTCCATAAGTCTAAGTTAGTGAATTCTATTGAAACTCCTCTTGAGTTATTGCATATGGATCTTTTCGGACCGGTGAGCAAACGGAGTATAGGAGGAAGTTATTACTGTCTGGTAGTGACTGACGACTATTCGCGATTCTCTTGGGTGTACTTCATTTCTTCTAAAGATGAGGTGCCTGATATTCTGATTTATTTGTTTGACAAACTGGAAAATATATGCAATCTGAAGATAAAGAAACTGCGGAGTGACAACGGAACTGAATTCAAAAATAAAACTTTAGAGATTTACTGTTTGAAGAAAGGAATAAATCATCAATTCAGTGCAGCAAGAACTCCACAACAAAATGGAGTCGCTGAAAGAAAAAATAGGACTCTCATAGAGGCTGCACGCACCATGCTTTCAGACTCAAAATTGCCTATCACTTTTTGGGCAGAGGCGGTCAATACAGCTTGCTATGTTCTTAACAGGGTTTTGACGGTGAAGAAACGCAATAAAACTTGTTATGAGCTTTTTAATAACCGTAAACCAAATTTGCAGTTTCTTGAACCTTTTGGGTGTCCCTGCATCATCATGAACACACGCGAACGAGTTGCTAAGTTTGGTGAAAAGTCAAGTGATGGTTTCTTCTTGGGGTATTCTGTCAATTCTCCTAACAAGAGAGTCTATAATAAATCAACCAAGAAGATTGAGGAGCACTATGAAGTTAAATGTTTACGATATACTGAATCTCCTCAAAGCACGGGACCCGACTCACTATTCAAATACGATGAATTGTTTGACTCATTTCATCTTCCTATGGATGATAATGTTGATCAGGTGCTGACCCTACTGCATGGAATGGATATGTTCCAAGATGTATCTTCTCCTCCTAAAGTCACACCACCCTCAAACAATGATATCCCTTCTACTTCTGGAACAGCTCCTAGTGTATTTATTCCACAACCTAATCCTGAGATGCCGGGTTTTTCCAATGATGAATCTGAGGATAAATCTGATGAAGCTGTTCAACCGAATGATATTTTTGAAGTTGAGGGAGACTTAAACAATTTGGATTCTGAGATTGTGCCACCTCAAATTCCACAGCAACGCGTACACACATCTCACCCGACTAATAATATTATTGGTGAGTTGACTAAAGGTGTACAAACAAGATATCAAGTTAAGGCTACATCCGAATCATCTTCTTGCCTTGTAGCTGAGATGGAATCATGTTTTCTATCTCAGATTGAACCGAAAAATGTGAAGGAAGCATTAATTGACTCTCACTGGGTTGAGGCTATGCAGGATGAACTTCATCAATTTCAAAAGCTACAAGTTTGGAGTTTGGTTCCACTCCCGAAGGGACAACACCCTATTGGTACGCGTTGGGTGTTTCGTGTAAAGAAAGATGATCGTGGGATTGTAATACGCAACAAAGCTAGACTAGTGGTTCAAGGTTTTTCTCAAATTGAAGGACTTGATTATGATGTGGTGTTCGCTCCGGTTGCCAGGCTAGAATCGATCAGAATATTTCTTGCCTACGCCTCATACAAGAAATTCAGAGTGTACCAGCTAGATGTAAAAAGCGCGTTTCTATATGGGAAGGTCAGTGAAGAAGTGTATGTCAAGCAACCTCCTGGATTTGAAGATTCAGTGCATCCTGAATATGTCTACAAGTTAGACAAAGCACTGTATGGACTTCATCAAGCTCCAAGGGCATGGTACGAGACATTGTCAAAGCATCTGCTGACAAACGGATTCACACGAGGACAGATTGACAGCACACTCTTTATTAGAAAGGTTGGAAACGATTTGTTACTTGTGCAGGTATATGTGGACGACATTATCTTTGGATCTACCAATGATACGCTGTGTAAGGACTTCGAGAAAATCATGAAAGACAAGTTTGAGATGAGTGCCATGGGAGAACTTACATTCTTCTTAGGTGTACAGGTTGAGCAATCTGATAAAGGTATTTATATTCATCAATCTAAGTATGTCAATGACATCTTAACAAAATATCAGTTGCTCGATTGTAAAACCTTTGGGACTCCCATTGACATAAATCACAAACTTGGCTTGGCTGAAGACGAAGAAGATGTAAATCAGCGAGACTATCGGTCAATGATAGGATCACTGATGTATCTCACAGCATCAAGACCCGACATAATGTTTGTTGTAGCTATTTGCTCAAGATTTCAAGCAAATCCAAAGGTTTCTCATATGAAGGCGGTTAAGCGAATCTTTAGTTACCTCAAATTTCGACCATACCTGGGTCTCTGGTATTCTAATGAGGACAACTTCGCTTTAACTGCCTACTCCGATTCAGATTTTGGTGGTTGCAATGTGGATAAAAAGTCTACGACTGGAGGATGTCAGTTCTTTGGTAGTCGCTTAGTCTCGTGGCAGTGTAAAAAACAAACCACAGTCTCTACTTCATCTGCTGAGGCTGAATACATTGCTGCTGCAAGTTGCTGTTCGCAGGTTCTGTGGATTCAACATCAAATGCGCGATTACGGGTTACTCTTAACTTTAACTCCTATCCATATTGATAATACTGCTGCTATCTCTATCATACGCAATCCCGTACAACATTCAAAAACTAAACATATTGAACTTAGGTTTCATTTCATACGGGATTGCTATGAGAAACACCTGATAGACCTTGTCCAAATCGATACATCTAAGCAAAATGCTGATCTTTTTACAAAAGCTTTTTCACGATCTCGATTTGATGAACTTGTCTCTATGATAAGGATGAGGTTCTTTGTTAAAAATTAATTTATAACTTGGAGCGTGTTTATTTAAATAAGGCAACTGCCACTCTTTATACTTGTTAGTATTAAAGAAATGCAATAGTTGCAACATTGTTAAAAAAAAAAAAAAAAAAAAAAAAAAAAAAAAAAAAAAAAGACGTTGAATTGTGTCTGTAAACAATAGGGAAATGATAGTACATCAGGAGACATGCATAAAATGGAATTTTAAGGTTTATGTTTGATGTGTCAGTAGATTTATCTAGCATACTTGAAATATCTCTTATAAATATTAGATTCATCAAATGATGTATTGATAGGCATTTGTTCTAAGGTTCTAAGAAGTTTAACTTTCAAATATGCATATTATTTTATATAAAGACATATTAATATGTATGACTTTAAGTTAAAATAAGGGCAAAAATGTCCGAAATATTTTGACGCTTCGTCTTAATATTTGGATGATGAACATGTTATGATCTAAAAATATAGGGTCTTTGTATGGTGTTATCTGGGGGAATATATTAGGTGTCTCCTCTGTTGTATGAAAATACAGATCTGGTTTCATCTAATATATTCTTGAAAGGAACTTAGGTGCGTCGTCTATGTTAAATGTTAGACAACTATTACGTACCCGTGGCATTCCAATAATTCTCAAAATAACATGTACAAAAGTACAGAAATGTTATAAAAATCTTGCCACGTACTGGTTTGTGTTAACCTATGGTACTCTGTTGTACGAAAGTACAGACCTGTACCCTCTAGTTTAATTGTTCAGACTGGTGTTTGTTCAACCAGAACTATTGATTATGTGACTCTGTTGTACGACAGTACAGACCTGTCACCGCTAACTTAGTTCTAAAGATACACCCATATCCTCACCTTCTATAAAGAAAATACTAACATGTTTTGATTTCAAATGTATATTTTAATGTGAGTTATATAATCTAATATGCATGCTAATAATAACATAAGTGGTTCATCTCATTATGAGTTGAAATCATATACTTAAGAACAAATGTTTAGATGGATAAAATATCAATAATTGTCTTGAACTAATCTTTATAACAGATGATTTAAATATGCTAAGTAAATTTAAAAGTGGACAAACATACTGATAATCGAAATAACACTTACTATTCCTAATAATTGCATGTTATCCTGATATGATCCCTACCCAGACTTAAACATTTCCGTCACCAAAAATATGTTATGAAGTCTCCGTTGATTGTAAAATTGAATCAACAATTTTATTTTTGTATTATCTATTAATTATCTGTAGCTTAATTAGTTTCTCCAAGTTTATAAGTTAATATCGAATCGGGTATCGAACTTTGAAAATCAAAAGCGATTCGAAAATTCACCAAGTGCCTCTATGCGACACAAGCTTTGTGTCGCCGCCTGTGTCGCTGCCTCTGTCGCTTCTTATGTCGCAGGCTATGTCGCTGCTTAGTGTTTGGGTATAAAAGTCAACCTCAGGCGACCTTAAACCGTTCACTGTTCTTAATTACCTGCGACATCACATTTAATTACTGCGACACAAGCATCTGATATAGCGACACAAGCAAATCGAGTGATTTTTCGACTTCATCTACATTTTCTTAGCGTTTTGTTGCAATTAATCCATACAATCTCTTTCTCCTTACCTTACTCGATCTAGTGGTATAAATTTTTCCCTTTTTTTACCGTGTATATTGTGTTTAATTGTGAATTAAAGTCATGGGTTTTAAGGGTTTTCGGGTTGGGATTAAATTGAGGTGTTTGGGTGTGCTTAACTTGATATCTAGGATATTTTAGAGTTCCTGATGTTCATACGCACCTTCGGGTTGCGTTACCTTTGAAAACACCCAAAATTTTGAACCATCGGGATCTGGGCACGGGTTGGTGTTCATCTTTGCGACACAATCTGCGACACAAGCCTTTGTGTCGCAGGATTTTTCAAATTAATTTAATACCAAACTTTGGGTGTGACACTAAGGTTTGTGTCGCTATGCTAGGCGACGCAAGCTCTTGTGTCGCTGTTCTATCAAAATTAATTTTCGTGCTAGTGTTGGGTTGCGACACTAACATCTGTGTCGCTATCTCTTTGCGACACAAGTCCTTCTGTCGCTTGATTTAATTAATTACAAAACAATTGCCAAATGCGACACAATCCTCTTCTGTCGCATCTTTCTGTTGCGACACAAGTGCTTGTGTCGCTTACATGTTTTGAATTAATTAACTTCAACTTTTGCGACACAAAGGTCTGTGTCGCCACATCTGTGCGACACAAGCCTTGTGTCGCCACTGCAGATTGTTTAAATTAACGTAATTATTACTAACGATTCTGTAGTGTTCCCTTTTTCGTGTCTTTTAGAAATGGCAGGACAAGATGCGTTTCTGAGGTTGCTTGAACCTCGTCACAACACGGTGGCTTTTCTGGAAGATGACAGGGATTCTGCTATTCCTTTTCGCCCCATGATCCAGTTCCTTAGGCGTTCCAGGATTCTTTACGCTATTATTGCTGCTCCCACTATCTATAGAGACCATGTTGGTCCTTTTTGGAGAAATGCGAGTGTAAATACCGAACTGGAGGAGACCAGGATTATATCTACAGTTTTTGATCGGGAAATTATCATAACCGAGCAGCTGCTACGTGAAGTGCTTCAGTTTCATGATTCTCCAGTCATGCCCACCCAATTCTCAAATGCTTTCATTGCTGGTGGGATGGCACGTATGGGTTACCCAGGTGTACCCTCTCATCAGTATCGCAAGGGGCACCTCACCCGAGTCTGGAGATTTTTGATGCACGTGATAATCGTGTGTTTATCTGCCAGGAAGGCAGGTTTCGATGGTGCAAGTCACCGTACCATCTCTGCCATGTTGGCCCTGGTCTACAATAAGCCGTATAATTTTTCCGGATATCTGTTCCGTGAAATGGTGGACAATGCAAAAGCTAAAAATGACAAATGGGTCATGTACCCGAGGTTTATCCAGTTGCTGATTAATCATCTGTTACCGGATCTTCCGGTCAATCCTGATGCAACCTTCCGCCAAACACCAATGAACTTGCGGATCTTTGCCATCTGCAACTCTTATGGTAAAGGAGTTGCTGCACCGCCAGATGTGCCGCTTTTCGGCCATATTGTACATGAGGGCTATGTCCCTCCGGCTAACGAAGGATTTTTGGATGATGCTGCTGCTCCTCTTTCCTCTGAGGATACCTTTGTCAATATTCCGATTCAAACCGAGGAGGAAAGTTTTAATGACATTTTGCAGGACATTGATACCTTTCAAGCAGTTGACGAGAATGCTGCTGATGCGGCCTCGGATGATACTGTCTCTGTGGATCCAAACGACACCCCAACGGATTCGGATGGTGATGTTCCTTCACCGAAAACCTTTGAAAGCCTCCGAATCCATAATACTCATCGATATGAGCGGGTTCAACGCCGAATTAGGGCAGGACGGGTGCATGTGCCGTCTAACCGGGGGAAACGGCCCCGGGACGCACAGGACTCAGATGATGATACTTTCGCACCCCGTCCTCGTCCTCGAACTCAACCTCATCCGGTCTCTACTTCTGCTGAGTCTCAGCCACAACCACAAACGCTAGATCAGATAATGGCTCTTCTTGACAGAATGAACAAGTAGTTGGCTGAGCAAGCTTCTAGAATCACGGAGTTAGAAGCAACGGCGGCTAGGGTTCCTCAGCTGGAGAGTCGCCTGTTAGAACTAGAGGCCTTAGCTGTTGTTCCGGGGGAGTTAGGCTTAGATGAAACAACATCAATGGCCCCTGGTTCAACTCAAATTGTAAATACAAATGATGTAACCGAAGAAGCTATAAATGAAAATATTAATTTGGATTACTTTGCGTACTCTGCACCAATTCCAGGACAACCAATTCCTTTAAATGTAGATTACTCCGAAGCAAACCTAGAGTATCTACATAGTCTGATAAATGAGGAAGGGCAAAGTACAGAAAATGATAATGAAGAATTTGTGTTTGATAATGATGAAGGGGTTGATATTGAAAAAGAAAACGTGCACGAAGACTTCGTAAATGCTGACGAAGTAAATTTGGGAGAAGAGATGGAAATTTCTGATACTGAGGAGATCATTGAGGAGGAACAACCTGCAAATCCCACTCCTGCTCCGGCTACAACTGAACCATCTACTTCCACTGCTGCTGAACCTATTCTGTCAAAGACCTGCAAGTTCTATAAAATTAGCAGCAAGCGCTACAAAGGTCAAATCATCTCCTGGAAGTATGATGAAGCAAATAAAGTGATTGTTATCAAGCGAAAAGATGGGATGCAGTATTTCACTATGAACTTCAAAGTATTAAGTACCTTACCATATTGTGAGATACTGCACTTGGCGCAATTGAATATCATAAATCCCACCAATAGCGAGTTAGCGAATCAACTACAGAGAATCTTAAGGAAAGAGGTCAACACCAAAGTGTTCTATCTTTTGAGACCAAATCTGGGGATGAGGTATATTTATCGTAACAAGATACATCCGTTTACCAACAAGCCCTGGGTTAAGATTGTATATAAATCTCCAAAGACCTTAAAGTCTATTCCTCTGGAGAAGCTCCCAGTTGATTTCTTGAGAAGGTTACAACTGTGGACATATGATGGATATACAGGCGAAGCTGAAATTATCTATATTGAAGATTCAGAGCCTGAAGATCTATGGAAAGCCAAAATATCGAAGATTAGAGTGTACGATCCTTTGAGCTTGATTAACCTTACCAAGAAAGACCTTGAAGCTCTTCATGCTAAGAAAATTGATTATTTTCAAGAGTTCAAGACTGAGGCGATGCGTTTTCAAAAGGTTGTCAATGTCTGTATAGCTCAAGGAGTACATGCTGGAGGAAACTTCCCTGCCAGCTGGAAGTGTTAGACGACCAAAGCCGAACGAAGAAATCTTGAAGACCAAGCTGAAGACACGGGGGAGTTTGTTGATACATGTTTTGTATGTCTGTCAGTTGGTCTAGGTCAAAGTCGATTGTAATAATTTGATTGTGATATAAATGTTATTTGTTTTGGAAATCAAAATTAATGTCACTGTTTAGGCGACACAGAGCTTGTGTCGCAATAGCGACACAAGGCTTGTGTCGCATATGTCGGCCTGGCGACACAAGGCTTGTGTCGCAGGTCAGTTAGGTTTTGGCTATAAATAGATCATTACGGGTTCAGTTTTAGGGTTGACGAACCTAGAGTGTTTTCAAGCGATCTGTGAGGAATCTTGTGTAATTGATTGATTTGCTATTAGTGATATATATAAAAGCTAATCGACGAGTTTTGTGTGATTGTTAATGTGTTTTGTTCAATTGATTGTATTCCGCGCTTTCAATTGTTGAATTGATTCGATTTAGATCCAGTAACAAGGGTCCAACAGAAGGTGGGATTGGGTGGTATTGAGATGGATATATGAGAGGTCAAGGAACAACTTGCTGAAAGTTGGGAATTGATGAAGGTGAGGTCACAAAATTATACTGACCAAGAAAATAATTTTGCTGAAACTCAGTTGGAAGTAGAGAAAGATCATCGAGTTGATTATGATGAAGAGATCAAATCTGTCTTGCCTGAGTTGAAACCAAACATGGTAGTTCCAAATTTATATGTCAGCATAGATGATTGGGTTATGCAGGGAGGGGGCAAGCACAACAGCGGCGAGGGATCCAATATGACATCTTTGGTAATTATCGTGTGTGATACAGCAAGAGGTGTGAAACTAGGGTTGCCATGAAACGGTTGAATAATTAGTTATATAAACATTTTAATGGGTCGATCTCTTGACAGCCTAAGACTCCTTTTAATGGTGACGAAGTGCCTACTGCTGCGTACGATTGAGGACCTCTTTATAAGAAGCTTACAGGAAGACAATTTCGAAGAATGACTTGGGATCCTGGAATCAGGAATGTTAGAAGCAACACCTTGAGGACAAGGTATTTTTGGGGGGCATGAGTATTGATACCATTTATTATATATATATATATATATATATATATATATATATATATATATATATATATATATATACATGGTCTATGATTGTAATTTTGATTATGTTGAATACGAATTGGTGATTGAATATCATTGGAGAGTTAGTTACCTCTCAAAAATAAAATGTGAGAGGGTTGATCGATCTCTCAAATTTTCGTTATCTATCTTTATTACTGTTTTATTAGTTTTATCACGATACGAGCATCAGGTTCGTATCAGTTTAATTCAAAACAAAAGAAAAATTAAATTAGTGTAATGGGACCTACCCTCCATAACCTTGTTACCGTTATAAGAGTTGTGAGATAACAAAAGGTTATGATGATATGGAACCATAATGCCCCATAACTCTTAAAATTGGGGATATAGTTTGTATACATAATTCAATAAAAAACCTTGTTTTTACAAATAAATGATCAAGTGGAAATGTTGGTTGCAAAAGCAATGTAATGTGTGTACACAAGTTTACAGGTAATTTATCTCATAATTATAATTATAATATATACACTTGTGTTATTTCTCTATATATTAAATGATGCAACAAATCAACAATTATCAATCTAGTCTATCTAGTATATATATATATATATATATATATATATATGACTTTTTGTGTACTCAAAAGACAGCATGCGTTATGCATATATATATATATCTGTGTGTGTGTAAGTTTACGAGCACTTACTTGGATTGTCGTATTTGCATATGATATTTAGTTAAATTTAAGTCTTGAAAATTATGATCAACCAAATGCATGATTGATTGTACGTTATAATTTTAATTTTTGTTGGCCTTCGTGTGGTTTACGGCTTTTTATTGTGGATAGGATTTAAAGCTTAAAGCTTGCTTCCATCACTCCCATTGGCACACTTATGAAGACACGCATAGGTGGAGCTATTTATTTATTTATTATTTACTAAGAAAGAATTATTATTTCATAAACTAACTAACTAACAAACAAATGAAATGAATAGGATACAAAACTATCAAGGTTTCATTGTTAAGTCTAACCGAGCCATGATATGATACACTTTTTTGCCGTTTTCGAATATTACTTTCTTCTCAATTTAATCGTTCACTATAAATACGAACACAGTTTAAGAAAAATGCAATTATTACATTCATGATCAACAAATTTCAAATTTCAAATTTTTGCACTAAAAACCCTTTTTACATTTGTTGAAATTGAAAGTGAACAATTACTTTGAAAAAATTCAAAAGGGAAACAGAGACAGTTAAATTGAAACGAAGAAAGTACTATTAAGTGTAGCAAGTAGTCCCTTTTCTATAAGTGGAAAGATTATATATATTTTTATACGAACTTAATGACTCAATGGCCACTGTGGCGAGATGAGAATGAGACGATGAGACCCCATGATGAAAACAAAAATATTACTTCCTTCTTCCGACCGAAATTCAATACTCTTTTTGGATTTGGTTTTGTTTTGAAATAATTGATCAATATTATATGGCTTCTTTAAGCTCAACTTTTGAGCAATATTTATGGTGGGTTCACTAAATAGCAATAATATATAACATTAGCTAAAAGTTGGGTTGGAGTTAGCTCATGCTAATTAATCAAAAGTGTCCTAATTAAGCTCTTAACATGGTTTTTTTATAGATGGACTACAGAGGATATCACACTTAAGAACACGACCCGGAGATTTTTAAAGGGTCCAATTGGGTAAACCGAGTGCCATTAGGCCTAATTTTGGTTATAAGATGTTTGTAATCCATGATTTTCATTGTACACTTCAAATCTCACGAGTGAAAAGTTAAGAGTCCTTCTGCGGGTGTTGATGACATCAAGATCGACTTAACTCAATTTTTTCTTAACAGATCAAAAGAGTGTTCGACAGAACATGTGATAATAATTAAGAACTTAGACGCAATAGCATTTTCAAAAAGGTACATCAAAAAAGAAATGAGATCTTTAATTAACGTAAACAACTTGTTTACATATTACTATGCATACTCAAACATCCATCCCTCCCAACCCTTTTTGTGAAGCCCACGAGTCATAGTGAGTAACATGATTGCAATCAACTTCTTAGAAATGTAAATCTTTATTGTGAAATTGCACTAACGGTGACCTTTGGCACGACTCTATTTGTACCCAATTAGCCGAGTCCATAGTACTCGATCTAGCAAACTATATACCTGTACTTTGTCTGTTTGTTTGTTGATGATTAAATTTCCTTGTAAAAGATAATAATGATGGCAATTTACAAATCAAGAGGATACAAGGTTTCCTATCAATGTCTTTATTTTTGAGAAAAAGCTATATCTTTTAAAAAGTTAAGAGTATTAAAATAAATATATCCTTTTCTACTGTTTCTTGCTTTTTAGGAATCACAGCTCTTCTTGTGACGCAGTTGGGCACCAATCAGTGGCACATTATACTAAAGTTGGTCTTTCTTGGTCATTATTTATTAAACTAATCCGCGATAGCGAATGATTAGCTTTTCTATACCATTTTCGAAGAAAAAATAAAAGTAGTACCTTTAATTTTCATTGCAAGTGCTACTAAAGCCAGAGAGAATTGTGATGTGATGTGATATATTGCTTCTTGATGATCAATATATATGGTTTTAGTAACCATGTAGACTACTGTTTCTCATGGACCCTTGAGCCAATATCTATAACACATGTTGACTATAAAGTGTTTGCAAATGTTATGCATTACGCTTGCATTTTCGCTTGTTCATTGTTATGTTCAATATTACAAACCATTATGAAGACGGCCTAAACCTAATAGTAAGGGGTCATGATATCCGGCCTCACAAGAGATTTTTGTTAGCATATGTACGTATATGTATGTGTTAATTAGTATCTAGTGCACATCTAGCTTGTATAGTATCAGCCCGTGTGCATGGCCTATGATAGCCCGTTTTGTAATTATAGCATTGTATAACCTATTCATTTTATGGGAAAATAACTATCTAATAATCTTAGGTTTGAACATTTTTAAGTAAAAATCTTAGGGGTGACCAGGAAAATGACCAGAAACGGTCACGGGGATACCCCGGTAAGGACTCACCCTTCCTGAGTAACTTGAACGGGAAAACCTCCCTTTTACAACAAAATTGTTGGATCTATGAAGTAATGTTCGAGTATACTAAATTACCAGACTCCATATTCAGTGTGGATGAAGATTTGAAATGTCAATAGATCAGTGTCCATATATAGTCGATCTGCACGATCATAAATGAAAAATTTAATTAAGAAACAGAAGTTGATAGAGGGATATGGCCTTCTCCTGATTAACCCATATATAATGATTGGACTAAATGGTCAAAAGTATCATTAGACAGATAAAGACTAGTGTTTCTTGTCCTGTCCTTAAATTTAACTTTGCCATGTTCCTTCTCGTAGTATTATTTTTGCCTCTTTGACTAGGGCTTAAGGTATAAAGGCCCCTCATGTAGCCAATAAATATGGTATGCATCTCTTAGTATGTAAGAGTTTCTCTCAGAGTAAGGATAAATTGTAGTGCTATGTTCTTTTAAAAAGATCAAAAAGGAGAGAAAAAAGATATTGACCATGAACATGAGGTAGCTATACCAATACATTAACATGTATGGGTCTACTTGCTACACCTAGGTTCATGCAATAATTTAGCCATGATTCTTGATGAAAGTTTTTTTTTTCCTGAAGATATGGAAGAATTTGCCGATTTACCGTTAATATTGCCTTATTAATTCATGAGTTTAGCCTTGTTTTTTTGTTCTGTTCCGTCTGTCCAAAGAGAGTTTCATCATTTATGCCATACTCAGGGAAAAGCAGAACGCGATAAGCTTTAGCAAGAGTTCTATTACAAATATAAAGCTGAAAATGAAAGTTAAGATAGCAAAGTTTATTTGGAGTTTTGGACTCTAGCTACCAATATTTGGTTCCAACCACAGAATTAGGACTGCGGTGAAAATTCATTTGAGGTCTTGCTCATAACGAACTGGTTAACACGCTCATTATCCTCTTGTCAATCTCTTTATTAAATTTATTGATGAAATACGGTATTAAGAAATATAACTTGGAGACATACTATACAATCTTAATGAATCAATGGTATAATCTATCTATGAACGATCACGGTGCTGTTAGGTTACGTAATATTAATTTCTTTTGTATCCACTTTATTCAATGTGTGACTTTCCCCCCTAAAGGACGGCTTTGGTTCGCCCAACTGGAAGTTTGAAATATTTGGGGACCTTGCATTCTTCATATATAACTTCTTTCTTAACAAAAAAATTTAAAATAAAAAATAACAAAAATCGTATGTATTTAGATTGCCTACATTAAGCTTCCAACTACTGAGACACATGATCTGGAACGTTTTAAGCTTACCATAATCATTACAATGTTAACTCCTGCAAGATTTAAACCACAGTATGAGGATTAGAGTGCTTAAAAAGTCCTAAGTAAATGATCAGAGTTTGATTAAAGCGATCATAGCAGCTTTGGTATCATTCACGTATCTAGCTGGTGTCGATCTCCTTGATTTGCCCACTATGCCTAGCTTGTTGACAATCTCAAAGAAAAAAGCCTACGAGATCGATTTTGGGAAAATAACACTGACAGGATAAGGACAGTACCCTTAACTAACGGGATGCATACCGCACGGTGGGTACTGATTTAACAGACCAACCTCTTTTCATTTTTTTATATGACCACCACCACCCAAAAAGAGACTACTTTCATGAAAATTAGCCAATGCAGAATTGAGATTCTCCTTGTCCTATTTGTCTTTTTAAATTACATTTTCAAATATACCGACGATTGAGTTCTATAGTTTATAATTCACAAATTAGCATAATCGCAAAGTTATTGGTTTCTTTATTGAACAGTATCACTATTACATAATGCTTCCGATGGAAATTGCAACTATGGATCCAATTATGAAAACTAGTTACTGTTTTTGGACATTTTTAATGTTATTGATTTGCCTCTATTATAATTATGTTCTGTATCGTGTAAAAAAGTTGTAATTTTGGAGTAGGTGTTATCTCTTGATTGGTTTCTTTAACAGGCACATGTGGTTCAAGTGTACCAACCATTTGCGCTATTGCCGACCTGTCAGCTCAACAGTAAAGATTTCCGAGTCAAGTGATTGTTTGTTTGTTTCTTTTCTTATTACATAATCTCAGGTGCTCATAGATTTATGATAGAAACCTTCTTCAGATGTTGTGGGCATTGTCACTTTTAACCAATTTGTGCACCCCACTTGAGTAACCTCTTTATTTTGGCAATGGCATTCAGGGCACATGATTTTTATACGACAATCATGTGTTCTACCAAATCAAGTTTTAGTATTTTGTCGTCTTTGTAATTATATACTAACCAGCAGGTGCATCTGTCTGAGAGTATCTTTTGTAAAAAATATATAAATATCGACAGCAATCGGTAACTATTAGCACCTGTTCTATTAAGGGCCAATCTTTGGACTTGGCAAAACTTATGAAATACTTCTAAATATAGACCAATAATAATTACTAAGCGAGTGAATGGCTCGCCTTTACTCCCTTGATGATGACACATTCCTACCCAAAACATCTATGAATGATGAGTTTAGTAACTTTCATGGTCACTATTACCATAAGAATATAGTGTGAAGTGATCATTTCACTAGTGCTCATTCAAACTTAGGGTGTGTTTAGTTGTGAATTTTTTTTCACAGTTTTCCATCTCTAGTTTTTTAAAAAATGAAAAGAATTTTCATTTTCTAGAAAAGTGTTAGAAATTTAAAAAATGTGTTCAAATGTTATTGCATTTTCCATTTTGGAAAAATAGTTAAGCTTTAAAAGATTTTGAAAAATTTTAGAAAAGTGGAGGGAGTGTTTTGTTTTCCATCTCATAGTTATAAATTGGAAAAGTGGTTTTCCCATTTTCTTGGAAAACTTTTCTGAAAAATATTCATTTTGAACACGTTTTCTAACTTTTACACTTTTCTTAGAATTTTTTTTTCAAAAAAGTGTCATTTTTTCTTCAACTAAACGCACCCTTAAATACTGAAACTTTCATCCCCATTAGTTTTCTACCCACCATTACCACTTGGGTAAAAGTACTTTTGTTTGTTAGCAGCCATTTTTGCTCATTTAACCAAAGATAATGATACTGACCAAATCAAACAAGTTGTAAATTACCTTATTCTGTCTTTTTTAATCAATTAATAATAAGAACCTTTGTTCTCTGGTTTGATTTATCCATGTTCCATGTTATAAATATGTTTATTAAAGGTGCTTAACGGGTTTATTAGTTTCAAGCATTGCTAGATATATACTTACGTACTCATATTAAGATCTTGATCCACTATTATGGATAATAAAGTTGTTTGTTTGCTTCAACCCAATAGACATTTTCTAATATTGAGAAGACTGCCTTTTTGGTATCTAATCATTTTATTTTCTGATTTGATAATGACTCTGTATCCATGTATTGTGCTAATTACCTGCATTCGTTTTATTAATTACTTTCAGTTTGGAGTCGACTTGTATACTGGCTCCATTTCACACGAAGCCGATCACTTGTTTTTTGTGGTTTTTTTTTTTTTTTTTTTCAAATTTACAGCCTATATAAGTTCCCATCTTAACCAAAAAAAGTATATTTGTGAAAAATGATTATAGCACACAATAAACACCTTTTGATTTCACACACAAAAAAAAGTGATTAAAATCATTTGGGTCATGTGACCATTTGGGTGGTCACAGATCACCTCTCTAATTACCATATTAGTTCAATAAAAGTTCAATCAGGTCTGGTCAAAGGTTTAACATAGCACATTATAATTGTGACACGTGTATATTTTTTAAATGATGATTGTACACATTTAAAATTGGTTGATACACCGTCAAGATACAATATTAACTAGAAATACATTAACACAAAAAAATTTCTAACATGTAAATGAAATTTTTTTAGTGTTATACAAATCACCTCACGTAATTTTTATCGTTACTACTCAGATTTTGGGTTAATTATGGGTTGGTGAGTCGAGATCGAGATCTAAGCTCGGCCTTAGGTCAAAAATGATAATTGCCTAGCTAGTATTTGGTCATCTTGAATTTCATTTTGATGCTATAATCAACTTTATTGCAACATTTTCTCCACGCTTTGTTAATGCACCCAACCAAAGGTGAGAGTAGGGCTAGAAACTGATTAATTAGCTAGTCTCAAATTAAAGGAAGTATGCACCCTCTTCTTTGGACATTGGTAGCCCTTTTATGATATTGTGTTTGTTTTCTTTATATCTTCTTTTAAAATGGTCTTTAATTTCTTCACAAAGGTAACTGTTTGTTTACCACTTATTTTGGAGCCTTTCTCATCCATTCAAATGCAATCAAAGCACCAATGTGGCTCCTAGCTAGCTAGCTAGACCGAAATCCGAATTAATCATGTTTTCGGTTACTTTTTTGTATTTAAGTATACATCCGATCGTGTGAATTTGATTAAATAATCTATATGTAAAAGTTAAAGATGACAAGCTAGTAAATTTATAGGCATGTTTGACTATACTTTTTTGGTTGATCTTCGTAGCGTGTTACAAATTTAAATTTGTTATCGGTATGTTTATAGAATTGAAGAAAGTGATTGAAATAATAGATCGATCAACTAAGTATCGGTCTGGTTCAGAGAGAAGAGAATTAAGACGCAGTTAAATTTTTAAAGGTAAGATTCAGTGTCGTTATGATGCAATATACGTTTTATGATACAGTGAATCTAAATCGTAAATTAAAAAAATCAATGGCTAAAATTATCTATCACTCCTTCTCTTTCAAAGTCATCATCCCCTCTGATTACAAATCATTAAGTATTCGTTGTATCTTTACAAATTTAAAGATGTGCTACAATTAATACAAAATTTCGGTAGTGACAAAGAAAAAGGATTATGAATGTTAATTGTTGTTTCATGAAATTGGATATGGTTGTACTTCTTTTGATATTCTTCTCCAAAATATAATCGTTGATAACAAACATGTACGATCTTCTACGTTTGACAAAACTAGATGGCAGTCATTTTTTCTCTCGTTAAAAAGTTGCTACTATATATACATATATAGACTGATTTATAGATAATTTCATTTGTGATATAAGCACCCTATACATAAACAAAATGTAATGTTTCAAAAACAAAATGTACTTAACAACTACTGTTTGCTTAATTTTTTCAATATATTTGTTCGGGAAAGGGCAAAGGAAGAAAAGGTGTTTGTACCTGGTGGGTACCACCAAGTGAATCGGGTAATCCATGTACAAAATGAGACAGAGAGTTGGGACTTGAAGTTTACCCGGTGAGTAAGTGACGTACTCGATGGGTAAGGTGGTCTACCCGGCAGGTAGCCTATGGTACCCAGCAGGTACTAGGACGGTTTTAGCATATCTGCAGTTCTATTATTGCCTAAGTTTGTGTACTTTATATATATTGTAATCCCTCATCTTGTAAACTAACACCTACGAAATTAATAAAGAATTCTCTAGTTGACTGAATTAAACCAATCAATTTGATTGGACATAACCACGTTAATATTGGAGTCGTGAAATTCAGGATGACCACAACTTTTGGTGTCTGCCATGCAACAATCTTTAAATAAACGTGTTTTGTTTGACTACTTTTTCATAAACTCAACATACCTTTGCCTATCCATTGCCTTTATTTATCCCTTTTTAGGCCCTAGCCTTTTTCTAGACTTTGAAGGAAGGCCCATTAATCAGCTTGGATTCTACAAACAAAAAAGCCCGTATATAATGTTAATCTATAGTACTATGATACCATCTATCTTTAATTTATGCTAAATTAAAAGAAAAGTAAGATAATAGCCGTTAATCTCACTAAAATAATAAACAACTAAGTTTATTTACGTTACGTAATGTTGGAAGACATACATTACATTCAACAAGCTAGCGTACATTGGAAGACAACACTAGTATAAACAAAAAAATGAAACCAAAAATAAGATACAGAGTTAACAAAGTGTTGAACACGATTACAAGTCTGTTTCTCGTGGTACAACGGATGAAACAGTGTACTTGATCATGAGATGACAATGTTTATAGGCTAGCTTGTGTCTAAATCTAGGCTCCGCGAGCCTGAAACTTCAAAGTTAATTGGGAAAATATTCGATAACAAAATGTCACTTAGTTTTAGTTAGATTGAATAACATCCTAAAGTGTAAGAGATCTACTACAATCAATAATAAAAAAAAAGTTATTTCTCATAGAAAAGCATGCATATATGGCAACTACAATTGACTATCATGGAGTATAATACTACAAAGTTGCTCACTTTTTTTTTTTTATCAACTACCTTTGTTTCTTTTTCTTTGTTATGATTATCATTACTATCATTGGTACCAAGTTTACAAATTGATATACTTAAAAATTGAACATAAAGGTTCAAAAAGAAGCCAAGACCATACAACTTGAGCTCCGTAAACGTAGACAGCCTTGCAAGAACCTAAAACGCGCACACAATTTTGGAAATAGAAGATATTGAACGGAAAATACGTATGGAGTAAAGGAAAACAAAAAAAACATATGCATATAGAAGTATTAAAGTTATTTGTTTAACACACATTTCTTGAATATGTCGTTTTTGGTTCAAGATGTTGAAACGTGAATTTTTCTAGAATCGATATAGAACTAAGACCGAAGCCAACGGATTCTTCGGTTGGGGAACCGACGAACGCCGGCGAACCGACGCCGTTGGCACGGTTTCGTCGGTGAAGCGACGAAGAGAGAAGGATGGGAGGTGGGGCCCACGTGCGATTTTTTATTTTTTATTTTTAAAATAAAGCCGTTGCAGGTTTAAAAAAAAATAAAAAACTAATGGTTATATATCCGCTAGTTTGAAAAAAAAATAATTATTTTTTTAACCTACTGTCCAACCCCAAACACACAACTAAACTTCAATTCACACACATTTTTATTTTCCATTATCTCAATCAAATACATTATTCCACCCAATTATTCTATGCAATTCAACATTTTTCTTTATCGTTCTTTCACTTTCACTTCCAATTCAATCAAAATATCTAACTCCAACAACAGTGATTTCTATCAAAATTTACTAAACACTCCCATTTACACCAATTCACCGGCTAACTCATCTTCGGCAAGTACCTCCAACAATTCACCAACCGGTTTCACTTCATATCAATCCCAACCCCAACCATGGTATCCCCAACAACCATAATACGGCTACCAACCACCACAATTCGGCTACCACAACCACAATACGGGTACCAACCACTACCACAATACGGATTCCAAGCTTACGCTCAACCACAATCCGGCCAACACTCACAACCCGAAACTCCTTTCCAAACACAACCTGAAACTCAAAATACCGTAGTATTCGAAGACGAAGCCGAGCATGAGGTTAATGTCAAGGGTAAAAGTAAAAAAAAAGCGAGTACAAACTAAGTGGACGAACTATGAAGTTAAAACATTGGCCGAACGATGGGTCGACAATTCACAAAATCATATCAAAGGAAATTCGCAAGGCGATTCGCAATTTTGGAACAAAATAGTCGAAGACTACAATTGGTTAGTTGATGTTAAACGCACAAAAAGTCAACTAACCGGCAAATGGAACAAAGTTAGAACCGACACAAAAAAATTTATCGGTATCTACAAAAAGTACAACGAGCCACGGCCAAGCGGTATCAGGACGAGGACGTTATTAGGGTGGCAAAAGAACACTTCAAGCAACAAGTGGAAAGGAACTTTTTTACGAGGTTGTGTTCCACATAGTCAAAGATATCCCCAAGTTCTATGCCGATCATGGAATTACGTACAATAAACGCACGTTCCAAGAAGATGACGTTCCAATAAATCTAGCCGAGGACGAAACTAACGATAATCCAAACCCCGCCGACCTTGTGACTAATATGCAACGGCTATTCCAAAATGACCAGCTTCGTCGTCCACCCGGTCGTGAAACAAGTCGGAAAAGTCAACGAAGTTCGGGTTCTTCGGATGCAACATCTTTAAGAAATTCGAGCGACGCGACCCGTGAGGCCATTTTGGAATCGGCAAGTATTCAACAACAAACTCTAAAAACTATACAAGAAGCGACGTAACAAAAAATGGAGTTTGATAAACAAAAGTGGTGTCAAAACAGTGGAAATTTATTCAACGGCCTATACCTTCGCACTGGGGACAACACGAAATGACAATGTTCGAAGAAACTAGGAAAAATGTAAGAAGTATCAAGATGATTTCAAAACGATGTTCGGAAAGGATACGCGATAAAGTGGGTTCTCTGATAGCGACTAAATTCGTTATTTTAATTATCGTAATGTTTTTTTTATTATTATTGTAATGTTTTTTTTATTATTATTGTAATATTTTTTTTAATTATTGTAATGTTTTTTTTTAATTAATGTAATATTTTTTATTTTAATGGAAGAGTTTTTATTTAATTTGTGTTTAAAAAATTAAATTAATAGTTAGTGGGTCCCAGAAATGAAACTGAAGAAAGGACTGTTGGCAGTGTTTAGTCAGTCTTTCATTGGTTTTAATTGTGCTGACGTGACGTTGAGCTGGCAAAACTGAAGAAAGGATTGTTGGGAGTGGTCTAATACTAATCACAAACTTATGAATAATACTTGGAACTCAGATTCAAAATAATGTTCAAATTATACATAAAACAACTCACTAAACAATCAGTAATTGTTACCAAATGTTGTAAACTCTCTAGATCACCAACATGATTATCTATTACTCACAATAGTAAGAATTTCTGAATTAGAGTTTTGAGAGGGAAAAATAAGCCGTATAAATGGATCATTCTCATATGCTACATCCCTAATCTCTATCTTCTCTATTCTATATAAATGAATAAAATAATGACAAAACCAGCCCCTCCAGAATTGAACTTGAGCAACAAGCAACAATCTTTTAACAGAAAGCTACACTTTAGACCTTCAACTTTTAGACACTTTATTTGTATAACCCGAAACATTCTAGAACCACAAATAAGGATATGAAAACAAATGATTCCAAAAATAAACTTGATACTTTATTAATTTTTTATTACTAGTTTTTCACGAGTTCTTTGTATATTTAAAATACTTAAAATCATTTCCTATTAAAGAAACCACCATATAATTATTCCTTTTTTAATTATATAACATTGATTGATTTGATTTAATAATATAGAGAAAACTTGCAAGTTTGGTTATCGCCTCTTTGTAGACCACAAGAGCCATATGCATGCATGTATACAATGGAACTTTTTGGTGCAAAGTAGGAGTGTTATAATCGGATTATTCAAATGATCTATTTAAATTGGACAAAATGGTTTTTTAGATCGGATCGGTATTGGTTCTGGATACTATTATTAGAACCGAATTATTAAATAAACCGAATAGTAGTAACAATATATGTAATGCTCTTATGTAATACTCTTATTTATCTATCAAAATATATGTTAAAATATTTATTTGGTTATTTTTTATATATATATTACCTTATTATATAAGTGATATTGATAATATATATCATTGTATATAACTAATCTTAAGTTTAGATATAAAGCATCAACTCCATATTTTTATAAGCCCTCAACGCAACATGATAATTCGTAGCCGTTGATATCGCTCATGACATTACTCTTTCACGAGTAAAAATGATACCCTCATGTAGTCCACGAAAAAACCTAGCGTGTAAAACCGATATATCCAAATAGTAATTTGGTTCGGTTCGGTTCGGATTCGATATTTATTTAGATGGATCGGATTAATATTTTAAGAATCAAAATCCAAATGAATTCATGTAAATGGATCGAATTTAATTAAATTCATCCAAACGAACACCCCTACTGTAAAATATTCTATTAACAAGTCCCAATAATTAATAACACAATTATTTTAATAACACAATTATTTTGAATGGATTTTTTTAACTATAAAATGTATCTGCACAGGTCTTTTTATTCTTCGTATTTGCATATATAGACCAAGTTGAACGATTGTATGAGGTATGAAATTATGAATTAACACATACGTTAACACAAAAATCTTCCCTGCCATTTTTACCTTAAAAATATATTTCACTCTCGTAAAGTCGTATATGTATTTTTCAAATATTATTTACTCACCACTTCACCAGCACTTTTTTTTTTTTTTTTGTACGTAATTCATGCAGTAACACATTTTTACCTTAGAAATTTTCAAAACAGCATAGTAACATTGTCAGCATTACCTTACCTTGTCTCTGCTATTTACTGGACGCGTTTAAATTATTTACACGTGAAACAGGTAATAACAAAGACTCTGTGGCCCAATGGATAAGGCGCTGGTCTACGAAACCAGAGATTCTGGGTTCGATCCCCAGCAGAGTCGTTTCTTCTTTGCTTTTTCTATCTTTTATCTTTTCGTTAATCTTTATCGTTGTTTGTTTTCTTTGAATCATCATATCATATAAATATAAAAATGGACATGTTTTCTAAACGCCTTTTCTCATATGGTTCATTAAAATCTATATAATCATGTTAGGATATACCATCTTAACCGTGTCACCATGTTCATCACAATCATTTTCATCATTCAATATCATATAACCACGTTCAAAACGTACATTTTCAGTCATATTCGTTCTTCTGGTAAAATCAAAGTAAACGAAATAAAACCTTAAAACGAATGGTGTTGTTATTAGTTTATCCAAAGGAAACAGATGAACGTGGTACTTTTCGTATTAGTACTCACACCCTTGATGAACGGTAGAAGTTGTAATTTGTAAAAACGATCGGATATTGAAGAATACACAATTTCATTTCATAATTTTAATAAAATTACATAAACTAGGAAACTAGTAAAATCATTACTTTGTTTTTATTTCTTATGTTACAGAACAATATCAGAAAAACTTGATGATATATATCATCGATCGTACAAATTCCTAGATTTGAAAGGCTCTTTTATTGGGCCCAAAAACATTGTATGGGCTTTAAACTTCGGCCCGCTTTTTTTTTTCTTTTCTTTTATTCATGCAAAACCTTTCTGTTTGAGACTTGAGAGACCCGAATTCAGAAAAATTAATTTGCATAAATTTTGATTAACTGATAATTTTACTAAATAGTGCATACTTTATACGAAGTTTTGAATACGTCACTTCGTAATGATATATGTTACTATGCTCTAAGATAAATTAAAAAATCGTCCCAAAAAAAAAAACGACTTGTCAAACACTACAAATGTCATTGACGTTGTCGACTTTTTCCTTTTCCTTTTTCCATTATCGAATAGAACTCGTGACCTATAAAATAAAAAATAGAAATAAAAAAAATGATAAAGAATATAATGCATCTCTACTTACGTGCAACGTGTTGATGAGGAATATTTATTGGACCCCTAGAATTTGATTAATTTAGTCGATTATTTCGGCACCTTTCGTCGCGTAAACACAAAAATGGTGGGCCCAATCTTACGACGTCATTGGTGTACCCAAAATTTCGTGGACGGTAAAATATATGGGCTCACAGTGGGCCATGCCTCATATGATCCAACTTACTGCATAACAATTATCAACCTACTTTAATAAAACACACACGACTCCGTCTTACAATATATAATTTGCAAATTACCATCGAATCGAATCTATTTTGTAAAACTACAGATGAAGTCGTATAAATTAACAAATGAGTCAAATTCTGAAATTATTTCTTGTACCTTTCAATTTAATTTCAAGTAAATCGTTTTATCTTAAGATTTACTTTAAAATTCTCTAACTTTAGTTTTATAGATATTGTATTGTATTGTCGTATTTAATTTTAATATCAACAACTAATTATTTTTTAAATTCATTTTAGAATGATTGTATATGTTTTAGAATTAACTTATAATTTATAATCTATTATCGATATAATAGACTTATAACAATTCATATATCTTACTTACATATAAACAACAGCACTTACATATAATCACCAATGAGTTAAATGTAAAATGAAGTTGATTGGTCATGTATATGCGTCATTTACACGTGTCTCAATTGTAACCCCACAATTACAATTACCATATATTTACCACATATATAATATTTTAATAATATTGTACTTGACACTTAATAGCCATTCAAAAAATATATAATATTGTAGTTAATTAATCTGCCTAGCTAGCTATTTATCTGACCAAAGGACGACCAATTAAACATTACAAATATCACGAGTTAGGATTACGTCCAACTTTAATACAATAATATTCTAATAATATATTAATTTTGTCTTTTTTGGATTCGTAAAAGCTAGAAACCGATAAGAATATGAGAACGATTCAACGACCTAAAATAAAATTAATAATTTGACTAAACTTACACGAATCAAACGTCATGTGCTAGATTTGTTAATTGTTAGTAGACCACATTAATTTTTAGAACTATATTCGTCTTAAAACCGATTTTAACATGTATTATGTTTAACTTCAAAATTTAACGATAATTATCCTCAAATTTTAAAATATTTGAAGACTGTCGATCTAGATGGGTGTGGTTCTAAAGAAAATGAAAAGTTATGTAGGAAAAAAAAACCAATAAAAGAGTAACATGTGTCACACTGTCACTTCGTGTCTTACATGTTACTTCCTTTTCTCTTTCATTTCTTTCTTTTATACGTTCTTTTAGCTTATTTTTTCTCTTTTTTTCTTCCAACCTTTATTTAAAAAAATTTAAATTCACTTTTGTATATGTTCATTTAATATATTTTTAACCTTTATTTTAACAGTTTAAACTTATTTTGTACTTATTTGTCTAAAATTACTCAAACATTTATTTCACTTATTTTACCGTTATATAAATGATAATGTAGGTTTTTATCAATAAATGTACTGTTTAGTTGAAATACGATGCACTTATTTTTTCAAAGTATAAGCATAGTAGATCATTTTAATAAATACAATGCATCACACTAATGAATGAATGCATCATTGTTAAAAGTTAAGTTCATCATCGTCAAAAGTCAAATGCATCATAATAACGATGCATCTTTGTAATAATGTAATGTACTCAATTTAAAAATTACGTAGTGCATCATAGTTAAATGTATAGTGCATCATAGTAATTTAAATAGTAATAATTGTAGTGCATCAAAGTTATTTGAGTGTATCTTAACTACACAATGATGGTACATTAAAATTTTATTTTTGGTGCATCATAATCCATTTATTTTAACTAATTATGCATCACGGTAAGATTGCATTTATAGTTAAAAGTCAAGTGAATCATAGTTAAAATTTAAGTGCATCATAATAATAAATGCATTGCGTTATAGTCAAGTGCATCATAGCTAAAAGTCAAATGCATGATAGTTATATGTCAAGTGTATCGTAGTTAAACGTCAAGTGCATCATAGTAATAAATACATTGCGTCGTAGTTAAAAATCAAGTGCATCATATCTAAAAGTCAAGTGTATGATAGTTATGTCAAGTGCATCATAATTAAACGTCAAGTGCATCATGTTCATATTATAATTGTGTTAAAAACATGATAAAAACAAAATAAAAAAAAAAAACTAAACAAAAAATGCCAAAAAAGAAAGGAAAAAAAAACTAAAAAAATACATTAAATTGAAAAAAGTTAAAAACTTATTAAAAGAAAAAAACTTTTGCAAAAAAGTTAAAAAGATATATTATTAAAAACTTTAACAAAAAAGTTTTAAAAAATATTATGAAAAAGTAGGTGAGAATATGAAGGAAGGAGAAAAGGGAGGAGAGAAAGCAGCGGAATGATAAAGGACACTTCTCACTATCTCATTGGTTTTCTATCTTCATACCTATTATCATTTTTTATTAGATCCAATCTCATCTAAAATTCATGAACATGGTTAATTTGTATCCTTGTGTGTTCTTTTTTCTCACCAACATATTACATCTATCTATTTCTTTTTTTTTCGGAAAAGGCAGATCATCATTAACAATAAAAAAAACAATACAAAAGGTACAAATTTAACACCCATAGTTCAAGCTACAAGATGTAACTATGGACCACAAAAGGCACAAATGACCCTTACAATAAAACAAAAATGATCATATAAACTATATGACAAAAACAAATCAAAACACGGTAAGACAAAATCAAAGACAAATCTCCGATGAAGACCACATGTCGCCAGTAGCCAAAATAGAAGTAGCAGATATGACCAGCAAGCATACGCAAACCGACCACAATAAGCAGTACCGAGACCCTCAAAACAGAAGCAACATCATTAGAAAAACTACAAACCATTACCAAAACTTTAAATATGACCAACATTAGGACTTTTTCAAACATTTCAAGGCACTTTATCATTTTTGACTCTAGCTGAAAACCATCCGTAAGACTGCACTTGAATCTCTTTAAAGATATCTGAAACCATCTCAGAATTATTTTTGAAAACCTTATTATTTCTATTAACCCAAATCAACTACAAAGATGACCACACAATTGAACGCCATACTATTTTCTTTTGCTTTGAAAACGACCCTAAACCTCGTGCTTAATTAACTCTTCATTGGAACCGACATTTACTTGACCTAAACCTCACCAACAGAACACTTTTAACCATAAATCTTTTGAAAACTTACACTTAAAAAAATATTGATCTATAGATTCAACCTCCTCTTCACAATAAGGACACAATTTACAATGAAGATCAATACCCATATTATCAATCACCTCTCGAACCGGGATCCTACCATTTCTAAGTCGCCAAATGAAAATACACCTTCCTTGGAACTACCTGACACCATCTAGTTTCCTTTCTACTTCTTCCCTCCAAAAGGACTTTTCTATCCACCATTTTTCTCAACTTGCTCCTGGAAAATTCCCCATCTTCACTAATTTCCCATTTCCATTTATCATCTCCTTCCTTTAATGTAACTCATCCCCTTATCACTCTCTTAAGTTCCTCCAATTCTCCTAGCGCCCTACCTCTCAACTCCCTTACCCAATCCTAATTCCATTGCCAACCATCTCCTACTCAAGCACCTCTTTTCCCCACCTTTACCTCTTTATTTCTTTCTTAATGAAATAGACGGCTAAATTTCCCCTTAAGAATTTCCCCCCTACCATTTCCCACCCACCTCTCCTTCCAAAACGATGTATCCATCCCATTATTTATCTCTTTCCCAAATGACTTGCATAAATTGACCCCAACTCCATCAATGACCTCCACCATTTTAACTATACTACTCCATACCCTTCTTTTTCCATCCAAACAACCCACACCATTTTCCAAACCCCCATCCCTCCCGTAAATGGAAGCAATCACCCGAACCCATAAGACATTCTTTTCATTCTTAAATCGCCACCATCATTTCTCAAGCAAACCCCAGTTAGATGCTTTTCGACTCCCAATATTTAAGCCTCCCTCCCCAAAACTAGATAAAGTACATTTCCAATTTATCCAAGATATTTGATGACCAAACCCTTTCCCACCCCCCTCCCACCCCACCCCCAAAAGAAATTTCGACGGATATTTTCAAGAAAGTTAATGACACATACCAGGGACCGATAGAGGGAGAAAAAAATACAACCGGAGACTACCAAGTACCGATTTGACCAAGGTTAACCGTCCTCCAAAAGAAATCGTTCTTGCTTTCCAATCCGATAGTATACTTTGGAATTTGTAAATAACCTATTTCCATGCCGCAATTCTATTCATATGACACCCGATCGGGAGACCAATATACTTAAAAGGTATTGAATCCACCTCACAACCAATCAAACTTGCCCAACTACTAACTTCCTCTATTTCCACCCCAATCCATATAATCTTACTCTTACGCATATTCACTTTTAATCTGGATGCCAACTGAAAAAACTTTAAAAAAGACATTAGGCTTACAACATTACCCTCCCTCCACTCTCCAAAGAAAAACGTATCATCCGCAAATTAGCGGTGAGAAACAACCTTCTCTCCACCTCCTACTCTAATCCCTTCGAAAGCTCCAATACTTCTAACCTCCTTCATTGCCATGTTAAGACCTTCAGCTACCATCAAAAATAAAAAAAAAAGGATAAAGGATCCCTTTGACCAATGCCTCGCGACAGACAGATCTCGCCGATAGGCGACCCAATAACCAGAATGGAAGTTACACCGATGCTATACATGCCTTTATCCATCCTATCCACTTCCTACCAAATCCCATTTGCTCCATAACCGAAAACAAGTATCTCCAATTAATACAATCATAGGCTTTCTCGAAATCAATCTTAAACACTATGCCTTTCTTCTTTCGTTTCTTTACAAAATCAATTAACTCGTTTGCCACCAACACCCATCTAATATAGATCTTCCCTCCACAAACGCACTATGCTCCTCTCCTATCACAGAACTAATCACTCTCTTCACTTTCCCCGCCAACACCTTAGCCACAATTTTATAAAAGCACCCTATTAAACTAATAGGTCTAAAATCTCCAAGGCCAATAGGATTACTAACCTTTGGAATTAAAGACACAAATGACGCGTTACACCCATTACTAATACTTTCATTATCCCAAAACCACTCTAATACCCTCATCACTTCAACTTTTAATAAACCCCAATACCTCTTAATAAATTTAAAATTAAATCCATCTGGCCCCGGAGCTTTAGAACTACCACATCTACTTACCGCCTTCCACACCTCTTTTTTCGTAAACGAAGCTTCAATAATTGTTGTTCTTCATTAGAAAGCCTCTTGAAACGATCACTTTGAAAAATTGGTCTACCTTGATCCTCCTCGGTGAACATCTTCATAAAGAATTCTTTCACCTTCTCCTTTATTATCGTTGACTCCTCACACCACACCCCATCTACATTTAGCCCCAACAATGCACCTTTCCTATTCCTCTTACGGACTATTGAACGAAACAACTTCGAACTTTCGTCACCTTCTACCGCCCACTTCACTCTTGCTCGTTGTCTCATGATTGAGTTCTTTATTTTCTCTTTTTCTAACCATATTTTGCGACCCTCCATCCACTTCTTAACTTCTTCATTTGTCAACATTCTATCGTTTGCTTCTTTTTCCCAGCCCAATACTTCTTTCCTACACTCCTTTAGTTCTTTTTCCAAATTCCTAAACCTTTGCTTACTCCATATCCTCAACTCATTCTTCATGTTTTTTAACTTATCACGAAAAATGCAATCTGCTCTTCATGATGTGACCGGTTTCTTCCAAGCTTTCTCCACAACTTCGTCAACACCTGTTTCATTCCACCAAACATCAAGTCCTAAAAGGTTTTGGTCCAAAATCCCTTTCCCCCTCTTCTTTTAACAAAATTGGACAATGATCCGAAAGTTTCTTGTCCAATGCCACACAAACGATTCCTCCCGATACCGCCTGAAATTCCTCTGACACCAAAAACCTGTCAAGTTTGCTAAATTTGAGTTCGTCATCACTGATCCTCGTAAACTGCTTCCCACCTACTGGAACGTCCACCAAGTTGTTCACGTCAATAAAGTCATTAAACTTGTCTTCCCCTCGTTTGCTAAATTGCGTGTTTCGTCTTTCATTCTTTTTCCTAATCTCATTAAAGTCACCAAAAATGCACCAAACACCCTCTTCTGAATTTATAAGCCTTTCCAATTTTCTCCATAACTCAAAACGATTATTTTCCTGTCTCGGACCGTAAACATTTATCCAACCCACCATTTTCTCTTTACCTACCCAGCTTCCAAAAAAAGCCGCCACGAAGCTATCATCTCTATAAACTTTCTTTACATCAAACATACATGTATCCCATATTAGAAGAATTCCCCCGACCTCCCAACCGCATCCATCTTTGCATACCCGAATTCATCAGACCACCGTAACCTTGCAACCCCCCTTCATCTAAACTACTACATTTTGTTTCTTGAAACCCTCAATACTTGGTCTATACTTAGCACATAACTCCCTTACCCACCCTTGTTTGTCCTCGTCACACATCCCACGGCAATTCAACGACATATCTATATCTATATCTATATCTATATCTATTTCTATATCTTCTATATCTATCTATATTAAGGTAGAATAACATATGTCCTACGTGGAATATGTCTTACGTGGATGCCTTCTCCATTTAACAAATAAGTAAAAATTCAATGTGTCATTCTCACATCTTTTTAGATATAATTTTTGTCATGTCATACATTAATTTAATTTTAAAAATATCTATCTAAATTTATGCATTCATCTCTTACCATGGGATGTACTACATCCGTAGTTATGTGTAATAAATAAATTACTTTACTACTGTAAAATATTCGAGATCATATCCCAAACCTTAGCTTTATAGGAATTGAAATCTGATTAAAACAACAAGACCATTAAAGCAAAATTTTATTAATATTATAATTCATATAAATAGATACGTATTTGTTTATTTAATCTAATTCAATTTATTCTAGATCGAGTAAGGTATGATTATTTACTACAATAACATATATGTTTTTCGTATAGGTTTTATTTAATGGGAAAATATTGCAAATAAAGCACCTAACGTAAAATTACTAATTAATTAGAGTAGTTTAAATGTGTTAATGGGTGAGGTTCAAATGAGAATGACAAAAGTGTTTGAGAATAGAAGAAATAGTAATGTGTCACGTGTTACAAAAGCTACTTTCCCCAATCTTTTTAAAAACCAAATATCTCACAAATGACAAGTCGAAAAATTATGAAAATTGCACCATAAAATTCAGCGTTTTCTTCTCTTCGATTTAAGATATTACAAGCTATACTTTCGACGAGTTTTTTTTTCTTCATTTTTTGGTGGGTTTACAAATTAGTAACACATGTGTTAGTGTTGCGTTTAGGGTTTAGGGGTTAGGGTTTAGGGTTTCGTCCCGAAACCCTAAACCTTTACGAAACTCTAAACCCTAAATCATACTAAACCCTAAATACTAAACCATGCTAAAACCTAAACTCCAAACCCTAAACCATGCTAAACCCGAAACCCTAACTCAAAAGCTAACCGCAAATCAAATGTACAATTAATCAGTAACACATGTGTTACTAATTTGTAAAACCCATCAAAAAATGAAAAAAAAAAAATTCGTTGAAAGTATAGCTTGTGAGATCTTAAATCGAAGAGAAAAAAACGCTGAATTTTATGGTGTAATTTTTATAATTTTTTGACTTGTCATTTGTGAGATATTTAATTTTTCAAAAGATGGGGAAAATGAATATTTGATAAAAATGAGTGGTTGAAATTGATTCCCATATTATTACCAAAGTTGTTATACTCATTTGAACCTTACTCATGTGTTAATTAATATTAACACTAAATTTTCAATTAATAGATTTGGAAGTTTAGTAGGTTAATTGCCTTAATTAAGTTTTATACGTTGAAGGAAGACACGTACGAAGTTCTTACTCCTCGGGTATGTTAAGATTTCATCAACACTGCGTCAACATTTAATTAAGAACTGTATTCCATAACTTATGACAACCGATTGTAACCTTGGATAATTGTTTATTGGTTAAGATTGTTTGCATATTAATGTTGAATTTATATCCTATCGTGATTTTAATAAGTAAAGTCGTAAATCGTACGGGTATAAAAAGTAGTATAGGTATATGTAGCTTTTGGTTTTGAAGACCATCTAAAAAGCTCACACAGTGATGTTTAACATACATTTGTCTCAAAGCTATAATTATGTCTAACGTAAATCGAATCTAAATCATGATACGATCTTCAACATAGTATATTAAAACATATATAGGCCATCAAAGCGAACCCACACATCACGAGAACATTTGTGGTTTAATAATTTATTTAAGATTTTTGCATGTCGTCCTCGTACTATTTTTGTTATAAACTACAAATTAGTTTATAATTTGCAAATTCCCAGACTATTTCATGCTTTTCTTTTATAAACGGTGAATAATAAGATAATTTGTCTAATAGATTTTAAAATAATTGTATGTTTTCTGTGAGTCAATTTTCATCATATAAAATTATGCTCTCTGAAAGATGAAGTCATAAAAAGTGAAAACTATATAAAACATAATACAAAACATATAGTATATAAATCGTCTTTAAATAATGACATCACCAAATAATAAATATAATTAATTATTAATGAATTTTTAGTTAATGTTAATATAGTTAAATGTGAGGACATTTTGATTATTATCATTTAACAATTTAAAATTAATTATAAAAATATAGTTAATTATTAATGAATTTTTAATTAATGTTAATATAGTTAAATTTAAAGTAATTAAATAAGAATAGTAAAGCTAATCAAGGGTAATTAGGCATAAATTCCATAGGCATTAAAGTCTTTTGTCTTGAGTTGACTTTTCTATTTAGGTAGACATGATAAAGAGAAGATATCAAGGGTTCTAATTATTTGGCCTTAGTCATTAGATGGTCAAGATTACTTTAAAATTGAGTTATTTTTAGCATGTCAACCTAATTATGCTTTTATTTTAATAATTAAGAGAGATTAAGAGAGATTTGATACCTTGACTAATTGTCAAGTGTCAACATACATTGCACATCAGAAACCCTATATTCACCAGGAGGTGAATAAGAATATTGTATAAATAGTGAAAATAAATTTTTTTTTAATTAAAACATAAAACTCTACATTTACCGGGAGGTGAATAAGGGTTGCTATTGTATAAATTGTGAAAAAAAGTTTTTTTTTCAATTAAAACATAAAACTCTATATTCTCCGAGTGGTGAATAAGAGTTGTTATTGTATAAATAATGAAAAAAGTTTTCTTTTTCCTTTTACTATTGTATGAATAGTGAAAAAAAGTTTTTTTAATTAAAACATAAAACTTTATAGTCACCGAGGTGATTAAGAGTTACCATTGTATGAATAGCGGATTTTTTTTTTTTTTTGTTAATTAAAACATAAATAAACATAAAAATTAATTTAGCTTAAAATTTTGAATGTTTTATTCTACCATACCAAAACAAAAATTATAAATTGCTATATTTTTATTATAATTTTTAAAGTGTATGTTTTATAGATTACATATACTTTATCTAAATAAAAATTTTAAAACACTCAATTAATCAATGTTTATCTTTTAGTTAATCACTTAATTCGATTTGATAAAAAACTACAATTTAGATGTATTTTATTTAACGTAAGTGTCAATTTTTTAATCATTAATTATAATTTTTTTTTAATCAAACGGTAAAACAGTTAATCTTAAGTTACACAATTAGCTTAGTATAAATGAGTCACTAAGACAAAAACAATAATTATAATATTAATCACTTAACTCGATTTGACAAAAAAAATTACAATTTAGATGTGTTTATCCATTAACAAAAAAAGTAAAATATAAGTGAATTGATAGATATGTTGTAAATATGAGAAAGTCTATACAATATGTATTCATAGTTTGATCTTGAAATACACAGTATGGAGTAAATATTTTTATAACTTTTAGCTTCATATTTGTGGAATTAGTTTAAATGTTACTATTTGAATAAATAGTATATGACCAGTCATATTTTTACGCATTGCTTTCTCTATTTTATTTTTTTAAAAGTTTTTAATATATCTTAAATATAATATATGATTCACCTTTATGATGTCATCATTCAATATTGAGATCCAAATAAGCAATTAGGTCCCTCTATTTATTTATCTTTTTCGTTATTTGAAGGTTTATAAAAATTATATTTTATTTGTAACTAATACAAAAATATATAAAGAACACAATAATAAAATATTCTGGACGTTCTATAACTTCTATGTATTTGTAATATAATATGTGTTATTAAAATTTTTTATAAAAATTATATTTTATTTGTAACTAATACAAAAATATGTAAAGAACACAATAATAAAATATTCTGGACGTTCTATAACTTCTATGTATTTGTAATATAATATGTGTTATTAAATTTTTTTTATTTAGAATACATGGATGTATATTATTAATTAATTAAAAATTGTATCAACATGCTAATTGTTATTGTTATAATGAAATACAATATAACAAAAAATAATTATCTAAAATAAAAATATGTTGGTAAAATAATAATACTCATCTAGAAAGTTCCAACAAAGTATTAAACATTTATTACAAAACCATTAATCTAACAACTATCTAAAATCAACCGCATTAATACTTTTAAATAAAATTTAAGATAAGAAATTTATTAACAGTTATTAATCTACAATAAAAAATATAAGGTATGAAAAAGAATTTAAAACAGTACAACCATTCTTATGGATAAGCAGGTAAATTTAAAGTATTGTTAATTTATTAATGTAGATCTTTAAATATCAATAATATTGGTTTATTATTCAAAATTTATTAAACTATACACTTATACTATTGTATGGGACGAGTTTTGAAAATATCTATCGTATGTAGTTAAATTCTAAAAACATATATGTATATACTTAACTTCCTATTGTATGTATAAAACTTACTAAAAACATGTCTATTTATGTAGCAAAATATGTCCAAATTGCATTCAGTATACGTTTTTTAGAACTTAATTAAACACAATATAAAATTTTAAAGTTCGACACAATTAACTGTAAAAGATGTAACACTTAATATACTTTGAAACCAAAAACGTTTTTAAATTCGGTGAAAGTAGTGAACCGATATTCAAGTCTTTAATATTTCATAATATAATATCTTTAATATATATATTTTTCATAATCAAAATGATAATTACTAATTAAATTTTTAATTTTTGTTATATATAGTGAATTTATCCATCAAAAGTAGGCATACAGATATCTCAACGACTAGAGGTGTTTAATCGGTTGTGTTTCAGGTTAATAGAGTTACCTAGTTTGTTTTATTCGGCTTTTGGTCAACTCTTAATCCATTTGAGACCCAATTCAAACTATATGTCACGAATCCAAACCAACCAAATAAGAGTTTGGGTTATTCAGCTGGGTTTCGATATAGCCAAATAAAAGTCTTAAATTATTATTTAGATTATTAAGATAATTGAATTGCTCAAACACTAAGTAAAAACATTTTAATTGTTCCATATTGGGTCATTTAGATAAATGGATTTGTATTTTAGGTAATTGAGTTATATGAGTAATTAGAGTTATATATCGGCTATCGGAATTAAATTATCAAAGTTAAGTATTAACAACTGATGCTTATTCGGTTTTTCGAGTGGTCCTTAATTGAAATATTCAAACCAAAACCTAACCATTAAACTGATTTTTTATCTGGTATCACTCAAAAACCAAACCAAATCCAAATAACCTAATCCAAAATATCCAAATAATATATGAATCGGTTAAGTTATTCAGTTAAACTAGATAATAAATACCACTACCAACTATAATCAATGGCATGCAAAGTCACATTAAATATTATTTATAAATCATGATAACAAATAAAAAACTCTTTACAAAACGCTTTAAAACTCTTTTATAAACATAATATTAAATTAATATAGTTATTCTTGCTAAAGTAATATAAAAGTTACATTATGAATAAGATATTACGTGTGATAAAAATTCATCGAGTTGTTTTATATTCAAATTACAAATAAATGGTACATGCGTCCTAAAAGATTTATAAGTTAGTAATTAGTATTATATTACGTTTAATCGATACGGTAATATCTCTTTACATCAATATTTCACTTTTTCAAAGTTCCTTGTGTGTTTAAATATATATGTGTTTACCTTAATAACTTACTTTTGTACTCAGGAGCATTTGGACCGTACAGTTTGTTACTGAGTGTGAACTCTAACACTAAATTCAACACTTTAAACTATTTTTATATATATTGATTTAGTGTGGAACAAATTGTGAAAAGTAACTCACGAATAAATATTTAACCAATAAAAAGATATTAAAAATAAACGATCGGGCCCACATTCTCTTCATCCAATATTGTTTCATCAACATTGATCGCTTCTCTTTGTCAACTACGTCGAATGCATAAACGTTTGTCATCTATTTTAGTTCTGAATATTTTAAAAAATAAATACAAATTCAATAGTCCGTGTATATACACGGGTTTGCGGTCTAGTACCTAATATTTTATCTCTTTCCTTTCAGTGCATTTTATTTTTTTGTTTTAATATATCTCACTCTAAAATACAATTAATCTAATAGCGTATAGTATACTATTTATAAAATGATAGTAAGAAATTTTTCATGATCAATAAGAGGTAGGGTAAAATGAGTTAATTATCGGTATGTAGGTATGTAAATGTCAGGAAAGAATAAGAGAAATTAGTACGGGTAAAATTGTTAAAACTATTTTGAAATTCTTTTATATGGATATGGTATAAAAGTCATATAAATTAAACTACCTATATAAATCTTAAACACTTTTAAAGTAATTATTTAATCAATAAATAAAAACTATATACAACTAATTCTAAGGCAAAAACTCTAAATATTTTAGGTACTTTTATTGTCTTGTCAAATAAAATAATTGACTAATATATAAAGTTCTGTCCATATATAGCTCCTTAAATCATTCAAAAAATTTGATTACATATGGAACACTATTTTTAAGTTGCATATATACCAAATTATTTCGTAACTTAATATAAATATTTTTGTTCCACCGCAATAGGTGAGTTAAAAAATCTTATTATGAAGAGTGCAGAATATCAATCATTTCTGTATGAAAATGCAAGTCTAAAACAATTATTAGTGAAAAATAAATAAATGTTGAACTAGTCATTGTGTGAACCACAAGCCAAAGGACTCGATCCCAGGATTTAAACTTGTCATATATTCCAAATTGAGTCCTTGTTTAGCGGTTTAAATGTTACAATAATATTCTAACTTTGTAGAGTATTATATTTTTGTTTTAAAATGAGGAATTCAGTAGATTATAAATTTGTACCTCTCGAGTTTTCCACTTTGTCTATAATTCTATTAAAAACTTTATTTTAATAATTTTATTTGTAATGATATTACGTATCATTTCATGCAATTGAAAACCTATTAAATAATTACGTACAATAGCATTAAATAATAAGTTACTACACACAATAAAATGCCGATAAACACTATGAATGTCAAAACATAAATAATTAAATTTGTGTACAATAAAATCTTTCAAAATACACAGTAAAAAATTACTTTTCATTATATTTTTTCCTTTGTACAAAAATGACATTTACATTTCTACTCAATTTATTATCCATGCATACAAAATATGTTAATAATGGTTAATCACCAAACTTTCAACTTTTTTTCGGTTTAACCATTCAACTATTTTTAAATGTTTTAACACCTTAACTTATAGGGTGACTAAAATTTAATCCCTTTACTTTGATTGACCGTTTGAAATAACCATTTTGGTAACTGGTAACCGGTTGATCAGGTTTATTAATGAGCATAAGTTAAAATAATTTAATCATCAAATTTTCAACTTTTTTTCAGTTTAACCCTTGAACTTTTTTTATTTCTAATTTAACCCTTTAACTTAGTGTTTACTAACTTTTTATTTTTTATTATTTCAATATAAGTTTAAAATCTATTTACTTAAAAAAACATATCATACGTATTAAATGTTTTATTATTTTAGCAAAGTGTAATACTTTTATGAAATAATTGTATTTCTTTACATTCTAATCAAAATATAAATATAACTTTTTATCGTGAAGAATAATATTGTATATATTATGTTACATCATATTTTTTTTAGAAGTACAATGTCATCACGATTCATCTTATAATATTTTATGTAGACAAAAGTACATTTATATACTATGTCATGTCTAATAATTATACTTTTATGAAAATTTATTTATAGTGAATGTATGTGTTATTTCCTATACAATGTTTTAGAGAAAGTTATTTCAAGTATGTGATATAATAGTTATTTATTAGTATGTAATATCGTAATTATTTAAAATAAATTGGTTTAAAATATATACAAGAGTTTGATTTTTAAACCATTACTTATATAAAATTATAGGGATTATATTGATTTTAATTTATTTATTTTTAAATATTAACCCGTGATCACAAGTTGTAATGATTTTTTAAAAAGTCATTTAAAGTTAAATAGTTAAAACATGATAAAAAAAAGTTGAAGGGTTAAAACGAATTTTTTTTAAAAGTATGATGATTAAAAAAAAGTTGAAGGGTTAAAACATAATAAAATCATTTCATAGCTGTATTTTAAATTTTAATTTTGGCATGTTTTTCCAAAAATCAGATGAAAAATGAAAATGAGATATTGGGTATCTTCACCGTCATCCTCAGTCACGACAAAACTCACAATCGATAGCGACATCGGTGGACGCTATTATCCCGTTTACATCAACCATGTTCATAATTCACCACACCCAGTAATAATAATTCCACCAATCTTCATTTGTTTGTATAAAACATTGCGTATATCACTGTTACTTCATTTTTTATCTCTCTCTATATATAAATCCACTTCATTAATTGGTTCCAAATAAATCCCAGCCTCCCAAATTTTCTTCAATCAAAATCAATTGCCTATAATCCAATTTTGACCGTCAAGGTACCATTTTTGACTTTTTTTAATCCTAATCTTGAAATGGGTTCTTTGTAATTCAAGAAAATGTGTAGGTTTCTTTGTTCTTTAGTATGTATATGATTATAATATAAAGTTTGTATCTTGAATTTGTTTATAGTGTTTTTATTATTGCATAAAGGGTTTTTGAAATTCATGCAATTATGCAATTAATTTATGTAATATCCTTAACTGATTCTAAAGTTTGTTTTTTGGGTACAATTGTAGGTTTTCAATTGCATATAGTTGGTGTACTTTTATTCTAAAATTTGCATTTGGATTCAACTATAGGGTTTTATTGCAATACAGTTGAAATTTGATCCTAAAATCTTGGATTCATTTACAGTGTTTTTATTGCATAATATTGGTGTTTTGATCCTCAAGTTTGTATCTTGGATTCTATCTCAGGGTTTTGATTGCATAAACTTGGGAGTTTTATTCTGAAGTTTATTCATTTATAGGGATTTGATTGCATAAAGTGGGATGTTTATGCTAAGATTATATTTTGGATTCAATTATAGAGTTTTAATTGCAAAAATCATAAAGTTGGTGTTTTGATTCTAGAATTTGCATCTTGGGTTAAATTCTTAGGTCTCTACTGCATAATGTTTGGATTTGATGCTAAAGTTTGTATCCTTTATTTAATTATTAGGTTTCTATTGCATAATGTTTGGATTTGATTCTAAAGTTAATATCTTGGATTCAAGTCTTAGGTTTCTATTGCATAATGTTTGAATTTTGATTCTTAAAGTTGGTATCTTGGATTCAATTCTTAGGTTTCTATTGCATAATGTTTGGATTTTGATTCTTAAAGTTGGTATCATTGATTCAATTGTAGGGTTTTTGACTGCATAAAGTTGGCTTTTCCTTAAAATTTTTATTAGAAGATGACTATTGTGAATGGCAAGCTGGTGAAAGAAAGAAGATCAAGAAAGAATAAACAAGAACTTGTTGATGAGAAATCACCATTGTTGCCCACCCAGAAAGGTGAAGAAGCAGGTTTCGATGAATTTAATGGGGCTTCTTTTACTGGGGCAGTGTTCAATTTATCAACAACAATTGTTGGTGCTGGAATTATGGCTTTACCTGCAACTATGAAAGTTTTGGGACTTATACCCGGGATTGCTTTAATTGTATTTATGGCTTTCTTAACAAATGCTTCAATCGATTTGTTACTTCGATTTAGTAGGGCTGGGAAATCAGTTTCTTATGGAGGTGTTATGGATGATGCTTTTGGAAGTATTGGTAGAATATTGTTGCAAGCTTGTGTTTTGGTCAATAACATCGGTGTGCTTGTTGTCTACATGATTATTATTGGTACGCCTCAACTTCGGTTAACATTTGAATTGTGTTGGATCTATGATATGTCTAGAGAACTAGATATTGATATTGGTACTTATTTGAATTGTGTCGTTTAGGTGATGTGCTTTCTGGAACAACTTCAGATGGGGTTCATCATACTGGTGTGTTACAAGGGTGGTTTGGTGTACACTGGTGGAATGGGCGGTTTTTTGTGCTTCTTGTTTCTACCCTTGGTGTATTTGCACCGTTGGCAAGTTTAAAGCGCATTGGTTAGTCTTTTTGCGTTTATCGACAAGTTTTCTTGGGATTCTTGGCACAATAGCCTCTTTTTGCTGTTTGTATTGTTTTTTTGTTTTATTCGTGAAAATATGTTTATGGTGCTGTTCAATTGGCGTGCAGATTCACTGAGCTACACATCTGCTTTATCAGTAGCGCTTGCAGTCGTCTTTCTTGTGATCACTGCAGGAATTACAATCTTCAAATTGGCAACTGGAAGTATTATGATGCCTAAATTGTTTCCTGATATTGTGGATCTCACATCAGCATTTAATCTCTTCACCGTTGTCCCTGTGCTCGTGACTGCTTACATTTGCCACTACAATGGTACGCAAACTAAGTTTACACTAACAGTTAAATAATTTCAAAATTAAAATTAAGATGCTGAAGTTATTTCTTTATTTTTGCAGTTCACACGATTGATAACGAACTGGAAGACAGTACTCAGATAAAAGCAGTTGTGCGAACGTCACTTATTCTTTGCTCATCTGTATATGTGATGACAAGCATCTTTGGGTTTTTACTATTCGGTAACGATACACTTGATGATGTGCTCGCAAACTTTGACACTAATCTTGGAATCCCGTATAGCTCGTTTCTTAATGATGCTGTTCGTGTTAGTTATGCTGCCCATTTGATGCTCGTCTTTCCTATTGTTTTCTTCCCATTAAGACTGAATTTGGACGGATTACTTTTTCCTAGTAAAGGGCCTTTAGTGTCAGATAATCTGAGGTTCGCATCGATCACAGTTGCTCTCATTGGTGTCATCTTTTTGGGTGCGAATTTCATTCCAAGCATCTGGGATGCTTTTCAGTTCACTGGAGCGACTGCTGCTGTTTGTATCGGTTTCATCTTTCCATCTGCCATCACTCTTGGGTAAGTTTCCTCTTTTTTATTTATTTATTCCAACTTTTTTTTTATTGGGCTCCGAAGTAGGAATTTGAAATCATTGATGAATTATGGTTTGGAATATCAGGGATCGTTATGGAATAGCTAGTAAGAAGGACAAGATCTTATGTGTTTTCATGATCGTTCTTGCTGTTTTCTCGAACGTGGTGGCTGTTTATAGTGATGCATTGGCTTTGTTCAAGAAGAATGGATCATCAAGCGAATGATGGCTGTCACATGGCTTCGTTAAATGGAGCTAGTTTTCATGGTGATAGAACTCGAGGGATGAGTTGTATAGAGGTGTGCTTGTGGTTCTTATTGTTGTCGTCATTTTGTTTAATTTTGTCTTTGTATTGTGTGTTCAATCGAATACACTTGCATATTAATTCAAATTGATATTATGAACATTTTCTTTCCTTGTTGATAAAGTGTTAACTTTTATGCTTTGGACCAGGCGATATGGCAAATTGCATTACATTTTGTTACTTTTAGAAATTTTAAGTGTGTATCTTATATGATATTCTAGGCCTCTAGAATTTCGAAAATCCTTTTTGCAATATACGGATTCTGCCATTCTCGAATAAACTTATGTCCATTATGTGTTTGAAGAAAACAGACCGTAAAGCTAACGAGACGAGCTTCACAAAAAGCAGATTAACCCGAAGACACAGTGGCCTTGAAAAAACCAAACACCTGAGAACAAAAGCACCTATGCGAACCAAAATCATCGTCGTTAATATCTTATAATGATTATGATATTATAAAATTTTACGAAACGGTTGAGTGAAAATTGGAGATAGTTATAAGTGGCCATAACTCGAATAGAATCGTTAAAAGTATTGCATTGGCTTGGGAGATCTGACCTGGATAAAGAAATCCTTAGATTTGTGTCTAACATGAAAAGGTTCTGATAATCAAGACGAATTGTTAGCATAAGCCTCGTCGTTTAAAGAAGAAAACCGTGGAATGAGGATATCTTCTATTTGTCTTCACCCTTTTGAACCTTCCATTCTCATAGCTTCTTTCTAGTGTTGTTCTCCTAACTTTTGATACAGATATTAAGATTGTAGATACAGATAACTAAGGTAATAGCAACAGGTTTCAGATGCGAATAAGCATACAAGAAGGTAGATACAACTCATACAAGAGGTGGAAATTGAAATAGAAGACTAGAACCAAAGGTGAAGAATGAGTAACCACTAATATAGGAGATGAACAAGGACAAGTGTCTTAAATTCTGTCACACAGAAAACTGATTATTGTGACTTACATTCAAACGCCCCCCCCCCCCCCCCCCCCCCCCCCCCCCCCCCCCCCCCCCCCTTGTACTACCAAAAACAGTCATTGTTCTTCCAGGTAAATAAATAACTTCTTGCCAACATGAATAATAGTTAACAATGGGCAAAAATTACACAAAAAATAAACTGGGAATAATGTCACAAGGAATACAACGAGACTCTAAACATTAATTAATACATTATAAAACTCAAGTCAAAATGGGCATGTTACATGCTGATAAATAACTCTCTCTAGTTCAATTATATACAATATCCAGACAAATTCCATACACCAATGTACATAACTTACAGAAAACTATGGGTTACCATTGGTGGTTACAAAAGGTACCAATCTTTTATAATCCCTTCTTCTACCAAGTGCACAATTATCAAGCACCCGCCCAAGAATCAAACGGGTGTTCTGCGAAGCCAACTCTCTAGGTGAAATACCCGATTCAGATAGGTTCGCTTGTGCAGTCAGCATAGACCCAAACCCTAAACCCATAGCCTGTTGTAAGGGGCCACTGCGAGCCTTGAAAGAGGATTGAGGAAATAGTACCTTATCATCGGTGCCACTAAGCCCATTCTCGTATGATCCTGGCTCGTGGTTGTGGGTCCCAGTCAGGGAGCTGCAGCTTTGTAAAAGGGCTTCAAGTACACTAAGTGCCTCCCAACATAAAGTGCTTTCGACTAATTGGGAGACGATTGCATACATATGTGGGCTTTGAGCAGCATCCATTGGAGTATGCTGAAGCAATGCCTTCATCATCAAGAGAATAACCCGTTGATACTCCACGGGTCCTCGTTCTAGAAGCTTCAGCAGATGTCCAAATGCTAGTGCCGAGTGTTTCGGTAGCCACTCATTGCATAATAACGGTGATACACAAGCAAGTAGGTTGTCTATTGCTTTGATTTCACCATGTGAATAAGCCATGAAAACCGTGGCTAGTTCATCGAGCGATTTTGCACGACACCAAATAGCTAAGTTTGTTGAAACCCCACAAGCTTTTTGGTAATGGTGTAAGAGGGGCGAACCATGCCCGACAACAGCTTCTTGGTTTAATTGTAAGCAAAGCCACGGAAGTAAGCCGATGATGTGCATTAAAAGTCTCGTTTCTGGGTCTCCAAATATCGAGTCACAGGAGTGGACCGTGATCCGTGAGAGAACCTCAATTGACGCACCATGGCTCACGGTTGACATGAGCCCCTTGAGTACGAGCGGCTGCACACCTTCAAAAGCCGGAACTTTCCCGCTGGATGGCAAGTTTACACCGGTGTTTTGCGATTCCATTCTCTGGAAGTCGGTGTCGGCGACACTATGATCAAGCTCGTCTCTTGGCATGCTCGAGAGGAGAACATTCTCAGTGGTTCGGTCCCGAAATGATAAACGGTCAATGACTCGAGCAAACAGCTCAAGTACCTGACAATAGACATGAACGAAATCGGTGTGCATCATGGCTACACATCCCCAGAAAAGCTGGGGGTAAAGTATCACCTTCTCTGGCTCCATATTTTCCACCATTACTTGCAAAGTTAAAAGAATCTCCATGACGAAACCTAAAACTGAAGGTACGGGATTTGCTAGGCATCTATGGAGGCACCGAAGAAGTGATACACACGCATCGTTAGTGACACGGGGTCGTAACGCACGGTATATCTGGTGGGACCGACATGAGAGGTGTCTTGATGTACATTCCATGGCCCATTTGAGTGCCTCAGCTCCCCAAGTCTCTCTAAGGTCACCTTGAAAGAAGATAGCATCCACCATGCTCTGCACTAGTGCCGACAACAGTGCTGCACTTGGGAGCTCGATTTTGACAAGTGTTGGGTCCTCATTTTCCCACATCATGCTCCCACGTTTCGATTGGACATATTTAATCAAACTCACAACCTGTTGCTTGTTCTCACCGTCACTATTTTCAACATCATAAAGCTCCAGATGACGTCCCGCAAGAGAATATAGTAAATTAACGAGCAAGTGCTGGCAATGTTCCAACACGATGTCTTCTGAACTATCCATGGAAACAAAAGTGACATGAAAAAGTAGCGGTAAATGCTCCCGAAAATCTTCATCATTCTCATAAGCAATTTCCGCAAGTAAGATCAGTGCTATATCAGCATGGGTTAGCGAATGCTGCTGATGTCCTTGTAGGGCTGAATGAAGTTCTTTCGCGTTGACACCGTGGGTCCCACCAGCAGAATGCAAACCATCTATCTCAGAATTAGGGGTGTCGATGAGGTAGTCTCCACTGTCTCGAGACACATGTCGGCTTCTCATACTTCCAGTTGAGCTCCGAACTCCCATTAAAGGCCCTGACATGTTAACTAAAGCTGGAATAAGTTGACCCGACCGTCCAGCAGTTACAGGAACAACATTCATTTCAGGAGCCATTGGAGTCAACGGACCCGAAGCACTCCGCCCACCTACACCTGCCGTTCTCCAGCTTAAGCTACCGCTTGTATTCCGTAGCGGGCCATCGAGTGATCCTCGAACAAGTAACGGTGACATATGAGGCTGGTTGTCTAAAACTGCTGAAATTTGGGCCACTGCTGAACTCTGAGAAAATTCCAAAATATAGTTTCCATTCGCTTCAGCCTTGGTAGCCATTGGTCGGAGTGGTTCCAAGCTATCCTCGAGCATACGTTGAGCCAATTGGTAAACCAAGTGGTCTATTGTGCCCTGTGGACATATCCGAGCTAGATACAAGCTCACTCGTTTAGCAACCGAGAAATATGTAGCGAACGCGCCACTTATTTCAGCAGATGCATTTGAATCACAATCTTCAATTCCTTTAGTGATCAAGAAATCCAAAACCGGTCGTATATTACGGGCCTTACTAGCGATTGTACTCCAAAGCTTCTCGATTTCATCCGGAAACTGGTCACCGTGTCGCCATGTTACATAATAAAGACTTTTTAATAACCGTTCACTCCATCCCGAGTCTTTCAGTTTCCAGAAATTAAGGTTCTCAATCCATGGAGCCATGCATGTTAGGACCTGATGTTGAGCAATTATATCAACGGCATCAAGTTGTCTCTGCATGATTTCCTCGCAAAGAAGCTGGCTTAGTTCGGGATGATCTTTGGCAAGTTTACAAGACAGTTTGTACTGGAATTGTTGGTAAGAGTCAGGAAGATTGCCGACAACTGCTGCCCGGTAACTTCCAGATCCCTCGATTTTATCTTCAGCCCATTCCCTCACAGATAACGTCTCGAGCATTTGTAGGGCATCATCACGAATCTGTCTAGATGGGTCGACCACTTTGTAGAGGATTAGACTCAGAAGTCTCTGGATTTCACATTTAGGTATCTCTTGACGCATGTAGACTTCCGCCAATACACTGAAGTAGCCATCTGCTATGGCAGCATCAGAATAGTAGCACTGAAAGACCAACACGTAACAGATATAAGATACTAACTCCGTATAAGAATACACATTTTCAAAGAATTGTGTGTCTACCCTGGGCTATGAAAAAACATAGAGGTGACAAAATGGGTGGGTTACGTAACAGGTTTAAATTAGTAATTTTTGGTATGTCCGAAACACTCTTTGTTCAAAGTTTTCTATAGGATCAGTGTGTCAAGCATGAACACAACAATCACATGCTTTCAGTAATTAACAATAATTTTCAACCTAATACAGAGGAAGTTTCATGCATTAAAAAAAGACAATCTGGACCGACCCTCAGCCAGTTTACCCATGTGACCTGATTCCTTTTAATCTATTTATTGTTTTATCCGTTGGACCCGTTAAAGATGAAACATACTCATACCGACCCATTCAGGAGTTAATGGGTCAAAATTGCCACTTCTTCTCAAACATTCTCCAATGATAAGTAGAATTTGTGCACTAAATGTAGACTTTGAGTGACTATCAATCCGTTCGGCCGAATTGACTCCATCCCTTATAGCTAAAACTTTTCATTTGTCTGTTTGATGTTAAAAAAAAAACGACCATTCATAAGAGAAAGGGCCAAATTTGCCACTTCTAGCTTTACCCTTTCCAACAAATATCAACAGTAGAAAATAGCTTAAAGGTAATTAACCTATGTGTAAGATTGTTGTTTTAGAATACGTGAGAAGATATCTGACCTGGTCAATGCAAGCAGGGAATAAGTCTAAGTTTGTAAGAAGAAGATTTTTCAAAGCCATTTTAGCAAGTGATACACGAAGGTGACCACCACGATTCCTATCACGTCCTGTAGCTCCTCGACCACCTTCTCCTGTGTACTTGGTATAAGACGGGGTTCTTGGGTCAACGGGTGAATAACCAAATGGGGCCCGTGGTGCAGGCTCGATGAAGAGACTGTTGATCCAAGATATAACACGACCACTCATTTTTCTTGCATTGTCGTCAAAGCACGGACCATACAACAGAGAAGCCATAGCATTCATGGAAGCCCATTGAATGGCTTCAACTTGTTCGGTCACTTCTTTATCGAATGAAATTTTATCAATAGAATCTTTTGATCGAGAGTGCTGACTAGACTTGTAACGTTCAACTTCACGTCGATAATCACTTGCACTATCTTGACTCCATGTACTACCAGATTCATCACACCATGAGAGAAGAAGATCAAACAATCGTTTTCTGGTTTTAGGATCGAATTTCTCTGATTTCGACTCCACAAACTCAGGAGCTAGTGATCGTAGTACACATGCAAGTGAATAACGAAGAGGTTGCATTTCTTGAAAGCTCTCAAGAGGTGAACTTGAGATTAATCTCGTTGTTTCATCAATATATTTCAAATAATGAAGGCGGAAAACTGGCTTACGTCCTAGCATACCGGGCCAAATGTTCTCAGCAACAGTTCTATAAATATTTGCAATGCGGATTCGAAGTTCCTCACGGCGAGGTTTTTGACTCTGTCAACACAAATAGAATACGTTTAAAGTAAATGAAAATCCAAACAAAAATAATATCTAATCAAGTAAATCATCTATACCTTCCATTTTGGTTTTCCATCTGTTTCCAAAGAAATCTCATCCATAAAAGATGCAAGCTCACTGAACATTATTTCACAAACTTCCAAATGTGAGTGCCCAAGAGCCATAGTTGCTGCATGCTGAAATCCAATAAGAATAACCCACGAATAAATTTCCATGACAAAAAAATATGCATTTGAAAATTTAGTTCAGACGTAGTTGGTGGCTAGTACTTACAACGTGTGCTTCAGAACCAGATTTTAGTGACGGGAAGATAAGATGGAACAGATCACGCGTTGTTGTTGCACCGGCTCCTTCCCGTCCAGGTGGACATGAACAAGCAAAGATAGCATACATCAGCCATTGATCTAGTTTACTGTCCGCTTCTTGAAATTGATGAGCCTTTCCCCCCAATTCAACAGGTGTGATGTGTGCAAGACGTTGAACAACTTCCGATCTGACAATTAGAAGAATATTTCGACTTTTGAGCAAAGTTTTTAGAAGTAGCAAGAAAAGTGGAACAAAGTTAAGGTAAGAATTTTTGATTACTTTGCTTCCTGCACAGATTGTGGGCACAGGACTGCACCATACTTGACAAGCTCACTAAGACACCGAGCCCATCTATTCTTATCAGGGCTTTCAAACAGTATAGACTGTAACGTTGCATCAGGAGGTACTATATCGGATTCTCGTCTAAGATCAAAAGGACGGCCTGTATCCCAATAGCAGCTTTGAACGATGTCATCCTGTTATATTAGAGGTCAGCTTAATAAAACAACAAGCATAAAACAAAAACGGAGTAAGGTAGGGAATAAGTAATTCGCACCCCGTTTTCTTCTAAAACATCAATTATAAATATTGGTTCAGCTTCATCTTTTATGAGATCTGATCTTTCATATAATGAGAGGTTCCGTATATCATTGCGTAGGGCCCGCACGCACCGAAGTAACTCCAAAGCTGTGTGCCTGATCTGACTGTCAGCAGAACTAAGGAAAATAAGACCAACTGCATCAATCTCGGAAGCACGATATTCTATTGGTTCTCCTTGATGAAACGAAGATCTCTTAAACCCTTGTTTTTTCTGAGCATTCTTTGCATCCGAAACATCGTTTTCAATGCTATCATCGGAGAGACACGCTCTCCAAAAACGCAGGAGTTCCAAAAGGCGTCCTAGTGATGTTTGGATGAGAAGAGGGAACTCATCCGGCAAACGTAAGATGAAGTTTGCCATACCTCTCATAACTGCAAATCGACGGTGGGGAAGGTATCGCACAATCCGATTCAGTACTTGTACTGCTTCTTCACGAACACCAGGATCGATACTTATTCCGTGTTGTGGTATTATTTCGGTGATTTTATCAGTTCTACCAACTTCTTCAATCAAGTAAGGTATACACTTTAGAACCGAGCGAAACAGATATCCTTGTGATTTTTCCTTGGTTACAGCATCTGAGAAAGTTACGGTTTATTAGAAATGCAGGTAATAAAACCTATAGAGATATATGGTTACACAAGGATTACCTATAGTTGTCTTGGAAGAAGTAAGAAGAGCCTGACTATAAGCTCGATTGCATGACCTCAAAATAGACTCAATTGCAGCTTTAACTTTTGGAACATAATGGCCTATGTCATGAGCTGTCAAAAAGACAAGGTCTTAGATAAGATGCAAATTTCACAAACGGCATTTAAAATACAAAAGGATTCACTAATTACCATGAAGGATTTCCAAGCCAACATGTTGGCTTGTGGGAGACATAGCGATGGCAAGTAAAGCACGAAGGCCAATAACTTTTGCCTCACTTGGACTATCTTGCTTCAATAATTCTAAGATCACATGGTTCATAGAGAAATCAAGGTTATGTTCGGCTATAGTAACACAAAACTCAACAACTTTATCGTGCTGCACATCTTGTGTAAGCATCCCTTTCCTGAGAATTGTCAGAAGTTGAGCTGTCACACTGTCCAGGTAATCCCATACACGATTTGGTGGTTGTGAATTCCCATGAACACTTAAATAGAATCTTAAAACACGGTGAAGACAGTCCAGAGCCATGAAACGGTTGTTCTTGTCCTGTAAAATAAGCACGAGTCATGTAATCTAGCAAAGAAAATGGAGGTTTTCTGAAAAGAAACCCTTTCCATTGCCACTCAAATAAAACTCTAGAATATAATTAAGTTGTCCAATTGTGTCGGATGTGTGTTGTATTACTTGTTATGTAATACTAAATAATTAGAATCTTACTTGTTATGTAATACTAAATAATTAGAAATTAGAATCAGATAATTAGCTGTAATAGAACGAATTGCAGAAAATGATGTTTGGATGTGCTTTTGTTTGAAGTTGTGATATTAAGATGTTTGACCCTTCAGGAAAACTCTGTAATTTTATGGAATTCACAGATAAAATGACTAAAAAGGAGATTTTGTGAAATGTGAGTAGAAGTCTTTTTTTGGTTAAAGAAAGGGTCTATAGGTAACTTTAGTTTACCTTAGGTAATCAATTTTGTTGCAATTAACTTGAAATTGATTATTTGACCTTTAAAAACAAGATAATCAAATGCAGTTGTTTAATCAAACATTGCAAACTGATCATAGCGAAATGATAATCACATAATCAGTTCCAAAATTCAAATCCAAACAGGTCTAGATGTCGAGTTAAGAAAAAGTTACCCTAAGATGCTTGTACAATTGCTCCATATGGGGACCAAAGTTATTAAGAAAAACGACAGGATCACCAAGACAAAGAAGCAAGGTCACCAAAGGATAAGCGACCTAACATAAACAAAGGAGAAGCAGCTTATCAATACAACTAATATATGAGGGTAATTTTTTTTTTTTTTTTTTTGGAGAAGAATATAAGAGGGTAATTAAATACAGTTATGCAAAAAGAGAACATAGTAAGAGAAGTAACAAAGCCACTAACAGAAAAAACACAAAGTGAACAGCTTACAGCTATATGTTTGCTCTGTTTGTCGGTCCAGTGCATGAGTTGCACTCTTATTCGTGCAACAGCTTCGTACCAGAGGGTAAGTGCAGGGTCTACACCAGGAGGAGGCCAGTTACCTTTACCGCCATCTGCAAGTGGTGCTAAGATGTTTGACAGCATATTGCAAAGTGCATGGTGAAGTTCACTCTTTCGTTTATGGGGAGCACGATTAAGGGGATTGGCTTTTGCCACAAAAGAAGCCGACGCATTTAGACCACCCTCCGTCTTCACCTGCCAAAAAGGTAATCACCCTGTATTATTACTATCTGCTTCCCTCAAAAAGAAAACAACTAATAAAGGAAATGTTGTTAGCATGTACCCCGAGCTTTAGGTAACGCATTCCATTAATGATACTGAGTGTTTCACTTCGAGCGCCACTAGTATCAATCCGACGCGTATTGAGTTCCATGAAAAAGCGTTCAGTTACAGAACTGAACCTTATACGTGATAGAGCACCAAGAAGTTGTGCAACTAGGTCTAAAAGGAGACCACGCAAATCCACCAATGAAGGATATTCAACCTGACTAACAACCCTGCACAGGAAGAAAATGCATTTAGACACTGGAAAAGATAGATTCTACAGCCGATTTGGTGTTACCTGTCAGCATTTATCAGCCAATCAAACACAAAGTTTTCAAGTCCGATCCAGAGTTTTTCTGCAGTGACGAGAACACATATTCTATATCAGAAGATCACAACCTAATTTACAAGGGACAGCGAATTTAATTGTGTAGATGCTGAACCTGTAAGTCCTTCTTGTGGACAACACTCTACAAAGCGAATACATGCTGAGCAAAAAATGCACTCCACTGCAAGCTGTTCCGTTGGGGGATACAGATAAGTTAACTTTCTTATTGGAAGAAAACGTTGACAAATATATATCAAGTCACACCAACCTTTCTTTGGAATGTAGATGCATCATTTGCACCTTTGGGGGATTCACTGCAAAGAAGCAAGATATGGCATGGTCAAACTCCTTACAAATGGACCAATGAAGCATATTATCAATGTATGTGGGTTTTCTCTAGCAGATTAGGTGACGGTGACCATTAAAAAAAATCTATAAACAATAATCCATGAAGGGTTATAAACTTAAGCAAGGTAACTGTCCACAATGCCTCTGTTCTACACTAAAATACTATTTCAGATGAATGGGAATTAAGCTGCTCTGTGATCTGCAGTATAAGGCCTACAAGCTCTCTCTTTTCTTTTATTTGACCAAATCTCCCATGTTAAAACTAATTTAGTTATGTTAAAGAAATTAATTACATTGATTGATCCAAAAGTTCATTCATTACAATTCTCTCATGTGATGCTTTCCAAAATCAATTTCCCCACATATATTACTTTTACTTTCCTTATAATCCATATATAAAACTTTCTGGATCATAGTACATTAAACAATCACATGCAATACATACCTTTTAAACTAACATCACTGAAAAGGTAAAGGAAAAAAACACTCATAAATCAATATGTGCATACATGGGAAAACACGTGGGAAAGATCATGCATATGCATATTAACAAAAGAATTTAGTGACCCACGTTTCTCTCCACCGAAGAAGCGCTTCAAGAAGAGGTACAGGTGTGTGGCGTGCAACCATAGCTAAGGAATCCAATACTTGCTCGTAGGCAGGGTCTGATGGCCTAAGGTATTGTCCATCCTGTAATTTCCCAAATTTAATTGAAGAAGAATACATGAGAAAATTGTTCATAGAAACCAAAACTTGATTAACAAATTAAAAAACTTTGTATACAAAGATACCCACATATCCCCTCCCCGTAAAACTTGTCAATGTGTTATGCACTACATTCCGCACGTAACGTTAAATGTTTATTATGCACCAATGGTCTTTGCAATCAAGTGAAAAGTTTCTAATTTTATATTTTTATTTTGGTAAAAGGAAATTTTGTTATATAGTATGTAGAATAGACAGTATATCGGGATCCAATAGATGTTCAATCTGTATATTGATCAAATCTATAGACATTGACCTGAACAGCAATTCAGTCAACCTCCTAACAACTTGAACAGCCAATACTACCATATCTCAAAAAAAGAAGAAAAAAAAATGAAAAGAAAAAAAGAAGAAGAAGAAGAAAGTATTTGCTAGATCTTTCCTAAGAAAAATCCCAAAATAACAATCGACGGAATTGCAATAAATCATATCAACTACAAGTCTTCCTTTCTTTTAATTTGTAAGCTAGAACCAACAACTCATCAACTAATATATGAGTATCCGACAACCAAAAGCCTAATCAATTCGTTTCTCCAGAAAAATGACTCATGACACTACTGTAGAGCCTAGGGCTAACGATATAGTTTGAACTTTATTGAGCTGATACTTTCTTCTTCATCAAAATTATACATTCTTATCACTAACTGCCAACAACTTCACCCAAACCCGAAAACCGATTACAAAAACTACACACCTATTTTAACATATAGCAGCTATACAGCAAACCCTATATCCACTACAATCTTTTTCAAGGTCAAATTTCTCAACTTTTAATCCAAAATCAAACATATAACTACAGATGCTAGTAACTAAATCAAACAACTCTTACCTGAGCTTGTGCTGTTTCGATTCGACGTCTCGCAAGAGGAAGAAATCTCTGCAACAGTGCATCTACAATTAGCTTTGCAGCACTTCCGGCCTTCATCTTCACATAAACCCCCAAAATTAAATACTAACTTCAGCTCTTTTCACTTCATAATCAAACTTATGATCCTGAAATATAATCAATCATTGTTCAAAATTGGAAGTTAAAAGATCAATTATATTAAAACGAAGTAAAAACCCTTAATTTATAAATCTGAAGTACCTCTAAAAAGCCCTAAAAGTAAAACCTCAAAATTTGTTGACTATAGATTGTTGTTGTTGTTTGTATCCAAAGACTTTTGCTGCAACTTCTGCTTCTTCGTCCTTTTTGTCCATGTGATCTCGAAAACTTGAAATCAATCAGGATCAGGATTAAACGTTAATTAATAAATTATATGAATATGAATATTTTGTGAGCATTTTTTTCACCATTGATGACGTCAGCAGAGCTGTACTATCTCATTCATTTGCAAAGCGTTTACTGAAAAATTACCGAAAATGCCCTTGGTGTTTCTTTCGGGTTCCAATCCAACTAGGTCCTGTCTGTACTCTGTAGTCTGTACCACTAAGATATTTTTTTAAAATATAACAATAAATAAATATAAATAAAAAAAAAGTATAAACCTAAAGGATGATAATTGCCATTAATGATAAGTCAAGGGACTATACTTGTACCTCACTTTAAGAAAAATCCCCTTTTTTCCAATGTAACCCTCACTTCACCGGATCTCAATATTTACGCCGGCGAGTATCTCGGCCATCAGCTCCGACGTCTCATTCTACCGGTAATAATTCAACTTATTGTTTTATGTATCAAAGCAATTTATTATTGAAACAAAACAATCATATATAGATAGTGAAATTTAGATACTGTCAATAGCTAGGGTTTATTCTTAATACTTTGATTTTGTGAAAGTGAAATGTGAATACGTTGACGATGAACATATTGTTTGGATGAATTAAATAATGATATTATTTTACAGCCGATTACTGTGGTTACACTGTAATTTTAGGATTTCATCGCAATGGATGAAAATATGGTGGTGACACAGGAGGAGTGTGATGAACTCACTGAAGCTTTCAATGATCTTTTTACGAATGTTTCTGCTATGATCAAAGGCGATCTTCAGGTTCTTTCTTGACTTGCTTCTTTAGAAATGCAAGTTTATTTTTTTGAAATGATAGTTGTCCCCCTATAGGAGGTTTCATGCATTATCGGACCGGCGGTGTTGAGTTTACCCGTTATAGATGGACCTCTTTAAAAGTAAATTGGTCATATGACAGTCTCCTCGTGTTCTTTTTCTTCTAAGAAAGTATCTGATATGTTAATAGTGATGAATTGATGATCTTGGATGTTATTGTGAGAATATCTTGTTTAAAATGAACAATAGTCATCATCTTTTGAGGTCAAATGTTGGACTTCTTAGAAACGAAATATAACTGCAGTAATATCTATTAAGATAAAAGCATGAATTTGTATCAATTTTGATGTCAAAAGTTGAATTGTATATTATGATAATTAGAATTAGTATTAAGACGATGTACAATAGAATTGACAAATTGTAGCTGGTTATATGCTTCTCCAGGGTACAAATAATGTCCTCACATTGTTGGAAAGTATGAATCTTAAAGTTGCGGAAGAGTACAATGGCTTTGGTGATGTTGCCGCCGGTTTGAGGGTTTTTGTGGAACGATTGAAGTCCAAAAGTGAGAATTTTGATGAGTATGTTCAGCAAATTGATGCTATAGAGCAGCAAGTGACTGATCTAGAAGTTGTAATTTCGATGCTTGATAAATATGTCTCTATGCTAGAATCCAAAGTTAAGTCTGTTTACCAGATTCCAACTTCGTCATCATAAACTGCACATAGTTTGTTGATCTGTTATGCCACGAAGGTTCAGCAGACACATGTTGTGGCTCTGCTGCATACACAGTTGTGCAAAGTTTATGTCAATTTTCAAGTATTCTTTGAAGTTTGCAACTAAGACCACATAGAGTTAGATCATTACAACATCTGATAGTGTTTGCCTCTAAATGTACACAAATAGTTGTATAAGTGTTCTCATAATTTTAGCCGCTCAGTTTCGAGTTAATCATAACATTATGTGTCTGTTATAAAGGTATTCCATGTGTCTTTGCTCATGTTATTGCGTTCTTTAAGGTCACCACTCCCATATTGCTAGATGAATTTTTTTATCTCGAGTGTATTAGTGTAAGTTCTGAAATTGTGAGTCACATTAGTTTTATCTTGGTTGACTGATTATCTGCGCAATTTGGATATTCAATTGTGCAGCAAAATTAATATCTTTCAATTACTGTCAGGTGCCCTAGAGGGCAGGGACTCAAGATGACACCTCCATATTTGTCTATATCTGGATGATTTTCTGTAACATGAAGACTGATTGAAATTTTACGTTTGGTGGTACACGTTTAATGGATCGACTACTGGTGGGTCACATAGTTTCTGATTAGAACGTCACGGCTTGGTTTAAAAAAGCGCGCCTAGGCGCTACGCGCTCCTAGGCACTAGGCATGGCGCCTTGGTTGTTGTATATCAAAGACAGCGTATCTGCATATTTTACTCATCCACATTTTTTAGGAAAGTTGACATGGGCGTTGATGCACGTGTGTGCATCTCTTTATGTATGCACAAACACTTGCAGACAGCATATAAACACGTACATGTAGTATGGGAATATATTAGTTACATAGTGCACATGAGGAATTTAGTGCATACAATGTATTAAGGAATATATTAGTTACATATTTAGTGCACATGACGGTATTTAAATAAAAATCCTAAAAAACATAAACAAGTATTGGGGTCAAGCTCGTACAATACCTAAATATTCGAGTTCAAGCCCGAACACTAGGGGTAAGAAAACACTACATGTATGAAGGGAATATATTAGTTACATGTTTGTTCAAGATCGAACTCGAATATTTAGCTACCGTTTGAGTCGAGCTCGATACTCGTTTATATTTTTGTAGAATTTTTATTTAAACTCCCTCATGTGCACGTAATATCTTCATGTGCACTAAATACCCTCAAATGCATTTAATACCTTTCTAACATTCATTGAGATGAATAGTAACAATTTATCAAATAAATATTCATCAACTTATGTAATGACTTAGAAAGGAAATTTATGCGTGAACATATTTTGATTACTCTTTACTGGTGAAAATATTTCTTTATGTCATTTTAATTGTTAATGTAATATCGTTCGTGATGAATGTAAATATTTCCCCCTATCCCCATAAATACACTTCCCCCGGACCAGTCCCATATATATATATATATATATATATATATATATATATATATATATATATATATATATATATATATATATATAGATTTCGAAGCTGTGTATACACACGGCCTATTGAATTTGTAATTGATTTTATATTCATACTTGTGTATATACGTGCCGTTTCAGTTTATATTTTGGTAAGGTATCGAACCTTAGACGTTTTACTATTTTATGCATTCAACTTCGAAACCTACTATAGTACGTATTCAATATGTTAAAACATAAGTGTAATCAAATATAATATAAATTTATAATAATATACACAATAAAATTTACTTATAACAAGATGCTTATTTTTCCGTATTATTTAAAACAACTTTCTTTTCCGATTATTTAAAACAACTTTCTTTTCCGATCACTATTATCCGTAGAAATTAAAATATAACTAAAAAATATAATATAATTATAGGTAATAATATGATTCAACAACATTAAGGTAAACAATAGTTTACAATTTTGGTTTTTTTACGTGATATAATAGCATTCATCAATTTGTGCATCTGTAATGTAAAATTGAAGTTTGGTAACGATATATGAATCCAATTACTGAATTTGGTATTGATTTACAACAAAAATATTATTATTTTTTAGGATTTTTCGTTGCTGATCGAGTGCTAGGATTAAAATTGTGTGTGATGATCAAAATTGTGTGTGAACAAAATTATTTTTTTAATATTTAGTGATGATGATGAATCTGATGAATTTTAAACGCCTTAAGCTTTTTTCAGAAAAGGTGTTTCACTCTTGATCCTTCTCCAATAAAAAATAATGAATATTAGTGTTACATGATGAATGTTAAGTCTAGTTTTGAAAAAGACTTATGAAAATTATCATAGGATTGTATACCGTACGTATTACTGTTGTTGAGATAATGAGTATACGTTTAAGAACAAGGGGTTTTCAGATTACGATTCAGATACACGAAGGTGATGAGTTTTTACAATACTTAAGAGGCTAACATTGCTAGATAGTACACATGTTCAAATTCCACAGATTATTGATGCTCAAGTGATGAGTTTAACATGATGAATGTTTAGCATTAGGTATTGAATGCAAAACTGGTAGTGTTTATATATTGAAAAACAGATTATTCAAAGGTGTTTAATGCCTAATGCTATTATCCGGATGATTGCAAACTTTCTTATGATCGAGATTTTGAAATGTGTTGTACCTATAGGTCGAGAATTTATTTGCAGTTAATTTATAGTGAAACAACTATTAAAAGGCGGGACGACGAAAGGTTTTTGCCACCGGGTGACAAGTCAGGACGATGAAAGGTTTTTGCTGCCGCGTCAAAAGGCAGGACGAAAAAGATATTCGCGCCTTTTCCATTAAAGGGTGGTTTTCTGTAGAACCGTCACAACTAGTCTAATTCTTTCCTATATAAAGCGATATATACTTCACACAAAAATACCCTATATATTTTTAGTACTCGTATATCACACAAAGAAAAATGGCAACTGAAGAAGAACAATGTTACCTCGGCAAGAAATTGACATTATAATAAATAAAATTGACAAGAATGTTATCGAATCACTTCAAGAAAGTATCAACTACTTGAACGAGTCAATTCGATGTTACACCCCAAAAATTGTAAGTTTTATATTTATATAAAAGTATGTTATTTAAATTCTTATATTTGTATTTGGTGTTAAATACAAATAGAGTTTGGGGTTAGAAACATAAATGAGGTATAAGTCGAGGGGCTAAAAGTATTAAGGATGAAAGTAGAGGGTAGAAAGTAAAAATGTACAAATATACTCCTCTCCTTCCTTTCAAAATCTGCTAGAAACATTCATGTGTGTGTTTTGTGTGTGAACCGTACGAGCAAAGGAAGAGAGCCAAAGAGAGAAATCAAATTTGAGCTAGGTTCTTAAAATTGAAGGTTTTAATACCTTGATTCTACATCCCTAAGGTAAGAACACCCTCTCTAAACCCTTAATTTGATTGTTAGATGATTTTGATGTATGAACCCTAGAAATTAAATTGGGAAAAAGAGGTTAATTGAGGTGGGTATTGGATGTAGAGTGATTATGTAAGTGTCCTTGAGTTGTATGAACTCATAAAAGCAACAAAAATGTGAAAGAATTGAATTAATGATTTTGGGTGTAATTATTGGAATTTCACCAAGTAGGTATATAGGTGAATTAGTTGATGATGGTGATTATAGGTTGTTATTGTTGTTAAATGACAACTTAATCACCTACAAGTATGTGTAACATTATGAGATGAGTGTATAATGGCTAGTTGAGAATTGAGTGTTAGAAGTGAAACACTTGAATTCTAACTAGTTGGATGTTAAAGAGTTAACTTTGAGTTCATTAAATTGTAAGTAATTCATGTATGTGTATTGATATGTATAGGTGATACAAGAGTGGAGAAATAGTTGTTTGAGCTAATTGATCACAAATTTAAGGTAAGTAATGGATGAGTATGTACTTAAATTGCAATACTTGGATTACATTGAGTAGTCAAGTATTTGCCCCTTTGTATGTTATGGATGAAGTGAGATCATTGAGATACAAGAGTATTCAATGATCACACTAAATGGTGGAATTCAAGGGTGGTGATTGAGATACAAGAGTATTCAAGCAACCATGTTCTTGACACCATGGTATGGACTCTATGAGTCAAAATGTATGGAATCAAGGATCCTTAATTCGTATTGTGTTGCTATGTTAATGTTAATGTTGATGCTATATTTTCCTTTACTTACTAAGCAGGTTTGCTTACCGTTATGTTATTGATGTATGTAGGTGAGCAAAGTGGGGCACGGGGCGCTTTGGGTAAAAAGCCCAAACGGAAATAGTGGTGGACTTGCTACAAGCTAGTAGTAAGTAATCCTTTTGATCATGCTCATGATACGTAGAAACGCCCAACTTATAAGGTTGTTGATCAATTGAATTTGATCATCCTTTTGTAACTAAGTTTGTTATGTATGAAATCCTTGTAAAGTATTATGTTGAAAGTTGTTTTTGAGTTGAAATTACCCCTTGTGAACGTTGAATTGGTGTCGTTTATGTTAAATTATTAAAGGTTTCCAAATGGGTCAAAATGGGTCTCCCAATGGGTCGTTTCATTAAAACTAGTCAAAATGATGGTTTGGACAACTTTAATCTGTGTTGATATATTAAAATATGCAAGTGGACTTGGTGGAAGGCAATTGGAATGATTGAGTAAAAAGGTTTGCAAGTTTGGTTCTCAAAAATGTCCAAATGGTCACTTTTCGGATTTAAGTTCAAAATCGTCATTTTTGTGAATTTTAGAAAAGTGCCAATTGGGAAACCTTCGATATGTTATATGAAATGTGTCTGCAAAATTTGGGGGATTGATTGTTAACGAGTCAAAAGTAATGCGCGTTTGAATTTGGATAAAAAATATGAGTTTTCTACACAAGATGAACTACCCGACGGATACCATTGGTACCCGGTGGGTATTGCCCGTACCCGGCAGGTTTACCCGACGGGTAAACATGTTCAAAACGGGTACCTCCTTTACTAATTTGAACAGAACTTGGGGTAAACCCGGCGGGTGCTCTGCCATATTTAGAAAATTGATAATTTAATTTGAAATTAAATCGCAGAAGTGCGGGATCGATTTAATAAACTTATATATTTGTCGTGGGACATCCAAAAGAGTATTTTTTAAAATAAAAACAAAAATTTTAGGGGTGTTTCATTCGAAGATTAGGCAAATGGATCAAAGAATTGAAAGACAAAATTGACGACTTCGTATGTGAACTCTCCAAGACGGAGATCGAATTTCTAGAATAATGTGAAGATTGTGATGTTGTTTTCTATCATATCGTGAAAACATCGATTAAACTATTGAAATCACATTTGGAGGAGTATGATCAAACAAATAAGGAAGGGGAAGAAATTATGTTGGAAAAAGAATATGATAATTAGTCTTATCTTTTTATATATTGTAAAAGTTTATGTAAGTTGATATTATTAATGAAGGCGGTCTAAATAAAAACCGCCTTCGTTTGAATTTTTGAGGTGATCTAACTAAAAATCGTCGTTTTTTGTTGTATTGAATTCCTTTGGAAGCAGTCTATATAAAAACCGCCTTAAAATAAAATTCACTAGGGTTAATATATAAATACTAATACACAACTCCATCAATCTGATTCAACCTAAATTCTTTCGCATGCAAATGGCTTCTCATACCTTCACACATGCAGGAACCATTTACTAAATTTTACTTCGTTTTCTATGAGATTTATATGGGTGGTGGACTGATCCAGAGGGAAGTACTTTTTTGAGGGGGAAGTGTTATTATTCATCAAAAGGCATATTATCATCGCCCATACATAAATCATAGAAAACAAAGTGAAATTTAGTAAATGTTAATCATAATCGATGCTATGAATGTTAAGCTTCCTTGATAAATTCTTTTTGCGGGTTATAACATCAATTTACGAACATTAGACCCAAAATTGTTAATATTCATCTCGGTGAATGTTAAAATTAAAAATATTCTTCAAATAATGTGATGTTTTAACATTCATCGTAATGAATGTTAGTTAACATTCATCACGGTGAAAGTTAACAATTTATTGAATAAATATTCATCAACTAATGCTATGACTTAAAAATGAGATTCTTCCGTTAATGTATTCTTTATAGCATCGATTTTGATTACTATTTATTGGTAAAAATAATTTTTTGTTGACGTTTTGATTGGTAATTGTAAGATGTTTCATGATGAATAATAACGATTCTCTCCTTCCCCCCAAAAAAAATATTTCTCTCTTGATCACTACCATATATATATATATATATGTGTGTGTGTGTGTGTGTGTGTGTGTGCGCGCGCGCGCGTGCGCGCTATTATATAAACCATTTGCACCAAAAGTCTTAATCCTTAAAAAATAGACAAGTCAAATTACATTTCTACCCTTCTACAATCTTTAATAGACATATTATAATCACTTAATGTTATTAATTATTATTTATTTTTAACGGTCATATATTTATTTTTTAATTAAATATGTACATTAAATATCTATAACTTAATTTTTACAACTTTCAATTGATAAAATTATGGGAGACCATTTGAGTGGTGTCAGGTTAGCACGTTGAGGTTAGCGGGTCAAAAGTCAATTCTCAACTCAAACTCGAATTATTTTTATTAACATGTTGACGGGTAGAAAGTAATTAATCCGGACATGATCCAAGTAACTTAATTATGTAAACGGGTTGATAGGTTTGTGATTGATTTCAACATACCAATTGATTTTGGATCAAGTGGGTTAAAATTTGCGAGTTAATATGTTGCTTTCGGGTTAAAATTTTTCTTTCAAAATAAAACTTCATTTTTTTTACAGATTCACGGATCGACCTGTTAACAAGAACATTCACCCAATCTTAAGCATAAATTTCATTCCGTGTCAATTTCAAATTGTATTGAGAAACATAATGTACCACTATTTCTGATTTTTTCCATTCAAGGATGACATGTTTTTAAACGGACAAATTAATGTATGTAAATCTTTAGTGTTCGCTGCATTGTGCGGGTATAATACTAGTGTGTATATATATATATATATATATATATATATATATATATATATATATATATTGATTATGTGACACGTTTTAAATTCACCCGATCTTAATCAATATATATAACAAAGTTTTAAATTGCGTATGTGTCACATTTTTAGAAATAATCAAATAACTATTGATTATGTGGCATGCTAAGAAACAAGTATCGCTTATGTATCATTCTTAGAAACAATTATAATTAAAACCAATGTTTTAAAACCCGGGTCGACCCGTCCAGTCGGCCTGGTTCGCTCGCGACCCGGTGATGTGAACAAGCCGGAGACTACCGGGTTTTGAGGGGATCTTGGCTCGGTTTGACCCGGCGGGTTTTCCGGTTCATTTGTCAACCCGGCAGCCCGGTTTCCACATAAAACCTGATTTGTAATTTTTTTCATGTTAACGACGTTCACCACCATCGTTTAAATTATCCGATCACTTCCGCCCGCCCATCTCTGACTGTCCTCACTGCATTTTAGCTTCATTTGTTTATGAACCGATTATGATCTTGATTACAAATAGGAGTATGGTGACTTGGCGAGTGGTGTGAATTGAAATTCGAGTTAGGCATTTAATTTTTGATGTTTTTCTTAGTATCATATCGGATGAATTATAGATAGAAATACATGAAATGCTTGAGAATGACAGATGTGGAGAAAAATAAAAGCAAGAAAAATAAAAAGGAGAGAGAGTGTATGTTGAAAAAATAAAGAGGATAATTAAACGTATAGTACTCTTTGTACAGCTGTATTACTTTTTCTGGGGAGGAGTATTATTTTACATATCGATATTTTAACTTTTACTCAAATGTTGAAAACCGAGTTGAACCCGGGTTGAACCGGTTGAACCAGACATGTTTGTTAGACCGGATCAATTTAAAACCCGGAATTTAAAATATTGATTAAAACCATATCTCTTCTATATAACTTAAAACTAGAATTTAAGCACATACGATGCACGGTCGTTTAAAAAATCAGTTATATGATTATTTGTAAGTAGCCTAATGAATTAGTATTGTTAACTTAAAATGTGCAATTATCATTGAAAATGAAAATAAGTAATAACATAAACCTAACTATATAGGAAATTAACAACGAATTTTTAAGTTTTAAACAAACTGATAATTATATAGTATAAGTCAAATTATGAAAACTACAAATGTTGCAAAATTTATTTGTAAAGGACGTTGATTGTGGAGTTGTTGACTCTGTTGCAAATCAAGACCTTGAATTCATTTTTTTATAACTCTTGAAAGTGCAATATAAGAATGATATAAAAAGGTTAAAGATGAAGCCAGTAAGTAATAGAAACATACAAATAGTGCCCACACCAATGTTTTGTTTACTGATATGGTGGTATGTGAACCGTTTTATACTTATAGCTTGACTCTAAAAATGGTGGTGATTTGTTATTATAAATGAGAAGATGTACATTTTGTAATAATATGTGGGCTCATATAAAGATGAAAAATCAATGGATTTTATTAGAAGTATATATATATTGTTGAAATGTCGAGATTTCATATGATCATTAGTCTTAGTAAAAATAGAGAAGAACATGACATTAAATAAGTTACAACTCAATTAGTGGTCATGTGATATGATTTTTCAGTTAATTTGATTATAATCATAGCTTTCACATATAAATTAGATATTTGCCTTCTTTTTACATCAGATACATGAGTATAGTCTATGGGTCTGTTTCGTGATAAGTTTTTTTGGAGCTTTTAGCTTTTAGTTTGAAAAATAAAAGCTTTCCTTGAGTAAAAGCCTTGTTTTGGATACAAGAGCTTTTAGCTTTTAGTTTCCTTGAAAAGCTCTCAAACTAAACTCCGAAGATAGTAGCCTTAAAAAAATTATAGGAGCTTTTTGTATGTCAAATTAAACAAATAACCCTCCATGAAATGTTGGAAGTTTGAATGCAGGAAGCTGATTACGTTATCTTCTTCTAATTTTTTTCTTCCTTATAATCCTTATCAATATCAAAATACAACATTTACTACTAATATAAAACTTACGTTCCGTGTACTGCAAAACACCATTTTTATGTTAAACTATAAAATATCTATTATAGTTTTCTTATTACTATTTTATTACAATTACAATTTGTTGGATTTACCTCACACAACATTAATACATATTACATGCTAATGATTATTAGGAATAAAATCATATGCAAAGTGTAATATACATACTTATGCTATTTAAGCAATAACTATGTACAACTTTAATATAAATGAACATGTCGATTAGTTTTAACAGTTTTTTTAACGTTAAAATATTTGAAAATTGACTATTTCTATAAAAGAAAATGAACTTTCTTATGCATATAATGTATTTTTTATTATAATGATTTAATGATTTTATAATGTTATTTTTAGCTATATTTACCATTTACTTTTATATTGATGTCCTTTTATGTCAATTTACAATTCTAAGTTACAGCTACAGTTAGTTTACCAAATAGTTTTATACAAATAAAGCTACAACTAACAGCTACAGCTTACAGCTTCAACTTACAGTTACAACCTACCGCTTCAACTTACAGTTACGGCCTACAATTTCAACTTACAGTTACAGCCTACAGCTATTTTGCCAAACATACACTATGTGAGGATAATCGGAATACATAAAGTTTTTAGCATCCTAATATATTTTACTAAAACAAATTTCTTTAAAATATGGTAGTTGATGATGATAAAATTAGGTAATTGCAATGTATGAGATATGAGTAAGAAGTGAATTCATTTTTTATGTAGGAATTTAAAAAACTATTATAATAAAGTATAATTGATAAATAAGAGTATTAGAAATTATGAAGGATTTAAGGAAAAACTAATGTGATGATTGTCATTAGGAGACTTTAAGGAAAAATATAATGATGATGTGTCTCATTTAAGAATCAAGTAAAAACTTTGTTTTATATATATATATATATATATATATATATATATATATATATATATATATATATATATATATATATATAGATAGATAGATTAAATATATATATGAATACTAATCATCCAAATCAATTTTATATTTTATATAAATTCTCCAAACAAAGTTTTAAATTGTTCATGTGTCATGTTTAGAAATAACTATTGCTTATGTGACATGCTAAGAAACAATTATTGCTTATGTGTCATGCTTAGGAACAATTATAATTAAGGGCTAATTACATATTTCCCCTACTTAAACCGTACAAATATCATATATACCCAACAAAACTAAAAAATTACATATATACCCAAATCGCTAATTTTTATTTATAATAATAAATTTTAAAATCAACAAGAACTATTTATATATCCTTAAATGACAATTATATCCTTATCTTTACTATCTCTTATTTTATCACAATATACTCTCTGTACAAACAAATTACAAGCATCGCAGATCACTTCATGAGTTAATAAAATATTTTTCTAATGGATACATAATACTACAGACCTACTTTCTTTAGTAATTAATAATTACTACTTACGTGCCATACATTTGACCAAGAATCAAATGTATCATGAGAGAACCAAGAACATTGATGTACGCTATAACTTTATTCGCGAAGTCATATCTGAAGGGGTTATAATTGTTAACAAAATTGGCACGACAGATAATTCAGCAGATATGTTGACTAAACCAGTTGCTACTAACAAGTTTGAACATTGTTTGGACTTGGTTGGTGTTCGCAAAAAGTTATGAGCCCGAGAGGTCTTGAAGGAAGTGGAGACTGATAACGGACAGCAAAGAAATGGAATGCTCGTCAAGGTGGAGATTTGTTGGACGGTGAAACCACTATTGGATGGTTGACTCAATTCCAAGTTTGCTTATTAAGTTTGGCCACCTACCAAAGTTATTGATCACATGTTCTTTGTGGTTCAATTGTCTTGCAAGAGGTTATAATAGTCTGCATTGGAGTATTATATCCATTAAATTATGTCTTCTTCAATAATCACAACTTCTATATTGATTTAATATTAAATTAGTAACAATTTTATGAAATAAATAATTTAAAAGATAAATCTTAATTTAAATTCATTAGAGTGAATATTAACCTGGATCTTCATTATCAGTCACTTGCGGTGGTTGATTTGAAAGAACTCCTTGCTCTCCTATATTAAATTTAAAGTAACAATCAATTAATTAGTTTGAATATTAACCTTGAGCTCCATTCTCATTGTTTTGATCTCCAACATTTGATTCAGCCTGTTTCAGGTGGTTGTTTTGAAGTGAATTCTCCCTGTTTTTCATTATTCTGTCCTTCACTCATGTATGGATATGTAAAAATAACTGTACACATGGATTTTTAAAATGTAACTTCACTAAATGTTTCAGTGGTGTGACACCATCTTTGTAACCGGGAGTGACATGGAACGTTACATGTACCTATTTGCATTTTCTTTGGATTGTTGATTTTTTACTTTGGTTTTCATGACACGGTCGCAACAAAAACCTAATGGATACCTAAACAAGAGAACTGCAATTCAGTTTTGGAAATCTTATAAATTTCTTTATATAATTTTTGGCTGCCCAAACTATACATTAAAGAACTTTGCACATATATACAAATTGAGCAATCTTGAATTAACTCGTGCTAGCTACATCTCTATCTAACAGAAATGATCAATATATGCTAGATCGGCATCATTTGTTACTTTCTGGCAATCGTACAACAGTGGTCTCCTCCGATGGCACAAATGAAAGAATGGTGTTTTTTTCTGAGGGATTTTCAGTTGAAAAAATATGACGACTCTAGGACATCTGAAAGATCAAAATCTCCCCTATCTGGCAATGGTGGGAATGCCACTGCAGGGAAGGACTGTTGAAAGCTCTCCAATAACTGTCATAACCAAAAACCAGTTAGATCAAATGGCACAAGGTTAATCAACATGTGTGAAAAACTAAAAACCATTAAAAGTAGAAGGATGTCATACATTTTCCAGAATAGGTTTTTGGTAAAGTTCGACAAACTTTTCCCTTAATATTCTGTTCATTTTGTCCACATCGCAAGCATGCGTCCAATATGAATCATGCACACCTGTAAAAAGACAAATTAAACCGTTTACGTGAAAACTTGTAACCCTGCCCGTTTACAAACAATTGTATAACACTAAAAGTCTCGATATCAGCTTGAAAACAAAAAGGACCTGCAAAGTTTAAGCCTGCCCGTTTACAAGCAATCGCAGTCATCATCATATGTGAACCATCAAGCGAGTGAACAAAATTTGGCGGGAACGCTGTTCTTTGCCGCCTCACCATCACCTATATAAAGAATATTCCAACTTAAGAAACCGCTTATGAGCAATAATGAATCATTTGGGGGTTAATTGATTCTAGTAGGTAGCACTTGGATGTGCAGCAAACCAAAATCAATGGAACTGATTGGCAAAAAACTGATAATGTCATATTAACTCGAATTCTGATTATCTAGTGTTAAAATTATTATAATTGGAGAAGCGGATAAGGAGTTGCGGCAAGATGAATAGTTATTATGGAGATAAATAAAAATCAACTAAGCATCCCTAGCTTGATGCACCTTCTTATGATCTGATTATTTGATATTCTGATATTCTCAGAACATCTAGGGTGCTTCCAATATCAAAATTATATTTTAGGAGTAAAAATTGAGCAAAGAAAATACCTTCTCAGTTTCACGCTGCAAGGTCAGTACTTGAAGAGAAGTCGAAACCTGCAGAAAACAACAAAAGAATGCTTTGCATATGAAATATATTATCGCTAGCGAACTGACATAAAGCCTTAAATTATGAAATACTTGCTACTTACAAGATGTCTTCCGTACATGCGATAAGGTTGCACAACAGGAAGACCAAGTGGAGTAGTCCACCTCACTGGCTGGTTTTCAGAAGCAATTAACTGTCCACGGTTTGCAGCTCATAAGCACCAATTGGCGTACAAATTACAAACTACTAATCGAAATACAATGTAAACTCATGGGCATGTCAGTATTCGTCTAAGCAAGAATAAACAGTAATTTAAGTGTCTTTTCAGTTGGAATTCTAATTTTGTGATTTTTTTTTTTTTTTTGATTTTTTAAAAAAACTTTTTTTGTTGGGGAACCGCAAGCCTACAACCTAACTCACACACTATTTACAACCACGATAAATATATACACTCACTGCCTCATGTGAGGCTTGAAGGCTTGAACCCATAAACCTCTTGGTTGATGAGTTCCTCTCATACCACCAGACCAAACTACCAAAGGCCCTTTGGTTAATTTTGTGATTTTTAGGGCATAAACAATCGATTGTTTGAGAAGGAGCTTCAGCATGTAAATATATTTACTGAATAATACATTTAGGTAAAAATTGAATACAAACCTTTGCACAGTCTCCAAGCCAATTCATAATATTACGTGCACCTTCAAACATTTCCCCTAGTGCAGCTAAAGTGATCTGTTGAAGCAATGGTAACTCCAGTTACAACTGAATCATATTCTTTAAATAAATAATAGCTGCCTTTCTTTTAGCATATGCATACGGGAAATATCACTTATCATCAAATACAAAACTCTTCATTTAGCAACCAACAAATGTGCTTACTTTTGCAGCATAACAAGCTGCACCAAAAAGCTCTGCATCATCTGCAATACTACTACGTTCCTGCAACCTCCTCTTTATCTGATCTCGAGCACCAATGTAAGTGACACCATAAACTGATGTCATTACCGTCTGCTTCACCAGCTTCCTGTCCACCTGAATTGCGAAACCAATAGATTTTGTGTAACTTATTGTACAACTATTAATTCAACTAAAGCAGGCATCAAACCTGATTGATCAAGAGTTGTGCATGTTTCGCATCTGGAAATGAAGCAGGATCCAATTCTGCATCTCTCCTCACATTATCAAGAACCCTGCATTAAAGACCATCATTTTTGAATTACAATCACATGCCATCAAGCTTCTGCCATTGAGACACAAGCAACACACCTTGCAGCAATTTCTGAATACACATCAGCAGGTCGTTCTCCTTCAACCAAATTGACAGCAGATGCTCCTAGCTGAATAAATACATTAGAATAAAAACAATCACACCAGATTTTTAATATTATTTCTAAATACACACGCTAGGTTTCAATGGGCCATTACTTGATCTCTACCAAGGGCAGCATAGTGCTGTAAGCCGTTGCAGGAACCATCCTGTAGAGAACAAACAGAGAAATCAGATTTTAACAGATGCAAGGACAGGGTAAAGATATGATATTTAGGGTAAAAGCCCAAAAAAACTCATTGTACTCCAAAATATACAGAGGTGGGCAATGTACTTTGTAAATGCTAAATGTGCCCAACGAACTTTCAAATTTCGTTACAAGGTGCACGATGTACAACCACTAAAGCATAAATTACAAGAATAAAAAAGCACGGTAAAAAAGTTGAAACACTTGTACTCTATATTTTACCAGTTGTACGTTGTTTACTTTAGAACGAAATGTGAAAGTATGTTGGGCACTTTGAGTATTTACATAGTACATTGCATACCTGTGTACATTTTGGAAAGTACAATTGTCTTTTCTGGCTATTACCCTAATCTTTAATGTCGTACCTGGTGCACCGGAATATACGAAACGACTGTTTCTGGACACGGACTTCGTAAAGCTTCAGCAAGATTAATACAAACAGCCAAACACTGAAATGGATCTTCAGCATTCAACCACCACCGATCACCATCAAGGGGTCTATCAGCAGAATCAAAGATATCATCCAAGTGACTTTCTGTAAATGCTACTCTACCCTCGAGAGATAATTTGTCAACACCACCAGCAAATAGATTTGCTACGTGTATCTTAAGCCATCGAAGACCCGAACTCCCAAGAGCCCTGCCCTGTGCAAACTCTAATATACCCCGGCAAAGATCTGACCCAAGATGGTTCAAGTGTGGATGCATAGGGTACGCCCGACCCCGAAAATCTAAATTATGTGGGTAGAAAAAACCTGCTTCATCTTTCATCTTTCGTGCCACCTGGTCTCCAATAAGAGTACTTCATCTTCACAAACTAAATATAATTATTGTAAATTAACTCAATGTAAAGATGTGATCTTACACTTAGTTTGAGTTCAACGTCACACCGTTGGGAATGTCTCTCTCGGTTCTCCTTTTTAACCTTTTTAATTTTCCATTTCCACTTTGTTAGTTGTTCTTCGTCTTCTGTATCTGGTTTCTCTGGCAAAGGAATCTGAATGTGAAAATTTTAAAAATTATCTTTCTGAAACTAATAAAAAAAAATATGTGGTGAAGTTGTAAGGTAACTCACGTCATGACGGTCAACCAGACCAGCAAGGCAGCCACCACTATACCATAGTCGGTCAACCACGGCTAGAACTCTCTTATTCACCCTCCATTTAGTATTTCCGAGGGTGTCCAAGGCCTGACCCACGCAAGAGATAAATGTTCAACATCAACACATAAGCCACTTGATTAAAGCCAAAAATAGGTCGGTAATTTTGCATTTTAGGTAATTAATCGACTTTTTATAATAACTCCTTATCTACTTCTCCAAATCCATTATTTTGACTCTTAAAAGTTGGGGGATTGTAACCTTGATTATACTTAACAGAAACACTTTAAAATTATTATTGAGACTTCAGTCTACGTGCACATCCAAACACCCGATACATAAAAATAAAAACAAAATGAGGAAATAAAATTTTTGAGTAATGGATCGATGCTAACCTCAAAAACTGGCTGCAGATTCTCCTTAGGGGTCCTTTTAAGCACTTCACGCTGTTGCTTAGATCCGTGAATGCGCATTATAAAGGATGGTAAGAAAAGGTAAGCTCCTTTGTCATAACTGGATACCATAGAAAAAGACACGTTATAAAGGAATTAAAGTTGAAGTTTAAAAGGCAGTCATTTACTCTTTGACCCATGAAAATTCCAACTAATGATCGGGATCGTACTTTATTAAAAAAGTTCTTTGACGAATAAAAATATGCGTTAGAAACTCCTTCAATAATGACAAACTAGGGTATTTTGTGGACCCAAATCAAGATCATCGAGTTTTTATGTATTTTGTTAGAAACTTCTTCAGTAATGGAATATCAAAAGCATGAGTAATAAAGTAAATGTAGGAATTTTCATGGGATACGCTTGAAGGGAAAAACTTGCAATCCTCACTGAACGCAGAAACTAACATGATTGTCAATATAAAAGAATAAAAATTGTTCAAGAACTTAAAATACATACCCTGTCCACTTGACAGGAGGTATCAACATTGGCATATATGGCATAATCACATGCTTGGACTGTATCAGCACATGAGATAAAATAAAACTGGTTACAGCTCTGAACTAGATGCATTATACCAGAAGGTAAATACGTATGCTTTTCTAAAACTAAGGAATTTTTCCGTTCACATTAACTTCACTCAACAGTTGATTAAAGAACGAAATTCTTGAAATGGAAGAAATATGCATGTGTACCGCTCGCTCTAATCCTTTACGAACTGATGGGTCACACTCGATAACACCATATCTCCTTCCAGTCTTCCTGTTCAATAAGAAGCCATTATTTGAAATAAAACAAAATAACCATTCATGTAAGAAAAAGTCACAACTTGGGTTCTAATTAAATAATAACAGGTCATCCACATATAATTAAACAACTTCGCTGAAAAAAGAAACAATTCAAACCAGTCATAATATTTATAAGTCACCCAAAGCATTCTTATGCGTTTACAATCCCATAAGTTTTTTATTCAAGAAAGGGGGATCTCTAATTCTACAGTAGTTGTTGTGATTATATTTAACATATAAATTATTATTATTATTAATAAATTCATACATTAAGAAACAAACAAAGAAAAGCACAAAAAATGTTGATAAGACCTGTCCTAAACTTTACTCCGGCTCACCCATTACCTAAAGGTGGCAACAGAGACCTGTGTATCTAAATGGGCCGATTTGGGTTACATTCTATCTCTAGCAGGCCAAATCAGATACGCGAAACGACTTATTATAAAGAATAGGCCAAATGGGTTTGAAGTCGTGGAAAGTCATCCAAAATGTAATCAGATGTATCAAAATTTCATAAATCACATTTTTGTTTGTATTAACTTAGTTTATATACGCATATTTTGGAACATCATCTATTTATTAATTCAAGTCTTTGTGGACGGCTGGTTCAACCCAACTTGATCATCCTTACCCTACCCATTTGCCACCTCCGGCGTTACTCAACCACCTATTTTATAACCTACAGAGAATGAACCCTTACTGGCCTTCTTTCACTGAAGTTCTTAACGTATGAACAAATGCAGGTCTAATCTCAGGTGGCATATCACCACCCAATTGATCAGGTGGAGGCTGTATAAAAGCAGACTGCAATAGCAATTCAATCAGACGACTTCCCACCTGAAAATAACCAAGACACGTCAACATATAGGTGTATTATTGTATGGATGCATGTATGTATGTATGATCAGTTAAAATGTGTCAATATGAACCTATGGCCTCAAGGCTTCTATCCATTGTCGGTTTTAGCACCATCAGGCCAAAGGCAACTATTAAGTAAAGCTAACCTGAGCTTTAACAGGCTGCGTCCATGGCTTTGAATCATCATGTTCCTTCACGATGTGCCCAACAACCTTCAACTTCTGTTTTTTCATCAACTGGGTCACTTTCATATGTAATCCCTCTTGTTCCTTACTAACAATCTCGTTAACGTTTTCTTCAACATTCTCACCTTTCATAGCTTTTTTCCTCTTTGTCTTCTCCAAGAATTTGTGTATCCTAATCTAATACATACCAAAGTACAATATCAAAAACCAAAACTAAAAACACAATCAAAACTTTAAGCCAATTATGGAAGTTCTCGCACCTCCTGTTCAATTGCTTCACCGACACTGCAAGAAGCCGATACAACTCTAGCACAACCATTCTCCCCTCCCGTCATAAGCAACCCCATAATCTTATGCATCGTAATAACCGCCATTTTATCAGCTGGAAGCAAATCAAAATAAGGTGCATAAGGAGCCCTATGGTTCCCCTGCCTACACAATTCTTGATCTTGAGCAATCCTTTTACATAACGGCTCAAACCACCCAAGAAACAATGACTTCATATAAGGCAAATTAGGTGCTAACTTCTGTTCGCACATATCACTCAAAAGTTCCCTATACTCTTTAGCAGCTTGTTCCCATGATTCTGTTTCAATCTTAACTTGCCTACGCTTAAGTTTCGTATAATTCCAACTACTACCCATTTTCTCCCGTTTCGATCGCCACCACCCCCGGACTGCCTGCTTTTGTTCTTGTTTTGTCATTTCATTCAACAGTTGTTCAACCTCATCACCCCCATTAATTCCTTCATCAACATCAGTTAATGATAATGATGGTGGAGGTGAAAGTACAACAGCTTCTCTAACACTAGCAAATCTTTTAACATTAAACCCTACATGATTTCCAATCCCAAAGCCTTCATCTTTTAGACCAAGTTGACTAATTTCCAATAAATTTCTTTCTGGGTATGATTTAATAGAAGAAAAACAATCGAATTCTATACACCCAAATAGTCTTTTTTCAGAAATACTTGAAGGCCCAGAATACCCCCAAACATTGCGATGAAAAGCATGTGACTTTAAGGAAGATATACTTACTGGGATTCTTGAAGAGATGCTTCTCCACATGACTTTTGATGAATTTAAGTTGAAATCTTGTGTGGGGTTTGAAATATGAGTTTGGGGAGAATGGGACAGAGTGATTGAAAAACTGACGGGAGTATGGGATTGGGTATTAAACATTAAGTTCGGGATGATTTTGTGGGAAAGAATTATGAAAGAAAAGAGTAAATTAAGTGGAAATTAGTAATTATTTTCATAAGATGATTGAAGAACACCAGTTTGTGTGTGTGTGTGTGCGCTTGTGTTGGGGAAGACGAGGGTTAAAACCCTGCATAAACCTTGTAGGCGCCGTGCTTTAGTATTGAACCGACCCTTTGTCTTCTTCTAAAGTTTGATTATTGGTAAGATTAACATTTTTTAATTTTTAAAACGATTTCTTTTTGTTTCTAAAATTCATAAAAGTTATCGATTTTTAATTTTTGTATGTAACGTGAAAATCAGTTAAACAAGTAAAAACTATCATGATTTGAGTCTGTTTGATGATGAGCTTTGAAAAGGTCTTAGAAGTTTTATCTTTTAATTTTAAAAATAAAAATTCAAAAAGTAATAAAAGCTTTTATTTGTTGTATAGTAGCTGTAACTTTTAATTTAAATGAAAAGTTCCAATTTGAAAAGCTTCTAAGAGCAGCTTTTAGAAATGTTACAAGCTTTTGTTTTTTAATTTACTTATATACCCTCCAACAAAATAATAAAGTACTCGTACTCTCTAAAGTTATTTAATTTCTTTTTAATCAATTTATATATTATGCTTTAGTCAGAAAATTAAAGAGCATAAGTCTAGCCACTAGAGTTCGAAGTTTATTTCATTTAGTTAGTCTTCTATTTAACTTTTGATTTATAATATAATACATATACTATGCATATTATTTCATATTATTATAATATAGTAGTTTCATATTATAACAATTAACTATACATATTTTTTATAATGTTACCCAAATTATAAGAAAATGAATATGTTAACCAAAAATATGAATAGTTTAGTTATTTATATTACGAATTATTATGTTAAATATATATACCATTTAATTTTATTATTTTATTATTGTTCTTTATTGTCATTTTACGCATTTCAATTACAGCTACAACTAATTTACCAAACATATTTAGAAAAATATATCTACAACTTACAGCTACAGCTTACAACTATAACCTACAGCTACAGTCTACACCTCATTTTGCCAAACATACCCTTAGTTAAAACTAGCATCTTGCCCATACAAACCAGCATATGATTTGCCTAACATATGTGGATGTTCATGATTCAAAGATTAAAGTTTTTTCGGATTTATTCGGTTAATGTTACATGTATAATGCTATTAATTTGATTGAATATTAAATATGCTATTTGTGCAAGGAATTATTTATCTTTAGTTTTAATTATAATCTTTTTAAACAAAATTTGTTTTGACTTTAAGTTTTTTAAGGATAGTAACTATTTAATTTAGGGATGAATGTATACGTGCATTATTCTAATTTACTTTGTTTGAATATTTCTTAACACTATAACATTATATGTTTTATATGCAGTTAACGATAACGATAATGAGGATTAGTAAAGAAATATAAAAGATGTAGGGTACATAGGAAAGATGTAGTTTCCACTCTAGATTTTAAGTTTTAAGAAAGAGAGTGTGAAATGTTTTATAGGGGAGTGTTCAACAAGGAAGTGTTTTTTTTTAAGAGGGAAACGTTAATATTCATCACGAACAATATTACACTTAACAATCAAAATGTTAACAAAATAAATATTTTTACCAATAAATAGTAATCAAAATCGATGCTATAAAGAATATATTAACGGAAGAATTTTATTTTTAAGTCATAACATTAGTTGATGAATATTTATTTAATAAATAGTTAACATTCACCTTGATGAATGTTAACTAACATTCATTACGATGAATGTTAAAAGATCATATTATTTGAATAATATTTTTAATTTTAACATTCATCACCATGAATGTTACTAACATTTACCGTGATTAATATTAACAATTTTGGGTCTAATATTCATAAATTTATATTATAACCCGCAAAAAGAATTTATCAAGGAAGCTTAACATTCATAGCATCGATTCTGATTAACATTTACTAAATTTCACTTCGTTTTTTGTGAGATTTTGTATTTTCGAAGTTATATATACAGTGGGAGATTCAAATGAGAACCACATAAAATTGAGAACTCGTGAGAACTACTAGATAACGTATTTGTTCACATGTGATTCGCTCCATTCATATGTGAACATTGATATATGATAGATTTAGAAAAAAAAAATGCTAAAAACTCTAAAAATCATGTCGTAAAACACATTTGAACCGATTTGTTCACATGATCATTCACATGTGAACACATATTTGTATTTTTGTGTATTTCGATATAATTTTAGATTTTTTTTGACTTTTTTATTTATCAATTAAACGTACATCAATGTTCACATATGAATGAAGTTAATCACATGTAAACAAATACCTAAACTAGTAGTTCTCACAAGTTTTCAACTTTTTAGTTGGTTCTCATTTGAGCTTATATATATATAGGGATCAAGAGGGAAGCAAATTTTTGAGGCAAGTAGGGAAGTTAACTATTTATTCGCGATGAATGATAATCAAACGTAAAAAAACATATTTTTATCAAGAAATATTGATCAAAATCGATGTTATACCTACTAATATTCATAAATAAACTACATTTTATAACTTATAATATCATATGATGAATACTAAGAGAATTTTCTAACATTCATCATTAATGAATCTTAACCGAAGTGGATATTATCAGTTTCTTTGAAAAATTATTCGTTAACATTCGTCCACGATGAATGATAATCAAAGCATATAAAAACATATTTTTACCAATAAATATTAATCTATAATATAATATGATGAATATTAAGGGAAGTTGCTAACATTCATCAACGCTTCCCCAGAAAATAGTGTTTTCCTTTGGATCCAGACCCTCATATATATATATATATATATATATATATATATATATATATATATATATATATATATATATATATACTAGTTTAAGCCCGTGCGATACACGACAATTTAAAGCATACAATTTTATTCCTATTAATTTAATCAAATAAATTAATTATTAAACGATTTGTTAAATATAATTGTTTTTAGTACATGCTATTATTATACTGTGAGATGTTCATTGTAATATGATAAATATTATATACAAAGTTCATAACATTACACTAAGTATAAGATCGTAACTAAATATATGTATAATTGTTTAATGGTATTTTATTTTTTAATTAATTATTATTAATAATAAAATAATAATATTAATTAAATAATTTGTAGGAGTTTGTTTTCATATAAGACTCATTCTTTGCATATTAGTATTTATATTTATTAATTATTAACTTTTAAAAAATAATAAAATATTAATATAATATTAATTAAATAATTTGTTAACTAAAATTATGATGTTGACTAGTGGCATTTGTACTTACGTGGCAAATTCTGAAGCTTTCTTTTATACTCCTTTAGTATGTATATATATATATATATATATATATATATATATATATAGATACCCTATATATATTATTTTTTTTATAGTTAAATGTTCAAATGAGAACCATAAAAAGTTATAGAACTGTGAAAATTTTAGTTATAGGGATTTTCTTATATTTAATGATTCAATCACATGTGAATATTGATGTAGATTAAGATTAAAAGCAAAATAGTTTAAGAAAACCTCAAAATAACATTTAAAAGTAAATTTATATTTTTTTTGTTTACGTGTGCACATTTGATCTATGCACATGCGAACATTTCATATATTTTATAATTTAACATGTATTTTGTGATTTTTAACTTTTGTTTGTCAATAATATGAACATTAAATAACATTTATATGTAATTTGTTGCGTTTACATGTATGAAAATAATGTAACTTTTAATCGATTGTTTAAATGAGAAAATTAAAACAAACCTTTGCACAGTCTCCAAGTCACTTCATAATATTATTTGCACCTTCATACATGTCCCCCAGTGCATCTAAAGTGATATGTGTTGAAGTAATGGTAACTCGTTTTACAACCAAATAATGTATTCAACAAATAAAAGTAGCGGTCTTTTTTTTATCGATTGAAACTAATCTTTTGGACTTAAATGACAATATGTGTGAAAAGAAAAAAATTCGATTCGAACGAAACATTTGAGACACTATCTATGGATAAAACTTATAGATTAGATCAATTATTTTGAGTTTAGCAAACATTAGTATCTATATACTAAAAGATCATCTTTAAGTTAACTTAAAGATTGTGGCTTTATGCTAGTGGAGAATATTGAAACCAGAAAAAAGTTATAAAAGTCGTGATTTGTGAACATCAACAACTTTTGTAATCATTTATAAATACACATTCACAATCAACAAAGAACTAATAACCACATCAAATGTTGGTATATACCCAAAAATTTTAATGTACATTATAATGATGACAAATTAATTACACCTAAGATAAACATACGTTCAAGTGACTTTGTTTGTTAAGAGTTTCTTCAGTAGAGATCTTTAATAAATTTTTTGAGAGAAAGGTGTTTAAGATCAGTCATTATGGCTCTAGTGGTTGCAATGGTTGCTCGGTATGAGATCGTCATCCATAAGTGTTGCATAACAACTTTGTCGTGGTTGGTGTCTCCAATTGTTCCCAACACTAATAAATAATAAAAGAAACGCACCTTTTTAAAAACATTTTCAACTTTTAAAATAAAAGAAAAAAATATCAATTCCTCTCATAGGAGTGAATGTCATGGCTTAAGAGTTTGAGAGTAATTAGAAAAATGATCCAATGCTCTGTTGTATATTATACTGTATTGGTGGTGGATATGGGTTAGATGATGTGGAGTGGATACCCAGCTAGGTTACTATATTCCGAGTTCAACCATGATAATGTGGGTCAAGGGGGTCGCACCCCTTTTGGGATCCTAGGGGCAACACCCCTTTTGGGATCCAAGGGGCAGAATGAACTCGAGAAAAACAGTTTTGGATACAACTGTTCTTTAACCACCATTTTGTACACTTATTAATGCATATACTTAATACTCGATTATCAATCCACCGGTTATCATCATATACATACCTGAAAATGTGATCGATGATCTTAGAATAGCAAAGCAGAACCGAACACAAGAAAAACCACAACTGCAGTAGCTTTTTTACAGCATAAAAGATCATGCTGCTCACAGCACAAACTTAGAAGACCCGCCATTTGTTTGATCAAGGAGATCACCGAGGAAAACATTATTGTTGGAAGAAAATCAATAAACCTTGAAAGCTAGCGCGGAATAATGACTTAAATAAACCACACAAGATGCTCAAACGTGACGTTTTATTAAAGAGCAATGAAAAAGGAAGAAGGAAGAAGGTACTGTTAGAGCCTCACCACCCCCCTCCCCCCTCCCCCCTCTCCCCCACCTCCCTTTCATAGAGGTGGGGGTAAAGAATCCTAATCCTATTCAACTAAACCTCGAACTAAGTTACAACTAACCCCCCTAAACTATGCATACTAAATATCTAACAATTTCCACTTTAGTATCATAGTTAACCACCTTCGATACACGGCATCTTCAGATAATGCTGGAACCTCGAACAAGGGACCACCTTATTAAGCAGGCATTGTAACCTTAGCTCAGCTCCTAACTCTCTCAAGAGTTTCTTTAGCCAAATAGCCTCCTTCACAACCTTTGTAAGTACCACGTACTCCGCTTCTGTAGTAGCCATGTGAACCACACATGCCTTTACCATGAACACATACCGGTCTTCAACCTACCCTCGTCAGGGTCCTTAAAACCGTTACCATTCACGTGTTCACCTTGATATGCATTAGACCAACCTCAGAGCCTTTGACAAACTCACTGAACGCGCAAAATCCAGTCTAACACAAACCATCAAGTTCCCTACAGCATTTGCATATGTATCCTTACTCATCTTTTCATCTCAGTCATTCTCAAGGTAAACCTTCAACGAAACCTTAAAGCGTGCTCCCAATGGCATAAATATCGTACCGCCATTCTTCATTATGTAATAACCCATAATTCACCGCACATACCTCGACTGAGACTCCCTCAGGGTTCCGCTACGCTTCAAGAACCTTATTTGCGAACCTTATCAAGAACCTTATTTGCGAGACCTTCCATGTCGAAAACCTTCTCTAGCAAACTCTTGATATCCTTGATTTCAGCCTTTGCTATTCCAAGCAATTACCCTTTCACTCGTGTGCTCCCCTGGTGTTAAACTTGGATACCTAAACCGCATCGATTTAGCCACTTTCCGCAGAGGTGCTAAACATGGATACCTAAAGAGCGGTTTAGCCACTCTTCTCTCATGTTTTCCCTCGTCACTACTCTTATGTCCTTCCTCAGCTTCATGATGACTTTCGATCAACTCACCTTGATCGCCTCGTGATTCCACATCAAACTTGACATGTTCCACAAAATCTGTAGCACCGCACAACCATCGAAAGAGTATACACAACTCTTTGTCCCTATTCCATACAAAACCGTAACCTTTCCTGCTTATTTACCAAGCAGCCCCTGTTATTCCCCTCCAGTTAATAAACCCTCAATTGAGTATTTCCTTGAGTCACTGCATAACAATCGTTACTTCCCTGATGAACCTCAGAGTCACGATTTTCTTGAGCTCCCTGCAGTTCCACCTCAAACATAACACGTATATTATCATATGCCGATGACCCGGTTCCATGTAACTTCTCTAATGCTGCAGCTAATCCATGTTATACCAGCAAAGCCTTCATCCTTACCTGCCATCACCCGAAGTCATTTGTCCCATTGAATCTCTCAATGTCAACCCTAGTTATATAACCAGTCATTCTTTCGTTGCTCCTCCTTGCAAATCGTATACCTTTAGAAAACCCTAAAGACGATTATCCAAGCACGTCAAGCACTTACTTGTTCCCTAAGTTACAAAACCAGTAACTTGATACGCAAGTGAACGATTGAACTTGGAACACAAGAACCCTAGTAACTCCCGACATCGTTGCTTATCCTCCTTGAAACCGATAACTTGCTCCACAAGAACTACACCGTCTTGATACGCAAGCAACCTCGATCACCCAAGAATCCTAACAACACCTTCATTTTTCTTAATCTTGCTACAACCTTGTGTAGTTGTCTTTTACCCTTTAGAAACTCAAAAGTTACAACCTTTCTGACATCTCACAGGCCGTGTGCTAAACCGTTTTCTTGCAAAAGATCTACTAACCTTTAAAAAACCCTAAAGCTTCGATCCTTCCATCTCAAGTCTACAAACCTGATACCTTGTACTCCAAGTAATCACTTTCTTACAAAAAGTTATACCTTACTTGTCTTCCTAAAATCAACAAAACTTGAATCACAAGAAACCCGCGAAAACCTTCAAACCAACACCTTCAAGAAACCAAGAACTCTAAAATCCACTAAACCCTTGAATAAACCTTCAAGATCGATTCGTTACCCAAGTTCTCAAACCCGTATTCTTGAAACTCGAAGATTCAACCTTGTCGAAACCCGTTTGAAGCTTGAACCTTGTCGTACTAAACCTTTTTGCAATACCAACCTTGATAAACCCAAGACTCTTGCAAAAATCCCAACAATCTTAAGCTTTCAAACCCTTGAACAAGATCTGCATTAAATTGAAACCCGCAAATTCTGGACAGAAACTTCGACTATCTATATTTCTCTCATGGAACTTCCGAACGAAAATCCCTCCGGTCAGAACCTAGATCTTATAAAATGATAGATTAGAATAACCCAACGGGTCATTCTAATCCATCATTTAATAGATCTGTGTGTCTATAACCTCCAGTTTAAATTTCACAAGGATCCAACGGTTACCAACCTAGAGTTACCTTGCTTAATTCAAATCATTTGCAGATTGTTTTCGGTTATGCTTCAAAGGTACATATGACTACTACTCAAGTCTACAACCAATCAACCAAGTTCGTATCTCTTGAAAAAGCAACAAACTGATACACTGTTATATCTAATTCTAAGAACACTTCATTCAAAATAACTATAATCACAGAGATGTCTTTAATTCCAACCGAGAGAGAAAAATTATTAGTTTCGACAGAATCTATAAGATACATCTGCCTAAATAAATCAATTTGTTTTGGTAACCTGGAAGGAAACAAGAACACATCCAAACAACCAATCTAAAGAATATATAAGTAAAACTTGATTGATCTTTAAGATCCTTCGACCTCTGTGGCGCCTGTGGGCTTGAAACAATCGATATTGCACAACACTGCCGATCGCATCATATCTCCAAATCTGCCACCATTCATTTATACAGTTAAAACACATGGAATGTAGGCATTCATAACCATGAGTTAATAAGAAAAGTTAATTATTTAAAGCTAACCAGACCGATCAATGCTGTTTCTTGGTTTCTCGGGTTGGTCCGTGTTGGTCGACTTATCTAGATGTTCCGAATTCTTCTTTGACTTTTCCGTGCTTGTGCTTGGCCGTGGCAGGTCTGTGCTCGGTCTCGATTTCTCTCTACAATCTGTACTAGTTCGCGGTTTTGAATCATTATCTCTTAACGATCCCGCTGTGTTTTTCGAGTGTGCCGACTTCTTAACAGCCGATATGAACTTCTTTAAATGCCTTATGTACTCCGGGTACAACTCCAAATCACAATGGTTCCCACCTTTGATCCATAGCGGTTCATACTTTTCTACACATAGCTCCCAAAGCTGCTTACCATGAGAATAATCTACAACATCATCATCAGTTCCCTGAAAAACAATTTGGCTAAAAGTTGTTTCATATAAAATTGTAAGATAACTGTTAACACCTGTCATGATAAGAGTACGTACGTGAATAAGCAGAACAGGACACCTGACCAATGGTATCTTGTCAATATTCTGCATCACAAGAAAAGAGAAGAAAAAAGACTAATTGGTAGACTTGTTCTAATAGTAAATTTTAAGAAATAAATTGACAAGAAAATTATCAACCTTATATATATCAAACCAATATGTTCGCTTTACGGGGTACATGACTCTAAGTCCTGATAAGATTGGGCTGTGAAGGACAACGGCCCTTAATCTTGATAAACGTGATGCTAAATCTAGAGTAGGTCCGCTACCAACAGATTGACCGTATAAAATGACGTCTTCTTCTTTCACACCATAAGTCTCTTCAAGACATCTATATACAGCTTCTATGTCAGCGTATGTGTTCTGTTCACTTGGCTATAAAGATCATCAAACATGTATGATTTAGCATATCAATCTTAAAATCCAGAAAATATATGATTTATTTCAGACAATGCACCTTCCCAGATGACTGCCCATATCCAGTGTAATCATACCTGCCCAAAATGGACATTTTGTTACTTATTACATAAGTTAACCTGCAATATTGTGTTTATAGGAAAAGAGATTACATTATGAAGGCAAATAAACAAAAGGAGGAAAATGGTTATTTGGTAGAACTTTAATCATCAAATTTCAACTTCTGGCTTTGAAGTACAATCCCGAAAGTCTAGATAACCCACAATTCAGACTTCAGATACTTCATAAATATAGCATATTTTCCTCTTCTTTAATACTAGAAGACAACTAGCGTTTTTAAGAATCCCACTTCAACTATGCTAATAAGAAGTCTGCATGTATTTCATTTGATGCCTCTTAGATTCCTTTGCAGCTTTGGAGGTACAATTTGAATATGTAACTAAAGTGATTATTGCAACTTCAGTTTGATGTGTTAGGCAGAATGTGATTACAATTATGATTTTATGATTAGATTAGGCTCTAAATAATTAGAACAAAGAAGTATATGAAGAAAATTGATCACCTTGATCCAGTAACTCACTAATATTAATATAACTATGAATCACTCGGTATCTCTATCATCTTTCGAAATTGAGATCATCTAGAATTCTCTAATAAAAATATGTACACACTTAGAGCCACTAAAGCATCTCCCATACTTCAATTTCTCCATAGGCATTATTCACCCCATCCTCTTCGTTTATCAACTAATCACCAAATCAAGTAGACTAGTTAGTTGTACCAAACCAATACATAGGTAATCTATAGTATATCACTAGTAATCTGCTTCAAACACCTAAGTTCCACTTGTATTAACTTATAAAAAAAAACCAAGTAGACTAGTTGTTATTAGATACAGTCATACAACAATATACTCAAACTTAATTACATGTGAAAAACCATGTAATTTAAAAGTTTTGGCAGTTCTCGACTTTTACGTGGGTTGTTAGAACATTTCACTATATGTATATATGTACATCATCCCAAAAGACTCAGATCTCCTACACCTTAGACAATTCAATCAAATAGCTCATAAAATTACTATGGGTATTAGTGTATTACTTAAAAATCAAAACTTTAAAGACGAAGACTTTAATCAAACATGTAAAGGGCAATAAAAAGTAAAAACTAACTGACCCCATTAGATTAACTTTGAGATGAAGACTAAGTTCACAAAACAAATCATACATCTATCCCAAATCAGCTGCGTTTCCATGAGAATACAACATCGTTAATGACGCCACCGGATTCTTTACATACGTCGCCACAATCTCCGTCCCTTTTTTCGTTTTCAGCTTCAAAACGTCGACGTTTTGTCTCTCAGATACATCAGTCATCCTAATTCTGTCACCGTCGTCCACCAGCACCCTGTACGACGGCGGATTCGGTGGAAAAAACGCAAACTTTGCCGCCACCGACGACGTCATCGCACCCATCTTTAATCTCTTAATCAAAACAGGTCTTTTAGTAATATATACTGGTGTAGTGGTGGTGTTATTATTAAATTAAAGGTTGAATAAAGATATTTGTGTTAATGATTTAAGGGATATTATTTGAATTATTAATTAATTGATGAGATGGAGAAATAATGACATAGATTTGTTGATGTGGAAGAAAAAGGGAAGAAAATGGTAATGGGGTTTTAATGGAAGGAATAATAAGAAACGTAATGAGTGTGTTTGAATTTTGATTATACAAAAACAAAAAAATGATAATATAAAAAAAATGGAAAGAGGTAGGGCAGCACGTGTTTAATTAAAGTCGTGAAGTGACATGAGGTTTCAATGGTCAAACTATTGTGCTACTACCATAATAAGTAGTTTCGTTTTTAGTTGTCATAAAAATAAAATAAAATTAATGTCTATTCTGTATTTCAATCGATTAATATTAATTTTAGTAGATAAGAATAGTGATTGATCAGTGAAAAGTAAAATTAGTGAAGTTTTTAAAAAATGTATGCATTTTTAAAGTAAACACTACTTGATTTGATCGTCTCATTTATTTATTTTTCTATGAATGTTAGATACATGACGACGTACCAGGCTCGGTACCGAATGGGCTGTAACACAATTTAGCACAAATCAAAGTATAACAGCAATGTGCTCTCGAGTTTTTATTGAAAGAGATAAAAGAAAAGAAGATTTAAAATGATTGAAAAGAAAAGAAGAGAAAGAATACTTTTGCGTTCTCGTATTGGAAAGAACAAAAATGAGTTTACGCGTTTCGTGTTTTCGAGTTGAAGAGAAGTAGAAAGAAATGATAATTTATAACTTGTTTAATCTTTCATCCTTCAATTTCTTCTCATTTTTTGAGAAAAAAAAAAATACTTAATCCCTTTCCTACTTCTCGGTCTCTTCTCTTCGTAAAAAAACTCGGGAACACAATGTAATTTTTATTGTTATCGCTTCTCTTATCTTTTTTTTTTAAAAAAAAAAACAAATCAGGAGCAAGGCATAAAGTCGAAGATATATGTAATTAATTTTATGGTATGTTCTCCGTAAAAAGCAAAATTCAATTCGAATAAGTTAATCCAAACATTCCCTTAGATTTAAAATGTGACACACCATCTTTTTATCAGACATACTTTTTGACATACCGTTTAGTTCGATTATTGGCCACAAAGAGCACAAGGTGTCAAGACACTATTTTTATAGTGTTCTGCTGAAACACTGTTGCTGAAAAAGTGACGGTGTGGGAGACAATGTCCTAAATAGTTGATACAAATAACAAAATAATTGATACAAATAACAAAATAAATTAAATAAAAGATAATATTCATTAAAATAAATACAAAAAACAACATTACAAGTCATAAATTTTTATTACATAATGTAAAACACACATTAAAACACTTATTAAAACAAAAGTCTTTCACTCCTGTTTTCTTTCGTGCCGACACCTCATTCTCAATTTTTGCTTCTTTTGTTTTTTCTTTCTCCATTTTAATCTGACGACCATTGAGAAACCCTCTTTCACTACAGCTCCCATTTCTTCTACCATGTCCTGCAGCTCCCATTTTTATTTTTTATTTAGCGGTGTTTTGATCTGTACGACGACCGAGAACGCTGTCAGACGGCGTTCTCGACAGAAAACAGCATTAGAACCCCTCCCACACCCTTTTCTCTAAGATTACAAAATGACACGCTTCCAACTATGGTGGGTACGGATATGACTCATGAATGGTTGTGATGTGTTGTTTGAGAAACTGTATTAGATTTGACGGTTCAACAGCTTCAATCATTGACTAGTGTTTCTTTGTTATTTTTGGATAGGGGTGGACAAATCCATTATTTGTGTTTTTACCCTGCATAGTACGATATAAGTTCCTGCAGTTAAGTATTTAGTAAAATGAAAAAAAATAATAATAATTTGGTATATTATTAATTTTGATCAAATTGTATGGAAGAATACTAAACAGTTCTTTCAAGTAGATGATGTTGGAATATTTTTACTTAAATGTGGTCCGACTATTTTTGTCTAAATTTATTATTAGTTGTATGTTTACTATCTATACCATATACTTGCCTAAATGACATAATATACCCTAAAAGATATTGGATATTTTTTTTGTTTTTATGGAAAAAATGGCAAAAGGTGCAACATTAAAACTAATGTTGTGACTTTGCATGGATAGATGCCTCTAAGGGCATACAGAGTGAGAAAAAAAAATCAACGTTAATGGCCTAGAACGTCGTTGGTCGCCGTTCACCCACTCCGGCGCAGCGTTTCAGACGCCGTTCTCGAACAGCGTCCGACGCAGAACGCCGATTTGGTTGATTTGTTTAATTTTTTTTCTTTGCCTATTTTCTTTTGTTTTTGAAGAAGAAGATGAAGAAGAACAATGTGTGTTTAGTTGTATATGCGTGTGTGTGTGTTATATGCTTGAGGAAGTCGGGAAGAATAAGACAATTAAAATTTTAAAATAGGTATTCAGAATTAGGTTTTTAAAAGTGGGCTACTAAATGGGCCACTAAACTTTAATTGGCCACGCATATTTTTTATCTTTTTATTGTTTGAAATTAAAGTTATTGAACTTATTAGTGTTTTTTTTTAAAATGAAATTTGTATTTGATTTTTAATTAATTTATTGTGTTATTTAAATATTTGTTTTAATTTATTAAACTAATTAAATTCATATAAAAAGAAAAATCAAAAAGTCCAGAAAGAACACTGTAAAAACACTAGTGTTCTCTCATAACACTGTATAAACATTGTCACCACTCTGGATGCTCTAATGATTATCCGTATATAACACCGATAACTCGAGAGAAATCAATCCATCATATTACTTGGCATCATTATCCATAATCGAATAACTCTTATGACTTCTGCATCAAACTCAAACATTAGATCGATTCTTCCTTCAAGTAAGTTTACTTTCATGTGCTTAGTTTCATACGATTATATGATGATCATGAGATTGAATCCTATTAAATGTTTAATTTAATCAAAAGATGAAACTGTTTTCGCAAAACCGACCCAACTTTTACTTAATTGTACCCCAAAAAAATAAATAAAAAAATACTAGTATGTTACCAACACTCATTTAACCATATTATTATATATATTAGTTATTACAAAAGTTAAAAGAGGGAAATTCCAAATCAAGGAACCGATAATCATTATTCACTGGGGATAATTCATTAGTAACTTATTGATCCATAGAATACGTGGGTCTAAACTAAAATAACGAAAGTGAAAGAATACGATATAGCCACAGTTATGTTGAACAAATAAATGCAATATTGTAATTTAGAACTTACCACGACTATGTTGAATGGATCCGATATAACCAATATTAAACCATGAAATGTGACATAAGTGTACGCCATTACGACTCAAATGATGTTGAACGCGAGCACCATACTTCAAAAGATCGATATGTTAAAAGGTAAATAGGATTCTCATGAGTCGCGAATCTTTGTTATTGCCGTAGTATGTGTCCTTCGGAAGGTTTTAGGTGGTCATAGTTCTTCTTCATCTTGAGACTTGCTTAAACATGAATAAGAGTCTTTCTTTTATTCAAAAAACAAACGACCAGTTTTTGTCAAGTTCATATGTTTAATTACAAACCAATTGTTATGATCGATCCAAAATGTACAGTATTTAAATTATTAAATACTTCACTTAATAATTAACACGTACGTAATTCTCATTTTATCCTTCTTCATGAATGTACCTTTTAATTCTTCAAGTGTCCCAGTCATATTTTTAAGTGTACGTTCACACATATATATTATAGAGAAAATTACTAAAATGGTCAAATTTGCCCATCTATGTCTTGATATGGACAATATCTAACAAACTATCCACAATGGTCAAGAATCTCGTTCCATCACATCAATCTTGAAGCGAAATGTAGTGTAAAAATATTGGTAGTTCGCTCAAACTAAAAAAAACACGAAATTCGCTCAAATTTTGTTACAATAATAGCTACAATTTGCTCAAATTCTCAACAATTTGCTCAAATTCCAAAGAATTCGCTCAATCTAAAAAAACACTACAATTCGCTAAAACCGAGAAAAATAACACTACAATTAGCTCAAATGCAAATGAATTCGCTAAAATCAAGGGGAAAAACATTACAATTCGCTCCATAGCAAAATTGTAGTGTTAATTTTCTTGATTTTAGCGAATTGTAGTATTTTTTTTTAGTTTGAGTGAATTGTGGGGAATTTGAGCGAGTTTCTATGCATTTGAGCGAATTCTTTGGCATTTGAGTGAAATTGTGAGACATTTGAGCGAATTGTAGTTATTTTTGAACAACATATGAGCGAAGTTCATGATTTTGTTAGTTTGAGCGATATATCAATTAATTGTACACTACAATTCGCTTCAATCTTGATGTGATGGAGCCAGAGGCGGAGCTAGAATTTGAAGATAGGGAGGCTTACTCGATAACTGAATAGCAACAATTAAAATTTTATGTGCGTCATCCTAATAGTGTATTATTATTTTTAAGAAGAGAAATAAGCAATGTAACAACTTTAAATAGAAAAAAAAAACATACAAGTTATTATAGTAATATATAAGTTTTGCCGATACCATTCTTCAAGGAATACGCTAAACTTCTACACACGGCAATGAGAAATTGAGAATTCTATCAATAATAATTAAATAGTTAAAGCATTAGCATAAGTTAAATATAACTTATTGATAAAACATACGTTACAAAGTAAGTTCTTAAATTACGAATTATTCTTTTTGAACCATGGTTTAAGCTAACATGATAAAGTAAAATCATATTATTAGTAAACAATACTGTAACTTACCACAAAAGAAAGATTAAAGCTAAAACAAAAAACAACGTAATAAGATTGCCATCAAAGATTAATAAAAAATAACAATATCCATAATAAAAAAAAAATCTAAAAAAAATAATAATCTGTTCAAAATTGAAGTAAATATTTATTAAATTATCAAATATATTTGGATGTTTTATGCAACGAAAATAGTCAAAGAAAATAGAAGAAAGAAGAACCTGAATATTCATACGAAGTTGGGAACCAGAAGATGCCACCATGAGTTTTTTGTTTCGTACAGTCGTACAGAGAGTAAATATGATTTCATTTAGTGAGGGTTCTCATTTAACTAACATGTGGGCTTGGGCCAGTAGTCTAGTATGATACATATCAATTGATTTACATATCAATTGATTTACATATCGATAAAATTTGTGTATTTGGGATACTGAAAACTCGAGACTATTGGGCCAGTTGGGGACGACAGATCACCCTCCATCCACCCCTCTGTCTCCGCTACGCTGTAGGATGGAGCGAGATTCTTGACCATTTTAGATATTTTTTTAGATTTTTTTCACATTATATATTAATGGTCAATTTGACCATTTTGATAATTTTCTCTATATTTTAAACTTTCCAATTTTCCAAACATTTCTTTTTTGTTCACATATATGTTACATAAAAAAGAATTAATATGTAGATTAATTAAGATACTATTCTTTTTAAAGATTAAAAGGCCGGCTTGTATGTTACGTACTATTTATTTGCTTCATGTAATAAACGGCGGGAGATTAAGAAGCATGCGAACTTATGGATTAAATAGAGGACATGACCAGGTACTATAGTTAATAGTTAACAGAAATAACTGAGAAAACAAAAAAGCATGATACATGAGCCTTGGTAATGGCAACCCAACCACGTGTCAACTTGTACTTTAACAGACAAAACATAGTATTAATATTATTTTATGTAAATTTAAATATATAATAAAGAAATATAAGGTACATACTACTCTCTCCAAAATAAGTACCATGTAACACTTTTAATGACTTTAAAAAATTATATTGTCTAATATTAAATATGATAATTTTATTTTTACTTTTTTACAGGCTTGTATGTATCAGTTTTGAGAAAAAATATATTAAGAGTTAAATGATAAAGTTAATATGTTACTTTTGGAAGTGAACACTTATTTTAAGAAAAATATAAATATTTATTTTATGATGGAAAGAGTATGCATGTACCTACAGAGAGAGTTCATTAAACCTCTTCAATTCATTAAACCTCTTCATGTGTTTTGCGTTGTTTGATGAATATTCATACGTTACTTACCGACGTATTAGTATTTACTATTTACACACAAATTAACACACATTTATCAAGGTGGGTGGGTACATAGTTATGCTAATTGTCGTCCAAATTAAGCTGGCCTAATTACACACCCCCACTTGCTTTCACTTGAAATATACGCCTGTATTTAACTCCATCGATTTATAATCTTATATTTATATATTAGACGTATCATTAGAGTTTATGAGAACATTTAACACGCATTAAAAAAAGGACATGGTGGTGGTAGTATGGTGAAATGTATCAAACTGGACGAATCTCTATTGTATGTATACACTTTAAATCGTTTCTATTAAATGTAACTAAATTCTAAAAACTCACAATTAGTGTATCAAACCGGAAATAACAGGTAATCATGAATTTTTAACTGGTCACCACAAATTTTTGGTCATCTTCTCCATTTTCAGTTTTATCAATTTCAAAAATGGTACAAGTTTTTAGATCTTGAAATCCCGTTTGTGGATTCTATTCGTTTTAGATTTGAAGTTTGGTTTTTAGTGTGGTGGTGAAAGATAGGTGGAAAGGATTAGAGGCCATTCGAAGAATATAAAAGATCGTCGGAAAAAAAATGTCCAAGTGACTGAAAAATCAACAGCGAACATGATCACTAACAAAAATGACTGATTAAGGGTTAACAAGGCCACCTATTACATTAAACGTATGTTTTTAAAAATTGCCTACATTTTATAGAGATGATTAAAAGTGAAGTGAATATATACAATAGAGATTCAACTATAATTAAATACATTTTTAGAGACTAGGCCAAAAAAGATTTACAAAGTATCAATATGATGTACATAATGGTATTTATCATAAGTTTGACCATATACAACGACAAGCATGCATGATGGTATTTTAACTTTTAAGTGATTTTATATATGTTTTAATTATATTATAAAAAATATACTGTTTTTTATAAAGAAAAAAGAAAAGAAAAGTAAAACAAGAACTCAATATATATGTACGTTTTGATGATTCAAAAGACAACATTGGGTCAATTCCACTAACCTTTTGATCATACCGAGTAAAGCCAGCCGTACGTATGATGAAATTAATAATCATACTTACCAAACCAATCATGCATGGGAAAACTAAAATGTAAATTCAAATGTTGTCAGAAATCAGTAAAATATTGTTTTGTTTTCAAAAATTAAATTAAAATAAGATACAAAGTTAAGCGAAATACAAGTATCCAAAGAAGGGTATGACTCAAGATTACTTATCGAATCTCTGAATCTAATGACCAATGCTAGCTTCAACTCATTGACCCTATTTCTTATTCAACCTTTTCGTACTTTCCACGTGTTTTTAACTTGTCATGCTAAATTTTTCTAAAAATCGTATAGTGGACGTTATTCTTAGGGTAATAACATTTTCACCATATTTTTTGATAAATTCACCATAATCATGCATTAAGAACTTATACTCTACAAGTAAGTGATGCACAAATTTAGTGTATTTGTCAAATAGTGTGATGAAAGTATCACCACCATATTTTTAGTGGTTCACTAATTCACATGATTTATTACAAATTAGCTATAGTATCATTTGGCATATCCTAAATGGGACTATGTTTTAATTAGAGATTAGTGTAGGGGAATACACTTAACTTTGATATGATCTTATGTTTTAATTAGAGATTAGTGCAGGTAATACACTTAACTTTGATATGATCTTTATAGTGTGTACTGAATTTGATTTTGGTCTATTGTGTGTATTAATCTTTCAATTTCGGTCTATTGTTTGTATCAATCTTTCGATTTTGGTCTATTGTGTGTATCCGACCGACGTGACACCCGTTTTTAATGATGTGTCAAGGACGTGTAAAATAACGTGGTGCATTATATGGTTGCCACGTTATCAAATTAATCATTGGATATACACAATAGACCAACATTGAAATTAAAGTTAATACACACAATAGATCCAAACGAAATTGGGTACACAATATAGAGATATTACTAAAGTTAAATGTATTCTCATACACTAAACCCTTTTAACTAAACAGCCTCACAATGAAACATGTGCAAGCTAGTATATCTCCAAACAAAGGAGTTTAAGGTGATAATTTTTAATAATTTTGTTTAGTTACAACATCCCCTATAGTAGAGTAAGTTAATTTGGTTAGTGATACCATTAGCTAGAATCTAGATCATGAAATCTTGTGAAATGCTAAAAACTTGCAACACTGACCTGCTCATACGTCATGTCCAAGAGTATCAACCATTTTGTGAAAACTTGATCAATTTTTTTACAAAGCCCTAACCTCTAGAAACGGCCTATTCGACCGAAGATTATCACCAAAATTGCAATTAGTGAGGACTTAATTTGAGTCTCCATTGAATATTCTCATACCTCTACCAATAGATTACCACCTTATAATTAATTAACTTTTAAATGCTGAAAGGTCTTTATTTCTTATATTTGTATATCCCATGATGGTAATTAATTACACTACAACAAAACAATTATGTATATAACAGAATTAACACATAATTATTTGGCTCTTTTGGATAGACGAAAATACAAAAAAATATCTTTGTTACGTTTAAATTCTCTGTCAAGCTATTGAGTGATTTTTTTAAATTATCCCAATAAAGATTTCGTAATACCTAGACAGTGGTAGGTCGAAATACTTTGTTGTAAAAGTAATTATACACGATTCAAGGAATTATTACATATTATTATCACATCATGTTACACATTTCTAACATTCTTCACGTATAGTTTTTCTCTGACATATTAATACACTTGAAAATGTATAATTAATCAATTTGGGAATGCAGAAATATCGTGTGATTTGTCACCTTTCTTCTTCCATGTATGAACAATATAATTAAAATATTTTTGTACGCTTAAAAGTGCAAACCTCTTTATATAGAATTACACGCGTAAGACTAGCTTTAACACTTTCTTGAATGTAGATAGTTTAAGTTTTACACATTTTTAAAGTAATGTGACAGAGGTTAAAAATACATTAATATTAATACTACTATTCAATTAAATATGAAAACTGAACTATTTGCTTTAGTAGATTTTTTATATATACAAAAGTTGATATGAAAAGAGGCACTAGACTAGATTAGTTTTAACAAGTGGGAAAAGAAGATTTTTATTTGGTCTCATGAACCTTATTTAAAAACATATATATATATATATATATATATATATATATATATATATATATATATATATATATATATATATATATATAGTTTGTGAATACAAAGTCTCTGATCAAAGTTGTGCACATTTCAAGAAAACATATATATTTTTAACTGAACACATGTTGGAACCCTAGTTTTGACCCAGGTTAACCGGTTATAGGAGGAGGTGGAAGGGGTTAAAATGTCTATAAAACCCCACATGGTCTTCTTCATAAAATCTCTTCTGTTCTCTCTTACTTACAACAAACTCTTAACTTAGCTATTAATTTAGAAAGGAAAAAACGAAACCCTAGAAATTGTTAAACATGGTGTTCATAAGCTTTGAAAGCTTCATACTTGCTCTTCTCCTTGTTTCATTTTCTCTTCAAAGTGTTCATGTAGATGGTGTTCTTCATCAAGGTACTTCATACTACCTTCTAGTTTATATACCTTTCTAGTTTTCTCAATCACTCTATATTCGATCAATAAATCTTTTTCTTTTGTCTCTTTGCTAGAAAGGAGATTACTTGAAGCAAATATACTTGAAGAAACTCAAGAAAATGTTGCACCTCTTAACAAGGTAATGTTTTTAGTTTGATAAACTTATGATCATCACATGTTCTTTTTTTACTACCTTTCATTTTATAGGAGACTGTAGTTTCGACACCACCTTTAGTAGTATCTAATAGGGTCTACTTTATGCGAATCAAAGACTAAATAGAAAAGGGTATCTATAAGAAATCTAATGGAAACTAAACGCTATCATGTATATACATTTTCATTATTTAATCTTGATATTTTAAAGTTAAGAGTTATATATACTTGAAAAATGTGATGTGTTTAATTAGAAGGGTACGTGTTATTGTTTGAACAGGAACTCGTTGCTGGAACTTTGGGGATCGGTAGTGGATCAGATAAAGACGTGAGAATCGGAGGAAGGAAAATGGGAATGAAGTTGAAGAAAGAAGATGAAGAAATGGATTCAAGATCAAGATCAAGAACAGGTGATGCCCAGAAGTTGAATGTGGAAGCAGGTTTTGTTGCTTTCACTGCTGATTATCATTCTGCAAAACATCACCCTCCTAGGAATAACTGAAAACAGGCAATAACATGTTACTAACTACTGCTTGTATTCCTTAATTTCGTTATTATTAGATCATAATTATACCTTTTATTTTATTATAACTAAAAATAATAAATAATAATTAACATAATATGATATGTATTTTGGAGAAATGTATTTTTCTAGTCAATTTGTTTGTGTAATCACACTTTTAGTTTAAAAATACCTACTTGATTCTTCCATTTTAAAGATTTGATTAATCTTGATTTTGAATATCCAAACTTTTTAACTTTATTTTATTTTATATTTATTTTTTTTAGCTAGAACACCAAGTATTCTTCTTTTTCAAATTAATTAGTATCTAACATATCATCTATAAAATAAAATTAACCATTTATCAGAAAGCTGAAAAAGTATTGACCTTCAATATAGTTATTTATTTGTTTAAGTAGAAAGTACTATGATATATAACCCACTACTTTATGTTGTATTATAACTGTTTTTTGGCCTTAAAAGATGAGTTAGGTTTGAATTTATAATATTATATCAGAAGCTAAAACTACTTTTGTTAATTCTGATGAACAGAAAAGAATGCCTCAGAGGAAGGACCACAAGACTTCTTGAACAATCAAGTAATCCATTATTTCACACCTCTCTTGACTTACACGAACTTGCGAATTAAGACGTTTAGTCTTAATACATTTCTTAATTACATGCATTAACGGTGTTTTAATAGATTACTAAGGCATATTATATATTGTGCTCTCTGTAGGGACAAGAAAAAACAACGTTGGAGAACACGAAAGGAAAGATCTCTCATGATGATCAGAGCGATGAATGGAAAAAAATACTTGAAGAGGCTGACAAAAAGGTTATGCAAATGATGAAAAGGGATTACGGTGGCTTTAAGAAGCCTCGTCGAAAACCTCCAATCAACAACCACGAGCCTGGAAACTAATTACTAAACCAGATAACGATTTAGTTTAGTATTTAGGCCCCGTGAATCAAACTTTAGAAATGAAATAATAAGCACAAAAACAGGTTAGGTTTAGGCTCACAATTTTGCTCCCCCTATACAAGTGAAGTCCCCTAACATATATAGATAGATAGTAATAGTAATAATAGTAATAGTATTAACAACTAGCAAAACCCAAGATGGTATTATTTTTATTTTTGGGTGTTTGTATTTTTGTTTTTTAAATAGAAGGGTCATAAATGTCTTGCTAATACGTTGTAAATTATGTATGCTCTGTATTCATCCATAAAAGTTTGCTAGTTCTCAGAGATCATGTAGCGCTACTGTATGCTTTGTACTTTGAATTTTATGTATTGAAATAATTAGATAACAAGGCATGCAAACATTACAAGAAATATGTATACCTGCAGATTACATGCTAATTGCTTAGTAATAATGAAAATTACGTTATGTTAAAATGACCGAAAGTATCTAAATTAGTACCAGGGCCTCGGATGTTTTCTAGTATCGAAAGTTTGCCCTGATCGATACTTATTCATTTGATACACAAAAAATATGTAAAAGTTCCCAACAGTATAGTAGTCAGAAAAGGGCCAAGTGGTAATTCATTCATTTCTCTATGTAAAATGTACATACGTCTTTCCACCAAAAATACTGCAACAACAATAACAGATTTTAACAATTCAGGATTCAGCTATGCTGGTCATTTTCCTCAATTGATTTTGCTGGAGTTCAATGCACCCTACTACCCCCGAGAACTCTTCACCTGCAAATGACATTGTACTATCTGTCCTAACCAGCCGTCTCTGTTTCAGCTTCATAATAGCCTGTGAAACTTCCGCAATTGAAGGCCGCTTTCTTGGTGTTTTATGCAAGCATCTGTGTGCTATTCGAGCTAAGCTTCTCACGTCTTCTGGATCACACTCACCCGCAAGCTCCTTGTCCAGAATTTCATCGACCCCATCTGAACTCATTGCAGCCTATTTATTTCAAAAGAAAAAAACGGTTGTTTAATACCAAGATATACCGTAAAGCTAGACGCAACAATTTAACAACTTGTTTATATTTTATCCCTAACCGATCAAAATGAATAAAAAAATGGATATAAAAAAGAACGTGTCAAATGGGTTGAAATGCTGAATATCTATCCAAATTCCAAATGAATTAAATGCTTACATCGCTTTTATTATAAAATCTACCTATATAACTAATAGAGGATAGTCTCTTTCCTATGTGGAAGTTCTATCTCTTTGACAAATAAGCAAAAATCCTACTTTTCATTATCACATCTTCCCAAAAAATCCTACGTGTCACTCAAATTGAAACCATAGTGACTACCTATTATCCCTCCTAGTCACGGTAGATATGTGGAAGTTCTATCTCTTTGATAAATAAGCAAAAATCCTACTTGATTCCCTAAGTTACTGCACGGATCCATAAAACATCACAATATATAATAATATATATAATTTAAAATATTTAAGTTAATCTTTATCCATGTATACGAATTAAAGATCCTATTATCAACTAACAAGAAAAAATATATGTGGATCATGATCATGCACAATTCTTTAGAGAACAACTAATATGACACTCAATAGTATCATGGAAGGATCAGTTTTAGTTGAATTGTAAGTGGTATGAATACTCATTTTGATATATTTGGTAGTCTCCATTAGTCCATCACTCATCATTATTTGAATCTAAATTAGGCGGAATATGTAAATGAGGTCAAACTAGATTGCAAAGTGACAAAATGTACGAGTCTAGCAAGTAATGTAATGGGTAACTTATGATGAGTCCGGGTAAGTCAAAATGCCTATTGTCTTTGGAAATAATTTTATTTAATTATATATGCTCGAGCTTTTAAATTATTTATCTCTCTATGTGAAAGTTAAAGTGGCGCATGCAACTTAATACTCGATCGATGTTTTACTTATAAATTCTCCCTTTATGATTTTTAATGTAAGCTATTATTTTCCTATTTAGGTTTTAATTTTAAGTTTTTGACATAAATTATAAAATATGTTGTATACAAATAATCTAAGTTATTATTAGCCGTGCATCGTACGGGCATAAAAACTAGTTATATATTTATATAATAATAATATAGTTTTTGTAATCAAAGTTAAAACATCATTTAATCAGATAAATCAACCCGTCAACCCAGTGTGATAAATCTGCTTATGCACAAAAACTAGAAATTATATCACTTTTGACCCGGACCTATATTAAGCCATTACCCATTTTGACACGTCTATCAAAAACTGTTAAAGAGGAAGAAATGGATGGTATTAGCTTACTAGATTGACATATTCCATGAGATTTTGTTGTGGGTGAATGGCTGTAATAAGTTCAAATAGGATGACCCCGAAACTGTAGATGTCACTCTTCATTGTGAACTTGTTTGTGGATATATACATAGGATCAATGTACCCGTATGTACCTTTAAGGCCTGAGTTTCGACCATCGTACACCTCTTCTTTTGATAGACCAAAGTCAGCAACCTATTAAGTTGTATGTTATCACGTCAAATACACACCCCAAAAGGTCAACCAATTAACTTTCGAAACCATTGTACTTGGACATTTGTTGTTAAGAAGTAAGAACACAAAATCATTACATTATGTAAAGGGTATCCAATAAGTTCTTCTTTTCTTTCTTCTATGTAAATATAGTTTATTCTTACAAGGTGTAGTCTATTTTTTAAGAAAAGTGACTCCACATAACAGAAAGGCCAAATAGAAAGGTTCGAAAAGTTAATCACTTAAAAAAGAATTTCACCTTAGCTCTCATTAAGTGGTCGAGCAATATATTTGCAGACTTCAAGTCTCGATGTATGACAGGTGGAACTGCCTGCTCAATGAAATATGTACGTAAGAGTCCATTGTTCAACATGTCTCCACAGAAGAGAAAAAAAAGGAAAGGAAACTAACCCCATCATGAAGATACTCTATTCCATGTGAAATATCAAGGGCAATTTGAAGCCTTTCTTGCCAATTCAACGCGTGCTTTCCTTCACCTAAATTTGGTTTTAGAACATGAGAAGTTCCAAATTTAGTATGACACGAAAAGATGATGCAGAGATTACAAGAAAACATCCAATATCTTTCTATTTTGGGCATTTTAAGTCCTACAGTGATTAACGTACTATAAAGAAAACTCGCCAAGCTTCCATTGCTCATATATTCATATATTAACATCCGCTGTCCTTTATCTACGCAATACCCAACAAGATTCACCAAGTTTCTATGGTGCAACCTTCCCAGAAGAGATACCTGCAACAAGACTAAATCCAATTATATCCAATTGTTCAAGACGTAATAATCAATCAATCCCACAGATCTTGGACTTTTTACTACTTTAGACACAAATCATATATGAACTGTTATTCAGGGACACATAGACATGAGATGTTTTAACACTTAAGCCAAGTCACCAACATTAACCAGAGAGCACAAACACCCATGCACATAATCTTACATTCAAACTCAGTAAGAATCTCATGAACTGGCATGACTAATAACTACAGGGCCATAAAGCCATAAAGTTACATTTCACATAGAAAAGTTCCAAGGAGACAGTGATTACCTCGGTTTGGAATTCTTTCTCCCCTTGTTTGGAATCAGAAGCAAGAGCCTTCACAGCAACGACTTCACCAGCAGGCATTGTAGCTTTATATACTGGACCAAAAGACCCTTGTCCCAAAATGGTTGTAAAGCTTTTCGTGGCTTTTTGTATGTCCCTGCAAATTTAAAATAGGCTAAAAGGAATGCTTCCAAAAAGTTCTTAGTTATATGACAGCAGAAACTTCAATCAGAATGGAGTAAATGTATAGAAACAGATTGTCCTGCTTTTTAATTTTGCCAAAAAAACCTCAAATACTTTTGGTTTTATAAATACAAACATTTTACCGTTTTGACTTGATCTTTAAAACTTCACACCATACAAAAAAGTAGCCTTTTGGGGTTTTAAACCAAATATCTTTCTTATGGAAGTGTAAAAAATACTATGGCTTGCAAGAATAGACAATTTTAGATACATCATAATTCCTTTTTATCTGACATTTGTCATCCTAGCAAAGTGTAACGTTTCCATTTACATTTCCACAAAAATGATGGTCTATCTGCAACAAAAGGCCAAGTAAATAATATTGGTCCTAATAGAATAATCTAAGAAACTGTTAAATTTGCTGAGCACATACTTGTAAGAATATCTTGGTAGGCCAGATGCTGAAGCTAATTGGTCTTTGCTTTTTTTGTTCCATTTAGAGAGTGGGGAATTTTTCGCTGGATATGTTGATACATTAACAGTTACAGAGTTGGGGAAGGATTCACTCAATATGCTACTTGTCTCTATACCATTCTGGCGTATCGGAAGAGTTGATATACTATGGTCATGATCATTTGCACACTTTCGAAGATGAGCACGTTTTCTATACCATCGTATGCCAAAAAATACAAGTGATGCTAGAAGAACACCAACAGCCACACCAACACACACTCCAATGATCACTAAATTAGTTTTGTGAACCATGTTTGCGATCTCTTTGTAGCATCAATGATAACATCTTGCAAGAAACAGCTGTAGGCTCTAAGTCATTAAAAGGTACATCCAATTACTCTTTTATCGCGAGTGAAAAAAATAATAAGTCCAGAACATATGTTACGCCCCACAAAGTAATCATCACACCGTTTAGGAATCAAAAATCAGATTATTAACAACAGTGAAACTAATTATCACAACTTCGAAACGCAGTACTCAGATTTGTAGCAAATCCAACACTACCAAAGTTCAAAGTTTTGACATATAAGAAAGACAGAACAAGCAACATGATTATGATTAGTAAATGGTCTATAAATTCAATGCTTATGAACTACTCCTAAAAGGGACAATTGGGGGTGGCAAAGAACCCTAAGTTTAATCCCACATATGAATGGAACTCTTATCATGAGAAATCAACAAAAATAAGCTACTTAACACTTCAAAGTAACATGAACTAAACAGATCATATAAAAGTTGACCCACACAAAACTTAACAGTCAACCAAAGAAACTTTCATAAGGATACTTGAATCAAAAATAGACTTGTGATCCCAATTAAACCCACTAACAAAAAGAACTAATTACTACAAATCAAGTACATAAACACCATAAAGTTCAGATCTTTACCTTCTTTTTTATCAAGAAAGAATAGGTTGTAGAGTGAATTATAAAGGCAAGAAATTGATCAAGAAACAAGACCGAGTCGAGTGGTTTTTGGTGGAAAAGGATATAACTTTATTAAAAGGGTGTTCCAAGATTTACAAACAATAATATTAAAATTTCAAAATCAATTTGGGTTTTGTGAGTAAAACCGATTCAACCAGATACAACTGCTACTGCAGATATTGGGTGTACAAGTTGTCTGTAGTCAATTTTAAGGAATAAGGTCTATGGTTTTCGATTGATGTGTTTGTTTTGTTTTGTTGGGTTTCTCGTCATTTGGTTACTTGATCTTTGTTTTTTTTTTAAATAAATATAAAATTAAGAGGTAATTTTTCTCTTACAGAAATGCGAAATTTATCGTCAATAAGAAACAACTCAACAAGGAGTGATTTTAACATACATAAAGACGAAGTCGTCTTTTTTTGAAGATAAAGGATGAATCTATTTGTTTTAAAGGCAAATACATATGTATGCTATCACCAATATATACATTATTCGTAAATATTTTAGGACTTCAACTCACGATCTCATGTATTATAAAACCAATGTCCCTTTTGTGCTCCACAAATCAAATCAAATGAAATAGCAAAATAGCATATGTCTTATTTTACAACCAATTACAAAAGAAATTCTAATAGAACTTGATTAATTAAAGAAAAAAATAAGGTTTTGAATATGGATGGATATAAAATTTTAGTTCTTTGAATCAATCCTCCCGACCTCACTTAGGTTGTACGTGTGCATTTGCAAAACAAAGAAAATAATAATAATAATAATAATAAATAAATAAATAAAGATGAAAAAAATTCCTTAGAAGTATGTGTGCATTAGCCACTTGCTCCATTCACTTGATACCAAACACAATCAATTACATAAAATAAAAAAAACATATCAACCGATAATGGATCATGAAGTCATCATTGTCCATAGTCCATACGTTTAATGATAAAAAGTCAATGAGTAATTATATATCAAAAGAAATATCGTAGGTCAAATTATTTGATTTAGAAATCGATACATTAAGGCATATACTGTTATCCTAACTCCCAAACATAAAACTCTCTTATTATTACATAATCACCATCACCATCACCATCTCTATATATGACTTATCTCTTGTCACTTGTAAGTTTACCTTCAGCATGTAATCTTAAACGTGTCTAAAACATATCCAGTAAATATGCGTGCAACCCTTTAGATGTAAATTGAAGCTGGTAAAAGAATATTCAAGCAACATTCAAGTCTTCAAATAGAAAGTATTACATCCACCTCTACAACAACAATATGAGCAATTTACGTAGAGTCAAAATTCGGGTCGCATTTACATATAAACAATGCATGAACTCATACCCGAGTATGCATCAGAAACTTTAGCCTTTCCCAGCTTCGATTGCAGCGTACACGAAATCCTCACACTTACCCGATGGGCTCGACATCACATCAGCCAAAACACCAATCACATCAAACGCCTCCTGTAAATCGGTGGCAGAAATCATATCCTCAAGCCATGATAACATCTCTTTCGAGAATCCCACCATGTCTTTCACATTCAATAGTTTCTCTTTCATCACTAATTCCCAACCTTCCAAGTTTTTCTCATCCTTATCCCCTGTTTGACCTGATTGACTAACCCCTTTCTTTTGCACCTTAAAGTAGCGTTGAAGTTGCTCGATTAAGCCCGTGTAGACAAGCATTGGCTGGATTATGGTCAGTAGTTCCTCTGGTTTTGCTTCTGACTTAGAGGGAGTAGATGGTGAGGATGATGATGAGCGGTGAGATGACCTGGCATGGGTCCGCTGCATGTATGCATGGTATATACCTCGCTGCAAGAAAGCACGACGGTGTTGTAACCAAGATTGGTATGACTCCGAAAGCAGGGAACTCACCATCATAAACTGAACCGTTTCTTCTGTTCCCATGGAGGAAGAAGTCGGGGATTTAGAATCTGGTGTGGTAGTCGTAGAGGAGGCAAGATATGCTCCCACAGACTTGGCCAGATTATGTCGTTGAGAAGAATCATGATCGACAAAATAACGAGCCATCTGGACCATAAACGGAAGAAATTTTGCATTGCTCTCTTTTCCTCCACCTCTACAGTCGGTGCTGAACGATGCACCTGTTGCAAATCGTGCAAGCATCTGTAACAATATTTGTTCAACGTTAGAAACAAATACATATAAAATTAGAAGGTGGGAATAGATTAAAATGAACGATAAAGGTTGCGTACCAGAACTATATCGTAAGTCAACAAGCGGAGTCGACTTCCATCAGCACGTCCAAGGGCATTAAGGTAATCCCAATACTGATCAACATAACGTGTATATTGAGATAGTGGAACGGCGGGACCTCTTATGGGATAGAGATTATTGCAAAGTGTCTCGTTGTTTCTGAGGGCAGCTCCATCCCATTCCTTTTTGGGATTCTTTAGTGCAGCATCTGCTCTCTTGGCCTCCTGGTGGCACTGGAAATGTATGATGTTGAAATGGCTAACGGTTGTGTAAACACAATCTCCACGAGTACTTCCTGAAGACCCAACACCCAGATTCACCCTTTTACTGAACGTGTAGACGCCAAGTAAGTCGTTTGGTCTAAGACTATATCCCTCACGACATACCATGCAAGCCAAACCCTCTTCCTCTTCTTCCATCTCTTCCAAACCTTCAAGGATAGGTTGAGCGACAACGATTCGCTTACCACCATCCGAAGCCATTTCTTGCCGCATCCCAAGCCCCTGTTCATTAAACAAATATTATCAGATATACTGAGTAAAAAAAACAGCTACATCCAGAAAGCCCATAGCTATAGCACTTTAAAATTACCTGAAGCAACTCATTTCTCTTCATTAACGCGAGGCGTCTCATTTCATCCCGTGTGGCATGGCGCAACCCACGAATCTTATCAGCCAGGAACCCATCACCTTTTCCCTCTTTATCCGAGAGGGTATCCAACAAGTTTTCAGCTCTTGCTCCAATATCATTTTCTCCAGACACGCCTTCCAAGGCATGGAGCAAGGGTAATATCCCTCCTTCATCCAAACATTTTTGTGTTGCCAAGTGCCCCATTGACAACCCTCTGAGCATCGACAGTATCAGAGGAACAGATGGAAGTTTTAAGCCAAAAATCCATTCAGGGCTAGATTTAAATCCAGCTTCACCAGTAAACACAAAACTCTCCCTCAGATGTCTAACCGCAACTTCAGTAATCTCAGTTTCCAATATGATATCCTTTAGTCTTTCTCCACAAGAACTTGTCTTCATCGACTCTGAAACCCTAACAAAGTTCTCGACTGCCAACCTCTGTTTAGATGCTTGCAGAGATACACTCTCATCCTTTGGGTTTTCTAGATGCTGTTTCTGTAGCTGGTCAAACTCAACCCAATTCTTTAGGTAAGGGTCAAAGTGTTCAACGAGTGCTTCCATTGCAGCAGGCTCACCATAGGTCAAGTATGGCAAAATTCTAGCTACCATCTCAGTATTTCTCTGCTGTTTGCTCGACTTTTTAAGCCCTGCTGGGTGAGAAAGCCTCTCCAGGAACATGAGGACTATTTTCTTGGCCTGTTCCCCGGCACCAGCTTCTTCATTGGACACAGTAAGAGCATTCTGAGTGATGTCAATATTATCACTTTCGTTAGCTTCCATAGTCAAACTCTCCACAATTAGAAGAATGCCTTCAGCTGGCTCAATGGCATCAACAGAGAATGCACGCCGTGCAATTTCCAGGAGTAAACTTAAAGCTCCAAGCCTCAACAAGGCCCTCCTGTTTTCCCTAATTTTGCAGCAGTGCATTAAAAGATTCAGGACAGCCACAAGTTGCTCCTGGTTAGACTTCAGATCATCTCGCAAACGCTGCAGTCACAACCATAATACAAAACAATTAAAAATTATAATAATTCATTAAACAATAGAAAATGAAACTTGAAGCATCAAACACTCTTGAACTGAAAACCGGTCCAATTAAACATGCAGCAATGCAGAAGACGATCTACACACCTGAACAATTTCCAACAGAATTTCCAGCCCACCACAATCCCGAACTGCACCTGCTATTGCAAACTCCACCTCAGGATCCTGGGACTCTTCTCTATCCTCATCCAATTCTTTGATCATGGGCTCGGTAGCTTCACCATCCAACCCCTGTAAGATGTGGACAATGATATGAATAATGAGTAATAGTCAAAACAAATAGAGAAAAATACAATATCATGTTTAGAAACAGTGTAATGAAACCTGAAGCCTGTAGGTCACGGTCATAGGGGGGAAATCTCTTGCAGACGTGGCAGCGGTGGAAGAAAGTAATGTGGCAGCAGCAACAGCATTTGTGGACTGACTACTTGACTTCTTCCAAACTTGCTCGTAGACTTGGGCAATGCTCAAATCGAGGGAGATTATATTCCCAGCTACTAGTAGTTCCATACCATAATCATCCTCGATAAGCCCTAAAAGATCCAACTGGTTACAAATTTTGTTTTTAACATCACGCATCAATGGACCTATCTCGGCACTGGAATAAGGATTTTTGGTCATTGAACCCCGGATGAACTCCTCTTGGGTGTGTGCCTTGTTCAGTATCAGATGATACACAGCTTCAGGTTTTGATGGGCAGATCAGGTTACAGAGTTGTTCCAAGATGAACTGCAGAACATATATTATTTTAGTTGTAAATGAGCAATCAAATCATCCTACAACTTACTTCAAGGGAACAAGAAAGTAAATGCTATAAAATAAATGTCAGCATAAAAACGGTTTGCAAGCCATTTTTATGAAATGGATGAATGCTTGAATTCAACTGAGAATAGGTGTTTCAGATTGTTTTCGGTTTTTTTTTCAGGGGCTTTCAGATATAAGGAATGAATACATTTCTATAGCTTACTATGTATCACATTTCACACTTATCAAAACAATTATGTTCACATTAAAGATGAGAGTAACTATCAACAAAAAGTTGTTTTTTTAGACTACATTTCTTAGTGAAAATATACATTTTAGGAAGTTGAAACTTCTTCAGACCACATAGTAAATTTTCTCATCCCTCTATCAACCAATACCAAACGTTATTTTCATTAAACTAAGCATCTAGTCAGAATCGAATGTTAAGATCGCCCTAATCTAATTCTATGCTGTGTTACTTTAACATAACTTCTATTATTCAGTATTGCAATTGGCTGGTATAAACTTCAATGTTAGTCTATCAAAACAAATCAATCAACTTGCTCAAGATGAAAGACAGAGAATTTGATTCCATTAAAGTTGGGATGCTTATTTTAGTTATTTAAACCCATATCTGCTATCCTAGAATTACCGACCAGTTGAGAGAAGTTATTTGACCAGAACTATGGACGTACCATATTTGACCGTCGTTTATCATCCCCATTAATCTGTAGACCGCCAATGCATGCCTGGATGAAATGCTTTTTATTTTCTGCGCTCTCCAGCAAAAGACTGTCCAGAAGATCCTTCAATAGCCGGCTGCAATCGCTTATTAACTTTGTTTTTTGCACTATCAAACCCCTGATAACAATAAGGGCCTCGAGGACTTCAGAGAGCAGCTGCTCTCTCATGAACCTGGCATGCAGATGGAAATTAACATAAAAGATTAACAGAATACGAGCCTCACTAGAAAATAGACAAAACAGTACCTGGATCTGATATTGGGGACATCCAAAAATTTTCCTAACAGCTCAATAAGCTTGTGAAGAATGAATCCCTGTGAGATGTCAATACGCAGGCTCCTCTCCAGAGATTCAACATTACTTACCTCTTGAGTAATCAACTTACATATTGTAGTCAAGCATCCACGTACAGTCAAGAAAAGACGTGCATCTTCAGTTTCTATCATCTTGAAGAGCAACTCGAAATACTCGGCAGCATTTTCACCAGCAGAAAGAGTTGCGGGCAACAAAGACATGAGTAAATTTAGCAGCCGAAACCGTCTGGATGAGCTTTGTGCACAAAGCAGACTGATCAACATGCACATTTCAGATCTTATAGATTGAGAACAAGCACTCAAAACCAGTTCTGTAACCCATGAACCCAGTTCAAAGGATGCTATTTCACTTTTACCTGTCCTACAAGCACGACGTTTCCATCTAAGAGCATACTTCAAGGCGAGAAACTCGTACCTCTGAGGCCGTGACCTCTGCCCAGGTCTAGTTACCTGTGACACTTTATGCCGCCTAACAAAATCAAGATAAGAAGCACCTTTTTCCCACTCTGAATAGCTTAACAACTGAATATCATGAGTCTTCTGAGAACCGTCCCAGTTCTTCTCTGATGCCTCGGGCACAGACTTGCTACCACTGACAACAGTGGACGACCTGGATGTGCTTAAGGTGTTTTCATCCTTTTGTAGTGGAGCTGGGCCCGCTTTCACTCCTTGCTCTTTGTCTGATGAATCAGGCTTTGGAGGAGTGCATGCCTGTGATATAATCCTCAGGCAAGGAAGAATAACATACTCAGATATAGAAGGATGTTTGGCACCCAATTTTATTGAAGAGAATAATAGCTGGAAGACAACTCGTAATCTCGACTCCCAAAATTCATCAGCCAAAGAGCACACCTCTGAAAGCAAGAGCAGCTCTTCGCGTGTTGCAAGTGCAATATCCATAGAACGATGATGTTCAAGACAATACATTACCTTTTTCTGTATAAGAGCATTCAACTCAGACACTGCATTTCTATCACCTTCAGAAAAGGCACAAAGCGCTGCTCTAGCTTGGACACGAGCAGTCTTGGGACCTTGATGAATATTATTCTCAAACAATTCAGATAAAATTCCAGCAGCCACAAGCTGCCTCTTCGAACTTGGGTGCTTTGACAACACCTGTAGCATCTCAAGACACTGTGTAACAAATACAGTAGCACAACCGTAACAGCTGTTTGGTGATCTGGAAACAACTAGTCTGGAGGAGGCAACAGAGTTATCAGACTGTTTTTGGTGCAAGTAATTCATTAAAACCCGTCGAAGCCCTTGAAGGGTCTGAACGCTTTTGCTAACCGAATCGAAAGCAGCTTTACATTTTTCACCATAGAGAACACCAAGAAGTGCAATTTTACGGTTTATCTTACATGAAGGACCAGGCAAAGATACCATCATCTGCTGAACAGAATCCTTCTGTTGAGAGTCCATGTCATTCTCACCGATGCTTGATACAATCTTCAGTAGAGGTTTTTTAAAGCCTAAAAGCTGTTGATACCTCCTGTGAGCATTTTCAGATTCAGATTCTATAGCAGCCAAACCCTTCTTCATATCATCATCATTCTCCATGTTATCAAATGTGAAACTCAGTTTTGCCATGAAATTGAATTCAAAACGTCCATACTTGCTATAACCACACTCATTACATAGAAAAGAATCTAAGTTTTCATAATTGATGTTGCGACATTGCCTACACTGATAAGCATTCTCATGACAATTACTACAGATTCCATGCCTATCAGTGACAGGACGACTGCAGCGTGGGCATTGTAGTGGTTCAAGAGATAGAGCCTGAAGATTCTCGTAAAAAGAATCAAGTTCTATCATGAAGTTACATGCGGTGATGGGAATAGGAAAATCCACTTTCAGCTCAGTCTGATTGAAAGCAAGATGACATATCTTTGCACGCTTCCACAAGGACCAATTATTTTTCAGCTCAGCCAAATCAGCCACGGGTCTGTTGTTATAATACAGGTTTAATACCTTCACCGACTTAGACTTCCGGGCATCATGTACATTCATTGTCACACTCTGAATGGTGTAGCTTCCTGTGCACTTCACTATTATGCGGTTGTCAGTGAACTTTGTCTCGGATTTCAGACTCTCTAACTTCATCCTACTGTAAGGAAGCTCGGGGCAGCTGCAGGCAACACAAGGCTCGCTCTCAAGATAGTAACCATCAAACTCTACCAACCCACTCAGAGTGTTGTAGATACGTGAGTTGGGATGGTTGGCCAAGAGCTCATTTTGCAGGTGAAGTGTATCAAACATGCACTTGATCACATCAGAAGTCAAGCATCGATCTACAATTTCATTGCTCTGTTGCTTTGTATTGCTATCAGGCACCTTCCCTAACAAACAAGTGACAAGCTCCGTGTATTCCATAATATTCTGACCATACATAGGTAAGAATTTAATTTTCTCCAAAAGAATCATCAACATTGTCTCCTTAAATGATTGCTTTCCATGATGCCAGGCTCCATAAAGTACACATTTAGCTTCCACCCGGACAGAGCTAGAGTTCCACTCAAGTAAAAAACAATCAACAAACTGCCTCAAGACGTCGTACCCTTTGTCAGCAAAAATATCTACCATTGGTTCCATATCCATATACGATTTATCCAAAGATTCCATAGGATCATCTCCTTTCTTTTTCTTCTTTGAATCAAGAGATTGTGACCCTGATTTGCCCGAACCTGTTCCAGTAACGGTATCACCTGCATCAATTTTCTGTAGTGATAGGCTGATGTCCTTCCCATTATAAAAGGACAAATTCAGAAGTTTGAGAGCCTGAAATACACATTCTTCAGGAAAGTAGAACACCCCATTAACAAGAAAACGCAAAACCTCACCATGCCTTAAACAATATTTTTGCCAATTTCTTGGACGTGAAGAAGCTACTTCAGCCATAGTTGACAAGCATTTCACTATCTTGACACTCCTCTCATAGGAGAGAGTACTTTGAAAACCCCCAGACTTGTTTACATGTTTATACAGCTTCTTAACTTCAGTTGAAAACTGCCAGGAGTCACGAATGCTATAATAGTGGGTTTTGCTACCACAAAGATGCAAGAAAAGCCTCCTAGCGTACCTTCTTACGAAACTCGTATTGGGATTATTGATATAACTGCAAAGAACATCCTGATATCCATCAAGCTTCAGATCCTTCCCAGATGGAATTTTGAAGAACTTCTCTTTCTCAACAGCCTTGTCATGCTTTTCAGGGCGAACCAGGCTGTAGACTAGTCGGAAAGTGTTCTCTAACAATAACCTATGGTAGTCCGCAAACATATCTGAACGATGAGATTTCGCATAGGAGTCGGAGAAGAATGGAGAGAAATTACCCGCTGGTATATCTCTGCGGACAGTTAATAGAGCCCCACATCCTGATCCAGAGTTAGTACCATGCGAAGAATCAAGACCAACAGACGGGGACTTAAAAACATGCATCAGCTGTTGTAGAATATCCATAAGGTAATTAACGAAATCTTGTTGCCGAAGAGATCCACAAGCTCGAAGCAGCTGAGAATGAAAACTATTCTTCTCTTGGTCATCTATCGCGGAGGAAGAAGTAACTGGAGCAGAAGTCGAATTCTGGTTACTGTTTTTTTCATGTGAATCAGTTGACCCACCTAGTTTTGGCATCGAACCATCACTACCGGGCTGGTGCCAGTTTCGCAACATTAATGTGAAGAACATGAAGACCAAGATAGACACCTCCCCAAATGAGAAACGAGATTTGGCTACAAATGGTTTGTTCAGTGAAATTTCATCTAGAAACCATTTTATTAACTTTTCCAGATCTAAACTCTCGGGCCTTGAGCTATCAACAAAGGGTCCACCTACTGCAGAAGATAACCTGTAGAAGAGCTGCATAACAGGGACAGCCCGAACACCAGAGGTACTCTCCATCCATCCTTTTAGATGTTTAAGAAACTCAGAAAGAATTGAGGAATTTATAGCCCTTTTTGAGGCAGAAATCGTAACAGGGTCAGTGATTGAAGATGGAAACTCTCCAGATTCATTGGTTTCTAATACATGAACTTCAGGAACAGAAGTAGACATGCCAACATCAGATGCAACTGGCAGCAACATTGGATCACTTAGATCATCAGTGGAGAATTGCATTTCATTCCCCTCTCCACCATATGTTTCAAGTTCGATTGGAACTGCTGACATCGGATGGTCTCGCGAATGAGGCGGAGGAAGACGGTCTGCATCAAGCATTTCATAGCAGGCTTCACATAAATCAAAATCGGGGCAGACTGTGCAATGCCATCTCCTCCTGAGGATAGGAACGGTGGAGCAGCCATCACAACAGTATTGAACAGATGAAGTGATGGAGTCCTCCTCAACCATAATCCGAGCATTTCCACCTGTTGAGCTTGCAACATCAGCCCGTGACGGAGCAGAGTTTGTACTGTCCACCGAATCATCTGCACCTAACATTGTTTGCTTCGGAAATGGAACTTGCAGTAACCTTGAAGATATCGCCAGGCTGCAGAGAAAAATGTTAAACAGTAGGTATTTAACATATAACGTATAAACTGATCCATCTAGAAATAGATAATCACCTACTAGAAGTCTGAACAGCCTCATTTTGAGAGAACAGAAGTTTCTTAAAAAGAGAAACAGCTAGTGCAACAGTATCTCCCCCTGCATCTTTGTCATGTGAAACCAAACACTCAGCATAAGAGTAAATAAGATCCACAGATGCTACTACTATGTTGTTCATGGTCTGTGTTTCAGGCTGTTCTATGTCCAAAATTCCCCATAAGACCTGCATAAGCCCATCAATCACCTCGGAACCTACAAAAGATCGAAAATCAATGCAATGTGAAGAAACCTCACCAAGTGTTCTAGATATTAAGAAGAAGACTTAAAAGACAAGTTCAACCACCAGTCAACGCATCCCCGTAACCAGCTGATTTCAACGGCACAAACAAGATTAACAGAAAAGGCCATATGATACTACAAACTTAACCCTAGCAGCAATCCATGCAGCCTCAACAGGGACAATTCAAATATAGCATGAAACTCAAACTTTACCATATGTTTTGAGGAAGGTAGCCAAGTTAGAACGACGATGAAGTGCAATCTTAGAAACTGCATGCATCTGGGCTGTAAACTCTTCAATTATCCACCCTGATGTACTTCCCCCAATACCCAGCATCGATAACAGCGTGGAAGTTGATTTCATCACCCCCAGAAGCCGCATGGTATCCTTAACCTACACATACAAGCTGAAATGTTAAAAATGTGGCTCCTATACATGAGAATACATATTTTTAAGTAAACAAACAATCATAGCCATGAGAACGGAAGGATATTCATAAAAGGAAGTGACTTGGTATATACTTGATGATAAATTTCTTTTCTAGGGAAAACGGCCTGAAGAACACGGCATGCACCAGCCTGCAACAAAGGTTCTCTGTCGCTTTCAAAAATCGTTTCCAGCAACTGCTTGCACTTCAATTTGCTGAGCTCCGCTTTTACTTCCTCCACATTTGGACTTCCATGCGGCTTACAAGACGCATATAACCTTGACAGAAGGTTGAGTCCATCTGCAACAACCTGCTCATCAATAGGTGCTGCTTGACCAGGAAGGTGTTTCTTCCCAGAACCTGCAACCCAGGAACTGCTCCCGAGCACACGAGCCTCCATGTCCAGTACTGCATCCATCTTCTCCTTCCAACCAAACTCATCCTTTGCTCGACCATAAATTTCCAGGGTATCGATTCTGGGCAAAGTTGACCTATTAAAGGTTGGTCCTACGGATATTGTAATTTCTTCATCAGCCAGAAGTGATTCTGCAACAGTAAATGGAAGGTCATACCAAGACCTCATGCCCTCATCTAGTTTTATGACCCTCTGAAAAATGGTTATATCAGATGGTATATGATTAGCTGAAGTATTCCCCACATGAACACGAAATCCAACCATGACTATGTCAGGATTCGAATTGGAAATTGTAACCTGAAAATAGAGAAGGCAGTGTCAAATGTCAACTCAAGGTTAACTAAAATATTAAATCAGTAGATTGTTTGACAATGTTTTCTTAAGAGGAGAGAGAGATGATCCGTTAAAGGATAGATTCTTTCCTCATTTGCTAAACACTACCTTATTTTTTACTTTCAGTGCTAGAATAGTTCAAGGTTGACGTTTCCTACCTATCAGTTTAGGGGTATTTCGTTGACTAAGGGGCATCAGTGTATACAGTTGATGCCTTTGTAATTATTACGTATAAATCAATCCAATGTAACGAGACTTTTGATAACAGTACCTTAAATCCTGCAGGTGTAGGACTCTCAAGAAATCCATCTTCTGATGCTAAGCTTTGCTTTGCACCTTCAGAATCCCCATTTCTGATGGCATCCCCAGTTAACTTAACATCAGCTGTTATGCATACAGCTTTCTCGAAAAAATCAAGTGGGAACTCTGGCTTCAAACTAGCATAAGCTTTACTGTTAAGTATGTCAGATCCCAACTTCTTAACTTTTTCAGGGCTCACAATTGCACCAGCTTCAACCCCAACAGGAACATGGGTATATATCTGAAGACTACCATCATCATGCAAAACGAGACAATGAATTTTATCTTTGGACAAAGGCTTATACGCAGTTATACCCACCAAAAGTGAGGTTGAATACACTCCATTCCGCATGTTCTGTGCAAGGAATTCATGCTCTCCGATTGAAACGGTCAGGGCAGCATTGGATTTCACACTTGAGAAGCAAACGAATAACCCACTTCCAGAAAGCAACTCCTTGAAACGATGCAATCCAGCTGGATGATGCTTACCATCTTGTTCATCCTCATAAACAGCAGATGACTCTGATAGAGATAATGCACAATGATTAAGCCTACCAACTAAGGTTGTCCCATCTTGATATGACGCAAATAGCAGCTTGTAAGTTGATGAGAAGTACAAAGAGGAACCCTTTGCATGTGTTACCCTGCCTGGGGTTTCCACAATTTCTTTTAAAGTTTTGGCACCAGAGTTTCCTTCATTTGACAACTCTAACCTGAATAAGCAACCAAGTTCGGAAAAGACGAGAAGGAAAACTTTTGCTTGGGAAACCACAGCAAGTGTAGCATCTACAATTGTGTCATCAGGCAAGGTGATGTAGTGCATGGGACTTATATTGTCTTGAGAGAGATCATATATCTTAACAAATTTGTTGGTGACCACCATAAGCTGCACTTGAGAACCAGGAACCCATTCTACACGCCTTATATATGCACCCTGTAGGGCAAGTTCAATTGCCAAACGATCTGTGACCTCTCCGCGATGACTTACGGTAAGAACCTGGCAATCTTCATAGCCTGCCACAGCCAAATAACTCTCAACCAATGGGTTAAAAGCAAGATGAACAATCTCAAAACGAACAACATTCTTTGACAGAGGCTTCACATTAGCCTTGTCGGCAGTAACAGGTGCAATAGTGGCCTGTCCAATCAGCTGGCCAACATCAAATATAGCTACTTTATCACCCTCTCCAACAGCAAGCCGACCTCGAGTACTGACAGTAAGCAATGATTTGACGAGGGAACCACTAGCTAAATGGGATTTAAGTTCCTTTGCATTTGAATAATCAGCCTTTATTTTTAGATCCAAGGAACCACTCTTATATGCCTTCTTTAACTGTAGAAGATCAGAACTGAAACTCAGAGCTTTGTCTTCACCTATTGATATGTTCTTATCCTTTGAGAGGTTAGAATATCTTCGGCTAGTTACAGATGGCAATAAAGAGGAACAAAGTTCAAGCACCTGATCTTCAACATTAAGTCTTTCTATCAATGATGGAATTGCCTCTTGCATTTCCCTTGAAAATGATAACCTGAAAGAGATATCCATGTCCAAAGAACCATCTTCATCAACATCCGACTCACTGTCAGGCAGCTGATCCCCCTCCTCTGTAAATGGTAGAAATGAATGAAGATTCCCAGCATTACGGCTGGGAGCACTGTTACCTCCAATGAATTTTCTAGGCTTCAGGCACTGGCAACTGCTACCTCGTACGCCCCCTGCTCCACAGTCGCAAAAAAACCGACTTGATCGGGAGTACACAACACGATGTCCACGATGACAAACTTTTGCACACACAGAACAACAGCCTTTTGACACAGTCAGGTCACATGTATAACAGAAATACCAGTGTTGTTCCATAAAATTACTGCCACTGGATGTAAATGTACAAACTTTAGAAGCAAGGGCCCTTTCACTGTTACTATCATCAAACTCATCCTTATCCATGCTACCCACTTCACCGTCCGATGTTCCATCATCCTCATCTTCATCAGCTGAAGTTGCATCACAATCAAGAGACATGGAACCACCTTCTTGATTAGAAGAAAGAACCAACGCATCAGGATGTTTCCTTGAACCCAGAGACCTTGAGGCCACTGATCCAATCCCGGAACCACCCCTATGTGAAGACTTCTCAATTAACTTTGCAGCAGTATTCTTATTGGACCCAGCATCACTTACCATGGATCCAAGAAAACCGAAGAGAAATTTTAGGCCTTGAAGCAGCCTCTCATCACCAGCCAGCTTCTTCATCAACATCACCGTGCGCTCCAAAAGGGGTTTCATTGAGGCCTCTCCACTTGAAAGTTGAACAACAAAATTTAGATAGGATTTTGCTGTATTGACGTCATACAGCATGAAGGCGTTATCAAGTGAGACTAGCAGCGCTTCATATATATGATGATGCAGTTCTTCAGATTGCGATTCGGGAGGGGACATTAGTGATGCAATGAATTTCATAGTTGACTCTCTTAGGGTTGATGAGCTACCATTTACACAGATAAGACTGCCAGAAGTTTCACTTGTGGACCCTAATAGCCTCTTCTCCAGCCATTTGGAAAGCTGAAGCAAATTCATGTCAATGAATTTCTTCCGCAACTTTGGCTTGAAATTAGGACTTATATCTCCAGATAAAAACTCAACAAAGAAAATAAGAACCTTCACATTAACAGTTTCAGAGTTGCAACTATCCAACGCATCAATGAGGACCAAAAGATCCCCATGTTGAGAGCTAAATGCATCTTCCATCTTTTCAGTAACATCATCATCAGAAATATAATATTTTAACATGGATGCCATTGAAGGATCTTTCGTGATGCTGTCTATGATATCAATAGCCTTGGACACTACACATTCATTAACAGAGCTATCAACAACTTCTCTAGAATTGATATCCCTCAGAAACTCATACATGTTATTCATTGTAAAGAAACTTCTGAAATCAAACCCTTCCAAGCCATCACTCAGGTTTTCATAAATTGCATCACATTGACTATGGAGGCTGCTAAATACCCTATCAGTTCTGATTGGCAATGTTGACTCAAGAATCTGATGGCAAACTGCAGTCGTAATGGGAGTAATTTCCTTCATCTTTATCACCTTCAGAAGTCCATCCAGAACAGAAATTATACCTTTAATGCTAAGAATGCAAGAAAGGAGAAACCCACTGGGAACTTGATTGCTACATGGGAAACCATGCATTATAAGTTCCAGATAGACCTTATTCCAGATTCCTGGTGTCATCTTATCAACAGCAGTCCCTAGCTTTGACAAAAGTTCGCAAATAGACTCCAGTTGGCCAGGGCTGAAGGCGCATTTCTCGAAAAGCACATCCTGTAGAGACTTATCAAATCCGGTATGTTTGAGAAGCAATAGAGGTGAAAACTTGTTAGCAGAGCTCTGGCCGTCACCGAAAGTAGACAGCAAGGCTTTCTGGTAAACATTTCTGTACCTCCGTAATATCACTGACAACACTTGCAACAACCCTGTAACTGTCTCTGCATCAAGTGAACTGATTACTAGCTTTTCAGCAAGTCTGAGAAACTCAGCATCTCTAGATGTGTGCTCCAGTAAGACAAACTCCACTGACGCAATGTCATTATTAATGCAATACCTATGATTTCCAGCTCCAAATAATGACAGCACCAGTGATAACCATGAACCACTCCTCAGGAAGTCCCAGCCAAGTTCTTCAATTTCGTCAGATATTGGCATTGATTGCAACTGTTCTAGCACACAAAAGACTAAATTCGGAAAATTAACCCCCGTTGCAACTCCACAACTGCCCAAGATCGAATGACCAAAGTACAAAAGATGTTCTATACTAGTAATGTCAAGAGTCTGGAGGTCACTACAAGAAGGAAGCAAATCCAAGGTAGTGCGCTTAGGTGGGATATCCCAACAAAGCATAAAAATGTATCTTTCAAGAACCAAGTCTTCCATTGTTAATGCTCCTTTGCCTCTCCAAAACCCTAAAATCCAAGCAAAGGAAGAACACACATCGGTACATGCCAAACCTAAGCATTCAACCACAATATCTTCCTTGCATGCTGAAGCAGTAAAGGATGTAACATCAATCAGTTGATTCAAAAAATTGCTGCTGACTTCGCCTTCTATGTTTAGAATCCGCATCACATTTTCCACGGAAGTTGATGCCCAAAACGTACGGTCACTTGCATTACCCGTAGGAACTGACCTAGCAAGTGGAGCTTCCCTTAACTTGGATTTCAGCTCCGAGAGTAACGTTGGAGGACAAACATTGGGATAAAATATCATGTGCCTAAGAATTAAAACCAACCGTGATACTAGCAATCCCCAGCATGATAATTGGGTGCTGTTAGAAGCATCAGAGAGAGCCTCAATTGTCTTGATGGAGGAGAAAATGAAGTTTGCTTGTACTGCCTTTTCTTCTTCAGATGATAAATGAAACGACATCAGAAGAATCTCTATATGGAAGACTGAGGGAAGAGTCTCAATAAGGTCTTTGAGATTGGGGCAACGTGCACAGACTGACTTTACCTTCTCAAAAACAAAATCCACAAACACCTTCTGGACTTTTGTTCTCAAATGATTTCCGGATAACCCAACCCGACATATAAGTGTATGGGCTAATAAGGCAAGGGTCTGATGGTTGTATACAAAAGAACCATTCTCTACTGTCAATATTTTGCAGACAAAGTATTCTTCGAGGGAATCAGCTAAAGCATGAAATGAGATCAAGTTGTGCAACAACTCAAAGCAAACCTCATGAGCATGCACAAACTTCCTATGCTCAGACAAAGATACACCAGCATCAGAAGTTCTGTCCCCCGCATAACACCCTTGACAAGTGAGAACAGAAAGCATGATATCGATGTGATATGAAGTGAGCTTTTTGCATGCATCCTCGTATATTGAAGAATTCCATTCAGGTGAAAAGGCACTTGTCTTCAAAAAGATAAACAGTTCCGTGGCAGCATGGAGAGGCATATTCACATTGCTAACAGAACTAGCGGCAATAACCGATTGATCGTATCCATCCGTTGATGCTACCGAGCGCCCACCCTCAGAGAAAAGGTCACCAAACAGCGCTTCGTCCTCATGGCAAACTGTGCTTTCAGGTTCCAGGGAAGAGGCCTTTGTACAACTGGAATATGATCGATCCAGTTTTGGTAACATCTTGACTCCCTCAGAGTGGAGAAAAGAGGCAAGGTGCATCAAATTGTCTACCCATTTCTTTGAGGTTGGGAATATTACTTTTAGCAATTGCTCAACTGTGTATTTATTCACCAAAGAGATCCTTTCCAAACCAACACCACATATAAATGAATCAACAGGAACATCAGAAACATTGCCACTATTTCCTGTATGTAAGCCCTTCAATTCAAGAGACTGGTACTGTTGTTTCTTTACATCGTCAACCAACTTCAGAGTGTAAAGAACAATTCGAGGGAAGTAAGCCACTGGCAGCTTTATGTTTGAAATAGACTTGTCGTACCTCCACACATCAACATCAAAATTTTCAAATACAGAAACTATTACACACACCAAGATGTTCTGGAACACATTGCTGTTGCAGAAAACTGTATGAACAAGGTGAAGAAACGCCTCCAACAGCAACAACATAAGACTTTCAATACTGAACTCAACAGATATAATGCTTGGGGCGAACTCATATCCACTTCTAAACAAAGTAGGCAGCCCATTAGTAAATGATGCAAAAGATCCCAACAGTTTAGCATCATATTCAACATATGGAACGTCTTTGGTAACAGTTGAAAGTAACTTAAACATTCTCGTACAAAATGACAATCGCTTCCGCAAATTGATGCCGTCTATCTTCTCATCACACTTATCCAGATTCTCAACCAGTCCCATGCAATAAGAAACAAGACGCTGTATGCATCCCACATGAACAACTGCCCAGTGCTGCAACAGTGGAACCAGTTTATTGAAATCATGAGAACTCCTTCCCATTGTCCATGGGTTCATATTATCATGTTGCGTCCACTCAGACGCTAATGTCATAAGAAGACGATCCACAGGCTTCTTTTCCTTTAAGCAACTATTCCCTTACCGTGACATAAAAAGACACAGCTTTAGGAGACCTCACAACAAAGTCATTTAAACAAACATATGTAAAGATAGAAAAAGATGAATACCTTGAACAATACACTCAATATGGTCTTGCAGTTCAAAATTTTCACTTCTTAGTGTGATCGAATTCAGCGAGTCGATAAGCAGATTCATAGAAGAAGGATGTAAAACATCAGCCTCTTTAATTGTTCCATCAACTAGTGCAATCTCCAATAACTGCATAATGTATTGAAAGAAAAGAATTATAACCATATGGATCCATATACACAACAAGGCTCACTTTGGAACAATACATTTGCTGATACATTAATCCTGTGATATTTTAGTATGGGAGAGAGAGGGTAAGAAAAAAATTTCTAACAGTCACTACCACTTCCTTATTAATCGATATTATAGCAATTCATGACATGCTTTAGACTTCTATCAGTTTCTGTATCGGCACAGCACCTGTTTGGTGGAATGACGATTAGGGATGCTCATTTTACAGTACCAGCGAGTTCTTGATGAACATATTTAACCTACCGAAGAATTAGTAAGAGGAGCTCTTAAAGTTGATTTTGAAAAGAGAAAAAATTACCATATCATGTTGAGTCACTGACCTCGCTAAACCTTAAACTCAAACCACATATGTGTTTGTTACTTAAAAGTTGTAAATTGACATAATAATTGGGAGGCTGGGGCTGGGGGAGAAGGATTCGAATCACGTCTACTAGAACCTACTCATTAGTTAAAGTACCAAAAATTTCCTAGGTTCACCAATCACCGTACATGTTTCAGACATTATCCCCTTCAATGATTCAGAACCGCATTGAGCATTCAGTGTTTTGTATACAAAAAAAATAAATCTCCGAGCAATCATAGTTTTTACCACTCCTTTCTTCCCAATATCAACTGAATTTGAAGCCTTAATATGCATATACACATTTTGAAGGCCGACAGGGATCAACTACCTGGCCTGATCCAAAGTTCCAATATTCTTATAGGGGATCTAAAGCCCTTTGATTGTGTACATTGAAAAGAGGTTACAGTGCCTTCTTAACCAGATAAGTTAAATCCTGACAATACATTTCCTTGTAAATCCTAATAAGAAATATAGTCATCCAATCTTCCAATAACAAAAAATCATCATTAACAGCCACTTGTAAGCATAAACAAGTACATAATACATGTCCCTAGATCCAGAGTTAGTTACACGCATGTAGCCTCATGAAGAGGTTCTACTGCTAACCTAGTCAAGTCGTGATAAAAGAAACATTTTCCCAGCAGAACCCAGTGTTACCATCTTCGAGTAGTTTGTGAGCTCATCAGTAACCAAGTAAGGAAATACTAAAGTGCCAAATAAGAATGCTAAAACATCTGCCTAATTAAATTCTATAACACTCACCAAGAATCAAGGCTACTAATATACAAAGTAGAGATATAAGAAGATTAGTTGTTATGAACATATATCTCTTGTAATATCAGATAACCTAAAGTGAAATGAAACCATGTAAATTATCTTCCAAACATGTACCACTTAGATAAGTTAACTCAACAAAACTTGCAGAAAGCATATAAAACAATCACATACCTGAATGAAACTTAAATCATCACCACTAGCAACTGATTTTTCCAAACAACAAACAGCAAATTCCAACGACTGCTCCATCACCGCAACAATTATCGGTTCCACTTGCTCCACTGTGAAATCAAACACATACAATATATATATATATATATATATATATATATATATATATATATACACAAAATTTAGTTATATGCACATTAAACACTTAAAACTGAAACCGAATGAAACAAATAATTACCAGAAATGGATCGGATTGAAGAAACAATCGAGCAAGCTACAGAAATAACGGCATGAATATGATTAAGGTCCCAGTGTTGAAGCCCTAATTTACCATCACTATTAATTTGAACGCCTTGTTTAAGAATCAAATAGAGTTTTTCGAGCCCTATTTTTTGTGAACGGAGTCTAATATCGTTGGATGAAGACTTGTCGTCGGAGAATAGAACTCCGACGAGTTTGGCGATTTCTTCAGCCATCGCCGGATAAATTGATCGGAGAACCGATGATGAACGTGTTTGTGATCGATCGATAAGTGGAAATACTACTTTACGTGATCGAGATTAGGGAGACAGAGCATAAAGCTCTAAATTTGATTAATTTTGTGTGTAATGAAAAGTGAGTTTATTAGTGGAGGGGTTTATTACTTATTAGTGTAAGAAATGATGAAATAAGAGGCGGTGGGACTTTTTGATTAGAAATAAAATTATAGAAAAAAAAAAAGACGACAATAAGTCATTTACTTGATGTCCAAGCTTTGAGATTTGAAATTTCTACATGAAAAACGATAAAATAAAAAATGTAATTGACCCTTCTTTTAAACTCGAAAATTCATTCAGCGAGCGTAAATGCACAATGATCGACTTACAAAATTCATTTGAGATCGGAAATTGTTGTAAAAGTAAAAGAACAAATATCAAGAAGAAAATAGAATTGTATTATTCATTTCATCAAGGAGAGTACAAGATAATTTAACGTACAAGTAAACAATCTCTTATTAGAATAAAAACTCTATCTAATAGATATGGACATTCATTCCATATTTATACATAATATAAACGACTTAAAAAATAACGAAATTTTAGTGAATACGTACAATAGAAAATTTAAAATTTACTTGATACATATACAATAATAATAAGTGTGAAATTAAATAAATTTCAGAATAATAAAATCAATTCAATTAGTAGGCAAACAATCAAATCAAAGGATAGATAACTAAATGTGTTGTTAAGTGTGTTTTATTAGTTTTCTGTTCGACATAGTAATTACTAAAATTTTGTTAAATGACTATCATCTAAATGAATTGATAAGATTAGAGTTCGAGCGAATGCAAATATTGAAATTCTTACTGTTATTAAGCTATACAAATTGTATAAAACTAGATTTTAATTGCCATCGCATTTGCGATGGAATTTATAATTTTTTTTAATAACTTTAATTAACACTCGGTATTAAAAACAGTAATTTATATGTAACTTTTTTTCTTAATTGCATATTATTTTCACGATAAGAAAATTGAGATATTATACCATTTTTTTTCTTTACATTCTTATAAATAACACCATCTTCCTTTTCTAGCTAGAATTAAACTTATATTCTCTTTTATGGTTAGCTTAATACATATAGTATCGTTGTAGAAATAAATTATCTAACTATTCAATTATGTAAGATGGTTAAATACTACGTAGTTTAAAAACATCATTTTAAATCATCCAACTCTTAAAGAACCTACATGTTTTAACTATACTATTTGTAGTTGGGTCGAGAATATTAATTATCGCATTTATCAGCAATTTAGTTTGTGGATTGACTCTAATTATCACATTTACATTCAACCTAACTTAGGAATATAATTTATTTGATAATATAGTGAAAATTGAGGTAAATTTTGTCCTTTTGAAAATAAACATGTTATATGTGTAATATGGGTACTCAACATACACTTAGTTTTTTGAGCTCTATCATTGTAGGTGAAATATATTATTAGCCAAGAACATTAAAATAGAAGATAAACAAATAAGGATGATATATTATTAGGTTTGTGGTGGGGTTATAAATTAATGTTAGAAGTGGATAATACATTTGAAAATCTCATGAAAACTTCAATTTATCTACTTATAGGATAAAATAATAATAATATCCTAATTATCTCATGATAAAATAGCAATTTAGTTTGTGGATTGACTCTAAGGGATAATATACAACCGATTTGTATTATTTACTCTTTAATGAATTACTACTCTTTGAGGATTAATTGTATTTTAGCTATATTGATCGAAGATTAAGAAAGCATTTAATTCAACGATGAAATGATGTGTTAAGAGGGCTTGGACATCAATATGTGTGACGTTATTTGATCTCCAAACATTTGGGAAGCTCGACATAAAGCATGAGATGCGTGGTCTAGAATAACAAGTTGTACATATATATTAAAGTCAGTCACGCCGTCACAATTCTTCACGTATATTTACAAATAGTAGCACCTGTAAATTGCGAGAGAAGATTCCTTTTCCCCTAATTTTTTTTTTTGATATTGTGCTATATTTAAACCGATGCTAAACATGTGACTTACCATTAAACTTTTCGATAAATACCAATGTTTAAAATCCGGTTTTTCAATTGACTCGGTCAAAGGTCTGGAAAGGTTCAACCCGGGAGGTCGGCATGTGAACCGGTTACGGAAAGCATAAAAAAACGATGTTTACTTAGGTCTTAATCAAAATGTAATGTTGACATTTTGATAATAGTCACATGCACATTTTCCCAAACATGTTTTTCCAGAAAAAGTTTACCTTCCTTATAGTTTATTCCTTACCCATAGTTTTCTCTCTCGGACTATTACTATTCTTTCATCTCTCTCATACAATCACTATGGGCGCGTTTAGTTACGGAAAATTCCTCAATTTTTCTGTAAAATTTTCTAAAAATACTGAAAAATTAGAAAACACGTTCAAGTTGGAGTTTTCCGGAGGAGTTTTCTAAGAAAATGAAATATATGATTTAAGGTTTTCTAGCTTTCCTAATTTGATAAATGAAAACTCCATCCCTTACATTTGAACGCGTTTTCCAAACCCCTTATGATTTTCAATGGACAAAAAACTCTACAAAATTAGAAAAAGAAAAATGAAGATACAATTCCGTAACTAACCGCCCCCTATATTTGTCTCTCAACCTACTATTTTTTTCGACAGCTGTGATATGTCTCCGAAATCCATCAACTTGAGCTTAAAGGACTTTCGTATTCCGTCAACCACAAGGGGGAAAAAATGAAACCCAAATTTTTAGCTGTTTAAATTCACTGGTTATTCGGTTCAACCGGAAAACCAGAGGAGGGGGGTCGAAGCGATCAGAAAACTAGAGTAAACCCGACTACAAACGGCCCGGAGGAGTGAACGAGTCACGGGTCGACCTGGGTCCTAAATCATCGATAAATACTACTATCCTTTATTTTTTATAATTTAATTTCAGATTATAAAAGGCAACTAATTGCAAAAAAAAAATATTTATCATAACAGCTATCTAAAGCACTAAAACACATCTAAATAAATGTAATTAAATAATAAACGAACGTGTTTTAGAAACTTAATCATTATTTTACTTTAGTTTTCCTTTCTTTTCATCTTTAATTTTCATATGATATAAATGTTGATCGACCCCGATCTCATATCGCTCGTTGGGATTGATCTCCACCACAATAAATCACTTAACTTTGTATACGTTAATAATTAAAGACACAAAATAGAAAAAAACACGAACACACACATTTTCGCATGGAAAACCTCTTAAGTGAAAGTAAAACCACGAGACCAGCGGCCACTTAAAAATCCACTATATACGAACAATATTACAAGAATTGTCGCTCCTCTCAACACTCTTGAATATTATCACGTATCCTCACACTACTCCCTTCGGTAGATTACAATAACGGAATTTGCGTCATCGTTATTGAATCACCGAGACCTCCACACGGGACGGAGGGAGACTCTCATACACTCTCTTTTTTGCTCAACCTCCTCACCAAAACCCTAACACATTACTCCTATTTATATAGGCAAACTCCTCAACTTGTCCATTAAGTAAACTTAATTCTTAAGTTTAGCAATATCTCCCAAATCTCTTAATTTAGGTAATTAGAATCAATATCCAATAAATTCTTCCTTGATTCGAATTCCCTAAATCTTAATCACTGACATGGATTTCTTCTTCAACGATGATGAGTGCGATCTATCATCTTGTTGCCGCCGACTTTCTTTCTACTGGAACACGCCGCCCAACAACCTCATTGTTATGAAGACTTTCGACACAAGGAACCCTCGCGATCAACATACTCCATCGAGCATCATCATCTTTGAGCCTCACATCATCTACGTCTTTGAATCCACTTAAGCATCAACATCAACTCAATTGTCCTCCTTAAAATTGAAAGTTTGTGCAACAAAACCTCTCCAAAACAGCAGCAACTTTGAAAATTTATATCTCCATATCTACTACTCTGATCACTACCAAATTTGGTCAAAACAAAAACAATTGTGTTTTGAACCCTCTTTCCAAATATCACGATGATCCAACGGTTAATGAATCTGCAACGATTATTTTACCACAGTTGCGCTGAAACCCACGAAAATTCTGCAGCAAACTTCGACGACCTATATCTCTCTCCAATCACTAATCCCAACGGTCAGATCGTATATCACCCTCTTATGAACCTACCCTTTAATTTTTACCATGATCCGACGGTTAACGAATTCACACTGTCAATTCTTCCGATGTCGCGCAAAATATGACGAACCGCACTCTGTTTTCTCCCGTATTGACTTCTTCCCGGTTATGTGATTGTTCTCTGCGAATCTGACTCTGATACCAATTGTTGGATTTACCCCGATCTCATACCGCTCATTGGGATCAATCACCACCACACCAAATCACACAACCATGTATAAGTCAATAATTAAATGCACAAAAGAGAAAAAAAACACGAACACACGCATTTTTTCTGAAAAACCTCTTAAGGGAAAGTAAAAACCACGGGACTAGTGACCACTTAAAAATCCACTATATACGAACCATATTACAAGAATTGATGCTCCTCTCAACACTCTTGAATATTATCACGTATCCTCACACCACTCCCTTCGGTAAGATTACAATAACGGAATTCGCGTCGTCGTTATTGAATCATCGAGACCACCACACGGGATGGAGGGAGACTCTCATATACTCTCCCTTTTTCTCAACCTCCTCACCAAAATCGTAACACATTACTCCTATTTAAATAGGCAAACTCCTCAACTTGTCCATCGAATAAACTTATTCCTCAAGTTTAACTAGATCTCTCAAATTTCTTATTTTAGATCATTAGAATTAATACCCAATTAATAAATAATGTTGAATCAATACTAGACTCTTGATGAAATGTAACATGACTCATCCAATAACACCAATAAATATACTTTTTCTTATTTAAATAGTAAGTATCCAAACCTACTATTTTACTCTTACTAACTCAAAGTACACATTATTTATCTTTCACATTCAAAAACTACCAAACTATTACATATTTTCATTTTGGAGGGGGAAGGTGGGGAGGGGGGTGGGTGGGTTATCCATATACGACAAAAAACATATAGTGACTCATCATTTCAAGTTAAAATAAAGTCAACCAAAAGTATTAAATGTACCATGATACTTATCAATTGAGAGACTACATGAAAAAAGTTAACAACAAAATAATCTAATTTAAACACATAAATAAATTATCATTAAATCAAACGTTACATATAGTTACATAATCGAAGTAAGTATCATTAAATAGCAGTAATGTAATTGGTTTATTGGTATATTACATGGGAGGATCCAATGCATTAAGTGTGGGTCACGGGCCCCCAATCACTTCAAGCCCATTCGTATAATTTTTTGAAAGCTGTTTGAAAGATCCAACTACAAACTAATCAGACCCCATTTTCAATTTCATACTTTTTTTTTTTTTTTTTTTGCAAAGCCCTCAAAATAGAAGGATGTCAAGCTGAAATTTTCAATTTCATACTTTGTTGCTAAGGACCACACTTTTAAGTTTAAAAAATAAGCTAACCTTATTTTTATAACATTTGTCTGGACCTTTTTTCTCTTCCTCTAGTGATGTGGGATAACCCGATCACATCCCTTATTGGTTTTATATCATATCTTGTTACACCTGTTAGATATACATTTTTTTTTTATTCTTTTCACACACTTTTATTATACATTTTTTGCCCCAATTTCTTTCTTTATGTAAGGTTTAGTACATAGACTTTATAACTTAAGGGTATGTCTAAGAATGTTGAGTCAATAAAAGAATTGTAGGTAATTTTAATGATTAATTCAGTTATGATTTAGCATTATTAGCTCGGGTTTCATGTAAAAATAAAAGCATCAACGCTTGAATGAAGTGACTTATACTCCTACTTCAAACAAGTAATTACTGTTGAAATAACTGTCTTGGACAGTTGACATATGCGGTCAATTACCACATGTATTTTGTGATATTACTATTGCAAAGAAGACTTGAAAATCTTGCCTAATTTCACCAACCAATTTGTCACCAATTTATTTATATTTTAACCATCTTGTAGTAATATAAATAGAGCTCCATGCAAGCTCATTTATGCATCCCAAATACAAGTGTTCTTATATACTAAATAGATTGACAGAGAGTTGGTGAGTTTAGTCTCCTAATTACAAGATATATAAGATTAGTGTTTATCCTTGTAATTAGAGAGAAAATGTAATTCTTATTATTCTACTTAGTGAAACGTTTCTTTCCTTGCTCATGGTTTTTACCCTATTGGGGTTTTCCACGTTAAATCTCGGTGTCTCTTTATTATCGTTATCTCAAATTATATTAGCGGTTTGCTTTAATTCGGTGTCACTTTTCTCAACAAGTGGTATCAGAGCTAAGTCCTAATATCGAGTGTGTATTCATCTACTTATCGTATGCTCTATGATTGCCACGTTAGTGGATCTTCCACATCTAAAAAATAAGTAAGATTATTATCACTCGATAAAAGTTCTTGGGTACTATTTCACGAAAAAAAAATAATATTGCCGAAAAGAAGATTGTAATTAAAGCAATGTCTACGAAATTTGATATTGAAAAGTTCAACGGGAGTAGTTTCTCGTTATGGAAAGTAAAGATGAGAGCTATTCTAAGAAAGGATAAGTGTTTTGCGGCCATCAGTGAACGATCATACGAGTTCACTAATGAAAAATGGGAAAAGATGGACGGTCAAGCTCTCACAAATATTCATCTGGAACTAGCAGATGGTGTTTTGTCTAGCATTGAAGAAAAGAATAAGGCGAAAGAGATTTGGGATCACCTCGTAAGACTATACGAGACCAAATCACTTCACAACAAGATTTTCCTTAAGAGGAAAGTTTATGCGTTACGCATGAATGAATCCACTTCAGTGAATGAGCACATTAATAGTTTAAATACTCTATTTTCACAACTCGCATCATTGAGTTGTAATATAGAGTTACAAGAACGTGATGAACTTCTACTTCAAAGTCTACTGACACGTATGATTAACTCATTATTAACTTAACCAATAATGTTCTCTCGGAGTATTTAGTCTACGATTATGTTGCAGCTGCAGTTCTAGAAGAAGAGAATCGGCACAATAATAAGGAGGACAAACAAGCCGGTTCACGACAAGTGGAGGCCTTGGTGGTGACAGGAAGGAGATCATCGGAATGTGGCCCAAGTGGGAGTCACAATCATGGTGGATCGAAGTCAAGAAGAAGGAAGACTTATACATGCTACAACTGTGGCAAGAAAGGTCATTTGAAAAATGATTGTTGGAGTTTGAATAACACCAATGCTCAAGGAAATATTGCAAGCATTTCAGAAGATGGGACTACTCTGTCTGGTGAAGCAGTGGTAGCTAATGAAGGCAGAAAGACATTTGCTAATGTCTGGTTATTTGACTCAGGAGCTACTTTTCACATGACCTCTAGAAGAGAATGGTTCCAAAAATATGAACGTATCTCAGGAGGATATGTGTACAGTTGCAATGATCATGAACTAAAGATCATTGGAATTGGAGATATCATTCTGAAGATGCATGATGGTACACTCCGTACTATTCAAGGTGTACGACACGTGGAGGGTTTGAAGAAGAACTTATTGTCTTTAGGGCAATTATATGATCTTGGTTGTAAGATGGAAATACAAGACAAGATCATGAAAATCGTCAAAGGGGCGCTTGTACTCATGAAGGGAAAAAAGGTGGCTGCTAACTTATACATACTAAAAGGCGAGACGGTATATGAAGCGGAAGCATCAGTTGCTTTAAATAGTTCAAGTGATAAAGTTGGTATAATATGGCATCAAAAACTTGGACATATGTCTGAACAAGGAATGAAGATTCTTGTTGATAAAAATCTTATTCCTGGCCTGACAAAGGTATCACTACCTTTCTGTGAGCATTGTGTAATCAGCAAGCAGCATCGCCTGAAATTTAACACATCAAATTCTAAAAGTAAATATGTTCTAGAATTGGTTCACTCTTATGTGTGGCAATTACCGGTTCAATCCCTAGGAGGAGCAAAATATTTTGTATCATTTATTGATTATTACACTAGGAGATGTTGGGTGTACCAAATGAAGAGGAAGGCAGATGTGTTTGAAGTATTTAAAGTTTACAAAGCGCGGGTTGAACTTGAATCTGGTAAAAAGATCAAGTGTCTGAGGACAGATAATGGAGGATAATATACTAGCGATGAATTTGATAAATTCTGCAAACAAGAAGGCATTAAAAGGCAGTTCACAATGACATACACTCCTCAACAAAATGGAGTGGCAAAGCGGATGAACAGAACCTTGTTAGATAGAACAAGAGCAATGTTGGCAACTGCAAGCTTAGGGAAATCGTTCTGGGCAGAAACAGTTAGTACTGCCTGTTATGTGATAAATCGGTCACCATCAACTACCATTGAGTTGAAGTCACCGATGGAGATATGGACTGGAAAACCAGTTGATTATTCAGCCCTTCATGTATTTGGAAGTCATGTGTACACGATGTACAATGCCCAAGAAACTACAAAGCTGGATCCGAAATCCAGAAAGTGTTTGTTCTTGGGATATGCTGACGGAGTTAAGGGGTATCGCTTGTGGGACCCCACTGCCCACAAAGTTGTCGTCAGCAGAGATTTTGTCTTTACGGAAGACAAAGATCTAGAAGATGTTAACACTTCAAAAGAAACTACACCGATACAGGTGGAAAACGAATTTCATACAGATTCTTCTGAAGCCGTACCAGAGCACGAGGAAAATCAAGTAGTTGTTTATGAAGGTCCAATTACTCGTATTTCTAATCGGGAAAGGAGACGTCCAAGGTGGCACTCGGATTATATTATGGAGAGCAATGTTGCATATTGTCTTCTAATAGAGGAAGGAGAGCCATCAACTCTTCATGAGGCACTGAATCATTTAGATGCATCTCAGTGGATGGCACCAATGTAGGAAGAAATTGAAGCTCTTCGTAAAAATAAAACATGGGAATCTATGTTACCAGAAGGTAGAAAACCTATTGGAAATAAATGGGTGTATAAGATCAAGCGAAATGGTGATGATCAAGTGGATCGGTATCGTGCAAGACTGGTGGTTAAAGGATATGCGCAGAAAGAAGGAATAGACTTTAATAAAATATTTTCTCCTGTGGTTCGACTTACAACAGTTCGAGTAGTTCTTGCAATGTGTGCTACATTCGATTTACATCTAGAGCAGCTAGATGTGAAAACTGCATTTCTTCATGGAAACCTTGAAGAAGAAATTTATATGCTTCAACCAGAAGGTTTTGAACTACAAGGAAAAGAGAACTTGGTTCGCAAGTTAACGAAATCTCTGTACGGCCTTAAACAGGCGCCGCGGTGTTGGTACAAGAGATTTGATTCTTTCATAATGAGCCTTGAATATAGTAGACTTCATGCAGACCCTTATGCATATTTCAAGAGGTTTGGGGACAATGATTTTGTCATTTTGCTGTTAATATGTGGACGACTTGTTGGTAGCTGGCCCCAACAAAGATCGTATCAATAGGGTGAAGGCTCAGTTGGCTAGGGAGTTTGAAATGAAAGACTTGGGTGCCGCAAACAAGATTCTAGGGATGCAAATTCACCGAGACAGAGTTACTAGGAAGATTTGGCTTTCTCAAAAGAATTATTTGAGAAAAATATTGCAGCGGTTCAATATGAAATATTGCAAGCCAATCTCAACCCCGCTTCCTACTAATCTCAAGTTATCCTCCGTTATGAGTCCTATTAGTGACGACGTGAGGAAGGAGATGTCTCGAGTACCGTATGCATCAACAGTGGGAAGTTTAATGTTCGCAATGATATGTACAAGACCAGACATTGCACATGCAGTGGGAGTAGTTAGTCGGTACATGGCGAATCCTGGTATAGAGTACTGGAATGCGGTAAAGAGGATCCTAAGATACATCAAAGGAACCTCAGATGTAGCGTTATGTTATGGGGAATCGGAATTTATTGTCAAAGGATATGTTGATTCAGATTACGCAGGTGATCTTGATAAAAGTAAATCTACCACCGCGTATGTGTTCACACTTTCTGGTGGAACAGTAAGCTGGATTTCAAAACTGCAATCAGTTGTGGCTACGTCAACAACTGAAGCAGAATATGTTGCAGCTACTCAAGCCAACAAAGAGGCAATATGGTTGAAGATGTTATTGGAGGAACTCGGGCACAAACAAGAGAACATCACTCTATTTTGTGACAACCAGAGTGCCTTGCATTTTGTGAGGAATCCAGCATTTCATTAAAATACGAAGCATATACGAGTTCAGTATCACTTCGTTCGTGAGAAAGTGGAAGAAGGAACTGTAGATGTACAGAAAATTCATACCGACAACAATGTGGCTGATTTTCTAACAAAGTCAATCAACAGTGACACGTTTATTTGGTACCGTTCCTCATGCGGCCTAGCAGAAACGTAAGCAACATCAGTGGCAAGGAAGGATATCGTGTGTAGATTGATTGATTTTCAATCGAATCTTCAAGTGGGATATTGTTGAAATAATTGCCTTGGACAGTTGACATATGTGGTCAATTACCACGTGTATTTTGTGATATTACTATTGCAAATAAGACTTGGAAATCTTGCCTAATTTCACCAACCAATTTGTCACCAATTTATTTACATTTTAGCCATCTTGTAGTAGTATAAATAGAGCTCTATGCAAGCTCATTTATGCATCCCAAATACAAGTGTTCTTGTATACTAAATAGATTAATAGAGAGTTGGTGAGTTTAGTCTCTTAATTACAAGAGATATAAGATTAGTGTTTATCCTTGTAATTAGAGAGAAAGTGTAATTCCTATTATTCTACTTAGTGAAACGTTTCTTTCCTTGCTCGTGGTTTTTACCCTATTGGGGTTTTCCACGTTAAATCTCGATGTCTCTTTATTATCGTTATATCAAATTATATTAGCGGTTTGCTTTAATTCGATATCACTTTTCTCAACAATTACTTCATTTGACATTGTTATCATGTTAACTATATCCGACCTATTTTGAATCTCTAGCTAACCCGTCAATCTTCTTTGTGAAAGTCTAGTGACCCTCAAATCAAATTTCTGGATCCGCAACTGGTATATTAGATTTCGAAGAGTTTTATTAAATATATCACGTAAAAAATAAATGGCACTTTCATCCTTTGGTTTCATTTTTTCGGGGGTTTGTAAATACATGAAGCATTTCCATTTTCAGTCCTCACACTATAAGCTAATTTGCTAGTTAGACCTTGAAGTTTAGGAGGAGCCGGAATCCCTATCCTAATGATCCTCGCCCTGATTGCAATGAAACTAATTACTAAAATAATTGTAACATCAACTATGTAAAACTAAACAACATTGACACTAGTTTTTCAAACGAGCCAAATGAATATGTTACAATCACTTATCCGATTGGTTTTCACAGTATAATAATTTTTTAAAATGAAAACATTATTTTAAATGCTACCAGTTAGAAAGATCAAGATTATCTAGAGTTGGAACATGTTGAACTATCAACGGTCGAGACGAGCAATATTATAAGGACAATGGGAACTATTGGATTATTCTTTCTACAATTACCTCAAGACATGTTCATGTCGAAGTACGCCACTCGGGGTCAGAGGAGAGCCCCGATGGAACTTTCCCAACGATTTGTGATCGTGTGAGATGTCCTTTACAAAAGGGTCATCCACTCTTCTAAAATAAGGAGCACACATTGTTGAACAAGCTCATTTAAGTGGGTGTGGAGGGCACGTCAACAACCAAATATTTGTCAAGAAATTCATCACTCAAATTAAAATACCGATCACTATAAACCCCAGATTCATCACTCAACCCGGCCAATAAAACACAAATAAGGTAACCCTCTTATATATGTCAAACACCAAGTCCGTTGATCATTTAAAGAAGCTATGAGTAACGACCATAACTCAAATGACCTTCAAGTGTAAATTATTCTTATAGATCAAGGATTAATTACCTACAAATCTAATGTATTTTCAATTATGTTCATTTATCTCATATGTGCTTTTGGATGTCTCATTTTCTCGTTGTACTTTGATCTAGCTTTAATCCTTATTTAACCATTATACATAACTTGAAAACTGAACTCAATGCTTCGTAATTGAGAACTTCCACGTTGACTTGAAATTTCCGCACTTGAAAATTTAACAATTATGTCATTCCCACAACCTCTGTTTTATCTTTGGTCAATTTGATCATTGTGCAACCTATCTTATTATGTTTTATTAATCCAATAATAGAGTCGATTTTTGGATTACATAATAGTTAATATGAATAAAATTTAATAAAATAATGGAGTATGAGACATAAAAATATACGTTACGTAAAAATGATAAAATTGAAAATACTTTGCCCTTTTTAGTTAATTAACCCATAATTAAAATCCTTTTCCATATAGCCATGTGCCCATGCCACATGGTACGTGTTTTCCGTATTAGTTCCCTAAGTTTTAACTCAATTAATCAATACAGCATCATATGCTCCTTATGCACTCGTGTTGTATTTCATCAATATCTCTCTTTATTTTTATATACAAAATTGAAGTAAATGATGCCTAATTATACCTACGTAGCGTCAATCAAATGCCACCAAATGTACAAAAATCTGATGTGTCGCGTTCACACTTTTTTCCAACTTTTGGTAACACGTCATCGTAGCTTAGCTGTGCGTCTTTGCATATAATTTTAACGTCCATCCGTCTTAAATAAAGATTCCAATATTATTATTACATTAATTGCTTGACGTCTACAAGTTTGATCTCTCTGTCCATGTAATTCATATGTATTAAAATCATATTTTGCAGGTGTACTCTAATCTATCATCTCACTCTTTGATTTTAATATGTAGTTCTGCTACTATGATTTTAAAGGTCATTTTGAAGATAATTAATATTTATCTTTTGCTCCCTCCATTCAGAGTTTCATACAACTCAAAAGAGTTAATGAGTTATGTATTTTAAAGGTTATTCAACTTCAATCCTTTATATATAAAAAGTTAAAAACTATATCATATTGCATGAATGTTTTAAAGATACGATGTCTATGTATATATTATTAAAATTAGTAGTCTTTATGTATAAAACAAGATTTTGAAAAGTCGATTTAACAACTTATTAGCTCTCTGTTACTTCCAAAATTGATGTGACATGATATAACAAAATTTCATCATTTATAAAGAATCTTGCATATGTCAACTCATTTATTATCTCAATTAAACTCATGAAATGTATATATTTGATCATTTAACTTTTAAATTTTTCTTGAAGACTAAATAATCAATAGACCAATAAAAACTAAAAACAATAATTACTATAATATTTATTTTTTATTTTTAGATAATTAAATATTTAATCTAAATATGAATTAACACCAATGTTGGAACTCTTTTGATCCCACGAATGTTAATATGTCATTTTATAAATGAATATCGTTTAATTTTCAAATAAGAGAGTATCCATTGGCATTGACAGTATGTTTCGCAATGATCATTAACAAATAACAAGAGCCAAGATATACATTGTCTCATGTCGATTTGTTTATTCAACATTTAGATTTCAATGGGCAATTGTTTGTGACACTTTTAAGAGTTAAATAAAATATGGACTAAAATTGTTCATTTCTAACAATACAAGAAATCGGCTACTCAACAATTAAAGTTATTTTTTAAAAAGAAATGTTGAAACATTTCTAATATTTTAATATATATGATTTGTTGCGTGAAACGTTGAAATTGATTATTTTCGGTGTCATCTGGAATATGTTACTAATGACTTTCAATAACATATATTCAACTTTTAATTAACAATATTAATGCAATTGAACAAAAATATATGATTAATTATATTTTTAAAATTGCCGTTCATGTATGGGCTCAAAATATAGTCGTGAAATATAATACTTTTCACGATTATTTAAAGATATTTATACACCTAAGAATTCAAACTAAATTCTGTGAATTGTTGATGATAATACGTACATAACGTCTTCCAGTGTCATTTTTACATACAATATCCTTAATAAATAGTAATACTAGTAGTAATTAGTAATTAATAATTAGTAATTATTAATAATAATAATAATATAATAATAATAATTATATCTATAAGAGAACAAGATATATATATGTATGAAAGGGTGATAACTTCAAAAAGATATACAATAATCAAGGGGTGTTTTTTCCAGATGCTGGTGGGACCGGGGGGAATCCAGGTATCAGGGGTATTGGCGGTAAAGGAATTGGAAACGCCGGCGGTGGCGGCGGTGGTGGTGACGGAAACAGGCTTGGTACCGTTGGAAATCCCGGCAACGGTGGAAACAAAGATGCCGGTGGTGGTGATGGAATAAGTGGTGGAATCAATGCCGGTGGTGATGGTGATGGAACTAGAGGTGGAATTAATGACGGTGGTGATGGTTGGAATGGCAACGGTGGAAGTACTGACGGAGCTGGGAATATTGAAGGCGGTTGGAATGGGTTTGGAGGAAACCCAAATGCTTTTTGATCCGAAAATTTATTATTATTAGATTCTGGTGATGGTTTTTGGTTGGTAATGGGTGGAAGTAGTGGAACTCCGGGAAGCCGTGGTAGCGGTGGAACTAACGGTGGAATGGGTAAGTCCGGTACCGGAAGTTGAGGTAGTACCCCTTCACCGATTGGTGGCAAGAACGGTGCCGGAGGGTCGGGGAGTGATGGTGGGAAATCTTTTCCGGCGAAGTCTTTTTGGCTGCATAATTCGGGTGTGAATGTAAAAAAACCGGCTGAGAAAATATGGGTTCCCGCCTTTTCTGATTTGAAATGGATTTTTGATGAGGTGGAGGTGGCTGCCACCGCGCAATACGGCTCGCTGCTGCGAATTAATTTAATCGAACATTGCTTGATCGCGTCGGCATCTTTAGTGATGGAGAACGGAAGTTTTACTTTAAATTCACCATTTTCGTTGGTTTTCACTTCTTGTCGGAAACTTGGTTTCCGACCTTTGCTGTCGCATTCCACCGCCACTGTCGCCCCTACAAAAACCATTTATTAATATCATAATTTACAATTAATACTAACAACTTAATTATGTGAGGGATACGTTCCTGACACAGATTAAGAATCATTTATTAAACTAATTTTGTCATGATATATTTTGGAAAACGTATTTTAAATCAATAATATACATTGATTAAATTTAGCAAGACTTCCATTTCCGTCGTAAATTTACCGATACTACATACTAATTATGGAATGTTTGAGTATAAGGTGTTACTATTTGGTCACATAGAAATCATGTAATGATCAAAGCAGAACATACTATGGTATTATTAAAATTACATAATGTAAACCATTGAAATAGATACGTTGTTATTTGATGATTGGAAATACAACATATTAAAGAAGATCAAAATCAACTACAAGAACCTGAGATGAAGTGGTGGGGGGATTTGGATACTTGTTGACGGAAGCAAGTGTCACAATAGACCGTTCCAACAATAACGGCCGATTGTTTCCGATGTCTGGCATCGGAAACACCATTGAAGGAGAAACAGAGGACCAGCACAAAGAATGGAACCCATGGAGACATTTTGGAAATTGTGTGTGATTGGATCTTGTGATAGGCAGTAGGTTGATTTTATAGGGGATATGATATTCACGAGATTTGGGGGTCATTATGTCAATCATGCAAAAACTAGTATAACTCCAAACCAAACTAGTAGTGAATTGAATGTGGTATGGTCAAAAACTATTGTTACTACAGTTGAGAGTACTTTTTTGCTATAAATATTAGAAAAAATAAATGCTCAAAACCTTTAAATCTATTGTTTGCTTTTTTGTTATAATTTGATCCGATAAAGATGATATACTCAAAGTTAGACATGGTAATATGGGTAGGCTGACGTGTTTATACAACCTTAATTTGGTCTTAACGAATATTTCTTGATATACATCGGATTGGGTTTTATAATGTAAGAAAGTTGTATCCACTAATGCACCGAAGCCTATTAAAACTTTGCAGTCAATCGTGCTTGACGAGAATAGTAATAGAATGGGTGAAATGTCATCGTGTTGCACCCTTTTTGAAAGATATCATATCTTGATACGAGTTTTAAGATGATAGCCAGGATCCGGATTTGAACCTTGCATATGTTATCTATGCTATTATATAATACATTGAGATGTTTTTTTAAGATAGAATTGATTATGTAGGTGAATTATGCCACTATAATAATCATGTTAGTTTGGTAGCATGTTGGTTGGAAATGAGGGTAGTGCCAAAACGGGACCCAAATGGTTCACGGGAGTGCCATGTTGGCCACAGAATCCATGAGGGTGTCAGGCTAAGGGTTGGATCCATGGTTCATGATCATGGGCTCATGGCTATCCTGTTAACATTCTTGGATAGCAGAACCATCCACCCAACTATTATCTCGACACGTGTCAACGTAACAAGATATTAAATATTGCCTGATAAGGACGAAATAGCTAAAAGGACAAAGGAATTGAAAATGGAGACTAGGTAAAGAGTTCACAAGATATCTGCTTTAATCATGTAATTGTTGCAACAAGAAATGATCACGTTCGGCCAAAATTGAGATGTAAATTTTACACAAAGCATGTACTTAGAATCTCTTACCTCCACTTTTATATTATATTGCATATCCTCTACCACTAAATTACATAAAACTCATGATTTATCACATTCTCATCTATCATTTTAAAATTTTATTTATCTTTAAATTTCTATGTTAAATATTACTCCGTATAGAAGTATTTAATGTTATAATAAAAAATATAAACATTTGTTTAGTCATTTTCTTTAATGTTCTTAAGAAGACGGGTTCAAGATTGAGATAAAAGCAAAATCAAGGAAGGTAAAGATTGAATTAATGAAAAATCAATTAAAGTTTGTACCGTATGAATCAATTGAATTAGAGAGAAGATATTACCGAATGAATTCATTTTTTGATTTCAATTTTTGAATTCAATTTTCTTGTTAGAGTTTAGGATTATAATAGAAGGGTCGCTCTTGAATCAAATAAAGTAAAATTCCCAGGTAATTAACTTAATCATTAAGGGTAGGTTTGTTTTTCTCCATCATTTAATTTAATTTGCTATTTAGGTAAATATATATATATATATATATATATATATATATATATATATATATATATATATATATTAAGAAGGTCAATGACTTATTCAAATTATAAAAATATTTAAGGGTCAAGATACGTAATTATTATAATATTAAAAAGAGAAGAGATACTTATAAAATTAAATAAGTAATCAAATTAATTGACGAAACAGAAAATATTGAAAGCAATATTGAAAAGAATTCCAATAATAAATACTTTGTAAATGTACACCATAAGTATTTATGTTTAATTATTATTCCCTCCACAAAAATTATATTCCCTCCACAAAAATTATCCTCCAATAATTTTTGTTGATAATAACATAGGTTGGGTAAACTAACCCAACTTAACCCCACATCGAAAATTAAAAGAGCCACTTCCTTTATCACGAATTGATTTATAGTGAAATTTCAACTAGGCTTATATGTTAGACATAGAGGTGTTCAGTAGGTTTGAAACTGTTTAATCAGAAAATCAAAGCGAATTAAAATTGAAAAAAATCAAACCGAATTCAAATTCGGGTTTTGGTTCGGTTTCCAAATGTGAATTCGGTTTTCGGTTCGGTTTTGCGCTCAAAAATTTCAAAATCGAACAATCCGAACCGAATAAATCGAGAAAACTGAAAATCAAACCGATGAACACCCCTAGTTAGATATGTTAGGCTAAGTATCGTGCTAACATGCAATGCATTTCAAAAGGTTCATGATGATTCGTTGAACGTTATGGGCTTATATGTTGACAATTTATAGTACTTATTTATCTTATTTTGTGAATTAATCGAACCATGAGTGGGGTGAATTTGCAATTTGCTAAGTTAACTCGTAATGCTTGTAGTTTAAAGTCTTTTGTATCTTAGTTTGATCTCGTAAAAGTTAATTGTTATCGGTCAAGACATGAAAGGAACGTTTTTGTCTACAAAAAGAGACTTTTTTTTTTGTTTTCCTTCACGGGACTTTGTCTGTATGTAGTGACAATATGTCTATTTCCTCGACTCACGAGATTGGAATTAGAACTTGAAATACATTCGATTTGCTATTAAAAATTGATCTAGAAATAAGAATGAAAAATGTGATAAAATTAGTGATGAACATGAAATATAAATCATTTTATTCGTATCTTCTTTAATACCACTTGTTATGACCATTTACGGCGCATATAAGATTAGATGAAATTTCACTCTAAAACTAATTGTGGATAGTGATAGTAGCTAATGAATTATATACATGATTTGATTTGTTTATGTTTACGATGACGTTTGAGTTTACACCCAACATAATAAATTAAATTAATACTAAAAAGGTACCTGTGAAAGAAGAAAGCTCTTATTCTCTCAAGTTTCATTGATTATCTAACAAATAAAAGAAATGATAATTGTTTTTGCTTTGACAAATTAAAAGCATCATTAATATACGATTTAGGAATAATACTACAACTAACCAACTACCTGGAGAGAGTAAAATTTTTTTGAATACCATCTCTTTAATATCTTTTATCTTTTATATATTATAAAAAAAAGTATATTTATTAAATTTTCTTAAATTAGATTAATCTTAAATTATTTTTGTCTTTTAGATGATTAAGCTCTATGCATTATAACCATTGATCTTAAATCCAAATTATAATTACCTAAATAGCATTTCACCACCTACCTAAAGACTAATATACTCGTACAATATTTACATGATTACATACGCCTTAGAATCTAATTAATTAATTAATAAGATACTAATTAATTAATTAATAAGATAATTCAACATTCAGTATACATCGTATACACACCACTAACTTCTCCGATTTAATTAGAGCTTATCTTAGTTTAACAATAATTGAAATTTACGTATAAATATTTGCTACATTAATCAGAATGACAATAATATGATATTAATAATCATAAAACTTACTTGCTACGTAAAATATTGTTACGTGTTAGAAACTAATTTCTAATAAAATCTATTCTAATCCTAAAACTAAAGGTTATGAATGTGTTAATGAAGCATATATGTTTTAGATCTTTTTGATTTAAACGTATATAATGAAAATTTTATTACGTTAATATAAATGATGTAGTAATATCAATGCTTATATGTAAATTTACAACTAATATCAAAATAATTTTTCTATATTATTATTAGATTAGATTAAAAATACAAATTACAATTCCCTTTTATAACTAATATCAACACATTTGATAAATATATAGGGTTTTTTTGTAGCATTTTAGTATTTACAATTTATTTAAAAAAATCCGATACAAACTTATAAAATTTTGATACAATTTTTAACAAAATTCATATTAAGTTATAGATAGTTTGAAAGTTCGTAGTAAAATTTGTGGATCAAATTTCGCATCAATAAGTGATCAAGCTCCACGAATGATTGATGTATGTATGTTTGCATTACGATGGATATATGTTTCGATCAGATAATGGATTTCATTATTTAAATGGAAATGAAACGAGATGTGTAATTGCTACCAATGAATTTACGTTAGAATATATAAATCAATGACTTAATGCATATCTTCATATTATATTACCTCGGCAATGGTACGTAACTCGGCATCCACAACGGAGAATTAATGAACGTAATTCTCTATTAAGAATGCGTCATTACGGTGACCTCCATGATTTAGTATCAATTTGTGAATGTCATTGCATAATATAGTTTTACATAACCAACAATCTACAACTCCCAACATTACCATGAGTTCAGTAATTTTAGTATTTTAATATATTTTAGATAATAGTTACTTATACTTTGTATTGAATTACTATTCTTACTTTAGGTGCCTATTCTATATTTTTTCTACACTCCAATGTTTCATATTTTATTTTTTATAATATTAAAAGTAACTCCTTTATTAAGTGTATCATACATTGTCTTGACTATAGTTATAAATATATTCAATTCAACATTTAGCATTCTATTTTCTGATACATACATAAAAATTGCATATCAAACTTCCACATAAAGTTATTTACTTACATTAAAATATCGGCTTCATACTTTTTTTTCTATGCGAACTGGACTGTATTTGAACCGGTTCATACTTTTTTTTCTTTCTTATTATTTATTTATATTTATTTATTAGAAGAGCCTATCAATATTCCACACTCTAAATCGCATATGCGATCAAAATGTCAAAATCGAACTAAAACTATATTTTTTGTATTTAATACATCAAACCAGTTGAATCGCTTGAACGGGTCTAACCGATCTGATCGAAATGGAACCCTCATCCGGTTCTAACTTAAAAGCCGGTTTAAAACATCGGTCGTATCTCATTAATGACATACCAATTTTTAAAAGTCTTTTGGTTTTTATAAATTTATTTATTTATCAACATACCGGTTTTACGTCTGTGAATTTACTGGGTCAAACTCATAGAAAATAGAAAAACAAAATTAAAAATAAATCGACATATCTTCTTCAACATATGCTCACTTCTGTTTAATGGTTTGGATTCTGGGGTATCGATGGCGGGCATAGTGTCAGTAAAAATTTTGGAGAACATGTTGATGCCCATCTTACAGAATTGTAAAAACATGAATAAACTGAAGAAAATTCATGCCCAAATTGTGAAATTTTCATTATCAGATGGCAGCAGTTACTTGGTGACAAAAATGGTTAATATATGTGATCAACATCAAGAAATAGACTACGCAACATTGTTATTTAAACAAGTTTCACACCCTAATATTTACTTATACAATGCTATTATTAGGGCTTATTATACACATTCCCACTTGTTGTTTGTGGTTAATACATACAAGCAAATGCTTACACAGCCAATTTTTCCTGATAATTTCACTTTCCCATTTGTTTTAAGGTCATGTGGATTGCTTTCATGTCTTGATTTGGGGAAGCAAGTTCATGTCCATGTGTTGAAATCTGGTGTTGAGTTGAATAATGTCGTGAAGCATTCAGTGTTGGATATGTATGTGAAGTGTGATAGTGGTGGTGTTAGTGATGCACGTAAGGTGTTCGATGAAATGTCTGAGAGAGATGTGATCTCTTGGAATAGTGTTATTTATGGGCATATTAAGTTGGGGCAGATGAAAAGGGCTAGGGAACTGTTTGAAGAGATGCCGGAGAAGTCGGTTGTCTCGTGGACTGCGATGGTTACTGGGTACGCACGAAATGGGAGTAACGCAGATGCGTTACACATGTTCCACATGATGCAATTGGCTGGTATTAAACCTGATTGGATCAGCTTACTGTCAGTGTTGCCAGCTTGTACACAGTTGGGAGCTCTTGAGTTAGGGAAATGGATCCATTTTTATGCAGAGAAAAACGGGTTGTTGCAGAAGACGGGTGTATGCAATGCTTTGGTCGAAATGTATGCGAAAAGTGGGAATATTGATCAAGCGTGGCAAGTGTTTAATAAAACGCTTCAAAGAGATGTGATTTCGTGGAGTACGATGATCGGAGGGCTAGCCAACCACGGGAAAGCTCCTGAAGCAATACGATTGTTTAAAGAGATGCAAAAAACGACAATCAAACCAAATGAGATCACATTTGTAGGTCTTCTATCAGCTTGTGCTCATGCTGGATTGTTAAAAGATGGATTAAAATATTTTGATTCCATGAGAACTGACTATAATCTAGAGCCGGGAATTGAGCATTACGGATGCTTGGTAGATCTTCTTGGACGAACTGGTTGCCTCGATCGAGCTTTCAAATTAATAAAAACGATGCCCATGAAACCAGATTCTGCGATTTGGGGTTCGTTGTTGAGCTCATGTAGAACTAAGGGAAATCTTGAGATGGCTGTCATCGCAATGGAGCATCTTTTAGAGCTTGAACCAGAAGATACCGGAAACTATGTGTTGCTCTCAAACATATATGCAGATCTTGGAAGATGGGATGGTGTTTCTAGGATGAGGAAACTTATGAGAGGTAAGATAATGAACAAGACACCAGGGTGTAGTGCAATCGAGATTGATAATGTGGTTCAAGAGTTTGTGTCGGGTGATGACTCAAAGACATTTTCCCGACAAGTTTATCAGGTGCTTGACTTACTAGCTTTGCATCACAGAAAATCAGTTGACTTCATGGCTGAGATGATGATGTAGTTATCTGTACTTTTTGAACAAGTTGAATCTATCAAGAGACTTGTTTGCACTTGCGTTATGGGTGCCTTGCGTTCCCTAGCATAGGTGAGAAACCTCAATAGAAGCTCTTATATACATGCTAGGTTATAGGTTACAATATTCTAACAATGTTTTAAAACAATAAACTCTTGCACTTTAAAAACTGTCAAATGAGTTATGTGACTTATGTCTTGACTAAAGAACCGGTAACTACCTTGTTCGGTCATTAAAATTTATAATAAAGTTATTTTATGCAGGTGAGTTTCTATCTTAACAATGAGAAAGAAAGTCAGTAGAAGAAGATTACGCGGGAACATATGAAAAAGAGTGTATGCAGGTGATACAATTTATTTCTTTGTTTTAGTACTCAAGATAAATGAAACATGTTTGTTCATGGGATAATTAATTGTGTGAAACAAATAATATTGTTTTCCAGGAACAAGCAGCTACATGTAAGGTTTATACAGCATACTTTAAGGTACAACTTTTACCTTTTTATAAAACACAACGTATGACAAGTTATAGTCCTTTGAAAACAGCAAAAAGTCATTTTTAAATGCTGAAATTTCAGCAAACAGCTTCAAGGGACTGTTTTGCAACCCATTTTTGGGTGGTGGTTATATTCCAATTTCGGGTCATTGGGTAATTTGCGCGAAAAGTGGAAATAAAGTGTTATGTGAAGCACAGCCGCACAGGCAGCTGAAGTTGTTCCAAACAAAAGAGAGGTGGGTGTTTCCCTGGTCATATCCTTATTACATAAACAAATTATGATCTGGGATGTAGGTTAATGAGTAGATAGTGTGTATAGGTGGCAAAAAGGCGTGGGGGTCCGGTACAGGTCAAAACATGTAATGTTTGGTACGTGTCGGGTTGGATTGACCTGAACACTTTATGTTCAAATAATTGAATGCGTTCTAAAATAATTAGTTTGTAAAATATGATCTCATAATTTTGATAGTAATATAATTTTTTGAATAAATGGTTTAGGAGGTTTGCTGGTATACAGACACTCTTGGAGACTCAACGCCAGTTTAACAAACTTCGCTTATTTCCTTATTAGATTATCTTCTTGATTACACCCATCTGACCTGTTACAAATTAAACTTAAACGGAATCCTTATCTATCAAATAAGGATTTAAAAGAGTGGAATTTTTTTATCTCATTTTATTCTTTATTCTTGTATCGATCCGTTCATAAGTAAATGGGCCAAATTTGCTACCTCTGTTACTGTGTTCGAACTCAAAATCATAATGACCTCTTTGAATTATTTGATCCCACTATGACATCTAATTCTTCATAGTTATTTCAAAGAACTTGCGCTATAGATTGTTTTATGCATATTCAGTTCACTCTTATGAGCACGTCATGCTAAATTGTTCGATGTGAAACCAGAAAAGGTAAAAAGAAGTGAGCATTGGAGGCTATGAAATACTAAGCCTCCCCAAACTACTGCAGAAGTTGCTGGTCAACTGTTCACAAAGATGGTTTGTTCCCAGATTATAAATATATCCTTACACCTAATACCGAACTGTTTTCAGGAGATCCATTATCCATAATGATATATACTCAGATTTATTACTATGACTTCGAAAATACCATCCCTGTTATTTCCAGCATGGGGACAAACAGGGAACTAATGGCATGTGTCTCAGAAAACAAACAAAACCATTGTCCCAATGTTTCTTAATCGACTTCTTATTTTGGTCTTGTTGAAGAAATTAAGCTCAACTATTGATAATGGTGGGTTGAAATATATATTTGTTGACGAGGTAAGTAATTACTTTGTTTCTTCATTTTTAGTATCCTTATGAACCAAATAGTTCATTTGTTAATCTGTGTTGGCAAATTAAACTCGAGTGTAGCAGGATTGATGAGTCTCAATTAAATGCGTAAAGAACATCATGGGACAAACCTAAAAGCCCTTTAGTCCTGAAAGTTAAGATGAAGTATACGTTATATGTGTGTTACATACAATACAACTATATTATATTCATAAGAATCTAAAAAAAAATTATGATTAGATTTGCTCTTTTGCTTTTGAACTATTGAGTAAAATACATTGCCGGCCAGTTGACTACTGCAGAACATTATTTCAACGAGAGTTGAATATTTTGAAACATCCTCAGAAAGCTGCTGTCTTTTACTCGAGACATAGTTAATGGAATTCTTAAACTGTTTCAGAGTAATTTAAGTATCTTGTAACAGCAAAGACTAAAAGTATGTTGGTACCATTCGTGCTGTGTTTGGAGTAGAGTCCGTAAAAGAACGATGTTAATGGGGATAAAAAATCGTGCCAGGAACATAATGAAACAAAATTGATTGATGAACAGTATAATACCAAAGTAATTACCTTGTATTGTTGTTCTTGTACAATGAGTTGTGTATATATACAAATGACTAACACAAGCCCTAGAGCCCCTTATATTGATTGGGCCTAATCCCTAGTACACACTAGGTTACATAATCGAATACGCCCCGCAAGCTAAGGATGGGGAACAACTTGTAGCTTGGATCTTAGAAATAGAAACCAAGGAGTTGACAATGACTTTGTAAAGATATCTGCAACCTGATCATTTGTGGATATGAATTGTACTCGAAGATCACCTTGAGCTACCTTTCCACGAACAAAATGAAAATCAACTTCCACATGCTTTGTGCACGCATGGAATACAGGATTGGCCGACAAGTACGTTGCGCCTAGATTTGTCACACCATAAGATGGGAGCTGAAGGTGAACGAATGTCAAGTTCACGAAGAAGGGCTTGAAGACAAGTAAGCTCAGCAACAGTATCGGCAAGAGCTTTGTATTCCGGTTAGTAGATGAACGAGAGACTGTACGTTGCTTACGAGCGGTCCAAGATATGAGATTCGAACCTAGATAGATAGCAAATCCCCCCTGGACCGCCGATCATCTAAACATCCTGCCCAATCTGTGTCTGAAAAGGCTTTAAGAGAAGATGGTATCCCAGACAAACTACCTTCCTAATGAGTATCGGTAAAAGCTTGAAGGGTTGATCCAAAAGCCCAACGAATAAGCATGTTATGGTTGACTGTACCATGAAGATAACGTAGGATCCGTTTAACCGCGGACCAATGATTCTCAGTTGGGGCTTGCATAAATTGACAAACTTTATTAACAACAAATGCAATGTCCGGACGAGAGAGTGTAACATACTGAAGAGCACCAACAACCTGTCGGTATTAACAGGATCTGAAAAGGCATCCCTGTCGGCTAGATGCAACAGACAAGAAGAGTCATGGGTGAAGACATTGGTTTGCAACCAGAAAGGCCAACCCGCTGTAGGAGTTCCAAGATGTATTTCCGTTTGAGAAAGAAGAATGTCCGAACCGTGTGGAACTACTTCAATACCTAAAAAATAGTTAAGAGGGCCAAGATCTTTCAATGAAAAAGCTGAACCAAGTTGGCAAATTAGACATTCAATAGCAGCAATATTGTTCCCGGTAACAATAATGTCATCAACATAAACCAGAATATACATAACTGTTTTGCCACGATAATAGATGAATAATGACGGGTCCGTTCTATAACCTGTAAAACCAAGATCATGAAGTGACTTGGAGAGTCGTTGAAACCACGCCTTCGGGGCCTGCTTTAAGCCATAAATCGATTTGTGAAGCAAGTATACATGATCTGGGCATTACGGATCAACAAAGCCAGAAGGTTGGTTCATATAAACCGTTTCTTTGAGGTTTCCATGAAGAAAGGCGTTTTGAACATCTAATTTCCTAAGCGGCCAGTGTTGAGTTACCGCAAGAGAGAGAACTCACTTACAGACAACAACGTTAGTATTAGGAACACGAGGAACTAGAGACCATGTGCCATTTTTAACAAGGGCTGAGTACTCATCACCCATGGCTTGACGCCACTCCGGATACCGGTTAGCAATGGTAAAGGAGGTGGGTTCTGTAATTAGAGTGGAGGAAGTGGTGGCATGATTAGTTGAAGGCTTATAAGGGACCCGTTTGACGAAGATTAGGTGGACGCTGACGAGGTGGTGGAGTAGGAATAGATATAAGCGAGACTGATGGAGAATTGTTAGTACCTGAAGACGTATGAATTGAAGGAGATAAAGGTGTTGATGGACATGATGATGAGCCTGAAGAATTTGAAACAAACGATGATGGTGTAGCAGAAGTAGGTGGGTTGGAGGTGTCAACAGATGAAGTAGCAGGTAAGTCTGTGGCTGGGACCACGTGAGGCGAGGCTGCTGAATAATAAGGTTGTGATGGGGAAGCTTTTGGAGCAGGTGATTCAGGGGTTGAGAAAGGGAAGTTATCTTCACTGAAACAGACATGACAAGCAATGTAAAGACGCTCGGTGGATAAGTCAAGGCATCAATAGCCATGATGAATAGGACTGTAGCCAAGAAAAACACATGTGGTAGATCGGAAGTCCATTTTGTGACGATTATATGGACGGAGATGACGAAAACATTGACAACCAAAGACTCGGAGAAGGAAATAGTTCTATTTAAAAGGAGACTTGGTTGTAGATATCCGGGATGGCATGCGATAAATGAGATATACAGCCCTGTCCAATGCATGGTGCCAAAAACGTTGAGGAACGTCGGCTTGAGCAAGAAAGGGTAAGACCAGTTTCAACGACGTGTCAATTTCGACCCGATCGTCGATTAATAATTCGTAACGAGGAGAAAAAATTATATAAGTTACGAAATTTACCTCCCCAATCAGTTTAAACATTTTTGAGTTTAGTGCTAAATTGTGTTTCAACCATTGTTACAAAACGTTTGAAAGTGTCATATACATCAGATTTTTGAGCTAAAGGATAAATTCACATGTAACGGGAATGATGATCAACACATAACATTAAATACTAATGACCATCAAATGATATAATAGATGCGGGCCTCCAAACATCAGAATAAATCAAATCTAAAGTATTAGTACTACGAAAAGTTGAAACATGTAATGATAGTTGTGTTGATTTGCCCATTTGACATGAACTACATAAACTAGAGCAAGTTTTATTTGTAACGGGAAGCGAAAATCTAGCATAAAACATAAAAGACGCTCATGAGAATGACCGAGCCGCCTATGCCAAGTAGTAGATGATGCACGATCAGCTGAAAAACCGATTTTGTTGACCGACTTGAGTTGAGGAAGAAAAAGCGAGTAGAGACCTTGTTTACTAAGGCCCGTGAGCAGGGTAGTGTGTGTAGACTCGTCCTTCACAAAAAAAAGTAGAGTGATATTCAATATATACATGATTATTGACAAAAAGAAATAAGGTTCTTTTTGATGTCCGCTACATGAAGAAAGAGAAAGGGAGAAAGGTTTTGTGTTAGGAGTGAATTTTAGAAGAATCATATGAAGGATAGGGAGACCTTTACCATTACCAACTTGGAGCGCGTCGTTGCAATGATATGCCTCTGAGTAATCCATGCTTGGTAAATCAGGTGCACGTGACTGTTTGCACCGATATCTGGAAACCAAGTAGTAGATGCAGCAGATGAGGTGCGACTATCAGCAAAATTAGCCGTTGGCCTAGCACGAATAGTAGAGGGGTCACGATTAGGGCATTCTGATGATTTGTGACTGATCCACATTGATTACATGTGCCATAGACCGTGATTTGATTAGACGCCCAACTAAATTGGCGTACATCACCGCAACCGCGGCTATTATTCCCACGAGAATTCCCACGTCTACGAGTTCCACGGTTGTTGTTGTTGTTAGACTGACGAAAACAGTAGAAGCCTCGAAGACCCGATGATGTATTGGGCACGATCTGAAAATCGAGAGAAGCCAATTATTGTTGAATGGCTAGAAGTTGAGGTTGGTGTAATGTACTACTTGGTGATTGACTGATAGTGTTGCTGAAATCTGCTGAAATCGGTGGGTTGTGGCAGTAAAAACATGAGCAGTAAAAACATAATCGTGATCACTAAGAAGAGCATGAAGTTTAGTGAATGTAGTCGGGAACTGGCGAGCAGTGATGGTGGACTTAAGACCATTGTACTCTTCTCGAAGACTAGAAACTGCAAGCATAACAAGGTCTTTATTCTTGACAGGTTCACCAATAGCAGCAAGAACAACTGCATACTCTTGGTCACAATTGAGATAGGCATCTGGTGTTTAATCCCCGCAGATCTCAATTTTAAAAATTTGGTTCGTCAAGGTGTATTCTCGTGAAGATGTGTGAGGTGCGTAGGCTCGCTCAAGAGCAAGCCAAACATCTCGGGCAGTTTCTCCGTGTACATGTCGAAAGGAGGCTTCAACTATCGTTAATATAATCAACATACGAGCATGCACATATTAAAAATCCAGATTGGATAGTTAGGGTTGTCTTTTGAAGCCGCATTTGCTTCGGTTGATGTCAAGAATTTGGATGGACATGGAATTGTAACATTTACATATCCAAACATGTTATTAGTCACGAGAAAGGGTTTGAATCATTGTCTACCAGTAACCATAGTTTGTGGGTGATAAGGTAAAAGCAAATTTGTGAGAATTATGAGAAGTTTTCTCTGGTGAAAGCTGCAATTAGTGCCATTCTAGTACCTTTTTTCTTTTCTTTGTTTCCTTTTTTTAATCTGATCTCAAATTCCGGCGGCAGAGATAGGTTTCCGGCGGCGAATGACGACGGAAACGAGGAACAAAAAGGCAGAAGGTGGCTTTTGGTCGGATTCGGCCGACAAGAAGATCTGACTAGGCGGTGTAACTTCACTCACCGGAAATCTTGACGATTCCGGTAGACAGTCAAATTCTGGCGAAGGTAACAGACGACGCGTGGAGGCGCGTGACGGTGGGTCTGGCGATTAAAAATTCAGGGTTTGATCGGAATTTAATTATGTACTCGCTGATGACAGCGATAGTTTGTAATTCGTAACGAGGAATAGTAGATCTGAAATTTGGGTTTGATTGCCGGATTTGTTTCCGGGGCTGTGGTTACCGGAATTGTGCCGAAAGAAAATCTATCTTAACCTATGCTCTCATATCATATAATACCAAGCAAAGTAATTACCGTGTATTGGATTGTATTGTTGTTCTTATACAATGAGTTGTGTATATATAGAGATGACTAACATAAGCCCTAAAGCCCGTTATATTGACTTGGCCTAATCCCTAGTACACACTAGGTTATATAATCTAATAAATTGGTCCTGAGTGGAGAGCTACGATAATGAACATCAAATTAATATAGGGTTGCAAGAACATCTATTTCTTGTATATGAGATCTGGAGGGTGAATTCTCTTTTTGCGATCGTCTTGTTAGATATCAGGATTTTGGTCTTTTAAATGAGCGATTGATGGATTTTCTTGCTCGTTAAGTTCTTGTTCGCATATGCTACTGAATATCTTATTCTTTTGACTCATGTTTCTGAGTGGATAAGTATTTCGTACTACATTGGTCAATTAAGAGCTGTATCTATCTATCTACCTATATTACATAAAAAGCCTTTATCCTCTAATAAGCTTTGAAAAATTACACATCAACATGTAATCTGAGACTGTTTTACTTCTCTCCAATTACACGACTCCTCCACTCTTTGGGATGACACAAAATCTCCACTAAAAAAAACCCCTTACATTACATTCGAGAGAAATGCTTTTTTTTTTTTGGATAAACCCAAAATCTTAAGAATCGAGTCTTTGTCATTTTTAAAGCTAAATGCGCATTTTTTTTGTATTTTAGGTTGTTAGCCTTGGATATGGACTCAAATCATAACCTAAGGTATGTGCAATTCATTTTCTCATTACTTGACTATTATGTTGCGAGTTGTACCTAATATTTCTTGCTTTCAAATAGATGACTCCTACAGTTTTTTCCTAATAGCACGCTTTCTTGGAAATACACTTTTTGCTACCTAAATATGAATCGAATTTATAGGCATGGTACAAAGAGCCAAATATGATTGTTTGCTTCGAAAAACTTTTAATGGTACATTATTAGACATCAATACTTTAGATGTAAACCTATCACCGGATGATGACCTTGTCAACATTTCTACCACCATGATCAATTAGAAACATTCAAAGCAGGATTCCTGGTTCCCCTCGTTGACCGACTACCCAATCATTTAATTTAATTAAGTCAACCACCTCTTTTGCTTTGAATCGTGTTATTCTACTACAAAACTTATAATTCGTGACGATATTAATGAAAAATTGGTAGCAAAATTCCTCAATGAAGGAACGAAATATGCAAACTTTGATGAAACCTTCTATCCAGATGACCAAACCCAATATAAGGACTTCTTGCACTCACTTACACCAAATGGCATGTCACGTCATATGCTTGTTTTGAAGCCAAATTCACCTATCACAATACCAAGAAATCTGAATCCTACCAAAGGATTGTCCCTGACTACCTGCGTTTTTTTTTTTGGACAGAAAATATGTCCTGGATGGTATAGGATTGATATTAGTGATATCAAATTTGTATAGTATATCACAATTGTTCTCGACAACTATTTCTTTTTTCTTCAAACATTTATGTGTAGGTGCAAATGACATTTGTTAAGGTTGCAGGTTGTGTCATAGGTACTTGCAAATATGAGAAGAAAGGCTACAATAATAATGGACACATACTGGAAATTTGGTCCTAATCTCAATTATAATGGCCATGCAACTTACGTTGTACATGTACATGTAATTAATGATGTTTACATCATAGCATTCCTATTTTTCTTTAAGACTAGTGGTATAGCCCGTGTGATGCAAGAGCGTTGTAATATTTGATGTTTGAATATCATATTTTCATAGTTGTTCATACTATCACCTCTTCTATTTATGTTTAGCAATAATATCAACAATAAAAAAAACATATATGTACTACGTATATGATTTTTATTGCATGCCATTTTCAGTTCTTCTAAACAAATTATTATAGATTATGAATATTGATCAAGTTTCTTTTTTTTCTTATGCATATATGATTCAAACGATTGCTTATTTTATAAAAGAATGTCGACATGTATAATTGTAATATTACAATTTGTCAACAATCAATTTCTCATTCAACCAACAGTTGATAAATCATACAAATATAGTATCCCTGAATATTGGTGTTTGTGTGTCTCAATGATTACTAATTATAATGTTTGAAATTTTGTTAACCAGTGATGTTTCGTTTCTTCCTAAACTTAGAGTTTAGACCCATAAAATATTGAAATTTATCCATCATCAAAAGGGCATTGTTACTTCACCCATTCATGTCAAAATGATGGCATAATGCCACATACAATTTTAAGATTTTACAATTGAAGTAAAAAAAGATGAAATATTTCCGATAAATCGTCAATAATAAGGTAATATTAATGAAGTACGATACAAATGATTCGAAAAACATTCTACAAAATAAAATTAGCATCCAAATTAAATGATTAAAACCAACTCAAATCCAAACTAAAATGAAACTATTCATGACTCAACGACAAACCAAACCAAAATAAGTCACTTCAAAAAGAAACTTAAAAAGGATGATTTAAAAGTGAAAGAATTCAATGTCAAATAATGATATCAAATGTTTATATGCATGTTAAAAACACCATCATAATCATAATAATATGAAGTGAGAACCCCAAATAAATTCAATATTAGATGGAAATTCAAAATAAAAGAAAAAAGAAATCATCTTCTAATAAATAAATTGATAGCTTAGTTGCATATTTTGGTATAATGGTTCAAATGGAGATGAAAAAGTATTTATAGATAGCAAATTAATTTAATTTGCAACTAATCCACCTCTAGTTCAAGATGGATATGAAATTCTATCAAATTAAATTGCAATTTGTTAGGGAAAATTGAAAGAATTATTTGGAGGGTTTTATAAGTAGTTTTATTGTTATTAACTACTCCTATCATTTATTAAGAAAACTTATATTTAACTATTTACATTAATTAGCAAATAAAATTAGCAAATTTCTTTGTTATTGTTATTTATCTATCCTTAATTACTATTTTTTTTCTTTGCTTATGTATTATTAATCTTCCTTTATTCAAATCCATTACAATATAAAATTTCTATTTATACAAAATAGCTCTATTTTTATTGTATTGCAAAATTCAAAATTATGATATTGTAAACTTTGCTTCTTTGTTATATATCTATCATCTATTAAAATCTTATACAAATAACTTAATCTTTATAGTATTGCAAAACTTAAATTTCTGGTGTTGTAAACTTTGTTTCTTTGTGTCAAGTCTTGCTTATTATATATCATCCTCTATTAAGATCTATTACAATTACAATATAGTAAGTTCATTAATCTTCCTTTATTAAAATCCATTCAAATAATAGTATTATAAGTTCATTGATCTTCCTTTGTTAAAATAGTCTAAAATAATTATTTATTATTGTTATTTATTACAAAATAACTTAATCTTTATAATAATCAAATATTATATCCTTTTACCCTTATTTATTAAAAGTATTAATCATAAAATTATTATAGTTTTTCTTTTTATTTACCATCTTAATATTACATATTTTATCTTTTACCCTTATTTATTATTGTGATAAATCATCATTATTGAATCAACAACTCAATCTTAGTTGAATATTATATCCTTTGACCCTTATTTATTATAAGTATTAATCATATAATTATTATAGTTTTATTTATTTATTTACCATATGAGTAATTACATATTTTATCTTTTACTCTTATTTATTATTGTGGTAAATAATTATTATTGAACCAAGAACTCAATCTTTATTGTATCATATAATTATTATAGTTTTATTTATTTATTTACCATATGAGTAATTACATATTTTATCTTTTACTCTTATTTATTATTGTGGTAAATAATTATTATTGAACCAAGAACTCAATCTTTATTGTATCATATAATTATTATAGTTTTATTTATTTATTTACCATATGAGTAATTACATATTTTATCTTTTACTCTTATTTATTATTGTGGTAAATCATTATTATTGAACCAATAACTCAATCTTTATTGTATTGTAGATTGTAGATTATTGTATTATAGATTTTTGTTCTTAAGAGAAATTAAACATGGTAAAAGTTGATAGTTACCCGTTAATCGACAACAAACACAAAGGGTTCATTTAAAATAGATTATATTAATTTCTTTCTCTATTTTGTCATTTAATTTTTTTTTATTACATTACAATAAAACATTATTTGATTTTCCAAATCATAAGAGTCAAATTCATTTAAAAGTCAAGGTTCAAATTGCCTCGTCTTTTGAATTTTTGACCTGTGACTTGTAAGAGTTTAACAACTATGAATAAACCTATTTTTCGTATGAGTTAGAGCATCTCCAATAAAAATAATGTATTTAAATTTTGGGTAAGGTTCAGTGGGGCAGGAGGGGCAGCCAACTCAGCATCTCAGCCTTTGATTTTTTCGATCAACGGTCCAGATCACTGCATTTTAAATTCACTACATTTTAAATGTAAGATGCAGTAAATTTAAAATACAGTGAATCTGGACCGTTGATCGAACAAATCAATAGCTGAGATTAATGATGACCCTCCTGCAGTGGAGAATCTAGAACCCAAACTCACGTGAGTCCGTAAAAATTTGACTTTGCTAAATGACAAAATAAAATGGTTACACATGCGGTTGGGGTCGGTTCATCACTACATAACATATAAAATATAAATTTAATTATCGTTTTAAAGAGTTAAATTTAATGCAAATCGTATAGATAAGGTTTTTCCGTTCTTTGTTAAGGAGGTTAATTTTGCAACTGAAAGAATAAAAAAATTGCCCGTTGTCACAATTAATCACTTAGATTTTCCAATTAAAGAAACTACATTAGCATATACCAAATCAAATTGTAAAACTAAGATAGCATGATAATCAAACGTAAACAATATGTATCACCAAATTCAAAATAGTCAATCCAAGGAAATTACAACGGGTATATAACATATAAGTGATTCTATAAACACATAACAAGTTTATGCAATACATTATAATATACTATATCTTTGAAATTCGGCTAACTCTTGTTTATATCTCGACATCAAAAGTACAATAACTAATAAGTATGCTGTCTACTGCTATATACATGAAATTGGACTTGATGTTAATGGTTGGACTGATAAATTTAAAGTTAAGGGAGGTCCATATTTAATTTTAAGGAGGGTCCAGTTAAAAATTATATGGGCTTTGTTGTAAAAATTATTTCTAAGGGTTGTCACATTGGACCAACTAAGTTGCCCCATAAATTTCCTCGTACCTCTCAAATATTCATATCTTAAATTTTTTCAAAAGGTTTGAAAAAGTTTTTTAGTATGAGAGGACAAACTTTTTTGGATAAAAGATCGAGATTTATTAAGTGTTTAGTGTAAGATATTTTTTCTAAATTAATTTCATTTCAATCCTCTTCTGTCGTTCATTTTGTTTTTCTTATAAATATAAATATACCATGTAATGCTCTTAGTTTAGCTTTTGTATAGTCGGTAATTAAGATCGTTTGCTTATTATTGACGTTTAGTTTTTGATAATATATTGATATTGATTGTATCACAAATTCTTTGAAGAAAACATGAAGCTGCTTCCAATTTTCAAACCAAAAACTCAAATAATTGTATGGTATTGATGTTTATGGCGTGTTTTATTTGTGATAATAATTTTTATATCCTAAAAAAGTATATAATATCAACTTTTTTATAACTAAACACTTGATCTTGATTGCTTAACACAATTCCTTTTATGCCAAAAAAACATCACGTGATCAGTTCCTTTATTATATGCATGTGAAAATGTTTGATTACTAATAAAATATATCTTAAATATATAATCAATAACTTTAATCAAATCTCTTTTAATTTCTTTAGCAACTAATAATAGATACATAGGAGAATAATATAATATATAATATCAACATAATATAATGTGATTCAACTTTGTAATCATGTAATCATCATACATTTACATAAACAAAAGCTACTTATAACTTGTGTTTCATATATTAGATATTAGAATGTACCATTTTATTCGTCCATCGAGCGCTTAGTTAATTAAGCAGTAAATATTAGACGATTTCTAAAACCGCCTATCCCTATCTAACGATATTTAAAAGTCGGAAGATCACCGTATTATTATGTGTCAACGTTGTCTGTTATCAAAGTTGCATAAATTAGGAAAACAAATTGGAAAACCAAAAACAATGAAAAAGGTCCAACATGTTAAGGAAAATGAAGGTAATAAAATATGTGCACACAAAAAACAACTTTTGCACTTTGTAAATTGGGAAATAAAAGTTGTTCATGTTTGTCTTTCAATGGTAAGTTCTTACATGTCCCCAGAATTAAGCCAAAATTATTAAACAGGATGTTTATTGTAGATTTTATATCACCAAAAAAGGATAGGGTTGACCAGTTTAAAGCTTCATTGACCTTTTCCAGATAACTTCAAAGTCAAAGCATCCATCCAGGGACTATTCCATTCACATTCTGTCCACTTGATGATGCTGTTATCTGGCTTGAACCTATTGTGTTATACCTGCAGGTAATTTGGATTTCAAATTTTAGTTAGAGTTTAAAATTCACATTTTTAAAATAAAATATATAAAAAAAATCTAAGATGAGTAATCATCTGTTTTCTTTGACTATAGAGAATGAGCAAAATCATAACTCAAAGCAACAAATATAAGCACAGTTTTGTGTTTTTGAATGTGTTGAAACCCAAATATTTTTGAACTTAGTACTAAAGTATACTCCACTAATCAGTTTCGAGTATCAAATTAAATAATTTCTTGAAGAAAAAAAAAGCAGTTGATGTCCGTCGATCGAGCATGGACTACCTGTGACATGTTTAAAATAAACTTTTGTAGCCATTAGCCAAGTTCAAATGACCCTTTAGAGATGAGCACATAATAAAGCTGCAAACTTCTTAAACATCATAAAAGTTTGATAAACCCTTGTAATGAAGTTTACATTGAACTTTTTGACTAAAAAAAGCCACATGATCAACTTAGACCAAAATATAAAAAATTTAGCAGGTTTCCATAAAAATGAAGTCCTAATAAATAACCAAAAAGATAGGTAGATCATGTAACTGAAGGTTTATTAACCTGACACATTGATTGACATAATAACAAACCGTTCAGCATAGGCAAGTCTTTTTAGTAACAATCAATTTCAAATTAAACCGGAGATTAATTAGTTACTTTGGTGTAAAAATTACCCGATTTGCAAATTGGAGTTGCAGTTTAGAGGCTGGAAGAAGCCTTCATGTTGAGGATGATGTTCCTGTTGTTGATGATGTTGTGCAAATGAATTACCATTTTCACCTCCTCCTGCCCATGATGGTCCTGCTTGGTTTTCTGCATAAAATTCTTCTATCTGCAACAACAACAAGAGTAATCTCATTTAATATTTTAATAATAATATCTTTGGATTTAATGGAAGGACTTACATTCATGTATGTATGTTCTTATTACCTTAGTCGTTAAAGCTTTATTAGCTTCAAGCCACATCCTTTCCTGTAAGTTTCATGGATTTATTGATTTGTAATTACTTTACTTAAGCATTATGTTAATACTCAAACACAATGCAAATCTTGAAAATTAGAACTATGATACCTTAACTTGAAGATCAGAAAGCCGATCCAGCATTGATTGAGTCTGCATATATATTGCATAAGATCATATATATGTACGTCGACATGCTTAAGAATAAAATACCAATTGTATAGAAATACGATTCAAGTTGAGATATAACGGAACTTTCAAATAAAATATGTAAGATCAATGGTTTCTTATAGTGAAGTTATGTATTACACAAAACAAGATTTGGTATCTTTTACCCTTATGGACCGGATCTGCCTTAGAGTGGAGTCTAGTTGGCGTTCGAGTTGCTCCAGTTCTTTCAGGTTCAGTGGCCCCAAATCTTCCCCAAATAGTTGTCTGTGATATGAGCATTCAAACGTTCAAAGAGACAAATCTTATTAGTCTAGTTAGAGTTGTCAAAAGCTGATCTTTCTTACACAAACCTGCTACTTACCTTTGATATTGTTGTAGAGACTCGTATTTAGCTTTCAGTTTAATGTACTCCTTGTAGCTACTTTGCTAAAGATCAAAGCAAGAAATTGGTTAGACATGTCAACGTGGCAAAAATTTGTTTGATCTATGCATGGGTCATTGTTATATGATTCAGTGATGGCTTTGGCAACACAAATACCTCGGCATCATTGGCGGATCGATTCACTTCCATTGAACTATAAGTGCAATTCTGATACCTTTCGAGCATCTTGAGCATGCTGAAGGAGGACAAGTCAGAACAAAGATCAAGTTTCATTAGAGTTCAATTCGTTTGATGCTAGAACATGTTTATATTATCCTGAAATATAGTTTCTAATTGAAATGTGAGCATGCTGGATTCATAATTATTCGTATTAACATACTTTTATGGTTAAAGGCCGCGATTTGAATACGTGTCCACAATAGTTCATTGTGAAATCTCAAACGTTCACCGCGCAGCTATGAAAGGATAGTATTCTTATAATTTTAACTATCTACAGGTAATGGAACATATAATGAAGCCATACATATACATATATACATATAAAGTATATATTAGAACCCATGTTTCTTTTCTTTTTTTGAGCAAAGAACCTATGTTTCAATGAGCCTGATTTTGGACAATACACAACTAGCTTCTATATATACAACTAGAGACTTTTATAATACAAGATTGAAGACCCTATAACCATGATCATGAACAAGACAAAATGAGGAGGGTTTATTGCAATAACTAATGAGTTTTGGCTGCTAATTATCTGATTAAATTCCTGATTCAAAAAGCATGTCATATTGATTTGAAATAAAAAAGTACAAAAGAAATCTATTGAAACATTTCTGTCTTTGAAAATTGTGCTGACAATTAGGGTTCCAAGAGACCAATAAAATAATATTTGTTCTTCAGACTAGGAATTCAATGAGCTTGTAGCTCCAAATCTCCAATCCCCACCAAGGTGTTAACAAAATAAATAACCACATATTAATACTACTCCGTATAAAGTTAACTTGCATAAAATTAAACAAAAATCAAACAATACAATACTTCAAACTAGAAGAAAATCGTTAAGAAATAAAAAGATTTTGGTATACATCAACTTTCGTAAACATTTTTAGGATCCTAAAACAAGATCATGGATTGAGTTCTCAGAAAAAATATTGTTTTTAGAAAATTGGGTGACTTTAATTAGGTTAATTCATTCCAATTAACTTACTCTTTTTAGATTCATAAAGACAAGATCTAGTTAAATTTCAAATCACTAAACCTAGTTTTAACTTTTAAAAATGAAATCTTTAAATTAAAAAACTTCAAACAACAAAAACCATTTAGCTAGCTCATTTATCTTGAGGGTATTCTAGATTTCTAACAAAGCAACAAACTTTATTCAACTCCAAGCAAAAGATCATCAAGAAATACATAACCCATCACAGATCTACAAAAAACACATAGTAAAGGTGTTAATTAGAACTTACTTGGAAGTACTGCAGAACTCATAAAGCTTTCCTCTATTTGAAAAGATGATAAGAGCAACTTCAGCATCACAAAGAACAGAGAGTTCATAAGCTTTTTTCAGAAGCCCATTTCTTCTTTTAGCAAAAGTCACCTGCCTATTTATTTTATTTTCAATTCTTTTCAATTCCACTCTTCCCCTCCCCATAATTCTTCAATTTCTTAACAAAAAGCACAAATTTTGAATTTTTACAACATCCAAATGGATCAAAATCAATTAATGGTTGCAAAAAAGATACTTTTTTTTTGGAACTGAAGTGATGATAATTATAGTATCAAGATCATTCAAGAAACTTAAACTTGAAAAAATAGCAAAAAGATATAGAAACAGAGATAGGGTTTGGATTTAAAAGTGGATACACTCTTTTTTAAGGGTTTTCAAGATTTATTTTCTTTCATATTTCATACCCAGATATGAAATTTAGGGTTGGTGTTGTTTCCATCTTCAAAGCTTGATGCTTTTTAACCTATTTAAGAAACACAAGCAAACATCATCTCAAGATGAGTAACACCCACTCGCAGTAAAGCGCGTTTTGACTAAATGTCTGAGGAGATGATGGAGATGAGCGCGTGGAGGTTCGTTTGTGAGTCAAATGTGAATTATTAGTTTTTACAGATAAAAGACATCAACATATGTCACCAACCTTAAATAGGTATCACACGTGTCGGTTCATGAGAGGTTGATATCATAGGGCTTCTTAGTTTTATTACTACTATATTATTTTCTTTACTTTTGCTTTGTCCGTACAGTTTTTCAGGATATTTTGGCATTGTAAATTCTTAAAAGATATGTTTGGATGAGGTCGTAAAACCAAAGTATTTTCATTTACAAAAAACCATTTGAGATTTTATATGGCTAAATATTTAAATAGAAAACATACTAGCATGAAAATACTTTAGGATGTTTATTTTTAAATATATATAGATAGAAGATGTTGCAAAAAATATTTGTCTGAGTTGATCTTGAAGATTCAAACATAGCTCTATTCTTCATCCCAAGTTTGAAGTTAGCTGCAAATATCAAAATTAAGTTATGAGAGATATTAGGCCAAAGCTAGATCATTTTGGCCAGTGATTCCTAGTTAATTACGTGTTTGTACGCTACTTTTGTCAACTGCCTCTTTTGACATCCCGACTGAAGATATTAATAGGAGTGGGGATCATCTAGAGGTGTACACATGGGCTTTAGCCCGAGTCCGGGCCTAGAAAAAATCTAAAAAAATATGAAAAAGCCCGGCCCGAAAAACCCCGGCCCGAAGTCGGTCTGACCCGAAAGTCCTAAAGAGGCCTGAAATTATTTATAAAAGTCAGGTCTGACCCGGACTCGAGCCAGGTCGGGTTTAGCCCAAAGCTCGAAAAAAGTCCGAAATCCGAAAGCGGACTTTTTGAAAATAAAGCCCGAAAGCCCGGGCTTTTTTAAGATTAAGTCCGAGTTTTTTCAAGAAAAAAGTCCGATCCCAATTTAAATTACATGTTTTTAATATTCATAGTTAAATTTTTACTTATATAATATGTATATAACATATATCTTGTGTTTACACAAATTATCCTTTGTATATTATGTATCATATACCTTTTGAATATTAAAAGTTATTTATTCATCACGTACGTATATGGGTATACATATTAAATTGTATCGATTGATACTTAAATAATCACGATAATATCGTATATACATTTTAGTTGAATATTATAAAATACAACAATAACTTCATTTTTACCCAATTGATATAAACACATGATAAAATTAGCATTTATATAGTACTAATAAATCCAATAAACAATTCGTGCTTACCAAAATCAAAATAGAAAAAAGCTCAAAAATGCCCGATCTAGGCTTTTAAAAGCCCAGGCTAAGCCCGTTAAGCCCGTTCGGGCCTTAGTAGGTCTAATTTTTTTGTCAAGATTCGAGCTTAGCCTAACCAGAGATTTTTGTAACTGAAAAAGCCCAACATTTTTTAGGTCGGTCTAAGCCTGACCCGACCCAAATTTTGTGAACCTCTAATATCATCATGTATGTTTTGAAAAATATTTAATAGGCCTAAAATTGTATGCTTAAAAATTTTATATAACTATAAGATCAGAGCACATACCATGTTTAAAATTGAATATTTGGAGGTTGAATATATATAATGCATCTGTCAAACACGGTATAATTACACTAATTTTTAGGTACACATTTCTAGCTATATTTAAAGCATCTCAATGTATGCACTATACATATTTTTATGCACTAAAATAGTGCAAAATTATTTAAAAAAATCACTTCAATATTAGCATTAAACACTACTCTAAATACTATTCACATTAAATAATATTATTATATAACAATTAAAATGCATTAACATGGTGTGATTATAAATTTACATTAAAATTTTTAAAATTAATAAATATAATGTTTGCTATCATATTTATTTAAAAAACTCTATAATTTTTATAAAATTTTTATTTATACTTTTGAAATTTATAGAGAATGATTGTTACTACATTTCTTATAAGAATTTAATGATAATATAAAAATTTTAATACTGTATTGTTGAATTGTATATTTTAAATAAATTAAAAAAGATTTAGTGCACGCATTAAAAATGCTCTTAGAGCACGAAGAGTAGCGATACTAATTTTTTGGTGTTCTGGTAGTAACACTGATGATGAAAAGTGGACGAGTGGAAGATATTGAGTTTTTACAATGTTCGGAGGAAAAAAAATATACCTCACAAAGCAGCGTTCCGGGCTAAACTCTGACTTGGAATGCTGCCCAAAACGTCGTCCAGAACACCGTCCGACGACATTCTCGATCAGAAACAACGACAAGAATAACCCTACTCCATATGCTCTAGCTTCACTTATGTTCTTTTGATACATAAGACCTAGCTAGATCTAGGTTCGTAAATATGCTATCACAATACAATTTCATAATTCAATTATAAACGAGTTCACGGTCGAGTTCTTTCATCATTAAATTTAAAAAATGAAATAGTCTTCTATAAAATTTAATGAGAGAAATATTATTACATCGAACTTGATATTATCTATTTACTCCATGAATAATTACCATTCATATATGACGGTACAATAATTTATTATATATATATATATATATGTATATATATATGTATATGTATATATATATGTATATGTATATATATATATATATAGGGTTAGGTTCAAACGAAAACTACAAAAAGGTACAGAACTGCGAGAACTTTTAAATTACATTGTTTTTATACATGTAAACGCAACAAATTACATATAAATGTTATATTACGTTCATATTATTGACAAAATAAACTTAAAAATCACCAAAAATATGTTAAATTATCGAATATATGAAATGTTCACATGTGCACAGGTCAAATGTGAACATGTGAACGAAAAATATAAATTTGATTTTAAAAGTTATTTTGAAGTTTTATCAAACTATTTTGCTTTTAACATTAATCTACATCACTAATCAAATGTGATTGAATCATTAAACATGTAAAATTCTTATAATTTAAAAGTTCTCGTAGTTATGTACCTTTTATGGTTCTCATTTGAACATTTGGATATATATATATATATGAAAAGGGTTATGTCATTCAATGTGAAAACATTAGTTGTGATTGAAGATGTTATTATATATAGTCTTCTACGACTACTTTTGTCACAACGACGTCTTCATTTCTAGTTACAATTATATATTTGACTTGTTTCATAATTTGTACTTTGTTGTTTATGTGTTTATGATGAAAAATTCTCTAGGTTGTTTGTTCTCCATGTTCGTCTACCAACGAACAAAATATTTTTTTGATATGAAAATGCGAGTATTTATTTTTCTAAAAATATCACATAAATATAAGTATTTAGTTTAAACTTCAAGCTTACGGTAAGAATTAATGTTAAATCATAAGAGTTTCTTTTAACAAATTATAAATGTCATTTGTTTATGCAGTATGCTTTTGATTGATTGAAACGAAAAATGATATATATATATATATATATATATATATATATATATATATATATATATATATATATATATATAGAGAGATTTAAATCTAGACATAACAATTTAATTAGTGCACATAGAAAATTATTAGTGAGAATAAAAAAAGTAAAAAATATTTGTCATATAAGTATATAAATTAAATCTAGTTTTAGGTTTGTATTCTAAAATTATATGAGAAAGCAACATTTTCCATTTATCTTACACACACATTTTTTTTTTTTTTTTTTCTTTTTTATATTTGAAGAATAATATCTTACACACATTGAATGACAAAGTGTACGACGATGACTCAAACTTATTTGTCTTTTCCATTAATTAAAAATATAAAAAATAATATTATAATAATAAATTTAAGTGAAGAAAATAGAATAGGGGGCCGAAATGACCGCACCTTTATTTGTCTTTCCCAGGGTTCTTTTTAGAAAACTTACAAAGTTGTAATAATAATAGCTACGTGTCGACATATAATTGGGACTGAGGTAGTGGACGTTAATATCAATAACTGCGGTACCACGTGTTGATATGACAAGTGAACAAGAATAAATCTGTCTGCTTTAAATTATATTTTACCCCCTTGACAGATTTTGTTGTTTTCATTTATTCCTCATTGCTATCTCTTTTTTAAGATTAACCACTTGTATTTTTATATTTTCATTCCTAATAAGTAGTTGTAGTCGTATATACGGGTGAGCACAAAAACAGTTTAACTGAACCATAATCGAATTAACTGCTAAACCGATTCACCATACAAATTGATAGTCCGGTTATGTAAAATGAAATTAATCTCCTATATGTATCATTTAAAGTCTAAATACGTTGTCAGTCAATTGATAAATCGGCTCACCCATAGTGAACAAACTATAAGAAATGTATAAGGCGGGACGCTTTACTTCCCTAAAGAAGTGGGTTTTTAATATGCTTCGCGCTGACCTACTTCTCCGCTTCTTTGTGCGTTCAATGGAGCTACCGATGACTTTTGATAGGATGATGTCAAGATCAAAAGTATTGACTTAAAGTACTAAAACAAAATCCCGTTTTATGTATAACAAATGTGAATTGCATGCTAGCCCATGAAAACCGCAGATCTCTCATATGAACTATTAATGGAGCGCGTGTGGTTTACCGGCATATTAATGAGAGGACATAAGTGAGAGGTGATGTGAGACTCGCAATTCTCGAGCGTACTCGGGCCGGGGACCACGCGGGTTTTGCATGGTTAAGTTCACTATCTTATTCATGATCCTCGGCATCCCAGTCATGAATAGTAGATAAGCATATCCGAGATTAACATGCCATGATTGAATCAATGAATGTCAAAAGAATTAGGAATTTCATAAAGAATGAAATTGACAAAAGCATTGTCTACCTAAAATAAATTCGTGACATGATTACGGCAAACCTCTTCATAAAACGAATCGAAAATATGGATCCTAGCTTAATTTAAAATTGGGTAATTAAACAATTAAGGAATATTCATACTAACTAAAACTGTTTTATATTATAGATGTCTACTGAAAATGGTACAAATCCACTCGTTCCCAGTTCCGCAAACAACTCGAACTTCTCACTACTCTCAGTTCTTGGGAGGGAAAGACTTACCGGTCCAAACTATATGGACTGGATGCGAAACCTTAGGTTTACCCTAAGGTACGAGAATAAGGAGTATGTTCTCGATGCGCAGATTCCCACTATTGATCATGATTCAACCCAAAAGGAGATTGAAACCAACCGAAAACATTATGATGATGCAAACAAAGTGTCTTGTATCATGGCATCTTCCATGAGCCTTGAATTGCAAAAGACTTTTGAGAATACTTGGGCTTGTGAAATGAACCAATAGCTAAAGGAAATGTTTCAGGTAAAGGCAAGCAAAGAACGACTTGATGTCGTTAAATCCCTCATGGCTAGCAAACCCAAACCTGGAGCCTCTATTTGTGCTTTCGTCTTGGAGATGAAAGGGTACTTTGATAGGTTGGAATCTTTGAACATGATGTTTGATACTGAGCTCTCGATAAACAACCAGCTGTTTATAACCAGTTTATAATCTCATATCAAATGAATTTGAATGAGAAAGAGACCTCAATAATGGAACTCCATAACTTGCTGCAAACCGCTGAGCAAGGGATCAAGAAGATTGATGTGCCCTCTACCTCGGTAGCTCCTGTGTTGGCTATTGGTGACAATGCAAAGAAAAGAAAAACTTGGAAAGGAAAGACTGGAAAGTCTAGTCGTGGTTCCAAGAGAAAGCTTGATTATGAGATTGCACCTACAAATGATCCAAAGGAAGCAGTGTGCTTTTACTGCTACACAAAGGGGCACTGGAAGCGTAGCTGCCCAAAATATCTTAATGACCTTAAGGACGGAAAGGTCGAAAAGAGTTGTCACTTAGATATGTTCATGATCCAACTCCATAATACTACAACTTCTGATTCGTGGGTTCTGGATACAGGGTGTGGTACTCACATTTGCACTGTATTACAGAGTCTAAAGGAAAGTAGAAGGTTGAAGCATGGAGAGCTCAATTTAATCATGGGAAACAAGAAGATCACGCCTGTGACCAAGATTGGAAAATTCGAGCTCATGCTGAAGTCTGGAGTTAGGATAGATTTAAATAATTGCTGTTATTCGTCAGAAATGACAAGAAACATAATTTTATTTTATGCGTTGTTCAAGGATGATTATCGATTTTCATTTGATAATGAAAATGGAGATATATTGGTTTATTTAAATGGTAGTTTTATTTTTAAAGCTTCTCCTTGCAAAGGCATATATGAAAATGTTGAATGTGTTAGCAATGTGATTTTAAATGTTGATTCGAGTAATGAGCTTGATAAATCAAAATTGTGGCATTATCGTCTTGGGCACATAAACAGGAAACGCATCGCCCAACTCCAAAAGGACAGAGTGTTGGAATCATTCGACATCAAATCGGATGATGTATGCGAATCTTGCTTACTGGGCAAGATGACTAAATCACCATTCACTGGATCATGTGAAAGAGGAGAAGGATTATTGGACTTGGTACACACAGATGTATGTGGACCATTCCGATGTGCCACAAAAGATGGAAATCGCTACTACGTTACGTTTACTGATGACTTCAGTAGATTTGGATATGTTTATCTGATTAAACATAAGTCCGATACTTTTGAAATATTCAAAAGATTTCAAAACGAAGTAAAGAATCAACTGGGTAGAAAGATAAATGTACTCCGATCCGATAGGGGAGGAGAATACCATAGTATCGAGTTTCTCGATCATCTTAGAAACAGTGGAATAGTTTCACAGTTGTCTCCTCCTAGAACACCACAACTTAATGGAGTTGCGGAGAGGAGAAATAGAATCCTGTTAGACATGGTTCGGTCTATGATGAGTCGGGCAACACTTCCAATAAGCTTATGGGGTTACGCATTAGAGACATCCACACATATCTTAAATCAAATACCCACTAAGAAGGTTTCAAAGACACTTTATGAGATGTGGAAAGGAAAACGTCATTCCCTTGGTCACATCAAGATCTGGGGTTGCGAGGTTTTCGTTAGACGAGAAACTTAGGACAAGCTAGAGTCCAGATCTGAAAAGTGTCTTTTCGTCGGTTATCCGCAAGAGTCGTTTGGATATCTATTTTATAGACCCAAGGAAAATGTGGTGTTTGTAGCTCGAAGAGGAGTGTTCCTTGAGAGAGAAATGATATCTAAAGAGGACAGTGAGAGTAAAATAGATCTTGAAGAGATTCAAGAATCGACCGATGAAGAACCTGTAGTAAATACTGACACTCAACAAGAGGTGGTGACACCTGTTGAACCTGAAGACATATCCTTACCCGTTCGCAGAACAAGTAGAGTTAGCAATCCTCCTCAGTTCTATTATGGTTTCCATATTGAAGAAGAGGATAAAATTGGTGATACTACACTAGTTGATTTGGATGAGCCTGCTAACTACAAGGAAGCGATGGTAGGCCCTAAGGCTGCCAAGTGGAAGGAAGTTATGAAAAGCGAGATTCAGTCTATGTATGACAACCAAGTTTGAAATCTGGTTGACACTACACCCGGTCTTAAGACGGTGGGTTGTAAGTGGATCTTCAAAAAGAAGACAGACATGGATGGGAAAATACACACTTATAAAGCTAGGTTGGTAGCGAAGGGCTATACTCAAACCCTTGGGATTGATTATGAGGAAACCTTCTCACCAGTAGCTAAGATAAAGTCAATTAAGATAACGCTTGCGATAGCTACATTTCATGATTATGAAATATGGCAGATGGATGTCAAAACCGCTTTCCTTAACGGAAAACTTACAGAAGATGTGTTTATGGCACAACCAGAGGGTTTTGAAAATGCAAAGTATCCTAAAAGAGTGTGCAAGTTTGAAAAGGCCATTTATGGACTTAAACAGGCTTCTCGTAGCTGGAATCTCTGCTTCCATGAGAAAGTCATACAGTTTAGATTTTCTAGAAGTGAAGATGAGTCCTGTATATATGTCAAAGTCAGTGGGAGTGTTGTAGTCTTCCTTGTATTATATGTGGATGATATACTACTCATAGGAAATGATATCCCAACATTACAAAGTGTAAAAGATTGGTTGGGAAAATGTTTCGCTATGAAAGATTTGGGAGATGCAGCTTATATTCTTGGTATAAAGATTTACAGAGATAGGCCGAAACGTCTCATAGGACTCAACCAGGACATGATAATATCAAATAATGTCATATTTATATAATAATATTCCCTTATTTTTAAGCCTTTTTATTGCAATTTATTTATATATACTACTGATTTCGTTTATATTTGCAGAAAGGTAGTTAAAATAAAGAAATAAAAAAAAGAAACGAAAATGGGCTCAAGACTGAAGAAAACGAAGAAAAGCTTAAAGGCCAAAAAGATTGGGCTTGGAAAGAAGAAGAACCCAAAAGATATAAGTTATTTAGCTAATTAAAAGAAGAAAACTCGGATTGGTTATAAGATAAAAGCCCAAGAAGGAAGCCCAGCTCGGCAAGTGGAATATTCTGGAATGAGCATTCAGCCGGCGGTTGAATCTAAATCAGAAAGGCGGTCGAGCGCGCGGGTCAAAATCCGGGTTAACTGGTAAAATTCCGATCCAGCTGGCAGCTGAAGAATCCAACCGGCGGTTGGATTCGCGAGCCAGGAATCTATAAATAGGGCCATTACCAAACCATATATATCATACAATTATAATACGAATTAAGTAATTCTTAATTCGGTTTTAGGGTTTAAAGGTCGACTTTAAGGGTGATCAGGAGGCTAGGGTTTGAAGGATTTCAACCCTAACGAAGATTCGGTTCGGTTATTAGGGTTTGATTCTTATTCTTACTTTAATTATGAACTAATTCTTTATTGTATTTACTTAGATGAATGATTTTTAGATAAATGTTTCATTATATGTTTATGTTGATTTGAGTTATGAATGGTTATTGAGTTTGTTTGAAAGATCCATATCGATTGTGTGTTTATTAATTGTTACTTAACGTGGTCAAAAGACTTATGCTAGAACTAACGTTTGTATGAGTTGATTGATTATCTGCAATTAAGTATATTATTAGTTAATTGTGGCTTGAAACTGTAACCGGTAATAGGTTAAGACCAATAGCAATTAATACAACCTAATTGGTGTGATAATTAGAAAACCAATAATTATAGACTTACGTTAACACAAAGTCACTGAATGAATCTCAATGATCCGTTGATAGTTTTAATAGCATAAATCTTATGTTGATAACACGCCTCAGTGTATTCAAGAGAATCTAGTATTAAGGTAAGGTTTATTAAGGACCAGTTAACCTTAACATGAGGCTATCCATTTAAGTTAAAATCACCATAATAAATGATCAACAATCCATAAACATATCTGAAACCTAAATCGAGAAATCAGTAATCTAAGTAAATACATGTTTGCCTATCTGATTATCCTTAGTTATCTTTTCTATCTTATAATTGTTTTTAATTGTTTTTATTAGTTTCCAATTAAATCTACGTTCGTACGGAACTAAAACGCACCCCTTATCTATTTGTAATTTGTAATTTAGGTTTAATTAATTATTTTAATTTACACCGATTCCTTGTGATTCGACTCGGTCTTACCAAAGCTATACTATAAAACGAACATGTATTCTTGCCTGGTTGTGTTTAAGTTTACTTTAGTATTTCCAATCAATTAAAACTTGTATTTTTAACGACAACTTAACACGCATCAGACACGTACTTAGATAAAATTTTGAAAAGGTTTAAAATAGAAAATTCTAAGGGTATCTACCCTTACATCATGGCATAAAGATTAGTAAAGATCTATGTCCGAAATCTAAGGAAGAACTGGACATAATGTGTCGAATCCCATATGCTTCGGCTATAGGATCGATCATGTATGCCATGACGTGTACAAGGCCTGATGTCTCATTTGCTTTGAGCATGGTGAGTCGACATCAGCAAAATCCTGGTGAAGGTCATTGGACAGCTGTAAAGAACATTCTCAAGTATTTAAGAAATACTAAAGACAGGTTCTTAGTTTATGACGGAGAAGAAGAACTCAGATTAACGGGTTATAGTGATGCAAGTTTCCAAACAGATAAAGATGATAGTCGGTCACAGTCTGATTGGGTATTCTTACTGAATGGGGGAGCGGTGACATGGAAAAGTTCAAAGCAAGATACAGTAGCAGACTCCACATGCGAGTCTGAGTATATTGCAGCTTGCGAAGCTTCAAAGAAAGCCATATAGATGAGGAATTTCCTTGGAGATCTTGGAGTTGTTCCAACAGTACAAGACCCCATCGATATATTATGCGACAATGAAAGTGCAGTCGCTTTGACTAAAGAACCCAAGGATCATGGGAAGTCAAAGCACATAGAAAGGAAATACTATTTTGTTCGAAGAAAGGTAGAAGAAGGACACGTGATTATGAAGCATGTACGATCAGAGGATAATCCGGCTGATCCATTCACAAAGGCACTGGCAAGGTCCAAACACGATGAACATGCTAGGAGCACATGTTTAAGAGATAATATAAAGTTTTAATTGTTAATTTGAATCTGAAGCATTATAGCAATGATTGAAATGTAATAGATTTGGTGATTAAATAATGGAGATTTATTTATTTGAAAGAGATCTACCATTTACTATTGTTTGTCATTGTGTTTCGTTTTGCATGTTTGAAATTCACTTCCCGAGTAATTAGTTTTACTCGAATCTCCTCAGTCGTTCATACTACAGGAAGTTGGTGTTGATTTAAGATTGTCATGGAGTGTTAGTAGATTGTCTATGGAGATTAGACATGGCATGGAGAATGCTGCAACACTCATGACTACTTGATGGGAATTTAAGTATAGGGGAGACCCGTACTTAAAGAGATCACTTCATGGATTAAAATCACGAGTGATTTTAAGATGATAATATCCTCTATTCTTAAAATGGAGATACATTGAGTTTATAGTTTTTCAAATCTGCTATACTTTAGTTTATTCAAACGCTGCGCGTAAATGCCAGTTATAAAGGGTATGCTAGGTGTAACATGATGAGTTGACTAGGACTATGTAGTCGAAATTTATTTGTTCCTCTTGCCAAAATGGAAAAGCAATATCATGGGTCCTCTAATGATTAAAAGTTGACTCTAAAGTGCTAGGCCTAGCCGAGACTAAGTTGATGTGCACGTTTCAGTAGTCTCATATAGTCAAAATAATCGGAAATCGGAAAACATAATCTTGAATCTTGAGATTGATTGAAATCAATGTCTCAGTTTCATACGATATCAGTAGAACAAAGGAATATTTGATCACTTATCTAAGGATTGTCTCTAGATATGATTCAGAGTTTGGCAGTTGCGTTGGATGTCACTCTCAGCTTAGTTAATGGGATAGACTTAGACCAATAATAGTTGATGACTTGTCCAAGTGGGAGACTATTGGATATAGTATCCAAGTTCATAACTAATTGGTAAGTATATCATTAAAAGTAGAGTCCTTTTTGGGTCGCCATCAACGAACAATTAAAGAGAAATAAATGAGAGCTAATATTAGTTAGAATTAATATTATAGTTAATTATTTGGTTTATTAATTATCATAGTTGATGAATTAATTAGAAACTAAGAGAACATTCTGGAAGCCACATCCAACCGCCGGTTGGAAGGTTCAACCGGCGGCTGGAGTCTAAAGGAAGTAAGGCGGTGGAACATGCGGGTCGTCGCTCGGGTTCTCGGGCAGAAAGCAAGCCCAACCGCCGGCTGGATATTCCAACCGGCGGTTGGATGCCGAAACCAAGTTGTCCCACATCGGCCAAGGGAACAAAGTTTTGTCTCCCTATCCCTATATAAATAGGGGGTAGACCATGACTTCAATGTGTTCAAATACAATTCTCTCTTTCTCATTCCGACTCCTTGTAAGAGTTTACACGATTAAATTCGGGACCCTAAGAGTTGGAATTTTCTCTTAGGTTCGTGGGTGTGAGCTATTAGAGATGCTCTGGTTTGAGTACTCGCCTCCAAGTCAAGAAAGTTTGCGTGTGAGAAATTCAATTTTCTCAAAGGTTAGTATTTTCTTATCTATTTATTTTGTTTTGTAGCTTATTATTATTAAGTTAAGATCCTTTAGGGTTTAGTTTCTTCATACACTAGATTAATTGTTATTTCCGCATTGTATGTTAATCTAGTAGGGGAATAGAAAACCCATAAGTTTGACGGTGTTCCGTTACTTCTAGACTATGTTTTTGAACAACGTCCGGTTCGGGATACTGTTTTTAATGTTTATTTTCAAAGGTTAATATTGATTTATTTTTAGAACACTGAAAATTCGGTGTCCTCCACTCCTACAATTTTCAGCTTCAGTGTTCTCCTCATAATAATGAGTTTTCAATATCATTGCTCCTTATGCTCTAAGAGCATGCAGAGTGGTCGACATTTAGCTCAGTGTTCAGTTCGGTGATCAGTTGAACACTGAAATGAACTTTGATGCTGAAGTCATGGGCATTGGAGTTCAGTGTTCTATCGCACAGTTCTTTGGTTTTCTCCCTATATGTATCACATCTCTCGATTCAAGTACGTTGTATATCCTTGAATGTATTTTTGATTGAGAAAGAAGATATATTTAGGTGTGAAAAAATTGTGTCAAATGTATGTATATTTATATAGTTAAAAATAATATTAAAAAAAAAAGAAAGTAAAAAATAGTTGTTGATCTCGTAGTCGTTAAATTAAAAAATTATAAATGTCGTAACCTTTTGTTTTCAGAGGGGAGGATGATCCTATAAATAAATTTGGAATTAAAAGAAAAGGAAAAATCGCTTGAACGCAGCGTTTAAACCCGAACGTTGACTTGAACGTCGGATTGAACGCCACCTTGAACACCGGCTCGATTGAAGAGTGAGTGCATAACCAATTAAAGAGTCATACCAAATTTTTCATTTTTGTCGAAAAACGAAGATATATTAAATAAAATGACCTCTTTAACAAAGTTGAAAAGGATAGAAACCAAATAAGTTTGGCAAAGAGCTTTTAAGAGCTTTTTGAAGCTTTAGCTTTTTATTTTCAAATTGAAAAGCTCATCATTTCTAAAAGCTTCGTTTGAATAAAAGAGCTTTGAGCTTTTATTTTTTTTAAAAGCTCCAAAAAGCTTGTAAATGAAAAGTTAATCCTACAAACTTTGAAAATTGAAAAGAGCTTTTAGTGAATATATTTACATGATTGCCCTCGTCATTTATATTTACAGTTTGAGACTAGTTAGTTAATCGGCACTAGTATTCCAAATGTTTTTTCGAAGTTATTGTTCTTTTTGTTTTCAATAAATTAATAAGGAATTAAACCTAGTTAATTATTAACCGACCTGACGTCCCTCAAAATATTAGAAACACTTTTTAAAATAACGGTGGACATATTCATATTAGTACTGCACGAAATATAGTATGTAATACATTAATTCATAATCATTTTTGTATCAAATCAAATATTTAATACATGTACATAAATTTTGACATTAATAGGTGATATTTGAATCAATATAATTTTTCTTACAATAAAATATTATTTTTCAAATTTATATTTAATTATATTTATTATTATTTTTATATTCATATACACATATACTATACATATTATTTCATATTATTATTATAAAGTAATTTCATATTATAACTATTAACTATGCATATTTTTTATAATGTTACCTTAATTATAAGAAAATGAATATGTTAACAAAAATATAGATAATTTAGTTATTTATATTAAAAATAAAAATAATTTAGTTATTTATATTATATTATTATGAGTTATATACGTTAAATATATATATACCATTTAATTTTATTTTATTTTATCATTGTCTTTTATTGTCATTTTACTCATTTCAATTACAACTATAACTACTTTACAAAACACATTTAGACAGATATATCTACAGCTTACAGCTTCAATTAAAATCTACAGCTTACAGCTATAGCCTACAACTACAGCTCGTTTTACCAAATTACTGCGTAGACATATAAAAACTAAACTTGAGCTATATGAATTTTCTTGCCGCTGAAGGTTGATGCCAATTCAAACCATGTCAATAAGAAACAAGGCCATTTACAAGATCCATAAAATAAACCCCATGAAATTGATTAATATGATGCCCACTTGGATTTTTCAAAATCGCAATATTGGAAATTTACTTCCAATTTCAAATCCACCTCATGATTTGTTTTTTTGAAGGCGAATATCATTTAAAGTCAAACCTTGAATAAAATCTTTGGATTTGGTCATTTCATTTCACATCAAACATATAATAACTACATATTGTACGTACAACATTAATATACGGTATAATCACTTTTATAACTACTATTACGTTAGCCTTTCTTCTCGATCACTTTTAATAAATTCTACCGTGCTATTATACATGCAATCACTTACTAACAACTTTAGTATTTTACTGTTTTATTAGTTTGTCAGATTCATAACCACTTTTGGAGGACGCGAACACGTGACACCGATCACGATCACGATAGTGATGCCAACGGACGCCAATGCCAACGGCAATTATGAGGCCGACGTAGACAGATGTCGAGCTCGCCACTTGGGTGTAAACGAGTCGAGCATTTAACGGGCTACTCAAGTTTGATAATATTCGAACACAAGTCGAGCTCCAACGAAAAATACTACTCGATTAATTCACGAGCCGAGTATAAAAAATTGATGTTCGACTCGGCTCGTTCGAAAGCTCGTCTAGTTCCAAGTCAAATGAGCGATTCGAGTCGAACGGGTCGAGTTTATATAGGAAATTTGTATATTTAGAACTTTAAATATATGTAACTAATAAATTTAAACCTAAGACATCAAGTATAAATGAGCTTATTCGAGCTTGATTTCAAACTATGGAATGAGTTTATTGATCCCGAGTTCATAAACAAGCAAATTGCGCTTGAACTTTTGTTTCATAAAAACACTTTTCCATTAAATAAACGAGCATCGAATTCAAGCTCGAACAACAACAAATTATTTGAACTCGAGCTCAAAAACATTTTTTAAAACTTACTCGAATTCGAGTCGAGCTCGAACCAAGTAATTAGTAAACGAGTTGAGCTCGAACATCCTGATATTCGATTCGATTCGTGTCACACCCCCAAAATTTAGAATAATCATAATTAAGGCGGAAGCTCGGGGCGTGACTCGATCAATCGACAATAAATCGAGAGCGTATGATTATCGCAAAACATCTATAATATTAAGATGCCAAATATAGTTTTACAAACGTTACGGCTTATCAAGCCGTCAAAATAACAAAGTTATAAATACATTATTTTTAATAAAGATACGTTCCGTGATAAAACAACATGAGGTTAGCATCATACATAAATCCCATTTGTTCAAAAGATGTCATCCTAAATATCATGACAAGTATGGTCCCAAAATGCATGCGGTCTTGCGGCATGGCTAATTCCTTGAAAAACATATTTAAAACGTCAACATAATTGTTGATTGAATTCACAAGTTTAAGACTCGATCATAAATCATTATTTAGTAAAGTTCCTTAGTAAATCAAAGTATGGCATCGAAGGCCTAAGGTACGATTATTTAGAGTTTGAAGCAAAGACGGTGATCCTCCAATAGGTTTGAAAGTCCTATGAGTTAATATGCCGAAAGTAAGCCTATAACAAAACCACGACTTATAATGAATCGTTTGCCTTCGACAATGTAAATATACGATCCTCGATGCGAAACAACGTCGCTAGTTAGCGTGACTAACCAAAACAGTGGTGGGGAACGTCACCCCGATAGTACTATCCGTATATTCAGTGGCTAGCGTCATCTAGCTAATGGTTATAGTCATTGTAAGCAAAAGGACTTCTATGTACTACAACTTGAGAACTTAGGCTCCTATAAGGATACGTTGTCAGGTTTCAATAATCGCATAAATCAGTTATATGTTTTTCACCCCAATGTTTGAAAGCATTAAAACAATAAAATAGGGGCTATGAACTCACCTGAGTCCGAGCGTACTAGCAAAAAGAGTTTAAGTAAACGAGACCAAATAAGCCTCTTAGCGCCCTAAACGCATGAGGTCGAGTTAATAAATGTAGACGACTTAATAGTCCGTCTATGCTAGTTGTTCACTCAACTAGGGTTTATGTGCCTTATAGATGTGTGCGACACGTTGTGATCATTTATAGTTTTTAAAATTCTACAATCGTTTATGTCATCCTTTTAATATATCATTATTCATAGCGTTGATTATTGATTCGTTAAATGTATCGTCTCAACTTTATTGGATTCGAAGTTCATAATTCCGTTTAATCGACATATAATTGTGTGCCGTACGTTATTATAATATAAACACGTCGCTTAAATATAACATACATTTTTAGTAACATTATAAGTTTTATAATTCATTTTTGTAACTTTTATCGTTAACGTACGTTTTAACTCGTTATAATTCGGTTTTCACGATTTCTCGGTCTATAAGCTAATCATGACTTAATGTATATTTTTATAATAAAGTCCACTGATTTACAGAGGGTCCTTAATAGTCCTCAAAGTTTTTAAGTGATGGTTTTATTACTTGTAGTTTCTATTTTGTCATTTTAGGTTGAATCGTTTGATTTCTTCGATTTTTACCGTATAAGTTAGATTCTCGACATCTTTTCTTAGAGTTTTCACTTGTGGACACTTAAGTTACTGTTTTTAGGTCTTAAGTCCCTGAACTTTCTGATTTTACACTATTAGTCCTTAAAGTTTCCAATTATATGGGTTTTTAGCTCAAACTTTGGGTTTGTCGACTTTTAACCACACAAGTCTTGATTTTAACACTCTAAACTATAGATTAAACTTTAATATCATTTTACTTACTTATTTTACCATCTCAGCCCATAACTTATAGATTTTACACTTTTAGTCCCTCTAGTTTCATTTATTCCATTTCTTGCACAATACTTTGGTTTGTTAATGTTTAACCTCATGGATATTGTCTTAAATCATGTTTACACTTTAATATACATAAGTTACTTATTTTCACAGCCAAGGTCCAAGACTTTCTGTTTTTACATGTATAGTCCCTCTAGTTCTCATTTTTCCACTTTTAACCCCATAGCTTAGTTTTCTTGGCTTTTAACCACAAGGGTTTGGTCTTTAACACTTTAATCCATAGATTAACATAATAAACCATAAGTAAACTGTTTTTAACATTATAGTCCTCAAAAATTCGGATTTTACATATTTAGTCCCTTAAGTATTCTTTTTGATATTTTTCACCCAAAAGTGTGTTTTGTTAGCTTTTAAACCACAAAGTTGATGTCATTATAAGTTTATTGAGTTATTAAGTTTAAAATAACTATTTTAACATAAATAAGAGTTTATTACATATAAATGAAGAGTTTAAAGTGTAGAACATATGTTTTGCATTTTTAAAGTCTCTAAACTTGTTTATAGACATTTTATTTGTTAAACTTACTAGTTAATGTTTTTAAAGAACAAAGTAACTAGTTTAAAAATATATTTTAGTATGAGTGAACATTTTTAGCATAAGTATGGTGTGCATGTAACTTTGAGAAAAGATAGCCATGGGGCGGGGCCCTAGGGGCCAGTTTTTGGAGAGAGGGGGAGGGGGCCCTTTTTGATTTTCACTAGTTAGTTTAGGTGTAGATATTTAGGTCATTAAGCACTAATCTTGATTAGTTAAGTGCTAATCATGTAATTAAGGTGATTTAGTGGTAATTAGGGTAATTTAATGGTATTAGAATATTACTAGTTGGTTTTAATAATATTTGAATATTTATTGTTAGCTCGTTCGATTAATTACACAATCTAACTTGTCGTTGCACGTCTTTTAGTTCTCGTGAACGTTTATCGTTTATCAAAAGTTGTTATGCTTATATATTAACATAATTATCATAATATAAATAACTACTATTTATATTCTAATAGATTTATATTATTTATGAAAATTGATCACTAACGTTCGTGGGTGTCGGTCTCTACCGATTGTTTGTGTTTCATCTCGTCTTAAAGTAGTGTGCATCTCATTTACAAACGTGAGCTTTGTAATAAACTTTATTTCAATGAAAATAAATTTATATTAATTAGATAGGGAATTAGGCTAATATGCACGTAAAATGATATACGAAAATTATCGAAATTTTAAAGTTGTCACAATTCGAATCTTTAACGGCCTACTCACCACTACAATGTAGTGAGTGCTCTTACCAATAATAATATGACAGAGCTATCATCGTGGATGCCTTAAGTTTAATGGCTAAACAAATTTCAATTGCCAAAAGCTACATATACTTATGATAAAATAGTACTTCGTAGCGGATGACGTAAAATCCTTAAATCCCGTTATAATGTTTGATATTCATATGATTATTGTCTATGATTTTTTATTTTTTCAAATCTCAACTTATAAATTGATTTTTTTATTGTTCTTCACCTTGCAAGAAGAAAAAATATATGTATCATTATGTGTTTTAAAGGCCAGTTTAAATTTATTTTAAGGAGCGGTTTAATTGAATTCTCATTATCTAATAAGACTTTAATAGTTATTACATAATTGTTGTTTATAAATACATACATCATCTATAATCAAATAAATAGCAAATAGGTAAATGTCAAATTAATAATCATTTTATCCGTCTTTAAATTAATTATTGTTTGTTAGCAAATATATTAGTCCATTGGGTATAACAGGCTTTTGGACTTTTGTAAGCACAATACATAATTACACACATATACATAGAACTACAGACTATAAAAGATGTAAATTTTAAATTTAATAATGGATCGAGCCCATTATACCCGGTGAACTAACATATCTGCTAATACATATATATATATATATATATATATATATATATATATATATATATATATAGTTTGAATCAAATGAGAACACCTTAAAAATAAGAACGGCTAAGAACGCCTCAAATGCACAATGACTCTTGATAAAATAGTTAGATTCACATTCGTACATCTCAAATATGCAAAGAAAAATAAATGGACACTTCTAAAAATGCACAAAAATCGAAAAAACAACTAAAGCACGATTATCTCTATAATTGTGCATGAATTGTTTTTTCGATTTTTGTGCATTTCCTAGAGTTCACATCTATTTTTCTATACATATTTGAGATGTATTAGTGTGAATCTAATAATTTTGTTAGCTAGTTGTGCATTTATGAAGTGTACTTAGTCGTTCTTATTTTTAAAGTGTTCTCATTGGAACTCTACTATATATATATATATATATATATATATATATATATATATATATATATGGTAGGGATTAAGAGGAAAGTAATTTTTTGAGAAAAAGAGAGAAGCTAACCATTCATTAGCGATGAATGATAATTAAACGTAAAAAAACATATTTTTACCAAAAGGTATTAATCAAAACTGATGTTATAACTACTAATATTCATATATACACTACTTTTTATAACTTATAATATCATATGATGAATATAAAGAGAATTTTCTAATATTCATCGTTCATGAATGTTAACCGATGGATATTATCATTTTCTTTAAAAAATTATTCGTTAACATTCGTCAACGATGAATGATAATCAAAACGTATAAAACTATATTTTTACCAATATATATTAATCAAAACCAATGTTATAACTACTAATATTCATCAATAAACTATTTTTTATAACTTATAATATCATATGAAGAATATTAAGGGAATTCGTTAACATTCATCGTTGATGAATGTGTAGTTTCCTCAGAAAATAGTATTTCTCTCTAGATCCGGTCCATATATATATATGTGTATATATATATATATATATAAACACACAGGAACAAACTTTTGAAATGCATATCACAAAATTTGTTATAAACTATTATTTTATTAATTATTATTAATATTAATACTATGATTGGGGATTAAGGGAGTAGACCTCTTATGAGAGAAAGTGATGAGTAAAAAATTGACCAATAAAAACGCATCATATGTCACTATAATATTTCATTTTTATATCATTCACTTTTCTAATACTATACAGCATCTCCTCCTACTTTACACATTTCGATCACTTTTCTCATTTACAATTAAATTTTCTCTCTCTACAATATTTACTCTCCATTCTCTCTACAATTCTTATGTTCTCTGTACAAAATCTAACCACCACCACAGTTGACCACCACCGTCACCTTGACCTTGAACCACTACCGTTGATGAATCGACCTCCACCGGATGTAACCAACCTTGATTTTCTTCTTTTCTCTGCTCCGCCTCCATCTTCTCCCACCGCTCCGCCGGCAGCGCCACCACCTACACCACCACTTACGTTATCATTTCGACTACCACCACCACCACTTTGAAAAATATGTCAATTTTTGAGACGAAATAGATCCGACAAAGTAGATCTATAAAGTATATTTGAAAAATGTAATGTCCGTTCTTTTACCTTTTACAGCGGAAGCTATTAAAATACATTTTCAACATGGATATATCTCTACAAATACACAATTTCTATCTCGTAAGATCTCTTTGTTAAGGCTCTGCATCTATTCGTTCCTTGAGTAACTCTATCTGATTAAATCTAAGATATGTGCAATAGTTGCGTAATCTTAAACGCTTAGTGAGCACGTACGTTTTCTATTAAAATATTAAATACAATCATGCCATGAAAAATGCTCTTTGTATCAAAATACATATCGAGATCTCTACGTTAATGTGTAATCGAGCCGTATCTTTATTCGTATAACCGTTCTCGGAATCACGACAGCCTTGCGTTAGCTCGTGTTAAACTTTGAATGCATATTCTACGCTCGTTACACATTAATCACATAATACAATTTAAGAAAATGCATGCTTAAACGTGAACGTAACGTGACAATATATACATTCATACAACTCTAACATTTCTAATGCAACACGTACTACATAAACACGTACGAAGCATATATCTCAGTTTTCATAAACAACACGGATACTCACATTGATCTCGAAAACAGAGGATCCTTTAACTAATATGTGATTTATACTTCATGTGCCTGTACTCTAAGCTTTCTTTTACTCGTACTCTTTTCATTATGCTTCATACACTGCACTTCTTTTCATTATGCTTCATAAACTTACATTTGTACTATAAATTCTTTTACTTCTTTTACTTGTACTCTTAATACACCTTTTCCTTTTTAACTCTTGCATAATAATAATTAGGAAACTCTCTTTTAGCTCTTACATGAGACTTATTTTCTCAAAGTATTGAAATGAGAGCACTAGCTCTATTTATTTACCTTCAAAATGTGCTTAGTCACTTGTCTAATGTAAGCTAGACTTGCCACATTACTCTAATTATATAAATGTGTCATGCTTTGAGATATATCTAGTCATTAGTCTAAAACAAACATACTTGATGGCATTTAAGCAAGACAAAGGAATTCTATGAATTCATAATTTCATTTCATCTAAATAATTTGCATGTGTTTTAGATAGTCGTATTCTCTCCTTAAAAAAATAAGTATTTTAATTCAATATATAAGTTGACATTTAAAACATTATAATTCATACATATGATACTCTAAACTTGTACTTCATATAGAATATGTTGCACCTTTAAACTTCTAATTAAATTCTTAAGTAACCATATTTATGATTTAACTTGCACATTATAAACATAAACTAATATAATTGCTAGTATATTAAAATATAGTATTTAAATCGTTTTTCTTTAGATGGACATCAAAATTGGGATGTTATAAAAAAATCTACAAGATGCAGTCAAATACAAATGCAGTTAGTTTAATGTATTTACATTTATTCACATTATAACAAATATTTTTATAGTAAATTATAAATTACAATACAATTTACATTACTGCATTTTATTAGCAATTTATATGACTTATGCTGCATTTTACATTCATATGTTCCAAGAAAAAAATTTGAAAGAAAAAAAAAATTCTACTACATTTTACACTACTGCATTTTACGTTCATGTTGCCGAAATCTGGCGATCGGCCGGTGAATGGAGGCGGCGACTGAAGGTGGTGGGTGGTGGTACGGATGAGAAGTGTGAATGAGAAAAGTAAGAGGAAATAACATATAATATTAGAAAAGGGAAGGGGTAGAATTAAAATATTATATTGACACATTATACCTATTTATTGATCGATTTTCTACTCGTTCGTTCCCCTCAAATAGCTTGCCCCGTCCGAACCCCACCCCTACTTCATTTGCTTGATTATATGCAAATTAAAATTAAAATTCTTAATTAAGGCAACTATGATTGTAATAAGCATTAAACAATTAATTAATATCGACATCTGTTGGATAATACCTGTAGATAGAATATAAATACATGTATTTGTCTTTATTCGCACGTGTGTTATTATTTACCCATCTAGAAATACACGTGCCAACTAATTACCGTAATAACTAAAATTATCTATACCAATCGGATTATTTCTACTTTTTATTTGTCTTGTCTTTATACTTAATTTGTACAATGTTCCTAACTATTTAATCAAGCATTTAACTCTTTATCCGTGACAAAAAGACATAAGTCAAATGGGTTGATTAGTAAACCTTTATGACAAGTCAAAACAGGCAGGATCACGATGTAGAGTATTTATATTTTTTAATGCCAAAATAACTAATTAATTAATACATTATAATTGAGGATGTTTTGAGACTTATTCATACTTAATTAACACTATACAATTTAAATTAACTTATTTCCATGTTAATTTGAGAACATATTCATCCATATCCAAAAGATCATTTTACATGGGAAAAAAAGTAAGTATAAATACAAAGAAATTGGACGTAACTAATTTTATAAAGTATGGATTAATTACTATTACTGTTACTATATATTACAAGTGTATTTATAAAAATAACGAAATTAGATATGAATGACGAACATGACGAATTATATATCATATAATAGGGTTTTTTTTTTGCCGAAAAATGAATAAATAGTTTTCATTTTTGCATTTTCGGGTATCAACTAATTTTGTTTTTTAAAAATGAACAACTAATTTAAAATCGAACATTTTCGGGTATTAGTACCCTTAAAATCAAACATTTTCATTTTTTTAAAAATGAACCACTAATTTAAAAATGAATCAATATACCCGAAAATGTTCGATTTTAAATTAGTGGTTCATTTTTAAAAAACAAAATTAGTTGATACCCGAAAATGCGAAAAAGAGAACTATTGATTCATTTTTCGGGAAAAAATCCCATATAATATATGGATTAAGTGTTATCATTGCCTTAAAAACTGTTTATAAATGAATGTACCTAATTAATACAATAACTACTGATAGTAAGATACAAAAAACATTCTGTAACTGAACTCAGAGTTACAAACACTTTCAAGATTAAGTTACAAACTAGCTTAATTGGTACTACATTGAGAAACAACATTTTATTCTACTTATGTCTTTTCTATTTATGACATAATACAACCCACAAAAAATGATATCTATTTGCTTAGAGAAAACAAAATCTGAGGAGTCAAAAACATGGAGTAAATGGTTGTTCAACTAAAGCTTGGTTTGGATGATCATGGTCTAGATTCCACATAAATCCACTCCATAGTCCATCATCCGCTGCAGTGTCCCACCAACGTGCAACATCTTGAGCCAACACACACGGGTTTTGTTGTTGTTGTTGTTGTTGCATGCTGGTGTCCATTGGGCATGTGAAGGTAGTTGTGGTTTCTTGTAGGTTGGCTTGAGATGGTTCAATGATCATGCCTATATCGTTTTCTTCTGATTCATTTAACGTTGTATTGTTCATTGTTCGGATAACCTTTTTGTCGTCATTGTAACTAATTTGATCGTCAAATTTTCTCTTTTTCTCGTTCTTAATTGGTTTTTCTTGCTTCTTGAAATGTGTTCTCCAATAGTTCTTGATCTCATTATCCGTTCTTCCCGGCAAGTATCTAGCTATCGTCGACCATCTATATAACAAAACATATAAATATGGTTGAGTTTAATTAGAGATTAAAATATAAGCCAACACAGAGATAGATTAAACCGACATATATAGATATGAACTTACTTGTTTCCCCATAAAGCATGAAGTTCAATTATGATGCCTTCCTCTTGAGGCGTTAATTGGCCTTTCTTAAGCCCCGGTCTTAGGTAGTTCACCCATCTCAACCTACAACTCTTCCCATTCCTCTTTAATCCTAAAATTCAAAGTCAGATATAGATTAAGGGACAAATTAAACATATTATAGATTTGTTTAATGCAATAATTGGAATTTCTCATGCATACTCACCTTTTTACTCATAGTAGTACACTAATAATGTTACTAATAGTTAGACATAAATAGTACCTGAGCAACCTGCTACCGAGCTCCATCTTCCCTCACCGTGTAATGCAACATACTCGGCAAGTAACTTATCCTCTGCGGGTGTCCAAGGCCCCTTCCTCCATCCTTGATCCGCCATTCTCCACCCCATCATACCGTCCATTTTCGTTCTTTTTTCCACTTATTGTTATCTTGTCTCCAACTCTTGTGACACAGCACAATTGCTCTTTAACTTGGAACAACCCCTTTATATATATCCTTAGCTAGCATCAGCAAACTTAGTGCCCCTTTTAGATCTGATGATCTCACAGTCTTAATGACACTCACCTTCATAAGATCTGATATATACTTTATATATAATTAAGTTAATTTATCAAATGGCGTCTCTCCAAGTGTTTAAAAACTAATCTCTACCCAATTAGAGTGAAGCAAGTGTCTTTACTACTTAAACATCAAAGAAAACATTCCTTATATGATGACTACTTTAGAAAGCTTAAGTCATATTTTCAATGATAATACAGAATCTCAAGGAAAGCATTGTCTTAATAATCTAGCTTAAAAAACTAACATAGTGGTTGTTGGTGTCTCCTTGAAAACGGCCCCATGTCCAATCCTAGCATAACATATGTTAATACAACAAAAAATCTAGAGTTTATGAGCGTAGATCGAAGCTTCTGGTTACTATTATCGCGTGGTGGAACGATTAGAATATATAAAAGGCGATGAGTCAGCTCGCGGACACGTGTTATGGTACTTAATTAATTCTCTATTATATGTACTGCTTAACATTAGTTTATGTGATTATATGCTAATTTGGAGGCTGATGTGTATCACTTAAACTATATATTAATAGAAAGCTTTCCTGATGTAGAAAGGGAATTAGTATTATTAAATTTGATTATGGTGTGAAATTAATACTTTACTTGACGCTGTGTCAAAGGTGGAATGAATTTGGTCTATTTCTTTTTGAAGAACACTTGGTAGTTCCCGTTCAAACTAAAAACGTTTGAAAGATGCCGACGTGGATTTGCAAGATATCGATGATCATGATAGTTACGGATATGAGATTTAATCGACGGTTAAAAACTATTCAAACTTTCACTTGGTGCTTTAGGTACACAAGATTACACGTTTTTGAAAAGGTGGTTAATTAGCCTTAATCTAGATTGGTTGTATTATTGTGGCTTCAAAAGGCTTCTAGAATTATTTGTTATTTTTCATGTTGATGGAAGGTTATGAGGATGCTAATGATTTCCTAGTAAACCTATTAGTAGTTGGAAAGATGCGAAGAAATTTGGGGAAATTTTTCATGCAAGTAGAAAAGGGTATTCATATGACAGAGTATTCCTTATGTATGCAGTTAGAAAAAAAAAATCATGTTGTTGAAGGTTCATTTAAATCAAATTATCTTCTATTAAATCAATTAAGGGATAAGTATTAGTGTTTGACTCAATTTCTTAAAATATTGTGTTGCATAGTTTACCAGAGTTATTAGAGTTATCTAATATAATTTCAATATAAATAGATGCGTTAGAGTTACATAATTTGTGAGAGAGAAAAAATTTGTAAGGTTATTCAAAATTGTTGAGAGTTGAGTGTCTCAAATTCTTGTAATCGTGACGTTTTAGTGGAGTTTTTGTTGTGGATTAACCTTGAGGAGGTGAACCACCTAAATTGTTGTGGTTTAATTTTTTCGTTTCATTTATTTATCGGCTATATTAAATCTGTGATTTCTTGTTGAGGTAATCGATCCCAACACTAAGTGTATGAAAATGTAACGACTTATAACAAAAAAAATTATTGTGTGTATGAACTTTCGAAACCTCTATTGTGTGTATTCAATTTTCGATTATTACTTAATGTATGTAATTTGACTGGTTTATCATCCATATAAAGCAGCCAAGTGACATCCATACAAAAAAATTGAATACACACAATAAATATTTTAAAAGTTGATACACACAATCGATTTTTTTTATCATAGCTAGTTTGTTAAATTTTCAAACACTTAACCCCAATATATATGGAGTGACTATTTCTGAGGCCCTCTCCAATCATACATCTATCTCTATATCTAAATATAGAGGAAACATATAATCTTTTCAACATATTCTTTCTTTAAAAAAAACTATTCTCCAACCATCTCCAATAAAAATTCACCTATATAATATTTATCCCACTTAATTCATGTTTAGTCAATATTATTGAGAGGTTTTTAATTATAAGCTCTATCAGTTATGTTACTTTTGTTTGATTGTAATTATTGTAGTGTTATATTGTAAAATATTTATTTTTAGATGTATTATTTTTTCAATAATTTAAGTTTATTTATTTATTATTAATAAACATTAATATTTATTGATAACAATTATCAACAATTTAACAATATATAAATACGAATAATAATGATAATTATACAAAAAGCATTGATTAAGGTTTTTAGAGGATGAATAGGTTTACTCTATATATAAAGAAAATTTAACTTCCTCTATCTCTATATCTAAATATAGAGGAACAGTGGAAATGCATTTTTCCTCCTCTATCTTTATATATAGAGATAAAGAGGTTTAACGAGTAGCATTAATTGGAGAGGGCCTAACACTTCAAATTAGAGCCGTAAAGTGTTCGAGTTTATAAGAAATTGACTCAAAAGTTCTTGTTAAGTTGTTTGTGCCTTGTCTAGTTGTTTATACTTTTGGGTTGAGCTAGCCGGCCTATTTTATAAAAACAAAAGAAAAATATTAAGTTATTTGAGTTCCCAAATCAAATTGAGATTTTAGAAACAAAATTAAAGCTGTTACTAGTAGAGTCGATGTGGTATTTTATAGCTTGACTCATTTGTAGCCCTGTTTTCAGACAATGAAACCCGGTCACTTGGTCCCCTATTTTACGCGTAAAAAAGCAATTCAAATGTGAACAATAAGTTACGTGCTGCAAATACAATTGCACAATGTTAACATTTTAAGTTTTTGACCTACACATGATATATTAGGTAGATATTTAGTAAGTAGATATATTTATTTTGAAATAATAAAACATTCGTTATCAATTAATTAATACTAATAATAATCATTTATAAAACTTTTAATAAATATGCTTCAGGTTAACTTCAGTCTAGTCCCTCTTAACTGACCGATATATTACTAGTTTGAATTGTTACAAGGGGTTGTCTTAATATAGTGAAAAGTGTTACTTCTCCTTTCCATAATAATTGTCCACAATTAATTTTTACAAAATTTAAAAAATTACATCGTCAGATGACACACTGTTATCCTTATTTTTTTTACAAACTCCGATGCATTAGTTTTGCAAAAATAAATATTGAAGGTAAAATGATAAAATTAATATATTACTTTTAAAAGTAGATATTTATTTCAAGACAAATTAAAATAAAAAGAAAAAAACGAGAGAGGGGTTTAACTTAACATGTGTTTAACCCACGTTTTTGAATATAATGGAATAATTTTGTGGGTAGCTAGCAGCCTTGCATCGAGATGTGGACTGTGGCTATGGTCTATGGTCTATAAAATGAGTGGACTAATAATATATGATGTGCAAATCTAGTGGTCCATGACTCCATGCCCTTTGATCTTTAAATCTCTTTTCTGTTGCATAAAGTGCGTACAGTAAAAACATTAGTCCGTACTTAATGAGATACAGTATGTAGTTTCAAGTATACTGCATTTTGGTTGGAAGTATTCGTGTCTTTTTCTCATTGGTTCATAAGATTAAGATGAAAACATTTATATGGGATACTTCGTTAGAGATATGTCGAACTTATCAGTTCTATATTCCTTGATATATGCTTCAAGGTGCTTAGTGTAAGTCTATTTTCGAGTACTACTTTGCGAATCAACATGCGATCAGAAGTTAAGCTGTTAGATTTAGGGCTGATTAAGTTTATTGTATCGTTCATGTATATGTAATCTACTCGATCTCTTCAATAAAATTGAAGAAATTATTGTTGTTTTCATCGTTAAACGTATGTGCTATTAATTTTTCTTTATCTTTTTAATTAGGGTAAGGTTCTGAGGAGAAAGTTTCAAATGAGGGGAAGTAGGTGCGAACCGAATTCACTGTATTTTAGGAATAAATTGTCGCTAAATTCATTTCATCTTACCAACGAAACACTGCATTTTAACAACACTATATTTTACACCTACAAATTTTTTCTTCAATTATAGTGAATTCAACATTTCTTTCATTCTCTTTATTTAAGGCCTTCTCATCCCATTCTAATTTCAGACCAAAACGGAGCACCACTTTTATAAAATACGTTAAATTATATATATCAGCCGTCTAGGCACAACTATTGTTTATGCTACCTATTCTTAATTCTTAACTCTATTGATATTCTGTACACTCACTTGTCAGGACTCTTTTAACATTTTAGACAAGGACATATGCTACACAAATGAAAAATGGCATTATGCTATCAACACCACCCTTAATTAATTAGGCTGATGTTAAACTAGATACAAAAGACTTATTTGGTGTTGCCTTGACGTACCACCTTCACTTCGGAATGTACAAGTCACTGAAACATGGAAAATTTGATCTGCCATCTTTTGTGCCATATCAATATTGAGACAAGTTATGTGCTTACAAGAACTACTTGCCAATTGTTCACTTTAAGTCTTGGATTTTGACTATTTGTGTTTGGTTTCTAAGAATCATCCTTCCATTAAACATCTAATTAATTAGTATCGAACCATTTGTGAACTCTATGAATTATTCATCTCCAACAATGAAACCAGATGTGACCCTTTCCTTAACACTACCATCCCCTAATCATTCTCAATCATGTAAGCCTGAAGAAAGAGGTGTTAAACTCATTCAACTCTTGCTAACTTGTGCCAACCATGCATCCTCCGGCGATCTCCACCGTGCAGACACATGCCTACGTCACATATCGCAGCTGGCATCCGTCAACGGGGACTCAATGCAACGACTGGCGATTAGATTTGCCAATGCATTGGCAAATCGGGTAGTTAGGCGTTGGCCCGGTATTTATAAGGCCCTAAACCATTCAGGGCCAAATAATACAAACTTAGGGTGGGCCCGTCAGGCTCATTATGAGTTTTCAAAATCATTTCCTTACATGGCCTTTGCCTATGTTGTCTTAACTGAAACCTTGGCTCGAGCTATGTCTTGGGATCGTGTCATCCACATCATTGATTTAGGCTCGGGTGATCCGCAATTATGGGTTCCACTTCTAACCAAGCTTGCTCATGGCCCAATGGGCCCACCACAAGTGAAGATCACTTGTGTTAGTGATAATAAGGTCTTGCTAGATAATTTGGGAATCACACTTTTAAAAGAGACTAAAATATTGGATATGTCATTCCAATATAACCCTCTAAATGTTACCTTAATGGACCTCACACAAGACATGCTTGGAGTAAGCCCCGGAGAAGCATTAGCGTTTGTAGCAATATTAAATCTTCACGTACTACTGGCTGAGGCCGATGGTGTTGACATTCATTTCAGGGTCAACAAGAAGAACGATCCAATAAAGGAAAATACAAGGATGGCAGAATTCTTAAGAATGTTAAGATCAATGTCACCAAAGTTGGTACTAATAGTTGAACAAGAGTCTGATCACAACTTGGCCCGTTTGGTAGACCGTTTTGTTGAGGGGTTACATTACTATAGTGCGATCTTTGATTCAATTGATAACGCTTCCACCATTGGGGAGCTTTCGGGTGAAGATCGAATTAGGCTAGAGGATATAGTTGGTAAAGAAATCTTGAACATAGTAGCATGTGAAGGCTTAGAAAGAGTTGAAAGACACGAAAAAATAGCTAAATGGGCTGTTCGGTTTTCACGGGCTAGGTTCAAGCCTGTAAGCTTGTGGTTCGAGGCCATGGAGGAAGCCCAACAAGTTATAGAGGGTTGTGGGCCAGTTGGTTACAAAGTTGTTACCCATAGACCCGGTTTGATGATTTGTTGGCATGATCGGCCCATCTATTCTGTTTCGGCATGGATCATTTAATTTAAATTTTCTATGTTTATTAATTAACATATTAATATAAGAAAATGTAATATTTGGTATGCATTTCCCTCATTTGATGGTGTTTAAATTAAATTTCTTTATCGTCAGAAGAACACATAAATTACTTAAATGTGACCTATGCATTGGTCTGGTGACTAATGAGCTTTGGTAAGTAATTTATTATTGCATTAAACATTTGATCATAGTATTATATAAAATAAATTTCACATGATGGAAAGTACGACAATATAATCAAATGAACCCAATGGATTGAGTTATTTTTGTCATAACTCACAACACAAAGTAAGCATAATTTTCTTTGAAATTTCGCTTTTTCATTGGTTATTTTAATTTTAACTTAATTATTAACTATAAGCTCTCGCATTAAAAACAATTTTGGATGAGAAAGTTATAAACCATCACTGATATCTTGTATAACTTCAAAATTTGGATGAGAAAGTTATAAACCATCACTTATGAAAAACAATTTTGGATGAGAAAGTGATAAATCTCCCGCCGACTCTTCCTCTTCTCCCGGTTCATGCCTCACCGTCGACCCTGCCACCATCTCTTCCGATTGAAATCCGGTGTTAATTCCGTCACCGGCAGCCTCTTCATCTCTGATCTCATTCGATTGCTCGTAATTCATCATTGCGACAACCCCAATTTCTCCTGTTGACTCAACCACTTCTTCACCATGACCAACCATATCCTTTTCATTCCCGTCTTCCGCTTCCCACTCTTTACCCGAAACGTCATCATCATCATCATCGCTTAACATGTAGTCGCTTTCTTACTCTTTATCTGACTCCTCATCCGCTTCATCTGAATCTCCGTCTAACCTCAAACTATTTTCCTCTTCCACATCACTTTCTACCTCTTGATTTTTTCCGAAATTAATGTTTCCCACACAATAAGCATCCTCCACCACTTTCACTTGAAATCGAGCATTTCCAATTTTCACACTCCTCCACTCGTTAATTCAATACTTATGAGTCATTAATAATAAAACTCAACCCTCTACCAAAGAATCGGCCTCCCACATCGAGCAGTTTTTTGTTTCAATAACCCTTCCCCACCGTTCTGCTACTTCGATGAATGCACCCTCCTCCCACCCGTGAATTGGCATCCCAACTATGCTAACCCAAGTAAGTCTTGAGAATGTACCTTCTTCCGAATCCCATTTCTTTAAATCCTTTACCCAATGTCAAATTTCATGATTCTTGTTTGCTAGAACGTTAAACAACATTTTCTCCGACACAAACTTGATGATCATATTCATACCACCCAAGTATTTCACCACACAGTCCTGTATGCCTTCAACCAAACTTAATTCTTTAACCTGTTCGATATGTTCCAGTTTCTCAACTCTCCCCACCACACAAGTTTCCAAGAATTCCTTCATCATCGCACTTGGTACCGCCTCATCCTTGACTTCACCACACAAGTTTCGCTACTGCATTTGGTACCACCTAATTCTTTAACCCGACCCGTCATTATTCCTCTCCTTCAGCCTACTCCGTCGCTACTGTTTTTTTGATGTTGCTCACTACCACCGGAACCTCCACTCTGAGCTACTTCTACGTACGACCTATCTTTCCTTGCATTGGCAACATTAATCTTACACAACCTGTTTTGACCACTTTCATCTCTTTTATTTAACTGACCACCATTCATTTGATCTTTCTCGTCATAAGCAATAAAGACTCTTAAGTTTGTAGTCATCGATCCATATGTTGTCTAACCGTCCCTCCATTAGTTCCACATTCGCAACTTCCTTAAAGCTAACAAACCCAAACTTACACACATTCCTTAGCCTTCCCTTAGCCATATAGCCATATGAATGTCGCTAACCTTTCCTTGATTTTTAAATAATCTCCAAAGTTGACCTACCTCCCATGATTCGGGATAGTTGAAAAACATGAATGTTTTCTCATTGCAATTAACCTTGGTCCGAATCTGCTTTGTATCCTTGCCGTTGTACCTCCATCCCGATAGTCGACACCCTGAATGAGTCCTGCCCTCACGTATTCTCTCTCTGAAAATCACACATTTTGTTTTAATTGAGAACTCAATATTCCTTAATTTTTTTTTTCTAACTTATTTACTTATTTGTTTATTGTAATAGAACTAGAAGAATACTCACATGATGCGGCGGACAATATTTTTATTTGACGGCATATTGAATTTTTGCATCATACAAGTTTGTTTGACGTTTATAAATTTAACAATATAGTATTTGAAAATCAAAGCAAGTAAGGTAAATCGTAAAAGATAGTTTTATGTCAAACTTTTAATGTTTCACGACTTCGGGTCAGCGTTGTTTGTGACTCAATTTGTTAGCGTTGTTTATATTAGGTGTAATAAGTTACAATTTATAAGTGTAATCAGTTACTCATTTTTATAATCATAATTTGTGCCGGTTATAGAATTAAGTATACATTTTAGTTGATTACAATTTGGATGGTAGTGATTAAATTGGTTCAGTTGTATGAAAATTGGTAAGTCTGATTTGATTTGAAGTAAAACTTAAATACTTTAAGATATTCAATATTTTTACGTATAATAATATGTTAATAGACTAACCCTAAAACATGTGTATATACACGGCCTGATTAATTTGTAATTATTTTTTAAAAATATTAAAAAATCCTTATATGCTATGTGATATATTAGAACGTTTTTATGAGTTAAGAGATATTCAATATTGTTTGAAATTAAAATATTTTTAGGTAGTCTATATTAAAATTGATAGTGTAGATCGTAAATTTTTAACGGCGGTAAACATTTTATATAAGTCAAAATACATTTAATTGTAAAGGTATCTAATTATACATAAGCAAATGAATAATTTGATGTAATAATGGTAAGTTGCAATTATAAACGATTACGTTGAATACGGATCATAATTTATATCACTTGTTAGACCTCTTTATACACCACATTTGTCGTCTTATATGTTTGGTGGTTATCCTTGTTACAAAGAAATTATTTACTGCGTTTGAAATTATGTAATTCAATTTTCACTCTAAGAAAGAAACCTCCTTTGAAAAAGAAGAAATTCTTTGTGTATGTTATGAACCTGAACCGATATGGTGTTATTTGATTGAGTTGCCAAATAATTAACATTTTCAAGAAATGAATTTAAGATTATATCGAGTTCAGTTCTACAATAGAGTTAAGGAAAAAAATGGTTTAATTTTAAAATTACTTATTTCTCATTTTACCAAGTTAAGATGTCAATAGGAAAACATATTAAATCATCAGTTTTACTTTATATTTAAAATCAAATGTATAAAGTGTCGACATATTTTATTATACTCTATATATTTTTAAACTTTAAATTCTTATATTAAAAATTGATAATTTTAAAGGGTTTTATTTTTAAAATTAGGTGAAATTGAGAGACTTAATTGAATAATTGAAAATTTATAAATTGATGACATCACAAAGGTATTTATTATATTATATTTAAGATAGTAATGATATCGATTATATATAAATAATTGATAATTACTATTATAAAATGGTAAGAAATAATTTTTTAAAATGGTTGTATTATTTGCATTAGATGTGTATTAGCTCATACATTACGGAGTAATTATTTTAATTTTTATAAAGAGTTTAAATATAAATATTGAATAACATACCTAAAAATGCGGTAAAGAAATTTGAGGTATTACTTTTTTTTTTTTTTTTTTTCAATTTTTATGTCAAACTCTTTATATATGAGTATATTAGATAGATGCTATTATTTGTAAACTATTTCAACTTTTGACCGATATTAATTATATTAAAACAATCGTAATCTACATACTTTTATAATTTATTATATTAACTTTAAGTGTTTAAAAATTAATTATGATATTATTTGAAGGGTAATATTTTAATTGTCATTCATTTTTTAAGTGATTATAAGACTTATAGATCAAATTCAAATGTTTGATTAGCTTATTTGCTTAGATTTTGAGTGTAAAAATCCCCAACAACCTTAAGGTGTACCGGCATTTATTTGGGGAAAAATTTGTTTAGAATTGTAAAAATAGGGTTTTTCAATTTGACACTTTATAAACTGTTCAACTTGAATACTTCCGTTTTCTTTCACAAACGTAAGCCTATCCAACGATCCTTACATCAAGTATATCACCATCACCGGCACTCGTTAAACCACCACCTTCCGCCGCCACCGCCGTCAATCAACCCAGCAGGAAACAAACAAGAATCTGATAAATGGGGAGTGTTGTTGAGGAGACGAAAACAGTGGAAGAAGATAAGCTCCAGATTAATAAAACGGCGCCGTTTGATCTCAACGATTACACCATTATCAAAGAAGGTGAAGCTGAGATTTTAATGCACAAGAAAAATGAAGTCTTTTACAATAAAGCCCAGGTCAATCTCTTATTTAATTTATCACATTGTAAATATAGTTTGTGGGTATGATGTTTTTTGCTTCTTTATGATTAAAGTTTGATGCTTTTGTTGGTGTACCCATAAATTAACAAGGGTTTATTAAAAATTATGTAAATGGGGGTGATTAGTATGATGACAAGAATTGTGATATTTTTTTGCTTCTATAAATGTTGAAGGATATAAACTTGGTACAAGTTTGCTGTTGTTTATGGGACTTAAGAAAGAGACAGACATTTTGATGTTAATTTAGTTACTTATAATCGATAGTTGAACCATAGGTTGGTTAAAGTTAGGGGGATATGTAGGTACTTTTGGCATTTATGACAATTTTTTGCTTTTTCATGTTTAGAAAGGTAAGATTTATAATGCACATCCGAACCTCACAATTTAGTCCGCTTCTGCATCAAGTGTAAAGTCATATATATGGTTCTATACAGAAGTTTTATTTGACGAGATATAATTGACGTAGAAATAAATCATGAGGATGATTAATGACTGCTGTTTTACATATATTATAGTTCATCTGCCTCATGAAAGCTGCAATATATTTCCTTTGGAGTGTCTCACAATATATACATTTTACATGTGATGTGATTTCACTTTGAGACGACCTATTTTTCCGTTATAGATGTCTTGATTTGAGCATACCGGATTTCTTTGTTTGTCTTTATTAAGGATATTTCCATAGTTGGCAAGTAGTTCAAGCTTCAAACGTTTTACTTAAATTATGTGCATATCCAAAAGTTGCATTTTGCATGAAAAACGTGAAGAATTTCTACTGATTTATAACTGTGATGTCTATTCTTTTATACGTTGTCGCAATAACCATACTATGTTAGTGGATTATTTTGGTATGATATTAAATACTTAGATTGCGTTTCTTTAGCAATTTATTTTCCCCCTTTGTATTTAAAGCACGCTCTCACACGCGTACACATATGCTACATCCAAAGTTTAATGGCTTCCAAAATGCTGAATATAGAAACTTGTTTCTTTGCTCCTCAGGCGCTAGCCTGGTACCTTAAAAATATTGTTTACTAATTTAAGACCTACATTTTTCAATATTGTTGTTGTTGTTGTTGTTGTTGTTGTTATGCGAACAAAAAGATTATGTGTTGGCTAAATTGTAAGTTTATATGTACATTTTAAGTTGTGCTTAGGAATATCAATATTCTTAGCGAACAAAAAGATTATGTGTTGGCTAAACTGTTGACATGTCACAATTCTTACGAATACCAGGTTAACAACAGAGATATGTCAATTGCTGTACTGAGGACATTCATTTCAAAACGAAAAGAAGAACACGAAGCACTATTGTCTAAAAGAGCAAAAAAAGTCTCAAAAGTATCAGAAAACCATACTTCTGAATCAGAAGCACCAGTCAAGTTTACTAATGGAAGCTCCAATGGTGTAATTGAACCATCAGAAGAGGTACCTGAGGGTGAACCATGTAGCAATGGTGATGAGGCAGAGAAACCATTTGAGGGGAAAGCCCGAGGAGAACTGAAACCACCAAGAGTTCTTGAGGTTCTCACCTTTTTGTTGTATTTTCGTATATAACCTCTGCTTTGTTATGTGAGAAATCAAGCTTATTATTTATCTGCTAGTTAGCGTGAATTTTTCCTTGGCTTTATAGGCACTTTCTGCTAGCGGTTTAAGAGCTCTTAGATATGCACGAGAAATAGAAGGGATTGGACAAGTTGTGGCACTGGACAACGATAAAGGTATAGGTCGTGGTAAACTTTATTAATACCTAGATACATGCATGGACAAAACCAACATGGAAGCATTTTTAGTTTAAAAGAGGCAAAATAAACAATTTTAAAATATGCTAATTATTGTTGTTCTAGGAAGAGCTTTTGCAGTTCTTGCTAGTCCCTCCAACCCAAAATTGATAAACAATACTATGATTGATGATATAGATTCGAATTATTAATTACACCGTCAAATACATTTTGAGAAAAAAGCTAAATAACCAAGTGAAGTTTGATTTTGATGAATATGATTCTGGTTTTCAAATGACGTTTGAACTTCGATCATGGGGTAATGCTAATTGTGAATTATATGTTGTATGTTCTGTGTACGAAACACATAGCGATATATATATATATATATATATATAGTAGGAGGATCAAAAAAGAAAAAAATTTAGGGAGAGAAGAGGGAGAAGCAATATGATTCAGTATTTTATTACTATGATTCAAATTTTTATTATTATAATTCTACATTTTATTGCTTTGGTTTAATATTTTATTAATAAGATTTAGTCCTTTGTTTTTATGATTCAAAAGTTATAGGTAATTAAAATATGAATCATAGTATTAAATTACTGAATCAGATTGCTTCTCCCTCTTCTCTCCCTAAATTTCCTTCTCCCTGGAACCAACTCCTATATATATATATATATATTATATACTTCAATCTTTGTGGAATATATGGAACATGGGAGTAGGAGTCTTAACCCATTTTTTTAATCATATCGTGTCTTTTGCATTTTGTGGGTGTTTGGACGTGTTTTTATAAGCCGGGTGCTCAAAGTTAGGGATAGTAAGGCCAATTTCTTACTTGCTTCTCAAAACCTGATTATTGTAAACCCTAATAATCAGACTTAGAATCACCTTAAACTGATTATTGTGACTTCAAATCACAGTACTCAGTTTAAATTCACTTCTAAACAGCTCCTTCATATGCAATTCCTTGCCTGCTTCATAAGCAGTTTAAATGCATTTTTAAACACCTCTTTTATTTATGATTGATATTTTTTTTTTTTGTGGTTCTTGTTGTTGATGTTGTTGTTGTATATGTGTGTTTTATATTGCGAGTTTTGTGCAGCATCTGTTGAAGCTTGCCGGAGAAACATCAAGTTTAATGGTTCAGTCGCGAGTGCAAAGGTGGAATCAAATCTTGTTGATGCTAGAGTCTATATGCTTACTCATCCCAAGGAATTTGATGTGGTATGATTTCTAGTAGCAACTGGCTTAATATGTATGGGTGTTTGGATCTCGTTTTGAAACTGAAGATATCGACCATCAATCTAGTTCTGATGTTTAGATACAAAGCATTTACTTCCAGGTTATGTGATAAATTGTTAGTTTTTGATAATCAGTTCGTTAACCTAATTTGAGAAAGTTGTACTCATATCTCACAAGGCATGCATTCTATTTTTTTAAATGTCCTTTTTGGTCATTTTATGTATTAATTTTTCCAATAATCTCAATTTTCCAAACACTCACACAATCGATTATTTCTTTATTACAACTTCAGAAGATAAAAGTGCATCCATACACCGTTTCCTAAATCAAGTAATATTGCAACTAAATATATTTAACTGATTATTGATATGGAATATCACGTAATGTCATCATCACTTTTAAAGCACACCTGCAAACATACGTTCATCAATCTATAATTGACTTATGAAGGTATAATGATAACCACTTTCAGGTTGATCTTGATCCATATGGTTCACCTTCTGTGTTCCTGGACTCTGCAGTTCAATCAATTGCCGATGGTGGGTTGCTAATGTGTACCGCAACAGACATGGCAGTTCTTTGCGGAAGCAGCGGAGAAGTCTGCTATTCGAAGTAAGATTCTATATATTTCTTTTTCTTTTTAAAGAAATATGGCTTCACAAATCTAGCTCTATAAAATTATTAAACAAGGTCCTCATTTATGCTAAATTATGAACTAGATATGGTTCTTATCCTTTGAGAGGAAAATACTGTCACGAAATGGCTTTGCGGATTGTCCTTGCATGCATTGAGGTACTCCCAGAAAATGTCTTTATTTTTATATGCTATATTGAGTATAATTAGTATCTTTTTTAGACATCTTGTTTGGGAGAACAGGTGGGAGGTAAACTGTAAAATTTTGTTTCATATTCTTAATTGTTGTAGTCAGTAATATAGTTGGATATTTTGGTACACAAATGAGTGTAATACAAGATGTCAAGATGAACAATATTATACAACTTATAATGTAGCTAACCAATTTTGAATTACTTTTCTTTATTAGAAATAAAGTTGGCGTATTATAGTTTTATGTTACTCCGTATTGTGTAACATAAAATCTTGATTTTAGTCCATGGTAGTTTGTAGTTAAGTATCTAAAAGCTCTTGATGCTTTTCTTGCGTGCAGAGTCATGCAAATCGGTACAAGCGATATATTGTCCCTGTGTTATCTGTTCAGATGGACTTTTATGTTCGCGTATTTGTTCGTGTTTACACGTGAGTATCCTTTCTAATATTAGCTTATTAACTGTTGTGACGGTTTTAGCAATTTACCAAGTTATGAGATAAATGCAGATCAGCAAGTGCAATGAAGAATACTCCTCTTAAGCTCTCGTACGTATATCAATGTGTTGGTTGTGATTCCTTTCATCTCCAGGCAATTGGTAGGACCGTTTCTAAGGTCTGCATCTTCAACTGTAATTTTACACAGAAATTAATGATTTTGACAGTCTTGAATTTTTTTTAAATCAACTTTTATTTTCCTTTTTTGAAGAATACTAGTGTAAGATATCTTCCTGGGTTTGGCCCAGTTGTCCCACAAGAGTGCAGTGATTGTGGCAAGAAATATAATATGGGAGGACCTATTTGGTCTGCTCCTATTCACGATCAAGATTGGGTGGCATCTATATTAGCAGATGTGAAAGCTATGAAGAATCGGTATCCTGCCTTTGGTCGGATTTCTGCTATTCTGACAACAATCTCAGAGGTAGGGTTGTGGCCTTTGATCTAAATTTTGAAAGGGTAGTTGTATTTTTTATTTTTGTATCTAATTGATTCAAAATCAGATGAAGGTTAAGATAAAAAGATACTGGAATTAGTTTGTTACAGCTAGGGGTAGTTGTGTAATAATATATTTATCTCAATTATCGACAAATTGTTAGCAATGTTGACTTAAGTACTCTATATTAGAATCAATATATCTTCTACTTACACAATTGCTTAATTGTCTCAGGAATTGGCCGATGTTCCTCTTTTTTTGAGTTTGCACAATCTATGTGGAACCCTCAAGTGTACTTCCCCGTCTGCAGTAATATTCAGGTCTGCCGTGATTAATGCTGGATATCGTATCTCTGGGACTCACGTAAACCCTTTGGGATTAAAATCTGATGCTCCTATGGACGTCATATGGGATATCATGCGTTGTTGGGTGAGGACTTTTTTTTATTTTAGCCAGCTTGATTGCAATAAATTGTCGTTCAAGAATGCATTTCTTGCCACCAATTGATTATTTTTTAATTATTATATATCAAAGGTTAAAAATCATCCTGTGAAAGAGCAAGCGTCTGACCAGTCCGGAAGTGTGATCCTTGCCAAGGAACCTGTTCTTCAGGTATTCTGCACCTCATTTTGAATTTTATTCTTTTATTGAATTCATCTCGATTTATCATTTTTCTAATCTGTGTATGCTTCTACATTTGGTCCCATCAAACAGGCTAATTTTGCACGAGCAGTTGCATCACTTAGCAAAGCTCAAGCCAAGAAAGTCGCACGATTTCTACCAAACCCTGAAAGACACTGGGGCCCAAAACTTAGGGCAGGTCGCACAATAACCAGCAAACACGTGTCATTATTGGGTGCAGAGGCAGTCAACGGGATTCTTAACAATGATGAACAAGAAGCCGAAGAGCCTCAAGCAAAGCGTAAAAAAACAGAAGACCCAACTTCCATTTCCTAAAAAAATAATGAAAATTGGAAGCTCGGTGCACCTCTTGCATACCCTTTATTTATTTATGGGCGAGTGAGACCTTTGTATTGGAGCTTATAAATCTTGGAAGTTTTGTTAGTTGTAGATTCAATTTTGTTTTAGCATTTTTAATGATTGGACCCCTGTGTCGCGTGTTTTTTCACAAGTCAAAAACTTCACAGTATTACAAACACTAATGTCAGGAGTTCGATGCGACCACAGAGGTCTCGATTGATACAACTCGGTTCACTGACCAGAGGGTCAAAGAAACAAAAACATAAATATAAACCATCTTTTTTATTATTCTCCCAGTTGTTCAAGATGATGTTATATAATCTCTGTATATATGTGTATGTCTCTCTTCACTTGCTATTAGCGGTCTTAGCTGGTGGGTTGAGCTCGTCCCAAGCGTCGATCCATGTTACCATGGCGTCACTGAGTTTGACAAAGTATGGGTCAATTTTACCGAGCTTATCCTTCACTTGTTTTGCCAATTCTTTGTAGCAAGATTGTACTGTTGTGCACTCCTTTGGAAGAATGGCGTCTTGGAAGAACGGGATCATCTCTTCTTGCCAAAATATGCCCTTGTATTCTTTTTTGAGGTTCACGAAGGGGTTGCTTGCTTTACTGTGCCAAATGTACGGTAACCCTGTCTTGATCCCGAGCCCTAAGTGGTCACATATCACCTACAAAACAGTCACAATTTAGTAAATTGAAGTGATCGGAAGGTCTAGTTTGGCTCAGTGAGACGTATTGTGCACACCTTGACACACCAGCCAGCCCACATATCGTCGTAGCGGCCAATGGGCTGACCATCACCCATGAGCCCGAAATACATAGCTGGACCAATGAGTGAACGGTCGAATGCCAGGTTCATTCCACACATAGGGAACAAAATGCCCTTTGGAAGTGTCATGACTGCATCGACATACCTAAAACGTGCCCAAATCAACATCATGCATAAAACACACGAATCAGTTGAATGTGATTTGTAGTGGTTTAACAATGTACCTTGTGTTTCTCTCTCGAGGCTTGACTAGTTGGGTTGGTGCATCATAGTCCGGGATGTTAAGCCAAAGACCATGAGACACGGCGGTTGGAACACCCTCACGGAGGCTAAAAGGGTAGCCACGGACAAAATCCGCACCTTCAGAGAAAGGGTCGTAAAGGGTGTTGAAGAAATAAGGCGTTGCAGGGTGGAGAAGGTTATTGATGTGTTGTTGAAGTGCGTCGATGTCTTTCCCTGTTGGGTCCTTGGCAACCTATCGACATTATCGAAAAACAGAGCGAGTTCAAAATGCAAAACATAAGCATATGAAATCAAACTCGTAACAACTAAAAGATAAAGAGTTCCCAAGAGATAAATATACAAAGAAAATGCATCTTTTAACGTAGAAAACAACATTTAACATCTTAACAATAACAAAGATGATTACTTTTTGTCATTTGAAGGATCTCAAGAAACTTTAAGCATCTGGGTATGCAGGGTATCCATACAATAGACAGATTCATGGATCTTTGAATCAATAAAAGTGAAATGCATGCCTTTTTTTCTATTTTGTTTTTCTTTTTCTAGCATAATCAGAAGATGATTTCTTTAAGCATATGGGGTATCTATGGGAACTAGTGAATTAAGAAAAAGAAAAAACTTACAAAGCAATCATCATCAATGGTGAAGATATATTTCTTCTTGGAAACCATGTATCCAAAGCAACGACAAGCGGAATCCTTGAACGAAATACAAGACGCTTTCGGACCTAGAATCTTATTAATATCGTTACGATTATAGAGCTCATAATCAAACCCATCAGGGACCTTGATTGTCTTAGATGGATCACCATCTTGAACAATGATTAGATGATAAGGTTGGAAGAATGGTCTCCAGATTTCAAGAAAATCAAGGTTTCGAATCGTGGGTATGACGATATCGAGTTCATCTTTCAAAGGGAATGATGAAGCAGCCATATTGTATGCTTCAGAAGAAATGAAAACAAAGGTTAATGATTTAAGTGAATGAGAGAGAGTGTGTTATATTAGAAATGGAAGCGAAGGTGACGTGAGATAACAATGAATCCGGAGGATGCATTGGCTAGGATTTGTTCAATGTAGATGTATTTTCTATTTTGTTGCTTTGCCTTGCATTTGTGTAATAGTAATATTTACGAAAGGGGTATTATAGTAATCCAATAAGTATTTGTATACTTCCTTCGTCACATTTTAATGTCCGCCTTATTACTTGTGTTTGTCCCAAAAAAAAACTGTGTATTTGTAAAAAGTAACCGTTAAAAATCATTAAACTCTCGAATATATCCTTATTTATTACTCTCAATAATTAATTTATTAAATATTCAATTCAAACTTACCTTAAATATAAGAAATAAAAAGTCATTTCTTTACTTGATATAAATTGAAGATTTTATAGTGGGGATACTCTTTATAGTAAGCTCAATTCAATAGTTATGTCTATTTTATTTTGGTAAACGAACTATTACTTATTATCTATAAAATAGGTAAGCAGATGTGGTACTCAATGTTTAGGTTACTCGGGATGCGCAAGTCTTTTGTGACTTAGATATATGCTGTATAATTCGGTATCTTCGTGACCGTTTTCGAAATTTTTTTCTTGGTCAGTGGCCGTCATGCTTATCTAGTGAATTTTGAATGTAAGACTATCAGAGCGTCTTATCCCTAATCACTTCGGTAATAGTTGTCTATGAGTTTGTTAAAATGAAATATAAGTCTTTCTAAAAAGTAAGTTAGAATTGATTCTTTTTGTATATAAATGATTCTTCAATTCTCAACTTTAGGTAGCTAAGAAGTCATACCACATGCAATGCTCAATTGCTCATTCATGTATTGAGCAAAGTAACTTTCTTGAAACACGAATTTTAAGGTTGCATACAATATTTGGACTGTAGCCAAAAGTAAGGTTTTATACAAACTTTGGATCCTAATCTTTAGCATTGTATCTTTTCAAAATGCTCCAGAAAAAGCAATGTTACGGGCGCGTTTAGTTACGGAAAATTTCTTCATATTTTTGGAAAATTTTCTAATAAAACTGAAAAATTAGAAAACGCGTTCAAATTGGAGTTTTCCGGAGGAGCTTTCCGGAGGAGTTTTCTAAGAAAATGAAATTTATAATTTAAGGTTTTCTAACTTACCTAATTTGAAAAATGAAAACTCCATCCCTTACATTCGAACGCGTTCTCTAAATCCCTTATGATTTTCAAGGGACAAAAAACTTTATAAAATTAGAAAAGGAAAAATTGAGCTACTTCTCTGTAACTAAACGCGCCCTGTATTTTTTTTTCAGAAATAGAACAGTAATACCACATAAGTATAACCCAACTTTGTTATGAACTACTCAAGATGTCAAAAATTATTTTATTGATGCAAAAAGTTCAATAATTTAAACAGAAATAAATGAATAAATGAAGAATGTTTTGTATAAAGATAGAATGGTGGAATCCTTTACGATTACGAGTCTTCCACTGTGTAAGTGCATCTCAATTTATTCCATTTTCCTTTTGTTTTGCATTTTATTTGTTTGATTGCTATTTCATTTATGTTATTTCAAATTTTGAAGAATACTTAATGTGATTAACACTGATCTTTATAAATTCCTTGATCCAGACTACTAATCATTCATGTATCTGTTGATTGCAATTTGATTTTTGTTAATTGAAACAATACTCGATAGTTTGCGTCCATAGTTTGTATGTCGGTAACATTATCTCGATAGTTTGCGATGTATAGATATGGTTTCATTTGTACAGTCCGTTACCAAACCGATCGAGTTTCTTACATTTGGAAGTGTTTTTGTATTAAAAATTAACCAAGTGGAGTTTTTTTTGCTATAAAACAACCTATAAATGTTTGATTTTCTTTTAACTTAACATGATGCAGAGCCAGTAACCATAAAGATTGTTTGGTCCCCTCTGGAGTTGATTATTTGATCCCTATGTATTCAGTTTTAAATCGCAACATTTCTTTGTTATACTATGTAACTATCAACTTCGGCTTCATAATGTGTCTTTGATTACCAAGCAATCTGTTTTTATAGTGCCTGTGTGGCAAAAGACGACAACTCTTTATTAATTCCTAAAGTTACTAACCATTAACACTGCAATGACAATTCTTATTATCATTCCAAAATATTCTAATTACACATATTTTTCAATTCCCTATAAAAATCAAACATACTTCAACAATTCAATAACCTTCACACCTTTATTTAGTAAAACCGTGCATCGCACGGATAATAAGCTGGTAAATGAATAAATGAAGAATGTTTTGTATAAAGATTGAAGTATACATGAATACAAGATCTCAATATCACTACAGTAATTAAGTACTACCATACGGAGTGAAAGTAAATCTCTCTAAACCAAGGAATAAACCAAAAAAATCCCTTTTTTGAAAAATATGTTCATCCCTACCAATGGGTTTGCATAATTAACCACCGTTTGTTTATTATTCGATATGCGATGGGACATTTTTGAGAAAACATACGGTTTAATACGATATCTCAACGACTATAAACTCTTATGTTTAGCCCATTTGGTGCTTCAACTCTTGGAAACTTTTTTATTTTGTGGTCTCCAACTTCTTCCCATCTGCAATATTCATGATCAAAATGAGATCAAACCCATCAATGTATGAACATTGACCAACCAATAATTAAGATAGTGTTTATAATAATAGTATGAATGTCTGATAACCTCAACATCTGAAACTTATATCTTAAAACTCGATCAGGTGAAATGCTTATAGCATAAAAGAGTACTGATTCACACTTAGATGGTTTCTGTTAATTAATTAATTACCTGTATTTAGTAACAAAGTAATGAAGAAAAACAGAGATTTCAACAATGCCAAGCTCTTTTCCAGGACATAGTCTGGTGCCACCTCCAAATATGAAAGAGTAATTATGTGCTTCCAAGGTTTCATCCTGCATTCGACCTCGTAAAATTTATTTAATATTTTTTTCTATGAATATAAAAATAGACTAGTAACATGAAATACAAGAAGTATATGGACAAACCAGCCATCTCCATGGATTGAACGTATAAGGTTCTGGAAAAAGACACGGGTCATAATTGATTTCTCTTGTGTATACATATATTTTCCATCCTTTGGGAATCATAAATCCTATTAAATAAAAAATATATAACTTATCAAAGCATAAAGTTAATAAAATATTAAAAATCCCAAAATAATATATTTTCATGGTTGTATTAACATAATAATAATAATAATACTTTTACATTAATTCACATATGTGTAGTAGACAAATTAATTTGAACATCAATCAATATATTTGTGTATTTAACCAAAAATCATTGCAATGACTCACCATTGAGTTCCAATTCCTTTGTGGTTTTCCTCAAAACACCATTTACTACTGAAGCCAACCTTAATGTCTCAAATATGACCTGCAGTATTAATTAAACAGATATTCACATTTCTTAATAGATAATAATTAGTTAACTATTGTTATAAATCTTAACTAATCTCTTGAAAGTTAATTAAAACACCCTACCGCACGAGTGAATTTCATGGACTTGTAGTCATCCCAATCAAGTGGATCCGCAGCCTTCTTCCTCATTTTGATCCCCATATGTTCATTCTACAACATAAGTATCAAAATTTCATTCAATATAAATAAATGAGTTACTGACAAAATTAAAATTTAATAAACTCACTCTAAGTTCTTCAAGAACTCTTGGATGATCATGGAGATACTTGACAGCCATCATTGAAGTGGTTGAAACTGTCTCGTACCCAGAATACAAAATTGTGATAATTTGATCAATTATTTCTTCATCGCTTAATTTGTATCTGTTTTCGACACCATTTATTAGTGAACTAAGCATATCTTCATTGGGTTCATCCAAATTTCTTCTATCCTCAATCAACTGCTCAAGAATTTTGACAATGTTTTTCCTTGCCTGCACCATAATCAACCAAAGTTCATATTTTTTACACAATCGCGAGTCGGTAGGATAAGATAATACCAACGCTAATGGAATTACATTTAAACCGCATTTGTAACTCGTGTTTGGTAGGTTGATTGGTAGTGAAATAGTTCCTGATACAATCTTAAGGAATTCAGCCATGAATTTATTTGATAATGGGGTTGATTCAATCCCTGCAATTTGTTTGAGTGAAGATAGAAGTGTCATCTGTGAAAGTAAAAGAAAAAAGATTAAACAAATCAAGAAGCAGAGGAAAACAGGGGACTTCAAAATAAGAGTTAAATTCTATTTTATTAGGTCAGTTCCTTTCATTTTGTATGTCACATTTGGTTTCTGTTTTAGAAAGGGACAGAAAATAGTACAATCCAAATGTTTAGTTCAAGTTTATGAGATATGATAAGAATATTATAGTTATCAAACTGTGAAACTACGCAAATACAATCATTAATGATCTTTGGCTGATCGGCTACTACAATTAGCTCATTTAAGAATAACAATGTTCTACTTTAAAGAACCCGGCGTGTGCCTAAGAAAGTATCAAAAATATGTATCAATTTCCACTCAGCGTATATGTGTGTATTGTTTACTATAGCATATTCTGATAGTGTGTTTGTTCTATATTTGTAGTTCAGGGATGTTATAACATAATGCAAATTAACAAACCTGTTTGGTTTTTTCTTGAATATCAATGACTTGATTACTCCAATTAGTGAGATAGGTTCTCATGAAATCATCAATCTTGTGGATGATTTGGTGTTTGATGTTGGTCGGATTGACAAGCTGTAGCAATGCACCTCGTATTTTCTTGTGATCAACTCCATGAACAGAAGCAATGTTTGTCTTTCCTAAAATGTCAACCATGGATTGTGGGTAGCCAGGAACAAGCCCTCTGCTTTCGTTCATTAGTATGTATCTATTTACCTGTGGATCCATTGATACAATTGTAGGGCATCCCAATATATGAGATTTGAATACACTTCCATACCTATATCATCATAAAAAACAAGATTTCAAAATTATGTGAGATTACTGAAAATCACGTCAACCCATGTGATGGATGTGGTCATTTGAGGCAGCAAGGTGGTATTCGGTAATATTAATCGTGTTTATAAATTTTTGGGGGAAAAATATAGACAAATTTGGAGAAGCAGATATGGAGTTTTTGCAACAAAACTTATTGTGTTAGGTCATTGATAAATTATCTAAAACTATTTCTTTCTTCTAAAATAGAAGGGTTTTAGTGGTGGTGAAGGAGATTGAAAAAGTGTCAATGACGCGTTACTCAGTTGGTAATGGTGGATCATCTTATCCATAAAAAGCACAAGATCAGGGGTTCTGACACCTCAACAGCCACAACTGCTGAGTGAGTCAGATATGCCCTCTCACATTATGAATAGACAGGGATTGTGGGTTGTGTTGCCGGTTATCAACCTATTGCACAATAAAAATTGAGAAAAAAGCTTCTTTTGTTATACAACATGTTTATGGAAATGGGGGAAACACCATTGTCCATTGATATCTATAACACATGATCAAAGAGAAAATTTGATGCATAGACACCACTAATTTAGAGTACTGAAACATCCCACCCCCATATAATCAAAATGATCGTTTTAGACATCAAACACTATTGGTTGCTACCAACAGAAAAGGGTTTTTGTGGGGTTTAAGTATAATCAAGAAAAATGTGTTCTTTATATTCTTATCAAAGAAAGAATTAAGAACCTTATTCTTTGGTTTAACATAAAGATTGGGCCTTGTTTGAGGAAGTCATTGGTCTCACCCAAAAGTGGCCAACCCATGGTACCAGGAGGTAACCCTTTCTTCTTGTACTTCATTTCATTCCATTTCAAAAGAGTTGTGATCAGAAAACAGACCCCTAAAACACCACCAAATATCACTATGAATACAGTCATTGATAATCTACTTCAGGATGGGTTTCTTGAAAAAGAGTTTGGGTTAGCAGTTTGGGGGTGATGAAGATTTTGCCTATGGTGAAATGTGTATATATAGGCCCTGTGGCAAGGGTTCAAAAGGCTACTAATTCAAGGCCATGCACATGCAACTACTCGATAAGGTAAGCATTGATATGATATTGAATATGGGGAAAATATGGAAGCATCATTTATGCTTCCGATATTGCTACATCTGATTTCGGTCAATAATAACCTTATTCCTAGATTTGGTTAAAGGAAATATTGTCAAGAACTGAATAATTGAATATTTGTTTCATAAAAGAAAAATAAATTCATTATTATATATGTCGTTTTGTCTAGGGAATATAATATTTTATATTCACTGTTTGACTATTTAATTTAAATTTACTGGTTAAATGCTACCACTTATTTTCGAACCTTAATGGCTATCCATTGTTTTTGGTTACGTCACGTACATGCATGCTATTAATATCACTCGAAAACTTAATATAAAGTTCTAGCAAGTATATATTCACATTTATTTCATTTTAACCATAAAAAGTTGGGGGTGATCGATATATTCACATTATAACGTATATCATATGTACTTTCTTTCTATTTACCATCTCCATTAGATTTTCCAAATGTATCCATCTATAATTAGTTAATCATATTATATATTAACTTATATTAGGTCTTTAATATCATATTTACTTTGAAATTGTCATTGAACTGCCACAAAAAGGACGTGATGGTGAACGCAAGAGAGGTGTAAACGAGCCAACCGAGCCCGAGTGCGCCTAGGCTCGCTAGCTCGGCTCATTTCATATTTAAAAAGCTTGAGCTTTGCTTGAGATCAACTTGTTTATTACATAACATTATTATTTTTTACTGTTTCATTTTGTATACACTTTATTTTATTTAGATGTAATTATTAACTATATATAACAAGATCTATTTACTATTAATATTTTAATTCTAAGTATTATATTAGAGTAAATAATAGTTTTTATGATGTAATTATATAATGAGTAGTATATTATATATTATTATATAAAAAAGGGTAAATTACAAAAAACATTCTCGTGGTTGTTCAGAAACCATCTCCCAACTTCAATAATAGCAGTGGACATCCTCATGGTTGACAACTTTTTACAAATGACATCCTTCCGCCATCTAAAATGACAAAATTACCCTTTTTCATTTTTCAGATTTGAAGGTTAAAAGAAAATTAAAAGGGTATTTTGATCATTTTAGGTGACGAAAGGATGTCATTTGTAAGAAATTGCTAACCACGAGGATGTCCGCTGCTATTATTGAAGTTCGGGGATGTTTTATGAGAAAGTCAACAACCACATGCATGTTTTTTGTAATTTACCCTATAAAAAATTATCATTGTTTATAAATGATAAGCTTGTTTAGGCTCGTGAGCCTACCGAGTTTGATATAAGAAGTGCGAACCCGTTTAATAAACGAACTCTAAAATGTTCAAGATCGAACTCATTTAAGCTCGGTTCGAATCGAATCGTTGACGAGTCAAGCTCGAGTAACTCGCGAGTAGTTTATCTCGTTTACACCCTACGACTGGTGTATCAAATCACCACAAAATATAAAATCACATTTCGACACTAGCAGGTGGTTTATCAACTTCATAAGATTATTTTGTCTTTATTTTTTTAAAAGTATTTACAAATCAATAAGGACACATCTTTCATAATGTCAATGCCCTTTAAGTTTTGTAAACACTAGTGGATAAAACTCCATCAAGTATACTTTAGTCTAATGGCTATTTTTCATGTTAGTTAGGGTGCCCCTTCTCCAAGAAGAATGAAGACAAGGGTGGGTGTGACTGTGTGAGCCCAGACCATTAAGCCCACCCACCATGTGTATGTGTACATTTTAATACTAGGCCCCATTTTGTTTATGCTTTTTGTAGCTTGTATGCACGTGTTCATATACTCGGCTACTTGCTCAAAACTCCTCATTTACCATACAAATCAATAACATCACAATTTTCACTCTATATTGTTTCAGTTAATCCTAAATCGATCGGTTTACGTCCATGTAAAAACAAGGTAATTATGTTATATGACTGCACTTAACCATCATCAAAGTGGCTTAGTGGTTAACGTCTTGATATACTCACGAGAGGTATCAAGTTCAAACATCACTAGCTGCACGTCTTGGGGTGGTCAGAGAAATGATTAGAAACGGTCACGAGAATATCCCGATTAGGCCGCGTATATTTGAGTATACTTATAGATGTAAATAGTGTACTAATTAGTACAAAGTTAAATCTTTTCCATGGATAGACAAACATGGATGGTCAGGACCATGTGATCGGCCCATTTGTTGGCCTTAACACAGAACAACCATTAGGTTTTCGTGGGCCTAAGAATAGAATTTCCTCACAAAAACAACATTATATATGATTAATCATCCAAATATTGCATGTTCTTCCCTCGTGGGTTTATCGTTTTCCGTTGTCCTCTACGTATTACTCCGGTATTATCTTTGTACAGTCAGGAATTTATATTAAGGTGGGCCAAATTATTTCTCAAACACGAAAAAGTACCGGAGTTATTTTTTTCTATACAATAAAAATATAAAGTTAAAGCAGTATTGTTTATCAAACGAAAGTCAACATTATATTTAATAAAATAATATTAGATACTTAATAATCATAAACAAAGTTATCATCCATTATTGTTACACGGTTTCTTTTATAATTTTTATGATTGATATTGATTAGTTAATTCGTAATTCCGCATTGATAATTAAATTTTTTAAAAGTTGAGAACTATATATCGCAATGAAAAATGACACTAATAAACTAATTTCTACCGACAATTTATATCATCATATTATATTATTATATTATAATATAAACTAAAACGATAACTCATTTGTTATTACTTAGCAATACTTAATTCAAAATCAAGAAATTTATTATCAAACTCAACAAATCCTTGAAACTCGTGCTCTCATAGGTCGTGATTTGTGCGATTGTTCTTTTGATCAAATTTTTCCATTTAATGGATCAAAATTTCAAATTTTTCCATTTAACGGATCATTTAATGGATCAAAATTTTAGGTGGACCAATAACCCATTGTGTAAATATTAAAAAGTCTAAATACAAATACTCTCAGTAATATTTTGAGGGTGGGACATGACCAACTCTTCCCATTTTACAACTCCGTCTCTGTTTGTACCTTAAAGAAACAGAATTTTTGACAATGACTGCTACTGCACATTACCTTTATAATTTTTGGAATTGCTTCAATGATATTTAGCCCCTAATTAATGGTAATTAATGGTGTATATCTTAGTGTGTTAACAGACTAGTGGACATGTGATGCAAAATACATACCGAATAAGTTACTAAATACCGGACTCAACTAAAATTGTGAGAGTCAATGGGGTCGCGCTCCCTTGTGGGTCTTATGTCAACGCCCCTAGTGGAGTTCAAGGGACAGAACCCCTGGCTGCGGTCCCACTAGATACAATGTACCCAGGAAAACGGTTTGTAAAAACTATATTATAACTTCCGGTTTTTTTTGGCATCTAGAAGATATATGCATATGAACAAACACGAAATATACACACGAAACACTCCGTAATCTGATTTTGTGCCAAAAACAGATCGAATTCTCTGATTTTATCCCAAAGTAAATTTGATGAATCCATATAGATTAGGGTCGAAAAATCTCTTTTAGAAAGTGATATCGACACAGCTCACAGATGTTGAAATCTTACCATGATTACACGAGATCCTCAACAATTACCTTACAATGTGATTACCGCTTATATAACGATGTAGGATGATTTATTTACGGAGTAAGAGTCCGTTTGACATCTCCTTCATTTGCAATTGTTTAATAACTTCTCGAATAACTATTAACATAAGTCGCCTTCTTTTCAATTCAATAATTTTCATAATGTCATCAAATCTAGACAACCCTTACTTAATTATACGTACAAAAAGCAATAACATATTCCTACGAAGTATGTGTTCACATATATAGATTTATTATTATTATTATTATTATTATTATTATTATTATTATTATTATTTATTATATATATGATGATATTACCCAAGATAATTAGCTTAGGCCCGTATTGGTTTTGATTTAGTTAAAGCCCGTTTAGCCTTTAGGGTTTTATTAGTTATTTAAGCATCATTTGTATTCCGTTTCTAATAAAAGTTGTCGTTAGTTTTCACAGTATGAACCTCTTTGAAATGTCATTAATTAAACCAATACACGAGCTTTGATCATCATCCAAGAATACTTGAAGGTTAAAACCTTGAACCGAGGATTAGTCGCATGTTTATGATGAGATTATAAATTTCAGCAAATTGATCAATATCTTGATCCCACATACAGGCTGCGATTTTGTGGTTAACACTGATCAAGCGTGTATCTGGGTTTGTTTATAAAAACAGGTAATTATGCGAAAAGTAGTCACGTTTTCATAATGAACGGGTACTTAGTGGGGTGATGAGTCAGGTTGAAGCGTATTTTGATGTTAAATGATTTTCATTTACAATTGTGATATAAAATCTTGATTTTCAATCATTTGGAAGGCACCATCCTCATTTTACTTTCTAGTTTCCACAAACAAAACATGCTTAAAATGCATCACAATAATTACCAAGGAAAACTAGGATTTTTATAATCGTTTTCTACCGATTAATGTCATAAAACCCCTTTAAGTTGGTTTTATTTCAATATTTGATCCCAAAATCTTCAAGGTGTACAGCTTCCTCCTCCGGGCTGCAAAATATACAATTTCCCTCACTATATACTTTCTTACAAACTTTGAAAATGAATTGTTGAATTATACTAACGATCGAATATTCAACTTACCACGCATGAATGTATGTCGTTGCATCCACACAAACGCTCTCCGTTAAGCAAATCAGCAGCTTGGAATGTTCCTCCGCCTGCGCTTCTCTATAAAACCAAATAAAATGCCATAAATAATCAAAACACAAATTGCAACTTAAAATTCTAAAGGTTAAACACAACTTACACAAGGTTTGTTTTAGTACCTTGTAAAAATCGACAGCAATGAAGTTGGCCCAACGATTGCCAGAATCACTATAGCAAGTCTTGGTCGTGTTCAAGAGGCCCCCGTTGTTTTGACCACATGCCAACACCTTCAATGGAACTGTACGAAAATAGTTCACTAAAACAAGTGACTTTGTTGTGTCGTTCAAAGGAGATGATTCGCCTCTATTTGGACACTCCCCTGCTTTCATTCCACCATCCCCATCTACAATCAACACATTCGTCATTTAAAAAATAAAGACAAAAGTGCACAATGTACCATTTTTAGAAGCTCTGTACAGTCTTTTTCTAGTGATTTTGTAATAGAATGAAGTGAATGGATACTTACATTGATTTTCAACCATAAAGTTCCACTGGTATGCGATTCCTTCACTTTGTTCTTTGGATTTAACTGAGCCAAAAACAAGTAATCTTTGGTTGTTAGCCACCATATCTTTAACCAATGGCCAATCTTGGCCGCCTTTAGGCATACTCGTTACTGGAAACCAATACTTCTTCAACCCCGCATCTGTAAAAACCTTGGTCAAACCATTTGATGCTTGTACGTAGTCTTCAAGGATGATCGTCACTATCTCATTTGGATTCGCTGACAGAAAAGCTTCAACTTCTTTCAAAGTGTCTATGGCTGGTGACTATCAAGTAAACAACATTGCATTAAGTTAAAAAATTTCATATACACGTACAAAAAGGCAAAAACAATATGATAGCAACACTTACAAATTTAGTGTATTCATGACAATTTCCACCAAACGAATGGCACAACCATACAGTATCTTCATAGTCGTACGTATCAAGCATCAAAGCACGAACCCCATTCTGTAGATTACGATATTAACAAGTAACATATTAGTAATCTATGTTTTGGGCCTAGAAACATTATGAAAGATGAAATGATATACAATGAGTCTAGTCTTACAAAACGAGGAACATACAAATAGCTGTTGTGTGACGGTGTCTTCTTGATTCGTGGGGGCAACTCGTGGTGTCCCATCGTCGATTGCAAAGGCGTTATGTGTTGTCAAGAAAGAGTACTTGTTGAATGGGAGGGAATTGTTCTGTTTTTGAAAGTTACAAAACAAAACAAAATCAAAAAATAGTTGGTTAGAATCTTGGAGCCCAGCCCAACAAGCTCATTCTAGTAGCCCAGCCCAAGTTTTTACTATTTTTAGTTTTTTTTTTCCCTCATAAAAGCGCTTGGGTTGTTGAAGAACTTTAACAAGTGACCTTAACCCACTTCTTGACTTTTGTTTCAATTTTAGGTGATAATGATGTCATCATACATGCAATTTGTGGTTTTAAAGTCTCCAACAAAATTTGCTCAAAAAAGTCTCCAACAAAAACACGTAATAAGACAACACATTTAATTTCAGGATAATTTTGGTTCAAGTATCTAACATAAATGATTATAACTTTAAACAAAGGTTGTACAACAATCTAGAATTCTAAAAGCTTGATAATAAAAAGATAGATATATTTTATAGCTTATGATTTTTCTATAACTATGCATTATTTATTTATATCGTACAACTTTATAAACATTTAAAAAACAGTAGTAAATTTATCATTACTCATATTTTATTTGAGACGATACACGTTACACCAATTAAACTTTTTTCATCACTTTCTCACATTTAATAAAGCTATTAAAAGCCCACCAAAACAAGTACCCGAAGGCCGAATTCGTTTATATATCAGTCAATTCGGCTAAAAATACGTTTGGGTTACAAGAATGTCGTTTAATTTTTCAGAAAAACAAAAAGTACTCGCTAGTCGCTATTTACCTTTTCTTAATATTTTATTATTATCTTCTTTTTTTATATAAAAAGGTAAAAATGCAATGAATTTGTCAAATTCTTGGAGGACAATTACATCATGTAATAAGTAGTTAACGTCCGAGGACATGAAAAACCATGGTTGTCCTCGTAGTTAACGTCCGAGGTCATTTTAAACCTTATGTTTTCACACACATACACACTGAAACAGAATCAATTCAATTCTTCTACTAAAAAAAAAGAACAACAAAATTGAGATTAAGAAACAAACCATAAGATTGAATACGGGCGTCGCATTTGATCGAACACATCTCGAGCCAGGATAATCTTGAGGACATGAAAAACAATATAGACCGGTCTCACAATCTCCATTCGTTTCGCAATTATCTAGTAACTACACTCACAAAACCATTTCATGATTCATTTGTATCATTAAAAACTTACCGTATGTACGTACGTATGTGTAAATATAATAATATTGTCGTAGGAAATTACGCGAATTAACTTGATTCCATCAAATAGAGGGAATATTTATAGACGTACCTTACATGTTCCGTTGGAGCAAGCGAAAACAATGGTTAAGAAGAAAAATGGAGTTACGAACAAAATCGATGAAACTTTTCGTAACTCCATATGAAACTGATAAAAGTAGCACAAGAAGATGAAGTTATGAAATTGGAAATATTAAAAATGTAAATGAAGACATTAAATTATAGGGACGAAACTGAAATTCCAAATGAGAAGGAAGGAAGACGGAGGGATATACTGTTTCTAGTTGAGAAAAATCCAAATAGTATTAATTATTCGAAAGGTATATATAAGACGTACAAATTACTTGAAGTTTATTTATAATTACAATATTATCCTTTAATTTATCTTTGTAGCACAAATAAACCGTATCCTTTAATTAACAGTATGGATTACTTTCCCCTTTTATAACTTTAGATTAAATGAATAATGAATAATGAATTGAAATGGGCTATAATTTATTTATTTATTATGATGAATTATTGATAATTAGTAATTAATAGTATTACTAAATACATTTATATGTAAAAACAGGATATTAGGATATTGTATATTAACTCAATAATAATATTGTATATTAACTTCTCACATGTTTTTATTTAAGGAGTGAGTTCAAATGAGAATGAGAATTTTGATGAGAATGAAAAAAGTCAATAAGAATGCGACACATGTCACATGATATACTTTTAATGACTTTTTTATGTGTTTTGAAAAATATTACAATATTAGTATCACCTGTGATAGTTATTGGTATCACATGTGATACTCGTTGGTATCACGTGTGATAGTGCTTGGTATCACATGTGATAGTCTTTGGTATCGCATGTGATAGTTGCTAACAAAACCCACAAAAAACGGGAAAAAAATCATCGAAAGTATACCTTGTGAGATATTTAATCGAAAAGAAAAAACCGTTGATTTTTATGGTGCGATTTTTATAATTTTTCGACTTACCGTTTGTGATATATTTAATTTTTAAAAGCGTGGGAGAGAGTGAGTTTTGTAACACGTGACATGTTGTTATTTGTCCGTTTATTTTCACTAAATGTTGTTGTACTCATTTGAACTTTACTTTTTATTTAAGTCTAGCTTTTTTTCTTTTCTCTTTGCCTTTTAATTAAATGCTCCTTTTCTTAAGAAAAAAAATACAAAACAAATATATCACGTTCTTTCTGCTATATTTAGTTGATATGTCTAATCGAATTCTATAGATTTATCATATTCATTAAATAAAATAATTATTGTGATCATCCATAAAAATTCATATTTTCTATTTAATTTGTTGAATATGTTTTATTTGTCGTATATACTCAAACATATAACTAAAAGTATATATGTATGTTACAATTTGTTTATCTTTTTTTTTTTCTGTTATCTTTACATTTTAATTAAATGATCTTTTTCTTAGAAAAAGAACACAGGATAAATATTTTTTCTTAGACAAATATTTCATGTTCTTTTCACTACATTAGTTGATATATATGATAAAATTCTAAAGATTTATCATATTAATTAAATTAAATTAAATTAAATAACTATTGTGACCTCCATAAGATTTATATTTTCTATTAACTTTCTAAATATGTCTTATTAGTCAATATGCTTTAAACAAATAATTAAAAGTTTATATGTATGTTAAAACAATTACTAAAAAAAACATTATCAAAAGTCATAAAATACTTACTATATAAATTTTAAATATTAGAGTTTAAAGATCAACATCAGGTTGAATTAGATATGAATTATTATATCCTTAAAAAGTAAAAAAAAATAAAAAAATTTAGTGATGTTTTAAACAAAATTTAAACAACTAGATATATGTATGCAATGTACGAAAAATAGTAAAACATATACATTATGCAAATGAAATATGGACTAAATATGATGACTGGTAAATTGATGTTACAAGTTTAATTTAAATTGTTACTTCGATAAAAACATTACATATAACCTGCTCATATAATTCAAAACAACGGCAAATCGGTTGTATTGATAGCTTATTATATTATTGTTATGTGTAGTAACAAAATTATTATGATTCACTTAAGATTCGAGAAAAACAATTTAACCCAAAGTTTACTTGCTTACTTGAATAAACATATTGGTTAGACAGAAACCTAGATGATTCGAATTCAAAGAGTCAATTTTAGCGATTAATCGGGCTGCCGGTTTGAAAAAAGTTACACAATATTTACACTTTTAATTATAAGTATAAATAAGACTGCGGACCTAAAGTAGTATTACTCCCGAGCATCCAAACATGTATATTTTTAGATCCCGTTGCAACGCTGGATTAAAAGAAACTCGTTAATATGCAAAAAGTAACATAAAATAATATTTTAATTTGAGATAACACAATTCGAGGTCACTCAAGTATATCATTTGTTTTCTTAAAGCCACCCATCTTTGAAAAAAAATTTGTGGACCTCTCAAATTTGTATTTTGATTCATCTTTACAAAATCTGACTAAAACATTGTTGATAAAAGTTAATCTAAGTACAAATCTTCATCGTAGTTCAAATATCTAGTATGACTTAAAAAGTAGTTTTTCTAAATGTTTTATGGTAAGACTTTGGTTAGATTTAATTTTAATATACAGTATACAACAAATTAATAAACTTGGATGAACTATAAAATTATTTACTTAAAGCGTTGGCTTTAAAAATAAAATGTTATACTTGGTGGCATCTGAATGTATAATTCCTATAGAATTATTAATTTGGGTGATAAAAAGTGCTTTTAATTATAACACATATAGTTTTGAGTATTGATACGCGTACATTTGCTGCTTCATTATCTCAATTTTCTTGTTCACTAAATAAAAGGAATAAAGGATGGTTAAAATTGGGAAAATGAGCGGTATGTGTGATTAATATTTTAATTTTAATTTTAATTTGATATTTATTATTAAAATAACTATATATTAATTCCTAATTAGTTACTTTTATGAGTTTATCTAATTGTTTGAAAATATACAAACAATTTGAATCAATACGCTTCATCGTTACACTAAATTACTAATACGTACACATTTAAATCATCACCAAAACCACCAATTACACAAGAAAACCGCTCGAAAACTCCAAATCGTCATATTTGAATTGACGGCATAAATTTATTTTATTTTTCAGATATCATCATTACATTAAACTTTTGATTCAATATTGTTATTCTAACATTCAATTTTTTATTACTATAAACTTTTGAATTATAGCAACAAAAGACATGAATCAAAATAATAAAATATAGAATTCTATTAATAAAAATTTGAATCTTATCAATAAAGTATTGAATCATAGTAACAAAAAATCATCCTCACTCTTCTCTCTCTAAATTTCCTTTTCTTTTGATCCTGTTACTATATATGTATATATATATATATATATATATATATATATATATATATTCTTTTTGTGCCAAAGGTTGATAACCGGCAACCCAATCAACTCTATTTATAATGTGAGGGGTATACCTGACTCATTCAACGGTTGTGATTATCGGAATGCAAGAGCTTAAACCCTTGACCTTGTGTTTTTATGGCAAAAATACCCCACAATTATCAACTGACTACGTATTATTGACATATAGTTACATTTTTGTAACCATGCCAATTCTAACACCATTGTTTATGTTTACCGGCCTAGTATTTAACTTAATTGAGTAGATAAAGAATCATTAATCAGTATCGTTACCCACGTCAATGTCGTCATGAACAAGTCATATCGTCTTCTACTATACTACTAAGTACCGGATAACCATTAATTTTGTTAATCTAAATTTACTGGAAGATAACTAAAAATTGTAATAAACATTTGTACACAAAAATCCGTTTACACGATTGACTCTAATTATCCTTCCGTTAATGTTAACGGAATCGTTATAAAAAATCCGTTTACATATATATTTTACATTAGTAATTAAGTTAGCGGAAAATTTTCAAATTTTAGTCGTACAAATTATCAAGTTATCAAATTTGGCTCACATGAACCGGGTACAAATTTTGGTTCAATTTTTAGGATAACACCAAATAAAACGTCTCCAAATATAAGCATTGGTTTAAATGAACTCATTGACTGATAAATTCTGCTTCTCACAAAAATCCACCACAATGATCCAAACATTTTCTTGTACCACAACCTTTGTCTATGTATAAAACAACTTTGAACCCATAACTTGTCGATCACACGTATGAAGTATGAATGTTTGCAGTGGCAGTACCACTTGAGTAATTGAGTAATGCCCAATTGGTCTTTATAAAACAAATAATCATAATTTGCGATTCCAACTGATGTTGAAAATATATGTATTGTTTTAAGCCACCATATATATATAATCACAAATTCATAAGTACAAGATCAAAATCTCATGACTCACAATGTTCTAGACCAAAAACAGACCAAATATTATACATGATTGGTAGCTAATAATAACAAATATGTGACAAATTTTTATAATTCCCAAATGTGTGCCGTCTCAAAGGAGGTCGTAGTGTATATCGATGTCTATTTGGTGTTTGAGAAGAAGGAGTTGACGGTCGGCATGACTTCTGGTGGTCGTGTACGTAAGAACCTTCGAAGACCATGTTCAGCGTATTTCTGACCCTCTTCCTGATTTTCGAGCACTGCTGTGGTACGATGAGCCTTGTTCACCCTGTATAACATTAAATAAATCCCTGAGTAAACTCTTAATATAAATAACTTGAGTAATTAAAAAAATTACTAAGAAAAAGAAACTAGGTTAGAGTCTAATTTGTAATTAACAAAAAACATAAATTAAGTAGCATTATCTAATTACCTGACATCAGGGTTCATGAACACATTTCTAGTAAGCTGGAAAACACACATACTCGTCACAAATGTCATTGCAGCCATAAGAGGATAAACCTGCGCGCATATCATTCAAATTAATTAAATTACGTTTAAAACATGCACTAATTTATAAAACTAAGATCGTCCAAAACATTTCTAATTAACTCGTGATTACGTACCTCTGGTCTCACCCAACGCGGCATTGTTGAACAGTTAACTAATTTGGTTACTTTTAGAACCCGAAAATATCTTGGCGGAACGGATTGATTGAGTCGCAAGTAATTTAGAAATGTGAGTATGAAAGAATATATCGGCATTCATGTATTTATACATGATAAACAGGGTCATTGGGTTTGACTGTATGAAGTTGGATACAAGCTAGCCAACGGATTTAAGTTTGCCATAGTTTTTTTTAAGGCGCTTGCAAATTGCAATACATTTATTTCTCAAAACGACAATGATAAACCTAAGAGTTGTCATTACTTCAAGGCCATAAAAAATTCTTGTATTCACAGACAGTAACAAACTTTGTTACCTTAATTATATATGCGTGTAAGAATATGTTAGTGATGACATGTCATAATACAAATGGTTCTCAAGATACTCGAACTTACAATCTCTTGTTTGATGAATTCCTCACATACCACCGGGGCGTAGGCCCTTTGGTAATTAATGGGCTTATTAAAAACCCATTAATGTTAAGCAATAAATAATAATCTGTTAAATTATATATACACTTTTTCAAGTAATGCTTGAACCTCCGACTTGTAAGTTGAAGAGTAACCATAAATCCGTCATACTTATATCCATGTTTAGGAATTAATCAATAAGAAATGAACTCACAGATTATTTACAACCACGAATATTAATTTTTTAGTGTTATCGTATTGCAATTAAAAAATAAAGAAAAACAGTGAAATAAGTGTATTCTGTATTTTTATTGTAGAAAATAACATGTTGTATAAAATGAAATGAAAAACCAGGTGCTTCAGCCTATTGATTTGGTTAAGTTAACGTGATGAATGGGGCCAACTTATAAGGTCATGGTCAACGAGTTTATACGCGTTACGTCTTTTTGTACATTCATATTTTGAACTTTCTACTTTCTACACCTTGTTTTACTTTGAAGGATCACATTTTGTCAAAGTCCTATATATAAATAGAATGCCTGAGTGACAATTTGTTAAACGTAGAGGTGGCAAAATGAGCGGGCGGGTCGGTCCAGACAGCCAGGTCAAAATGAGTTTGGGTCTCACGTGCTCGGGTTAAAATAGGCTCGGGTCTCATCGGCCTCGGGTCTAAACGGACAAATTTTGAAAAAATATATATTCATACTTCACGTGCTTGAGAATCAAACCTCATACTTCACTTGAAAAAAAAATATATGTATCTTCTAGAACGAATAATACTTCATTTACAAACCTCTCAAACCAAACACACATATTGAGGTATGTAAGACTGTAAGTACTAGTAATTATAATGAAGATACCCCAATGGGGTATATTCATTTTATGTTAAGAATTCTGATAATAAATATGCAAATTGGGTAGCATAGCCCAATACAAAATATTGGGCCTAGAATTTGGTTAGTTGTTGTGTCTTTTTCTATATACAAACTCAAAGGGGATCATGTAAGATCTTTGGTGCAATTAATAGTTGTTCACTTGTTTCTAACCCTCTAAACGAAGTTCACAAATCGAACCGAGAACGTCCAGCAAACAATTTACGAACCGTTCGACGAGAAGTTTGTTTATATTCGTTCGTTTCGTTATATGCACGAACATGAACAAAAGTTTGCATTCGTTTAATGATATGAACGAACATGAACATCGGGCTCGTTCGTTTATTTACGTTTGTGAACGTTCGATAAGATGTTCATTTGTTTATGTTTGTTTACTAATAATTTAGTTACATTGATATGTATTTGTATACGGAGTATCTTATTTTAATCTAAGCTAAATTATAAATATAATAATATTAAATATTTAGATATTTTCAGGATCATTTAAAATATACCAATATTACCTTTCAGTAGTATTTCACACTTCATTATATAATATATATATATATATGTATGTATGTATTATATATTATGCGGAGTATATATTAATATATATGTTTGTGTTTGTTTAGGTTCGTTTAACGTATTAATGGATGAATGTATTAAACTATATATTCGTTCATTTACGTTCGTTTATGTTCGTGAACAAATAAATTTTCTTAGTGAACGAACATGAACAACAAAATCCGTTCGATTATCTATTTGTGTTCGTTCGTATGTTCGTTAAAACATTAATAAACAAACACAAACAAACTCCGTTCGTATTCTTTCGATTCCTTTACATGCCTACTTATTCCTAAATCCTACTCCTTGATTTGGTTCCCGATTCTTCCATCACTAGAATATATATATATATATATATATATATATATATATATATATATATATATATATATATATATATATATATATATATATATATATATATATATATATATTCTTTCGATTCCTTTACATGCCTACTTATTCCTAAATCCTACTCCTTGATTTGGTTCCCGATTCTTCCATCACTAGAATATATATATATATATATATATATATATATATAATTAATTTAATAATACTCGTAAAAAGGTTTAGTTAAGGACAAAGTTTAGCACTATTAATAAAAACCAATTTTATGCATTAACAGTAACAAGTATAATAATGATATGTAACTATAAACTACAACACGTTTATACATCAAATCAAATTCATCTTAATAAACAGTCCTAAATCATGTCATTATCATTTCCTTAATAGTAGTTCGCTGTTATGGATTATTTTTTCATCTAGGTGGAGTTAAACTAACTGTTTTTATAAAGTGTTGTTACAATTATTGTAATTGTATTTAGTTTTATACCTAATAAGGGCATCATCAATAGTAAAAATATATTAAACCTAATTATATCCCACTGTAAATAATTTAACTTGGTTATACGAGTGGTATCTAAGTGTATATGTGTATGACCCCAAAGGCTCACGTGACATTAGCAATATAGTTATGTGTTGTACCTTGAACATAATCCTACAGATTTTGGTGCAAGCAAAAGAAAAGGAGGTGATTTAATTCGGTTAATCGGACTAGGTTAATCGGACTAGCATTCGGTGGTGTTGATCGAGGTGTAGTATGGACTACCAAAGAGACAATCTATCTTGATTGTTTAGTTTTCTTCTCCTTGTGAAATCACCAATAAAGTTATACATATTTACTATCTCTTTGTTGATTTATCTTTTGATATATCATATGAAACATATGGATCCGTTTTGGTAATCAATTTTATTTACATGCTTCCGCGTTCTTTGATGTTATATTATATGTTCAAATGAGAATCAATTAACCATAAGTCAATAAAATAACGCTTAGATTCACATTTGTCCACGTGTTTTATCACATAATTTTGATTGTTTTAGTAGATTATTATTTAAACATTCAAATACTTGGATTTTCTAACACAAGCTGCAACAATCAATTTTACAAGAAAACCTAGTTCGCTTTCAAGATTATAAAGCAATTGACCACTATTTCAAAATTTCACCAAATCATTTTGTAATTTTATACATAATAATAATAATGATCACCAAGCTCCAATCACAAAGAAAACAGTTAGAAATAAACTACAAAGTCCAAATCAAATTAGTCGAGTTGTCTACTTCACATCTTATGAGACCTATAGAGAAGCCACAAGAGTTATGCTTAATTACTCGAACTTTAAAGCTTAATAATCACATCATCATAAAGTTATCATGTCATTTTCATTTGACTAAAATCTAAATGACAATTATACCCCTCAAGGAATCATCAACAAAACCCCTAAAAAGTAAAAACCCCACACACATTTCTCACACGTCAACACCCAATAAAACTTGAAGTACAAAATAAAAAAGACAGTCCTAATCGGATGATAGTTTAACTGTCACATTCTTGGCAGAACATGTGGCCGTTGAGACTAAAAAATTCCCGCCTTTTTTTATATCTTTTCTTTGATTTCACCTCATCTCAGAAAGTCTTTGCTTCAAGAAACAGGAAACCCCAACAGACAAATTATAAATTCCCACAATGAATGTCTATTTGTTTGTTGTATTGTATTGTAATGTATATAATATACAAACATTTCAAAATCTAACAACCAGTAGGTAAGCTATCTTCAAGTTCTATAACACCTGCCACTCCCAACTGAAAAAGGTGTGAACTTGCTCAATCTCTTGGGCTAAATCTATTGTGTTTCAAGAAACACGAACGTTGAGATGAGAATTGCCATCTCTACCTGCGTCTTTCTTGCATTATGCTCCTTTTCAGGTATTGCCCGTTGGAACTTATAAAGGTATTAGATGTTGACGTACTATAACAACTTGATCGTTTTTGCAGCTGCATTTGATCCTCTAGATCCAAACGGAAATATAACGATCAAGTGGGATATCATGTCTTGGACTGCAGATGGTTATGTGGTATGTGATTTCTCATTTTTTTTAAGATTATTCATTTTCCTGATTTTGCTTTCTTGAAGTTATTTGATGTTTTCTGTATGTTTGTCTGCAGGCGACGGTAACGATGAACAATTTCCAGATGTACCGTCACATTCAGACTCCTGGGTGGACCCTAGGGTGGACGTGGGCTAAGAAAGAAGTCGTTTGGTCCATGGTTGGGGCTCAAACCACCGAACAAGGAGATTGTTCAAAGTTTAAAGCAAATGTGCCGCATTGTTGTAAGAAGACCCCTACAGTCGTGGACTTGCTACCAGGTGTCCCCTACAACCAACAGTTTTCCAACTGTTGCAAAGGCGGGGTTGTGGCAGCATGGGGTCAAGATCCGTCGGCTGCCGTCTCGGCCTTCCAGGTCAGCGTTGGGCTTGCCGGAACAACAAACAAGACAGTCAAACTACCTAAGAACTTCACTCTTTTGGGACCTGGACCAGGGTATACTTGTGGACCTGCAAAGATTGTTCCCCCAACTACTTTTCTCACTCCTGATCGTCGAAGAAAAACTCAAGCATTAAGTAATTTTGAATAAAGTATATTTTGACTTTGTCATCGACATATACTCGAAGTTGAATACTAATGTGTAGCTTATGTATGATACAGTGACATGGAATGTGACGTGCACGTATTCAAAATTTTTGGCATCAAAACACCCAACTTGCTGTGTGTCGTTCTCATCATTCTACAACGAAACTATCACTTCTTGTCCTACTTGTGCGTGCGGTTGTGAAAATAAAAACAAATGCCTCAAGTAAGATTATAACTTTTTGAGCATACATTTGGATTTTTGTAACATTTCTGTAAGAACCTAATGGTTTTGGTGGCAACCGTAGGAGTGACTCTAAGCTTCTAAGTGTCGTTGGAGTAAATACGCCAAAAAAAGACAATTCACCTTTGCTTCAATGCACTCGCCACATGTGTCCCGTGAGAGTTCACTGGCACGTAAAGCAAAATTACAAGGACTATTGGCGAGCAAAGGTGGCAATAACAAACTTCAACTATAGGATGAACTACACGCAGTGGACACTCGTGGTTCAACATCCTAATCTCAATAACGTTACTCAAGTTTTTAGCTTTGACTACAAGCCCCTTGTTCCATACGAGTCTATAAGTAAGTGGTGGCTAATTCGTTACATACTCAAATTCTTCACCGTGATTTAGTTTCCTTAACAAATATGACTTCTATCGTCGTCGTGCTTCCAAAAGTTAACAAACTAGTCACTGGACAAGTACCAAGATGGAATCTAGGTTCTAAAAGATTATGTTTGTACTTTTGATTGCAGATGATACGGGCATGTTCTACGGGATGAAGTTCTTCAATGACCTACTAATGGAAGCAGGGCCGACGGGAAATGTACAGTCAGAGGTACTACTACAAAAGGACCAAAATACGTTCACTTTTAAACAAGGATGGGCGTTTCCTAGGAAAGTCTACTTCAATGGTGATGAATGCATACTTCCTCCACCGGAATCATACCCATTTCTACCAAATACCGCTCATGAAACCCTAGTTGGTCCGTTAACATTATTGGTTTCGTTGTTGGTGTTCTTACTCATTTAATTTCCACACTAGATACCTTGCACTTTGTTAGTATTTCGAGTTTTGAAGCTAAAGAATGACACAAGTGAAAACTGACTTAGATGGAGGTACACAAAGTGTCAATTTCTTTGAAAGAACACAAGTGATTGTATGTATTTCATGAGACTATTGTACTACACAAATTTTGTAATTTGTTAAGAAATACGATTTAATTCAGAAAAAGTCACCGAGAGAAGTTCTAAATATGAGTATTATATTACATGCGGAGAACAGTTGATCATTGATTTTTTTATAGTACCACAGCTGTAAATAGCACTAACGATTCGAGCACTCTACAAATGATGCAATTATGCATGCAACAAAACAGTTAAAAAAAGAGGTGAATTCACCAAAAAAACTGCATGCTTCTATTTCATGTTTAAGATGTGCATTACTACTCAATAAGGAAGAAATAGGCCAAATATATCGTCAAGAGAGTGAGTATAGAGAAATTTACACGAGAACTAGCGTTTGGGAGATGCGGGTAGGCGTCAGGCGGTGGCATAACACAATTGTCGCCATTGAAATAAACTCTACGTGGAAAAGCCCAACCCTTTTCAAAAGTAAAAGTCGATTTATCCTTTCGGAAAAGCAATTCAGATTGAACATTCCCTATTGGTCCAGCTTGGTTAAGAAAATCGTTGTAGAATTTAACTCCCCATAGCATAGCAGTATCATCTGTAGATAAAAATAAAGTAACAAATCACCATTAGATGAGTTTTAACAAATATGTTTTACTTGATCATTAAGAAAATGATCACTTACTTATCGAAGAGTAAGGGGTCAACGGCTTGTAGTTAAAGCTAAAAATTTGAGTGAGGTTGTCAAAGTTAGGGTGTTGGACAACTAAATTCCACTGTGAATAATTCATCCTGTAATTGAAGTTTGTAATGGTGACCTTCACCCTCCAGTAATCCTTGTAGTTAAGCTTTACATGCCAATGAACACGAATTGGGCACATATGTTTCGTGCATTGAACCAGGGATGTTAAGCTGTTCTTACCAGGACCATTAACAACCGAAGCAAGATAGGGTGAGCGTGGGCTGCAAAACAGTTGAAATTTGAAGTAAACTTAGACATTATGGTAAATATTTAAAAAGGAAACGAGTTGGAAATGAATCAAGTTTGAAATAAAGGTGCTTTTAGTTACCGAAAAATTTCTCCAGTTTTCCATCTTTCCAGTTTTATTAATAAAGGTGTGTTTAGTTACCGGGAAGTGTTTTGTGGAAAATAAAATAATATTGTGCTTTCTTTCCCTCTCTTTACACATCAAGAACACACACATAAAAATTTCACATTTTTTACCTTGAAAACAGAGTACAGATAGAAAAAGAAAGAAAAGTTGGGTAATGGGAAGAAAAAAACATACTTTACACAACTTCCCGGGTGAGTAGTATTGTCTTGGCATCCGCAAGTGCATGTGGGACATGGTACAATGGTATCATTGTAGAACGCTGACAGAGAAACACAACAACTAGGCGTTTTCTGAGCCAGAAACTGTGAATACGTACATGTGACATTCCACGTCACTGCAAAAACACAAAAACATATTATAAATCTGTGAGGGTAGTATCGTAATTTCACACTATTACTACCACAAGTGTGATTAAAGAGTACTCACTCATAGCTTGAGTCACTCTTCTTCCATCAGCACTGATGAACTTAGATGGTTTACCAACTACAGCTGGTCCACATGTATACCCAGGACCCGGTGCAAGCAATGTGAAGTTCTTGGGCGGTCTAACCGTCTTATTAGTGGTTCCAGCTGCACCAACACTGAGCTGAAATGAACTAGCATAATTGTTGGGCTCTTGGGCCCACGAGTTGATAACTCCACCTTTACAGCAATTTGCTATTTGCTGGTTGTACGGAGTCCCGGGAAGTAAATCAACAATAGAAGGTGTTTTCTTGCAGCAATGTGGAGGTGTAGTTTTGTATCTTGAACAATCTCCTTGTTCAGTCGCTTGACCGCCCATCATGCTCCATATCACCTCTTTCTTAGCCCATGTCCAACCTAAGGTCCACCCCGGAGGTGAAATGTGACGATATTGCTGGAAGTTGTACATGGTAACAACTGCCTACACATATTATGAAACCAATTAGAAAGTAAAACAACATTTCAAACATATCCATTTGCAGAGACAATGTCCTAAAGTAGTTAGCAGGTGCAGTTGCCCACCGACGACTTTTGTAGTTAATGGACGTGTTCTAACTTTTAGTATATAATCTCATTTAAATCATTTTTACCCCTAAAAGGGATATAATATTTCCATACATTTTTTAAGATTAGAAAAATTAAGGCAAGCGAACCTTGAGTTAATCTGATAAAAAAAAAGAACCTTGAGTTAATGATACTTACAACATAACCATCTGGAGTCCAACTAATGATATCCCACTTGATTGTGATATTCCCAGTTGGGTCAAGTGCATCATAGGCTTCTGCAAGTGAAAGAAGATGATAAGATTGATTTCTAATCCATAGGGATACATTAGTTAAACAGTACAAGCGCAATCTTTTCCAAAGAAATAGCCTTGAAGGTCACATAATGCCATAATGGTCAATGCAGAACAAGCAAAATCACCATCAGGATATCAGGGTCCAGGGATACTATCAATTGCCATGGTGCACCAAGACATTGGCAGACACAGGATTCGACCCGACTATGCAGTTATCTACTAATATAACAATTTCTTTTTCTTTTCCTTTTTTTTACACCAGAAAACATTACATTATATTTTTCGTAATCTAGAAAACAAGCTATTGGGAGGTTTCACTCTTAAGCTCCTTCTAAAGGTACCATCAATATTCAGTAAGCTACTTTTGCAACAATGTATGAGCAAGTCATATTTCAGTGATTCTTGAATGACAAAAACCTACTTGGAAAAAAACAGTCATTTTTTTTTTCTTTTTCAATGATTTCAAAACCATCAGATATACAAGGTTATATAAAACAGAAGAATAATGTATCCTTCTTTCAGATAAACTCGATCATCCAAAGCAATTAAGACTCAAACCATTTCAACTTTACCAAAAATTTATCACCATTTTCAGAAATTTTCAAAACCTCTCAAACCCATTAGTCAATTATAAACCCTATAGCTACAAAACCTAAAAGATATAACCTTTTTTAATTTTGCAACCTATAATCACTATGCCATTCACCAAAAGTTAAATTACTTCACATTTTCACGCCTATCAGTAAAGTACACTACTTTTTTAAAAATCTTGCTTAAAAAACCTCAGATCAATATAATTAAACAAACCCCAGAACCCAAAAATAATCAGAATGGCTATTAGAAGCTTCAAGAACCAAAATAAATAAATAATAATAGTAAAAGAATAAAAGAATAAAAGCTCAAACCTGTGCATGTGAAACTGAATGGAGAAAAAAAGATTGCAAGAACAATGGTGGAAATTGAGATTTTGGTGAAGGATCTGAAGCAGTAATCCATTAATCGGTCAAAATTTGGGTAAAGTGTTTGTTTCTTTAATTATGGAATGAAAGATTTTGGTGGTGGGGGCGGTGGATGATGAGTTATGTTTGGTCTTATAAAATGAGTGATGATGGTAGCAAAGAAAACACTTGTTCAAGACTTTTTGAAAAAAGAGTGACAATATGTAATAAATAAAATAATAATATAAAATTGTTAAAAAAGTCCCTGGATAATTGCTGTACAAGATGTATCTTGTTTTGAGGTAGTACTTGACTGGTTCCAAACATTCTTTTTATTTATATTATTTTTTTATTTATTATCCAATCCAAGCCATTCCTTCCTTTATTATATTATAATTATAAATATAAATATATAAAATAAAAGAAAAAGGAAAGAAAAAAAAGAAAGAAAAAGAATGCTAGTATTTTTCATTATATTTAATATATATGTGGTTTGATACTTTAAGCATTGACATGGTAAAATCCTAAAGTAATGGTTTATTTCCTAAATTAAGCAAATTTGAACATATTATTTCTTAAAAATAATATGTGTGATCATTTTGCCTATTTTATATTATAGGGTTATATGATTTTACTAATAATCTAATGGATAAGATGTAATATAATTGTAGTGCATGAATCAATATTATATTATATTTTTCTACTAAATAAAATAAAATGCAAAAGCGTTGTTGAAATTTATTTGCGTGTGAGATGGGGGCTTCTTTTGGCATTTTATTTGGAATTTGGAATACAGTTCAAAACCAGCACTCCACCACTAATGTTTATTTGCCGTCTATGATGCATTTTTTTCTTTTGAGTAAACTGCACTTTTGTCCATGTAGTTGTTCAGTTTAACCCGTTTTGTCCTTGAACTTTTTTTTCTACTTTTATATCTATGTATGTGTCCAATTTTACTATTTTTGTCATTTTCACCAACTCTAGTTAATTTTTCCGTTATATAACATAAAAATACTAAAATACCCCGTCTCCTCCGCAAACATACAAGAATTAAAACCGATTTCGTTCTTTCCCAACTGCTATACAAAAATTAGTCCCCCTACAGCATTCTTACATGGTTAAAATGTATCATCAGTAAGTACATTTTTACGTTTTACGATGATGAACACAAAATCAAAGATATACAATACAGGTTCAAACCATATCCGAAAGCGAAATTGCAAACCCGATCAGAAATGTTGTTCAACCGGGTCTGAAATCGAACCGTAACTGAAATGTATCAAACCTTCAATTGTGTTTGATCTTTGTTCGAGATCCACCTTCATTTTGTTTGAGATCTGGTCGAGATTGGTATGTTCAAGCCATATATGTTGAGGGTTAAATTTTAAGTAGAGTTTGTTTAAGAAGAAGGTGGAGGTATTTCGGTCATTTATATGAGTTAACGGGAAAAAGTTAACGTCAGTTGGTGAAAAGGATATGAATAGCAAAGTTGGACAAACACAGGAATATAAAAGTAGAAAAAAGGTTTATAACCACAAATGCGAAAAATGCATTTTTCTCTTTTCTTTTTCTTTTTCTTTTTTCTTACAAAAATTGTTTGTCTGTTTTGAACATTTATTCGTAAATTTTAATAGTTACACGTATACTTAAATACTTTTATTGCTGACTAAGAGTACACCTATTTGGAATGGTACACATCTATTTTCATTTTCATAAAGCCATAACATAATCAAATATATTTTTTTTACAACCAAAGGAAATAAATGGAGATAGTTATATGAAATAGAATCTGGGCACATCATATAAAGTAGAAAAAAAGGATGATCAAAATGCGCCGAGTATCAAAGAAAAGTTCTTAAAATAACCATTAGCCAAAGTTGAAATCAATTGGTAATCATATTGAGGTTAGGTATAATTTCCACTGTTCTCTGGTTATATTTATTGTTACATTTATCTGAAATTTCATTATGTATTTTGTTATTGTACATGTATGTTATAGAGTACACACTATTATGTAATGTACAAAAATAACATATAGCGTGAAAGATCGGACACACTATTCTTGAAGACGTCTTTTAAAATGACATGTGACAATCCTTCAACTATTTTAATTTTAGTTTTTGCGACCAATATGTTATAAGATATTACCAAAGGGCCGTTAGCCTAGCGGTATCGAGGTAACCTATCAACTTTGAAGTTGTGAGTTCAAGTCCTGAGGTAGGACTATTTGTAAATATTCGTGGATTAATGTATATACTCGTGATTATATGGGTGTGTGAGTGTTTATCTTTCTTAAAAAAAGTTATAAGACTACTCTCAATCGTTGCTTCTTCAGTTTTGCCAGCTCAGTGCCACGTCAGCACATCAAAAACTGATGAAAGACTGATTAAAGTATTAAACACTACCAACAATTATGTCATCACTTCAATTATTAGGCCTCACATTTACCAATATACTTACATTTACATACACTAAACAAAAAACAACAATACATTAAATATATGTTGACCCCACCCCAAACACCTCTTTCTTTCGTCGATAAATTGAAGAAGCGCAACTGATGAAACAAGGGAAGAACGGGTGCCATCAATGTCACTTGGCCAAGGTTTCTTTGATTTCATACTGAAGAAACCGTTGACATCCGTCTATATTGAAGTTGATGTGAAGATTTATTAAGAAAAAAGAAAAAAAAAAAAGAAAAGAGAGCTTATTATCAAAACCCTAACGTGATTATGTCAAGATTTACGCATATCATGAAACAGTTTTGATCTCACTAAGTCGACCTTCGTACAACTATTTTGAAAAATTAAAGTTGGAAAATGGACTTTATATTTTATTGTAAAAACTTTGTCGAAGTAGATGGGGACGAAACTTGATATAAATATAAAAAAACAATATAGTAAAGTCAAATATAGATAAAAATATTAAGAAGTATTTATATAATTTTAATTCTTCATAAGCTCTAGTGTTTTTAACAAGTTAGTTGAACTAGTTTACTTTTAAAAGTTTATTTTTAACAAGTTCTTATATTTTTATTTAACAAATAACGCGTTTAGCTTGAACTTATGAAAAAGATAAGCTTAAACTCGTATAAGCTTTTATAAATTACGTTACCAAATACACTCGTAGACATCAAATTATTTATTAAATACTTTCTTTGATGATAATACTAATTTTCACATCATGTTGAGTTTGAAAAATGCAAATGATAAATAAAGGTGTTTTTTTTAGGTAATTTGAATTTTTTGACTCAAGTGTACGTAATGTAAATGTAAATGGATATCGATGTGACCGTTTTCAATGAGAAAAAGATTAATATAACTTTAATCCTGTTAGTCCAATTTTTTTCTTTCTAAGACCATTCATAATAGTGAGCTCGTCACTTAATGTGTCAGTTGTGCCACCTCATCGACACATTCGTACTTTCAAAACTAACACACCTCTGCCAACAGTCACTGTGTCACTTGAATTTATAGGACGCACACCTATTTCAAAATAAAAATATTACATTAATTTGAATAAACATTACATAAATTAAAAAATATTACATTAATTCAGAAATAAATATATTACCTTAATAAAAAAAAATTGTAAATGAAAAATAATAGTGTAGTTTCCGGCTTCGTTTTGTTGCGAATACGAACTATTAGATAAACTCTCTATTTACTTTCTTCCATTTAGCGATTAGTTGATTTGTACTACGTTTCACCTCAACTTTGAAGTTGTAGTTTTCTTATATGGTTGCCAAAAACTCTGATGCATTTGTGAAGTTTCAATATGACAATTTTGGTAAGTTTTTTCCCACTCGTCGACCAAGATTTTGACCTCGTTATTGGTCCATGGCACAGATGGTGGTGTTTGGATATTTTGAAAATGATTTTGAGAAAAATTGTGGGGATGTTGTGACATTTTTGTGTGTTAATATGAATGTATAATGTGTGAAATATTGTAGTGGTTGTTGTGTGTATATGTGAGAAATAAGTATGAATTGTAGTGTACTTTGTATGTATATTTATAATGTGATTGAGGTATGATAAAAAAGTTAAAAAAATAATAAAAATATATATATTCTTTTTGAAAAGTACGGTTTTGAACGGATTTTTTTTTCAAAATATAATTTTATATTAAATGCATTTAAAAAGCAAGTGGACCCACTTCCCTAGTTGAGGAGACGCAACCGACGAGTCCGCGTCAACGGCGTCAGTCGGTCGAGGCTCGTCGGTCTATAAACCGACATGCCTATTGGCATTCGGCACCTGTCTAATTAGACCACTCTCAACAGTTGCTTTTTCAGTTTTTTCAGCTCAGCGCCACGTTAGCACATTTAAAACTGATGAAAGACTGATGAAACACTGCCAATAGTCTTTTCGTCATTTCAATTTTGAGCCCCACATTTATCAATTTACTTACTGTAAACTAAAAATAACAATACATTCAATATAAGCTGGACTCACTTTTTTTCACCTTCTTTCGTCGGCTAAGCGACGCACAAAATCGAAGAAATGAAGTGATGAAGCCGTGTCATCGGTGTTTCTATAGGAAGAAAGGAAAAACATGAAACGGAAGAAACCAATGGGAGTGGTCTTATATAGGTATCTTGGTGAGTGGGGCTTTTTATATTGTAGGGTCTAACTCGCACCGCTAAACTTTAACCGTCGTGGAACCCGTAACTGTTGATTAATTTCTTTCATTTTTGTTCATCCCTTTTTCAGTTCCCATTTCCCATTTTTCAGTTTTCCAATTTTATTGGATCATTTTCTTCTTTATCACTTTCTGTTCACATTATAAAACTCTAATCAAAAGTTGATCTTGTTTCATTTCAAGAACCTTATCAGCAAGAAACCTTTTTGTATTTTTTAGGGTTTTTGTTTTTGGGTTCTTAAATTTTTGGGATTGTAGGGTTTTGATTGATTGAATTATCAATAATGGAGACAGTTCGTTCAGATGCACCATCTTTTGCTCAAACAGAAATTAACTGGGACAAGTAAGCTTTTCATTTTCTGTGTACTTCACTTTTTGTTCATTTATGTACTCAACTATATATTCATTGCTTACATCTATAATTCTATAACCAAGATTATACGTAAATTATTGTGGGTTCGGGGAATATTTTGTCATTGCATATGAATCTTGATCTCTTGAAAATAAAAATATGAGCGTTTTCCATGTTTAGATGATTAGGGTTTAACAAAGTATAGGAAATAGATAGGCAGCTACAAGTACATTTATCTTGAAAATTTTACCCAAAAATGCTTCAATTAAAAGTTTATAACTATGATGATAGCCTAGTAAAAGATTGGACCTAGGGAATATAAATTTTGTAACTATATCGGTTATAATACTTATAAGTACACGGTTTGAAGTTATGATATGTACTTGTATTAGGGAAGTTGGAGCTAGCATTCAATGTGCTAACTATGTTGTATAGAGTTACAATTTTGAGCTCGACCTTAGTTGTATTATATGATATATAATTGGAGGATCATCGACCTTTTAAATCTTGATTTTGTTGCCCTTTCACCAATTGTTATGTTGCACTATGGACATCGTTCTTGCTCATGGTTCCTACACTTCATGATTTGTTGTTATTGTATTGTGATTATTGTGAGTTGTAATATTGGTCTTATGTTTATTATGCAGGCTTGATAAAACTAAGTTTTATGTCGTTGGTGCTGGGATATTTACTGGCCTTACGGTTGCACTTTACCCTATATCTGTTGTAAAGACCAGAATGCAGGTTGCTACAAAAGAATCAACCGAAAAGAGTGCATATGCTGTTATCCGCGGATTACTTAAAACAGAAGGCGTACCGGGTTTATACAGAGGTTTTGGAACGGTCATCACAGGGGCAGTTCCTGCAAGAATTATATTTTTGACAGCATTAGAGACCACAAAGGTGGCTGCTTTTAAGATGGTTGAACCGTTTAAACTTTCAGATCCTACAAAAGCTGCCATAGCTAATGGAATTGCTGGCATGACAGCTTCTCTTTTTTCTCAAGGTGTCTTTGTTCCTATTGACGTGGTATGATTTCATCGTGCTTTCTTCACCCAGTTCTTGTCAGTCTTGCACGATAAATATTAGATATTTGTGTGTGGTGGATGTCTCATCGTTTAGGGTGGCTAATTGCATAAAAGGTAACCATATTTGCTCTTGCGTAACCAACTTATTCTAGGCTGGAATAAACCAACAAAGTAATAAAAAATTTGATGCAAGGAAATCACCCACTGCATTATGTCAAGAAAAGGTAAATATACTCAAAGTTACTGATACATGAGCTGCCACACCATTATTGGTTATGGGTTCAGATTAATGTAGATTGGAATTTCTGAAAGTTGTCTCCTTAAATCAAAACTTTGAAACTCGATTTTTTTTTGTTGTGTCTAAAACATTTGAATTTCTCCTAAAATTGAAATGGGACAAAGTCGGTTACCTTTATATGCATATAGCCTTATTTTTAGTTGTGCTGGCAGCATACTGGTTTGGTAAGCCAGTAAAGCTTATAGATGGCTTTTTGTTTTTGTATCAAGATTGTGTAGGCATGTAAGGTGGTAGGCTAATATTCTAAATATTGAAACTTAACAGATTAGTCAAAGATTGATGGTTCAAGGATATTCAGGCCATGCAAGCTATAACGGTGGCCTGGATGTTGCTCGTAAAGTTGTGAAGCAAGATGGCATCCGAGGGCTATATAGAGGATTCGGTCTATCTGTAATGACCTATTCTCCTTCTAGTGCTGTTTGGTGGGCGAGCTACGGTTCCAGTCAACGTGTTATATGGAGGTGAGGAAATTCTATATACTTTCTCTTGCTCATGATTTTCATTTGCATTATATCAATTCAGTTCTTAATTTGTTGTATGTAGTCTATTAGGTCATGGAACTGATAGCAATGGACCTCATCCTACACAAGGGACAATAGTTTTAGTTCAAGGTGCTGGTGGAATAGCTGCTGGTGCAGCAGCATCGTGCATCACAACTCCACTCGACACTATAAAGACTCGACTACAGGTACATTCAAATTTATCTTCATGGTACTCAAAGCTATTTAGTAACCTTTATGGTGTGATAACGTTATCTAGATTATCGTATTTTTCTGTCCTTAAGCTAAATGCAACGACATCCTTTTTGGCACGTTCAAAATCAATTGCAGAGCTTCCTACTGAAATGACATATTTGCTTGATAGTAATTGTTACAAAATATTGATACTATCACTTTACATGTTTTAGTTCAAGGTACTTATGCTTTGAATTTTTGATAAGAAGATAATGAGCTGTTTCTGTGTTTGGCAAATCTGATTATGTACAAACTTGAAATGTAAATAATCAGATAATCAGAATCAGTTTTGTTGCAGCTACTCATAAACTAATTATCTAAAACTGATGAAATGATATCAAATAATCAGATCTATTTCACAATACCTTAACGCTAGTGACCGATTATCTGCGGCTTGAAAATGCGATAATTAGAGGATCACTGCCAATAACCACATTAGTTTGTGATTCTCATTTCTATTTGAACCAGGCTTACGGTTTGATGCTCATTGATATGTTTTTGTAAAAGGTAATGGGACACGAGAAGCGACCCAATGCACGCCAAGTTATCAAAACTTTGATTGCAGATGATGGCTGGAAAGGTTTCTATAGAGGGATTGGGCCAAGGTTTTTTAGCATGTCAGCTTGGGGAACATCCATGATACTCGCATACGAATATTTGAGTATGTACTCTTCCTTCTTCTGCTGCCTGTCTGTTTCATGTTGAAGTAGTCGTCAATATAAGCATCTTGACAACCAAGACTGTCTTACATAGTAACCATCTCATATATAGTTTGAAGTCATTCAAAATCTCTTAATAATACTAGTTAAGCATGATATGCGGCATGCACTCATGTTTTTTTTTTTTTTTTGTTTGCACATCATCTATCTAACTTTAGTGCTTTCTCTGTTTTACCTTTGGAGTAAAATGAACCTACTTTCAAGTTCATGTATCATTATATTAATGCTTGAGAAAAAAATGTCTAAACGACTAAACTACATAATACATACATGATAAATGCTAAACAAAGATATCAAAATATGAACTCATCTTTTTTTGCATGCGTACGATACCTTTCTGACCTCTACTACTCTCTCCCTTCCGATTTTGAAGTTGAACAAATTACTTTCAAGTTCATAATTTTTTTTAACACTTGGGATTTGGGAAAAGATTTGTTGTTGGAAAGTTTTGAGTTGAAGGGTAAGGGTATATTTAGATTTGTTTTATTATGGGTATTGATCTAAGTTCACACGATTCCTTTATTTGAATGGTATATTTAGATTTGATGAGAAATTAAATATCTTACATGAACTGTATGCTATTCATTTTGATTATCATGGGACATGAGAAGAATGAGTGAATTTAACTTACTTAGATACCATGTTATTTCTTTTTGTGTTGATTTGCTAACATTTACCATTTTTCCTCGTTTTTTCATCTTTGTAGAACGGATATGTGCTCAAGATTTGTAGATTAGCCCACCAACGACCTGCTCTCATCCCGGGTTGTTTGTTCATTTGACACCAGATACTTTTGTCATTTATACTCGTCTTAGATGCATGTAAACCCATACAGATATAGTGTCGATTGACACAAGGCTCTCTTAGTTTACATGATGAGTGAGTAGAACTAGATCACATAAAAGCAAATGTATGAGTCATACATATCATTCATTTAACCATTTTTGACTTTGCTAGAATTGAATCAATTCCAGGCTTGTATCCTGTAACCTTCTATATAGAATAGAATAGAAATGATAAGTAGACAGTTTATGCTTTAATCTGTCAAATTTGTTGTATTTGTGGCTTGTTTTTATTTTGTTTTCTTAAAGCATTGAGGCCATTGGTTGGTTAAGGCAGGTTAAGCTTTGGTTTCCACGTTTAGGAAGTTTCTAACTTTTGAAATTTGAGTTCAAGAATGTTTACAGAAAGCGACTGAGAACATCATTATTGAATCTGTCACCTTTTGTGGTCCATAATGATGGGTGCTCAAGAAAAATATAAATCAAAACCCGCCGCACTCGTTTTTAGGGATTAAGAGATTGAAGGTTATGTAAATATATAAATTTTAGGACTTATAAATGATCCAAAAGGCCAATGATGAATTTACCATAGTTTTTGATAAATACACCATACACCATAAGGTACAACTATTTATGATCATAACACACCATGAGTCACCTTTTGTGGTCCATAATGATGGGTGCTCAAGAAAAATATAAATCAAAACTCGCCTGCACTCGTTTTTAGGGATTAAGAGATTGAAGGTTATGTAAATATATAAATTTTAGGACTTATAAATGATCCAAAAGGCCAATGATGAATTTACCATAGTTTTTGATAAATACACCATACACCATAAGGTACAACTATTTATGATCATAATACACCATCAGTCACCTTTTGTGGTCCATAATGATGGGTGCTCAAGAAAAATATAAATCAAAACTCGCCTGCACTCGTTTTTAGGGATTAAGAGATTGAAGGTTATGTAAATATATAAATTTTAGGACTTATAAATGATCCAAAAGGCCAATGATGAATTTACCATAGTTTTTGATAAATACACCATACACCATAAGGTACAACTATTTATGATCATAATACAATTTTTTATCGTACAGTTTTAATGTATCTATTAAAAATCATGGTGGAATTATCATTGGCCATGATAATTTGTGACAAGTATGCAAGATAAATATGTAAGTGTATTTGTATATTTGTATATTTATATACTAGACCTTAAACCCGTGTATATACACAGATCTATTTAATTTTTAAAAATATTCATAATTAAAATAGATGAAAAACGTTTATGCCTTCGACGTAGTTGACAAAAAGAAACAATCAATGTTGATGAAACAATAGTGAATGAAGAGAATGTGAGTGCGATCTTTTATTTTTTAATATCTTTTTATTGGTTAAACACATATAATTTTAAACACACGGTGAACTTTGAAAATGAAATATCAACGTAAAGAGAGATTACAATATCAATTAAACTAATAATAAATTATAATATAATACTAATTACTAACTTATAGATCTTTTAGGACGCATGTACCATTGATTTGTAATTTGAATATAAAACAATACTCGGTGAATCTTTTATCACTCGTAATATCTTATTCATAATTTAACTTTTATATTACTTTAGCAAGCATAACTATATTATTATTATGTTTGTAAAAGAGTTTTAAACTGTTTTGTAAACAGTTTTTTTATTTGTTATCATGATTTACGAATAATATTTAATATGATTTTTCATGCCATTAATTATCGTTGGGTATGGTGTTTATTATTTGGTTTAACTAAATAACTCAACCGATCGATATATTATTTGGATATTTTGGATTAAGTTATTTGAATTTGATTTGGTCTTTGGGTGATACCAGATAAGGAATCAGTTTATTGGTTCGGTTTTAGTTTGAATATTTTCAGTTAGGGACCACTCGAAAAAGCAAATAAACATTAGATGTTAATACTTATCTTTGATAATTCAATCTGATAGCTGACATACAAGTATACAACTCTAATTACTCATATAACTCAATTACCTCAAATACAAACTCATTTTCCAAATGACTCAATATGAACAATTAAAATGCTTTTACTTAGTATTTGAGCAATTCAATTATCTTAATAATCTAAATTATAATTTAAGACTTTTATCTGGCTAAATTGAAACCCAGCCGAATAACCCAAACTGTTATTTGATTGGTTTGGATAGGGTGACATATAGTTTAAATTGAGTCTCAAGTGGATCAAGAGTTGACCAAAAGCTGAATAAACAAAATCAGATAACTCTATTAATTTAGATTATCGATTTCGTTAATCATTTCTTCCCTGGTTGTTGTTAGCCAGTTTTTGTTTTCCAATATTGTTTTCGTCTTTCTAGAGTTTGGATATAGTCCCTGGTTTGTGCGACAACACTAGCAAAGATTGGTGGGGTGGTGCTGCTGAACTTGTCCACCAGTGCCTTGTATTTGTTGTCATCAATGACAGGATATGAATCCAGAGACTTGTTGACTTGCAGGGAGGCCCGGGATTTTAAGGCATTTTGTCGGTAGAATGGTTAATGAAATCTTCCAATGGTTCGTTGGGGAATTGCTTCAGCATATGGGCTTCTAAGTGGGAGCGGAAGTGCTTCTTCTTTTGTGGAAGTGGCTAACAAACTTGCTCTGAATATCCGCGAAGCAAGTGATGCTGCGCTCTAGGAGGTCCCAGAACCATGCCTTGGCGTACGACCATAGAACCGAGGGGAATATTTTACATGCCACAATATCCTCCCAGTGTTGCGTTTTGATTGCGTGGTTGTATGACTGAATGAAATCTTCTGGGTCCGTTCCACCATCATACATTCCCAGACTTGGTGGCACCGTTATTCCCAAGGGCAGGGGAATGCTAGCGATAGCTGGGTGAAGTTGTTGATTGGAGTCCTGGATACTTTCGCGAGTAGGGGGCGGTTTCCCATGCAATATGGCCTTAATGTTAGCGCTCATTTGAGGCAGGGGGAGGTGTTGGTGGTACCACCTACGGTAGCATGCACTGCGCCAGCAGACGTGCTATCAGGTTTGTGATTTCCTGAATGAGAAAATCTGTTCGCGGGGTTCCCTAGTTGGGAAATTGTTAGAAATTTTGTTGGAAAGGTTGCTGAAACATTTACTGCTATGGCTGCGGGAATATTTGTGGGAAAGACTGCTAGATAGTTTTTGTGATGTGTGCTGGAACGATTGCTGGAACACTTGTTGTGTCACGAAGTTTTGCGGTGTTTGTTGGGTTCCGTGAAAGGCTGCGTTAAAAAGCGCATGCAGACCCACAAAAGGAGGGGTAAACGCTGTCTGCTGCTGTGAGGACTTGCTACATGAAGTAGAGAACTCTAGTTGCATTCGCGACTGGTCCAGTGACTGTCTTCTCTCCCATTCTTGCTGTTCGCCGGAGATGGTGTTCGTGTTTGGTTTTTGAGTGTTTTGGGCGGTGAAGTGCAGGATGTTTTCTCCGGCAAATGGTGCTGGTGGAGGAGGTGGAGGTGGACCGGAGTTCGATGCCATTTCGAAAGGGTGTAGTACGACAGTGTGTAGAATGATTATGGTACATGTGCAAAAGGGTTGTATGGCCGTAATAGCGGTTTTCGTAGCCGGAAATGTGTAAGAGATTGTTTTTCTCTACGGATGGCGCCATTTGATCAATTTAGAGGGTTATATTAATTATTTCTATGATAGTAGTGGGTGTCAAAAGAAAAAATTGAAGGCTAAACTTGTCATCTCTATAAAAATGAGGGGCATCAAAAAATCATAAAAACTTGCAGGGGTCATTTTCCCCGTTTCTTCACCTGCAACTCCAAATAGGGTTACATAACCAAATTTAAGCTTTCATATTTCCATTGTGAATTCAATACTCAAGTTTAAACCATCTAAAATATATATCTTGCATCGTATAACATCAAACAACTGAATCAAATTGTTCAAAATTAAGCTTTGATAAGTCATACAATTTTAGAAATTAGAACCCTGTGATGCCCCGTCAGTGTTGATGCCTCGGGCCGTGGCTCGGCTTCCCCATGGCCAGGGCGGCCCTGGCCCCATTGTCCTACGTCGACCAGTGGAAAGTGGAGGACACAGGTATCGGTGCATGCATAATGTTATACTTTGCATGACTGATGTACTTTTGTACTATGTTGCGTGGTGATATACCAACACGTCCATTTGTAGAGTTTTCTTTGATATTGAGTCGAACTTTGAGTTGTTTATTGGGCCGCGGCTATTGTTGGGCCTTTGAGCCCAATACAAGTAGTACACTATTAGATAATTATTTTTTTTCAAAGAAAATAATAAATTCACTTATAAATTTCTATTTATTATTTGGATATTGTTAATGTGCATAAATTAGTTATAATTTAAGTAATATTTATAGGTTTAAATAAAATTTAAAAGGTCAAAAAGGTTTATTATGATGTATGTACAATAATTGCACGTTCTAAATTCTATAGCCTTTCGTCTATAATTATCATTTTTCTTATTATCTATACTTATATTATATTTATTATTATTATGTTAAATAAACTCATAGGCTTGAACTTGTTGAATTTTTCCAAAAATTATACTGCAAAATGGGTCAAATTGCAACGAGTTCACATAACCGAAAAAACAGAAGCTACCTAATCACCCTGGGTCAAATTGCAACAAATAAACCAAACTGTCAACCAACGATTTGACAGTTAATTGTTGCTTCTTCCCCCTTTCCGATTCCCATTTTTATGGATCATTTATTCGATACGTAATTTTCTTTTCACATTCTTTCTATAAAACCTCTGGTCTAATAAAAGGCGATTAGATTATATTTGATTTCAAGAATCTTCTATCTGCGCGAATTGTATTTTGATAATGGAGGAGACACAATCTTTCTCTCAAACCGAAATTAACTGGGTCAAGTAAGCCTTTCAATTATCTATATTTTTTAATGAATTGTTTGCTCAAATTTCAGATTTTATAGCTTTATCTTTATCAACAATGCATACTTTTTAATGAATTGTTTTCCTTATGTGGAAAAACATTTTTTCTGCTGAACAAAGATCTATACTTTTTAACTTCAAAATTGAAAATTAGCATTAGCTTATGTTGCAATGAAGTGATTTAAGAAGAATATATATTTAATTTGGTAAATCTTATATGAGTGCCCCTATAAGATTAGACCCCCAAACACCTCCCATTTGCCCACAAAATTGAAGACTTTTTTTTGTTTCCTCTTTTGAGTAAGTTAGTTTTGATAACCAGTACCATAGTGGACCTAATTGTTTTAATAAATGAGTTATGTATGGTTTTTTTTTGTGTGGAAATGGTAAAGGAGTGGACGTTTTAGCAATCCTTTTTGATTTCATGCTGTGTTAATAGAGCCTCGATATTCTGCTATTATATGTTGGATCAGGCTTAATATAAGTTGAAGTTGTGCGCACTGAAATATTGAAAGTAACCCTTAACTTCACAAGATAAAAGTAGTTCGTGTTGATAAAAAGAATAAGATAAAGTAGTTTGATTGTAATTGTATATGAGCTCAAGAATCGTTGTCGAATCTATACATAACGAATATTGATTTGTTCTGAACTAACGTCACAACAAATGTAAAGCATGATACAATAAGGATCACTTCCATCATCTATTTTTTCACATTGCGATTGTTGTGAGCTCTAATGTTGTTCCTTTTTTTATGCAGGCTTGATAAAACTAAGTTTTATGTGGTAGGGGCTGGGATATTCTCAGGCCTTACGGTTGGCCTGTACCCCATATTTGTTGTAAAGACCAGGATGCAGGTTGCTACAAAGGACTCTGTGGAGAAAAGTGCATATGCTATTGTTCGGGGATTACTGAGAGCCGAAGGCATCCCCGGTTTGTACAGAGGTTTTGGCACGGTCATCACAGGAGCAATTCCTGCACGGGTTTTATTTCTTACAGTATTAGAGACCACAAAGGTGGCTGCTTTCAAGATGGTTGAACCGTTAAAAATTTCAGATCCTACAAAGGCTGCTTTAGCTAATGGTTTTGCTGGCATGACAACTGCCATTTTATCTCAAAGTGTATTTGTTCCTATTGATGTGGTATGCTTTCTATGTCCCCTCCATTTTGACTTTAGATGTTTAAGTGTGTGTGTGTGCGTGTGTGTGTGTGTGTGGATGTTCTAAATAATGGAAGTCAACAGATTAGTCAAAGATTGATGGTTCAAGGATATCCAGGCCATAAAAGCTATAATGGTGGTTTGGATGTTGCTCGTAAAGTTCTGAAACAAGATGGCATTCGAGGGCTATACAGAGGATTCGGTCTATCATTAATGACCTCTACCCCTTCTAGTGCCGTTTGGTGGGCTACCTATGGTTCCAGTCAACGCGTTATATGGAGGTGAGGAGTTTTATCTACTTATGACATGTGCAGTGTCTTTGTTGAACTTGTTTTTCCTGAACTTTTTTTTTCTTTTCTTTTGCATCATATGAACGTTAGTGTTTAATACTTTAATGTAGTCTTTTAGGTCATGGAAGTAATAGCAATGGATCTGGTCCAAGCCAAGGGACAATAGTATTAGTTCAAGGTGCTGGAGGAATTTGTGCTGGCGCCGCAGCATCCATTATCACAACTCCACTGGACACTATAAAGACTCGACTACAGGTACAATGTCTCATTAGTAATCCTTACAAAGTGTTGATACTTTTGTATTCAGTTCACACGTTTCTTCATTTTTGTCATGAGTTATCAACAACATCCCAAGTCGAATGTTGAATAATTTATTTCTTGGTTAAATAAGAAATATGGATCTGTTGACATAGGCATCATGGCACATACACATATATATAGTTGGTTGGGTACTTGGGTTGAGAAGTGAATTTTGTTGTCCCTATGACACGTCAACGACACTCATCATTTTAGGATGTCCCTTGAAACTTGCAAGATTTTTATTTTTTGTTCTATTTAAGTTTGATTATTATTTTAATAAAATTGTTTTTGTAATCATATTTAATGCATTAAGTTTTTTTTTTTTTTTTTTTTTTTTTTTTTTTTTAATGAAAATGATAAAATAAAGTGTCCCTTGAAAAGACAACTTGCTTTAATCCTAACTAGCTTGACGCCTTGACCCATTACCCTACCTGTCTGACCCCCCCCCCCCCCCCCCCCCCCCCCCCCCCCATGGTGCTACCTCTATGCTAAAAACCATGCACCCAGTAGCCCACCCACGACCCTGTAAAAATGTAAGGTTTTATGCTGTGCGATCTGCTCACTCTTAAAGAAGACAAAACTGAAATTACCCAATGATAACTCAAACACGCAATCTTTGACCAAGTCCAATTACGACATGTGCTCAGCCTTGACTACCATATAGTCATAAACATTATAACCCACCATAACAAGTTAATCGTTCATATTTTCATTTCAACAAGCTTTATGCCGATTTGTATGTTTTGTACAAGGTAATGGAACAAGAAAAGAGACCCTCTACACACCAAGTTATCAAAAAATTGATTGCTGATGATGGCTGGAAAGGTTTCTATAGAGGGATTGGACCGAGATTTTTTAGCATGTCAGCATTTGGAACATCCATGATAATCTCATACGAATATTTGAGTACGTCGTTTTCCCTCTGCTACATATTGGTTTCATCTTGAAGTAATTAGCATCATGATAACTATAACTAGAGATACTACCCGCACTTTGAGATCATTTGAAACCGTCTATATAAAAACCTCTCTCAATAATATGTGCTCATACTTTTTAAACTTCTATCAAATCTCTAGCACTTTCTCTGTTTGGTTTTGGGAGTAACATATACACCTACCACTTTTTAAGTTCATAATTTTTTGTATTCTTGAGAAAAGAAAACCGTTTAGTACATAAAAGAGAAATAGTAGAAGTGCAAGAAAAAGAAATCATTACATGACTTCATCCTTTTTCACATTTGTAATATTTCTTCCAATCTTAAGTCACATTATTCCTTTTTTTAAAGGGCATTTTAGGCTACCTTATCTCAGTACTAATATGCTGATTCAAATATTGCAATCCCCATGGGATAGGTCATAGGAGTATGATCTAATCTAATTATTTGATTTGATATGTTTCTTTCATATGACACTCATTTGCTAACATTTACCTTTTTTCATGGTTTAATGTAGAGCGGATATGCGCTCGGGATTAGTAAATTACTCCACTAGTGACCTACATCGGTCTAAGGCTGTTTGTTCAATTGATACCGGATAGTTTAGTCATTCTTACCCATCTAAGATGCATGTGTATACATACTGAAATAGCAAGGCTCTCTCGGTTTATATGATAGGTAGAACGTGATCACATGAAAGAAACTGTATGATTTGTATATCATTCTTTTTAACCATTCTTTAACTTGTTAAAACTAAATCAGTTTCAAGGCTGTATACTGTAGTATCATTTAAAAACATCAATTATAAATTTATTATTACAATTTTCTGCCTTTTTAGCCATATTTATGGTCTTTTGGCTTGTTTTAATGTTCTTCTTGAAGCGTTAATGCCTGTAATCAGTGTTATCAGTTTATTGGTTGGTTAAAAAAGGTAACCGACCCTCCGGAAAGCTATTATGAATCCGTGAGTTTGCCAGTTTTATAAAGTTTATAATTTATAAGTCGTGTTTATACAGACGATAATTTGGAGACTTGGTTAGGTTTTCTGCCACAGTACTTTTGAACTGATCACAATCTGTGATAAGTTTGTAACAATCATAGCCCACAACGATGGTGCTAAAAAAAAAAGGAAAAAAGTGGATGACCCAGATTGAATAGCATCATTATAGTTGAATCTGAATGAGTTACAAACCTATAATCATTATGGTATACTAGTTAATAGAACCTCACCATAAAAAAGGGAAACATTGCAATCAATTTTGAACGTCCCCAATATGATATTGTTGCATTACTTCAGAAAGGAATTACGAAGTAGGGAACTCACAATGCAACACAAGGGACAAAACTGGACCTTATCATTGAATTAGGCATACATGTGTAATTCAGCAAATACAAGAGAAGGAACTCACAATATCTCACTCACTCCCAACAGAATATAAGAAGCTGATAACATATCTGTTTGCTGAATGTGAAATGACCAACTTGATCAAACTACAAACATTCTCAGTTGACTACTTGGGTCTCGTCTTCGCTATCATCCTCATCTTCATCATCTCTGGAAGCGCCTACGTATGCTTCAAGTGATTCCGCTTTGAACAAGTCGCCAGCCTTATTTTGATTATCAGTTGGGTCTTGTTCTTTTGTTTCAGCTTTTCCTTTATTCATCTGTAACATGACCATACGAATAAGCATCTATAACATCACATAACTAGTAGCACAGAAGATTAACCTTCGAAAATACCACCATCAGCCATAAGACATGACAATTGTAGTTTCAAACCAAGAAAAAAATCTAGATTGTGTAAAACATTACCAAGATTATGCAAAATAATTATATAATAATAATAATACTTGATCTGAGTAGTAGAAAGAAACTTACGGCACGAAGCAAGGATCTCTTTTCCCTTTCTCGAGCATTACTAATAGCCTGAGAGAAAAACCAAAAATATATCAATTTCAATAGCAACACTAATGAAGAAAACTGTAAACAAGATTACGAAGTCAAAACAAACCTCTTGAAGCATCTTCTGCTCAGCCTCTACTTCAGTAATATCTCTGCAAGGAAGTACTCTTACATTAGTCATCCTTAACGAACTCAAATTATCATTTAATAAATTTCATCAAACACACTTTTTGTGGCACATTAATCTTGATAAATAGTCAAACAATTCACATAATACATTATCAAAATTATGTTAAGACAGTAGTACAACTCTTAAACATTATTTCTCAATAACAATGTGATTTTATTCAAAGAAAGGACGTACATTAACACTAAACACCCGGATTTTGATTTAAATTCAAAGAGTAATTTTTGTTAACCGGCCATATAACTCTTCCGCATTAGTTCTACAGATAAACAAAAACCAAAAAACTGTCATACCTTCCAACGATTCGTTCAACGCGACACGAACATTTTGCACATACATGATGCTCCTTAGCACACGCTGTCAATCAAATCAAATCAAATAAATAAATAAATAATAATAAAAAAACATAAATACACATAATTCTCAAACCCTAACCCTAACCTGTACATAGATTATGATAAGCCTGACGAACAGCACGCTTAGTACACTTCTGACTGCCAAAAAACATCATCAACAAATTCAATCATCATTGTAAATCTACATATCCAAAATACAACAAAAAAAATTGATTTTTTTTCTTCCAAATTTGTACCATTTAGCTGGTTCTGAAAGAGGTTTATATTTGCCGTATTTACGTTTCCATTCAATTTGATCCCTACACTTAGGGCATACTCCGGTGATCTCTGATAACGGCCGGAACCTACCTCCGACTTCAGTTTCATTGATTTTGACGCCGGCTTTCGGTTTCCATGCGTATTTGTTTGCGTGTTTCGGTGGTCCAGTTCGCAGCTTGCTACTCATCTTTTTGCTTGCTTGAATTCCTGCAAAACATTGAAATTGCAGAGTTTTCTTAAACCCTAGATGGAAGTTTCGTATTGAACCTTGTAATTTTGTATTTATTCGTTTATAGTCCCTTGAGTATTATGTATTGCGCATAAAGGTGGGTTTTTTTTTTAAAATTTGACCTATTGACTGTCCTAACCGCCAACCGGCAATATGCAAGGGTAACCGGGTGAATCAAGATCGCGTCGTTATTGACCAATTTCTAAAAGTTTCGATGAGATTAACCAATTGCTGCTTAAAATATCCCCTTCTAGCAAATTCTACCGGCAACGCTTGTATCTGAAAGGTACGTAAGTGATTCATCCAATGTCATGCTTTAATGCATCTTTATGTTATTTACAGTATTTTGTGGATAAATATCCGATTTCTGATTCGTGCTTGAATTCAATTTATTTTTTATTTTTTTTGGGGGGGGGGGGGGGGGGGGGGAATGTGACATGACTATCTTTGCATTTTGAATGTGTATGCACTCTAGGTGTTTGATGTTTTGTGTCACAGAATTGTTGCTCATATGATCTCGTAGATGAGTTACGGGCGTCGCAGTTTGATTTTTCTGATCATTACTGAAGCAACTAAGAGATTAACTTGTACAGTATTAATTTTGTTCTAGCATGCTAAGTGTGTATTTTCAGCCATTTTCGATCAAATGATAGTTCGGAAGCCAAATAGATTAATCAAAGCTAATTAGTCTATCAAATATGTAGCCTTGAATCTTGGTAGTGCTTCATAGTAAGGGGACAGTGTTTGTAGGCTTGAAATTTTGACATGCTAGTTGGTATGGAATGCAGTAATATTCGTAGCAAAGTGAAACTCACATGTTGTAGGTCTTTACCCTTAAAGAAATAAAGAATGACCAAGAAGTTGTTTTATAATATTTAGTTGCCTACTTGTCAACCTGTCTTTCTCATTTCATTTTCTGGAATTAATGAGCCTACCAACTTTGAAGATAGTTATAGAAATGTTGAGATTATAGGAATCAAACTGGGTACTTGTAATAAGTTGTATTGGCATAATATTTTTGCAGTTACTCACAGATGATCTGTTACTTTCTTTTACATTGAGTTCAAGATAATCTTCTATTCAAAGGTTCTCTATATATGACAGAATTTTGTTGATTATATTCATCATTCATTCATTCTTTTGAAGATGATTTAACTACCTATTGTGTCTACTTTACAAGTATTCTTTGATACATGTTTGTCATAATTTGATATAACATGTTTGTAAAGGCTTCTTGTTACATCATAGAAATCTGTCAGTTAACATGTCATCTGATCTCTCCGATCCTTTTAAAATAAAAATTGAGGACTTATAATTCACTAATTACCTTATAGATAAGTCATAAGTATGACCAAGGCTTGTTTCAGTGACTTCTAATGAGTTTTCAGAATATAACTTTTTAGAGCTAATTTTCTTTTTAAACCTCTTTTATTCCCATTATATATCTATCTTTATTTCATTTATTCGAATTTTGATCCCATCATAGTCAATATGTTGCTTATGTTGATTCACTCTCAACGTTAGTTGATTCAGAGAATACTTGCTTTTGTATCGATTATGAGAGTGTTTATAAGTTAGAATCTCAGTATATAACAAACAGGCAGCTCTAAAAACCTTTAAACATCATTCTGGTAGGTTGCACTTTTTGCTAGAAAACATAACCAGGTCGTCATAAAATATTAATCCTAGTATCTTAAGAAGTTTGTGTACTTTAGTGAAAAGGACATTCTGCAATTTCGGTCAGGGTAGCATATTAGCATGCGTAATATGAAAATTGTTTGATTTTATTCATTCTATGTGTGATATTAAAATCAATTTGTAAATGAATTGAGTCATCCAAATGACATCATAATCTAATACACTACATAAATTAAACCCATGGCCTTCACTAGGTAGCTCTTATGAAAGATTGCTTGCATGTGATCCCGGTAGCTATAAGAATCCAATAAATTACATCAGCCGCTTGTTGGCGGCGTCATCTTAGTCAAAATTGTTTATGACTCGAACTCTTTGCTGCTTGTGTCAGTTGACGATGTGCCATATCTTATTGCTACTCCAGTTGAACCAAAAATTGAATATTTCTCAGTTGTGGTTGGTTCTTCATCCATGAGAAATGGAAGTTTTTGATTTTCTAATATGGCCTTACCAATCACGCAACCTGTTTTCTCAGTATCTTCTTGTAGCTGCAATGCAAACTCTAATCCGCAAACTACATCGTCCATAGCCGGGTGTTCAATTCCATCATTTTTCAAGCAACTATATGCTACCTCTGCGAATTTCATCAAGCACTTGGGTGCAATCTTATCGCTTAGGTTTGGATCAATGATCTCATGCAAGATCCCCTTTTGATAATGAAGTTTTCCCCAATCTGCCAGATTTTCTTGTTGGTAGGGAACCTATCTATCTTTAATGAGAGCAGTTCTTGCCCACAACACTTCAAACAACACGAGTACACGACCCCAAAGGAGTACACGACCCCAAAGGAGTACACGACCCCAAAGGAGTACACGTCAGATTTCTCTGTGATTTTTCCTGTTCTGAAATATTCAGGATCAAAATACTCGAAAGTACCCTTCACCATATTGGTAACATGGTTTTCTCCTTTGTCCTTTGGGCCTAGCTTTTACAAACCGAAATCAGACACCTTAGCATCCCAATTTTCATCAAGTAAGATATTTGTGGACTTGACATCCCGGTGAATTATTACACGGTTTGCACTAGTATGGAGATATTGCAACCCTTTGGCTGCACCAATGCAGATATGGAGATGTCCTTGCCATGACAAAGGAGGGTTGTTATTATTTTAGAGATGTTCTTGTAGAGTCCCGTGAGCCATGTAATCGTACACAAGTATCATCTCGCCCTCATCATCACAGTATCCAATTAGGGACGCTAGTTGGGCATGATGAAGTTTGGATAGGAACCCAATTTCTGTTAGAAAATCTCGAGGACCTTGTTTGGATGACGAGTCAAGTCGTCTGATTGCAACTGTTCTTTTAGGATTGTCAATTTTCCCTATGTACACCTTACCAAACCCTCCTTTGCCAATAACGCAGATATCATTAAATTTACCTGTAGCAACTCTGACTTCCTTAAGTGAAAAACGACGACAGCGGTCTCCAGCTTTTCCAAAGCTTTTGACGTTCCTTTGCCTGAAAACTATAAGGACTAAAAGAGACAACAAGACTAACCCTCCCCCAATACCTCCAATTATGGCGGCATATGGTGGAGTTTTCTTCAATGTCTTATTTATGGGAGATGCCGGCCTTGACAGTGGAGCTTTAGGACCTAGTTCGGGGTTGGGACTAGCAAGACTGTCATCCATGCTCAACTTGAAGGCTTCCAAACCATTCAAATAAGCATCCAAATATGCTTCAGAATTGGGATTAGGATGTATGGCCAGCCACAAATCTTGCTTACTTTGGCGGCCATCTGGGTCGTTGATAAACACAATGTAGTCCTTGTATAATGGATAACCGCTACCTCCAGTCAAGTAGAACAGATCAATTTCCTCCTCGGCAGTTTGATTATTAATGAAAATCGTAAAAACCACCTGACCTCTTTTTGTGTATTGTGGTATAATGTTGCAAAAATGGAGTTTGAGCTTGTAACAGAATCCAAAATCAACGGGAAGTATCCAAGTCAGATTGTACATGTCAGACAGATTGCCCATACTTCTTTGTGTATCATAAAGTAGCTCAGGTGCAGTATAGTTTGGTGTCTCCATGGTGTACGTAATTGGAGTCATGCTAACGGGCGTTAACCCAAATGCTGCTCCATATATGTAGTTATTATCTTGCCTGTACATACCAGTATTGTTGTTAACTGATATTTGTCTCCCACCAACATTTAGTCGATACATATTTTCGAGTGCCATGTCTTCATCAATCACAGGTCCCGAATGTTGTCCAACATATTTCAAGTTACTAGATTTGTAGTACAGATTTTCTGGCATTGAAACAATTTCAATACCATTGATGAAAGCATATGAGTTGGGTGAGGGTGTAAAGGTAACATTTAAATTTTGGGTATTTTTTACATAGATAAATAAATTCTTTTACAAGATGAGGAACCTGGGGACCACCGGTCCTTCCAACATTGGAGGCGGTTAGGAAAACACCAAAGTTAGTTAAGAGAGAATAGCCATTAGATGATACTGAAAAGAAAGAGTGGTTTGCATTAAGACCGGAATAAGCTGCAGGATAGAAATAGAATCGTACGAATTTGGGGCCTTGTGAGACCGGAAATGAGTAGGTAAACGAAGAAGTGTTAAAGATTCGAGCAGTGGAGTAAGGGATTTGAGGGACAGAAGGATCTAGGAAGTTGGGGGCAGATGAAAATGAGGTGGTGGAGATATTTGAGGGTATGAATTGAGAACGGTCATCTGGGTCCCACATTCGGTCAGAAATGGTGGTTGAGGATGAACCCCAGTCGAGAAGGAAGTGATCGGTAGCTTTGTATGGTTGTGCAGTTGTGGGTATGGTGGATAACAGTAGAACCAAAGAAAAGATTGGTAATGTGAATACTAATAGCATGATGGTTAATAGCTTATTTTGCTTGTGTGCATAGGGAAGATTATTAGTAACGGTCTTTTATACATCAAAATGGTAGTTACACTGTTACAGTTAAGATTGGTTGCTTGACTTAATAAGTCTTTCTGCCTTTATCACTAGTCAATTAGAAATGATAAAATAATGGTTTGTACTCTGTGCAGTAGGATTCCACGAAGGTGTGATGCTTACTAGATATTTGGTGTATACGTCATCTGAATCCTCTTTAGTGACGAAAGAGATTCTTCCATCACATTTCAGTCAAATTGTGATGATTATAGATTAATAGTTATCGTAATAACGGGTTTAGTAAATCAAAATATATCGATGAATATTCGGTGTAATTTAAGGGTTCAAATTATAAAACAATTTGGTCAGACTTTTAAATAAGTTAATCAAGAGGAATGTAACTCAAAGTAATTTATAAAAATAGAGTAAATTAAAGTATTAAACGATCTGTTAATTCTTTTGTTACTACTTACTAGCACGTGATGAGGATTAATTGAGTTACAAGCTTCAAACAAAGGTCAATCCGAGTAATTTTGTTTTTTAAAATATCCATATCTATATTAACTTAGGATTATGGTTAGGGTTAGGGTTAGGATTAGGGTTAGGGTTAGGATTAGGATTAGCCGATTAGGATAAATACTTTAATACATGCATGCAATGCTATATATATCTTAATTGAAAAAACTTGAATGGTAATTCATGGCCATTATCTTTCCCTACGAATTGAAGTTCATTAGTAATACTGGGGTACATGTAAATGCATGTAGAATAACTGCAGGTATTACGTATGATCTTAATTACCATTTGAATGTTTCTTTCATTAGCCTGTACTCATCCTGTATCTGTTTAAACAACCCTTTTCTGACGAATATTTATCCACTCAAACATGAATATCTTTGAATTTCTTAAATTACGGCATTATTATGTTGAAGTTGGCTTCATGATTCAAGAGCCTATCAAGATATCTTTAAGAACTTGTTGCTTGTCGATCGACCAACTCGACATCAAGAACCAGATCTTGAATGAACGATTTAGCGGAGTATCATATATATGTAGGTCTCCTAAATCGATAAAGTCAACTTCAATTGAATAATGCGAGAATTAAAAGCTTCAAGATACCCATGTTTGATTCGATTATTATACTTCAGAAGATGTTGTTTAATCAGACAGAGGATGAGTATGGGCTAATGAATGATAGATTTAAATGGTAATTAAATATGTTGATAGCTATGACCTGATTCGAAAAATATGATAATTTTGCAGAGGATAACATTTTACTCTTGGCTGGATCACTTTTAATTACCTCTTTTATTCCTGTATATATGATATATGATGATTGTCTGAAGTATATCCCTTCCATGATATGACTATTACACTTCAATTTGTATATGACTGAAGCCACCCGAATTATATATAATCTAACCACTAATAATGCAAATTATATAATCAAATTCATCAGTTGAACAGTTGACTCCGGATTTGAGGGCTAAGAACCACCAAATATGTGTGGATGGTGGCTCTAAAATTCCATCATTCGTATCACCTTCCTGCTGGCGTCTGTATCTCGGAGAAAACTGTTTGTGACTTGAACCCTTCGTAGCTGCCACTACTCGACGACATGCCATTTCTTATTAGAGTTGATCCTGAGAACAGATCGTCGTCCGTTGTGGTTAGCTCCACTTGCAGCAAAAACGGACTTTCATGATTTTCTGTCATCCCAGACTCACCTACCGTCTTCTCAGCAGCTACTTGTAGCTCCTTTGCAAACTCTAGTCCCCAAACTACTGCATCCATAGCTGGCCTTTCACTTCCGTTCTCTTTCAAGCAACTAATTGCTACATCTTCAAACTGCCTTAAACACTCGGGTGCAATTGCCCCCCTTAGTTTTGGATCAATTATTTGATTCAGGGTCCCTTTTCGATGACACAACTTCCCCCATTCTGCCAAACTCACTTGTTGTTTAGGCAGCCCGGAGATCATTACAGGCCTTGCACACAACACTTCAAGCAAAACAACTCCAAACGAATACACGTCAGATTTATCCGTAAGCTGTTGCGTTCTGTAATATTCGGGATCTACATACCCAAAACTACCCTTCACTACCGTGCTAACATGGTTTTGTGCTTGATCTCTAGGCCCTAGTTTTGACAAACCGAAATCAGACACCTTTGCGACCCAATTTTCGTCTAGTAAGATGTTTGTGGACTTGACATCACGATGAATTATCGATCGTTTTGCACCTGTGTGGAGATAATGTAGCCCTTTAGCTGCACCAATGCAAATATCGAGACGCCGTTTCCATGACAAATGAGGTTTATTTGTCTTGTACAGATGTTCTCGTAGAGTCCCGTGAGCCATGTAATCATACACCAGAATCATCTCATCCCCGTCGTCACAGTATCCGATTAGCGACACTAGTTGGACATGACGTAATTTCGATAGGAACCCAATTTCTGTATGAAATTCGTGAACGCCTTGGTTCGATGATTCGTTGAGCCGTTTGATTGCCACTGTGGTTGTAGCGTTATCCATGTACCCTTTGTACACCTTACCAAAACCTCCATGCCCTATGATGCAATTGTCGTTAAATTCGTCGGTAGCAACTTTCACTTCTGTAATTGAAAACCGACGGCAACGATCTGATGGTAGTGTTGAATGTGTAGACTTTGTAGATTTCGATTCACTATAAACCGGACCGTAGGATGGCCTGTCGTCAGCGGTACCATAGTGTTTGACTCTACGTTTTCGCCGTAAAACTATAAGAACCAAAATAGACAACAAGACTAACGCTCCTACAACACCTCCGACGATCACAAGATATGTAGTTTTGTTCTTGTTCTTTTTTTGGGGAGAAGTCGGGCTTACGGATGGAGTTGACGAATCGGGTTCTATATCCGGGTTGGGACTAGCAAGATTACCAAACATACTCACCTTGAAGACTTCTAAACCATTTAAATAACCGTCTGAATATTCTGTAGAAAGTTCGTTAGGATGCAACGCGACCCACAAATCTTGTTTGTTTTTACGGCCATCTGGGCTATCGACAAACACAGCGTAATCCTTGAAAACGGCATACCCGCTACCTTGAGTCCAGTGGAATAAATCAGCCTCATCTTCAGCAGTTTGATTGTTAATGAAAATTCTAAAAATCATTTGGCCTTCTTTTCTGTATCCTGGTATAATGTTGCAAAAATGAATCCTGAGCATGTAATAAAACCCGGAATCAACATGAAGTATCCATGTCAGATTGTACAACTCAGACAGATTGCCCATACTTCTTTGGGTTCGATAAACTATCTCAGGAGCAGTATAATTAGGTGTGTCTGTTGTATACATGATCGAATTGTTATAAAGGGGCGTCCACCCATATGCTCCTCCAAATATGTACTTATTATCTTGATCCCATATCCGATTCATACCCGTATCGTCCTTACCGGATATCTCTTGTCCACCCATGTTTAATCTGTACATAGTTTCTAGTGCCATTTTCTCATTAATTTCAGGCCCTGTAGTTTGAGCAAAGTATTTCGGGTCCCTAGCGTTTAAGTACAGATTGGGCGGGACTGAAACGATTTCAATACCATTGATGAAGGCATATGAGTTGGGTGAGGGCGTAAAGGTAACGTTTAGGATTTGTGTATCGTTTACATAAACGATGTATTCTTTGATAAGTTGTGTATCGTTGTTGTAAGAAGCGGTTAAGAAAGCGCTGAAGTTGGTTAAAAGAGAGTAGCCATTTGATGTTACAGAGAAGAAAGATCGGTCTTTGTTGAGGCCGGAATATATGGCAGGATAAAAGTGAAGGCGGAGGAATTTCGGTCCTTGAGAGACCGGAAAGACATATGTGAACGAAGAAGTGTTGAAAATTCGAGCGGTGAGATAAGGGATTGGAGGGACCGAAGGATCGTTGTGGTCTGCTGTGGATGAGAAGGAATTGGTGGCGATATTTGCGGGTACGAATTTGGAATTTTGATCACCGTACCATCTCGGGATGGTGTTTGATGTCAAGGAAGTACCGCAGTCGAGAAAGAATTCATCGGTTGGGTTGTACGGTTGTGCGGTTGTGGTAGTTAACAAGAGGATTAGCAAAGAAATGAAGGTCAACATGATGGTTAATTGGAAATTGAGTAGTTAATGCTTTCTTAAATAAATTCTGATAAGAAGAGTTTTTATAATTCATAGAAGTACTACTAGTTTGTAGTTACAGTGTGCTTTGAGAGTTGACTTGGAAAGTCATCTCTGGGTCTTTGATTTCCAGTTGGCAAATAAGATCAAGTCTATGGTTTTGCATGCAGTAAGGGTTTGTACAATGTACCAATCGTGACATGCCAAGTATTGCTAACTTGATATTTGGGTGGAAAAGTTCTAGAAAATAGAGTAAATTCTATAAATGTTCCTAGTGATTTATATTGAATTATTGAAATCGTCACTGTACTTAATTTTTCATTTTTTTAGTTCAGTAAATTTATGTTTTACTCGAAAATGATTCATTCTCCACCTAAAATTACTTAAGTACATTTTCTCTTGTTATTTTCGGATAGTAAGAATAAATGGTCAAAGAGTATTTTAGTTATTTTATGTGGATTATGGACTATTTTCGAGTAAAACGTAAACTTATTAGACTAAAAAGATGAAATATAAAGGATATAGATAATTTTTATAAATCAACGTAAAACACACGAACATTTATAAATTTTATTTAAAAATAAATACTTTTCAAAAGGTCTCTTTCAAGTGTATTGGACACATGCAGAAAAATCCATTTGAATTAGTCAATAATTCAAGTAGGATAATCAATCCAATTGTGTGGCTTTGGAATGTACTGATTTCAACCGTTAGATATAAAATGAGATCATCTTTAGTTGAGTTTACACTCTTCTCTTTCAAGTCTTACATTTTCAAGATTCAAAATTAGAATAATACCTTTCTTTGAACTTCAGTAATATAGAAAGCATTTTATTGAGTTAAATATTATATTAACAATTTAATTGCCTTTGAATACTTCGTAATAAGTTTATTAGTGACAATCTTTTCGTTAGTTGATATTACTACATATAATAAAAATTACTATGTGTGAAATATTATTGTGGAGTAATGTTACTTGAATTATAGAGCGGATCTTACATTTTTATGTTTTGTGGTTATTAGTTACTTATTGGGTAACATAACTTTTAAATTGTCTTTAAAGTCTTTAAAATCAATTTTTTTCAATTTTACACGTTTTACGGGTTGTAAAAAATTAGAAGCGACACTCGCAACCCAACCATTTAGCTTACAACGACATTTTAATGTATTAATGTAAATGTATTTTCATATAAATTTTAATTTTGATTTAAATATTTTATATCAAGTGAATGTGAAAGAACAATTTTTAACCGCTGCATTTTGAGAGATTCTGCTAGTCAATTTAATGTATGTGGGGTTTTGTATGAAAATATCTATCGAAATCTCAACTAATATTGATTCATCATTCTCGCTTATAAAATGCGGGGAGGATTCATTTGAGGGGAAGGAGAAGAAGAAATTTTTTACTGTATTTTAGTACAAACTTTTTTGTGATTTACAATTGCATTTTAACAACACTGTATTTTTAATGACACTGTAATTTATACTTATAAATTTCACTGCATTTTAACATTACTGCATGTTAATCCTTACAATTTTGTGTTAAAATATAGTAAAAATGTTTTCTCTTACTTCCCCTCAAATGAGACATTTTACTCGGAACCTTACTCATAAAATGTTTAGGTATTTTTTTAGACTTACACTTTTAAAGATCGCAAAAAATGAAAATACCCCTACTTACAATAAAAAATATAAAATTACCCATTACTAAATTAAATAATTTGTTTACATATTAATGCCTTAATATATTATTCGTATCAATTATGTCATGAATCACTATATTTTTATCACTTTTAAGAAATTTAGTTCGCTGCGGGTCTTTGCTCGTTGAAAGTGAATATTCATACAAAGCGTGTTAGACATTACTTAATTAATGATTGATACTAAAGGTAGATTATTTACTTAATTAGTAATTAAGTTCCATGAGATTAATAAAAGAAATAATTTCATATTAATTATTTTCTTTTTTCTTCTTTTAAGTTGAGATTTATCTCTAGTATCTAGTTATAAAGGAGATCGACGAAACTTATAAAAATTATGAGTTTATATATTTATTATTCTGTATATGAATATGAATACGGATGAAATAAATATATCTCCACCGTCCATAAAACCAAAGTTGTCAGGACCAGGATCTTACGTAGGATCGTTTCGTCTTTGCAAAATCGGGATTGAAAGATAGGATCGGGATCATAAGATCCTACCAAAATATCATTTTATCTAAAAATATCCGAATTCATGTAGAAAACTAATAATTAGAGAAATTAACGTAATATTCAGACTTTTATGTACAAAAATGATGTAATTTGTCAACACATGTTAGTGGGTTGATAAACATACTAAAATAGCAATGTAGCATAATACAATTACAATTTACACTACTAGCCATAATAAGTTTAAGAGTATATGTGTCTACAAATGAAAATTAATAATCTTAGATATCAATTGGAACTTCAACCATCGATTTTTGGGGTATTTAAGGTGAAAACTGATAGATTGAATTTTGAAACAAAAGCGTGTGGCAATTTTTGAGCTAAGATTGGGCTTTAAACTATCGTTATGAGTTATATAAAGATTTAGCCAATTGTAAAAGTAAAAAATAAAAAAATAAAAAAAGTTAGCCCATTTGTAGGATTGGATCGTTCACTGATCCTACGATCTTACGTGCGATCCTACTACGATCTTACTTTCTGAGCGATCCTACTCAGATCATGCATGTTTTTACTTGATAGGATCGTGCGATCATACGATCAATATTGCGATTTTGACAACCTTCCATAAAACATCAATATGCGACCTTTCCTTGTTCTTTCTTTTTACTTGAAAAGGTTTCATCGACAGGGTACAGTGGCAACAATATATAACTATAACCGTTTAAAATACAACTACGATGTACAGTATCGAAACAAAAGACTGATCATCATTATTATTACAATTATTATTGACAATTAAGTGGTGAAACAAAAGCAGATGAACCAAAACAACACTATTACACAAGAAACTTAAGAGCTAGCTAGCTCCAGATAAGGGATTTTAACAACAAATTAACAAGAAACAATACACCTCCACATCGTTAATTATCTATCGCATCTCTTGTATATTTCGCATGCACGATAAGCACCGTACGTTTTTGTAGTAGTGGTGAACAAGAATGGGTTGATTCGCAAGTAGGGTTTAGTCGGAATCGAAAGATATTTATGGTAAAATCGAAGATTCGAACAATTGTAATGGAGAAAAACGAAGATTCAAACGTGGAAAAGGATCTGTTAATGTCAAATTGTAATTCGAACAATTGTCAGGTTATTTTTCTAAAAATAAAATGGTTAAATCGTGACCATACGTGTGGTTGATCTAATGGCTGGTAGTTGTTCCTCCATTCTCACAACAATTAGTCATAGCCATTTGAACCTAACTAACTATCTATATATGCTAATTAAAAAACTTGAATCGTAATCCATGGCCATTACCTTCCCTACGAATTGAAGTTCATTAGTAATACTGGGGATGGGGATACATATATATGTATGTAGAATAACAGCAGTATTACGTATGATCTTAATTACCATTTGAATGTTTCATTCATTAGCGTGTATTCATCCTGTGTCTGTTTAAACAACCCTTTTCTGACGGATATTTATCCACTCAAACATGAATATCTTTGAATTTCTTAAATTACAGCACTATTATGTTGAAGTTGGCTTCACGATTTAAGAGCTATAAAGATTATATGTTATTCATTCAAGAACTTAAATGAATGATTTAGTGGATGATCGTATATATGTAGGTCTCCTAAATCGATACCGATTTTTGATTAGGTGAGTATACTATGACCTGATTCGAAAACTATGACAATTTTGCAGGACGTAACATTTAATTTTACTCTTGGCTGGATCACTTTTACCTCTTTTATTCCTGTATATATATGATATGATGATTGTCTGAACTATATCCCATCTATGCTATTAATGCAAATTCTATAATCAAATTCATCAGTTAAACAGTTGACTCCGGATTTGAGGTCTAAAAACCACCAAATATGTGTGGGTGGTGGCTCTAAAATTCCAACATTCATATCACCTTCCTGTTGGCGTCTGTATCTCAGATAAAACTGTTTGTGACTTGAACCCTTAGTAGCTGCCACTACTCGACGACATGCCATTTCTTATTGGAGTTGATCCTGAGAACAGATCATCGTCCGTTGTGGTTAGCTCCACTTGCAGCAGAAACGGACGTTCCTGATTTTCTGTCGTCCCAAACTCACCAACCGTCTTCTCAACAGCTTCTTGTAGCACCTTTGCATGCTCTAGTCCCCAAACTACTGCATCCATAGCTGGCCTTTCACTTCCGTTCTCTTTCAAGCAACTAACTGCTACATCTCCAAACTGCCTTAAACACTCGGGTGCAATTGCCCCCCTTAGTTTTGGATCAATTATTTGATTCAGGTTCCCTTTTCGATAACACAACTTCCCCCATTCTGCCAAATTCACTTGTTCATTAGGCAGCCCGGAGTTCATTACAGGCCTTGCACACAACACTTCAAGCAAAACAACTCCAAACGAATACACGTCAGATTTTTCCGTAAGCTGTTGTGTTCTGTAATATTCGGGATCTATATACCCAAAACTACCTTTCACCACCGTGCTAACATGGTTTTGGGCTTGATCCCTAGGCCCTAGTTTTGACAAACCGAAATCAGATACCTTAGCGACCCAATTTTCGTCTAGTAAGATGTTTGTGGACTTGACATCACGATGAATTATCGAACGCTTTGCACCTGTGTGGAGATAATGCAACCCTTTAGCTGCACCAATGCAAATATCGAGACGCCGTTTCCATGACAAATGAGGTTTATTTGTCTTGTACAGATGTTCTCGTAAAGTCCCGTGAGCCATGTAATCATACACCAGTATCATCTCTTCCTCATAGTCACAGTATCCAATTAGGGACACTAGTTGGACATGACGTAATTTCGATAGGAACGCAATTTCTGTATGAAATTCGTGAACGCCTTGGTTCGATGATTCGTTGAGCCGTTTGATTGCCACTGTGGTTGTAGCGTTATCCATGTACCCTTTGTATACCTTACCAAAACCTCCATGCCCTATGATGCAATTGTCGTTAAATTCGTCGGTAGCAACTTTCACTTCTGTAATTGAAAAACGACGGCAACGATCTGATGGTAGTGTTGAATGTGTAGACTTTGTAGATTTCGATTCACTATATACCGGATCGCAGGATGACTCGTCAGTGGTACCATAGTGTTTGACTCTACGTTTTCGCCGTAAAACTATAAGAACCAAAATAGACAACAAAACTAACGCTCCTACAACACCTCCGACTATCACAATATATGTAGTTTTGTTCTTGTTCTTTTTTTGGGGAGAAGTCGGGCTTACGGATGGAGTTGACGAATCGGGTTCTATATCCGGGTTGGGACTAGCAAGATTACCAAACATACTCACCTTGAAGACTTCTAAACCATTTAAATAACCGTCTGAATATTCTGTAGAAAGTTCGTTAGGATGCAACGCGACCCACAAATCTTGTTTGTTTTTACGGCCATCTGGGCTATCGACAAACACAGCGTAATCCTTGAAAACGGCATACCCGCTACCTTGAGTCCAGTGGAATAAATCAGCCTTATCTTCAGCAGTTTGATTGTTAATGAAAATTCTAAAAATCATTTGGCCTTCTTTTGTGTAGTCTGATAAAATGTTGCAAAAATGAAACCTGAGCATGTAATAAAACCCGGAATCAACAGGAAGTATCCATGTCAGATTGTACAACTCAGACAGATTGCCCATACTTCTTTGGGTTCGATAAACTATCTCAGGAGCAGTATAATTAGGTGTGTCTGTTGTATACATGATCGAATTGTTATAAACGGGCGTCCACCCATATGCTCCTCCAAATATGTACTTATCATCTAGATCCCATATCCGATTCATACCCGTACCGTCCTTACCGGATATCCCTTGTCCACCCATGTTTAATCTGTACATAGTTTCGAGTGCCTTTTTCTCATTGATTTCAGGCCCTGTGGGGTGATCAACGTATTTCGGGTCCGTAGCATTTAAGTACAGATTGGGCGGGATCGAAACGATTTCAATACCATTGATGAAGGCATATGAGTTGTGTGAGGGCGTAAAGGTAACGTTTAGGATTTGTGTATCGTTTACATAAACGATGTATTCTTTGATAAGTTGTGTATCTCTGTTGTAAGAAGCGGTTAAGAAAGCACTGAAGTTGGTTAAAAGAGAGTAGCCATTTGATGTTACAGAGAAGAAAGATCGGTCTTTGTTGAGGCCGGAATATATGGCAGGATAAAAGTGAAGGCGGAGGAATTTCGGTCCTTGAGAGACCGGAAAGGCGTATGTGAACGAAGAAGTGTTGAAAAGTCTGGCAGTGAGATAAGGGATTGGAGGGACCGAAGGATTGTTGTGGGCGGGAGTGGATGAGAAGGAATCTGTGGCGATATTTGACGGTACGAATTTGGACTTTTGATCACCTTCCCATCTCGGGATGGTATTTGATGTGGAGGAAGTACCGCAGTCGAGATAGAATGCTTCGGTTGGGTTGTACGGTTGTGCGGTTGTGGTGGTTAACAAGAAGATTAGCAAAGAAATGAAGGCGAGCATGATGGTTAATTAGAGATTGAGTAGTTGATGTTTGCTTAAGAAGAGTCTTTTATTATTCATAGAAGTACTAGTTTGTAGTTACAGTGAAAATCTTGACTGCTTTGCTTTGAGAGTTGACTTGAAAAGTCTCCTCAGTCCTCTGGGTCTTTGACATGCAGTAGGGGGTTGTACCATGAAGGCATTGTGACATGGTAACTTGATATTTGGGGTGGAAAAGTTTTAAAAAGTAGATGCTAAATTGTTTTCTAAGTGTGCAAAAAAGTTCATTGACATTTTGCTAAATAATGGAAGTATCAATGCGTAAAAAATCCATTTACCTCCGACGTATTAAAAATTAATTATTTTACAAACGATAAATTAAAAAATTATAAAAATTGCATCATAAAATTCAACGTTTTCTCTTCTTCGATCAGACATCTCATATGTCATACTTTCGCCGAGTTAATTTATTTTTATTTTTTTTGTTGGTTTATAAATCACTAACACATGTGTTAGTGTTTGGTTGTACATTTGATTTAGGGTTAGGGTTTAAGGTTTAGCAGAGTTTAGGGTTTAGATTTTAGTAGGGTTTAAGTTTTAGATTTTAGTAGGATAAGGTTTGGGGTTTTGTAAAGCGTTTAGGGTTTGATTTTGGGGTTTAGGGTTTTGCAAAAAACTCTAAACTACCCTAAACCCCAAACCCTAAATGCAACATATTAACACATGTGTTGGTAATTTGTAAAAACCACTAAAAAAGGAAAAAAAAAACATCTAAAGTTTACCTTGTGAGATGTCTAATCGAAAAGGAGAAAACACTGAATTTTATGGTGCAATTTTCATAATTTTTCGATTTACGTTTGTGAAATAATTAATTTTATAAAAAGTGGGGTAAATGAGTTTTTATATACATGACACAATCTCACGGGATCTTCGATATTTTAAATAATTGATATACTCTACTAATCTCATCCCTTCAAGTATAATGTACGCATGCAGAAAAATACATTTGAATTAGTTAATAATTCGTGTAGGATAATCAATCCAATTGTGTGGCTTTGGAATGTACTGACTTCAACCGTTAAATATAAAATGAGATTATCATGCATTTCAATATCTGTGGGGTTTTGGATGTAAAATATCTAAATGGATATGGATACAAATACGGATAGTGATATGAATACGGATATGTATACGGATGGAGTAAAGATATTTCCACCGTTCATAAAACATTTATATTTTCCAGATAATTAAAAAAACCCTCGATGTTCGATCTTTTCTTGTTTTTTTGTCTTCTTGAAAAGGTTTCATCGACGGGGTACAGTTGCTACAATATATAACTATACGCGTTTAAAATACAACTACGATGTACAGTATCAGAACATAAGACTTATCATCATTATTATTACAATTATTGACAATTAAGTGGTGAAACAAAAGCAGATGAACCAAAACAACACTATTACACAATAAACTTAAGAGCTAGCTAGCTCCAGAATGATTAGACAACAAACAAGAAACAGAATACCTGCACGTCATTATCTTTTGCATCTTTCGTATATTGTGCATGGACCAGAACCACCCACGTTTTTTTTCTTATGTCCAGCGCAATTTGGGTTACAACCCCCTGATTGTAGTGCCGGGACATAAACAAGATGTCGTTTATTACCATCAACCAAAATCCGCCTGTGTTCTTCTGAATCCATCACAAACTCTTGCTCTTCTTCATCGAAAACTTGACACTCCACCGACGTACTGTTGTTGCAGGCTACTAGTGATCCATCAACGTCTTTGATCATTGTCATCGTCGAGATGATTAGTAGTGACAGAATGGTAGTAGTGGTGAACAAGAATGGGCTGATTCGTACATTTGACATTTTCGTTTTATTGGTTTAAATTTAAAATGGTGTTTGTGTTTGCTTATAAAGAATATTTGATTGTTTATTGTTGATGGCAATTTGATTTATTGGACAATAACAAAGAGCTGAGCAGATTGCTTTCATGTGTTCAATAATTGAGCTAGGCAAGTTGATAAATGTTGGAACCTTGTGTTCACGGGTACAATTAAAAATTATAGGCCTACAAGCCAATTAAAGGATTGGGTTGATTTTCAAAAGTTTCATTAAAGTTTTAATTTTTATGTCCACATATCGTTTATCTAAAAACAAAAAACTGTCATTTTCAATAATTAGGATTATTCTTTGTAAATGCACCTAATTTGGACACGATGTGAATTGTATGAACCCAATTTTAATTTGTTCTATTGGAACTTTTAATTTTGATCTAATGTGTATACCTGATTACTTATTTAAACGGCCACCTTTAATTTTGATGACGTGACAATTGTATAAGCCGACATGTTATCTGACACGTCATGAAAAATATTTGTCACGCCAGCAATTACAAATAATAACATGTTGAATACACACAATTGACCAAAATTAAGGTTACTTCAGAATAACTACATTTGTTGAACAGAAAACACATTTACATGATATAATAAATAGTAGTTGTAATAGTAATATATGGCTATAAAAGTTATATATATATATATATATATATATATAAATACTTTCTAATGCATTTCACATATAGACAAAGAAAAATCCATGCCTATACATCATGTAAAAATAGTCTGAGATTAGCTAAATAATTTCAAAAATAACATTTAAATTAACCAATCCAGAGTAAGAATTGAATGATCAAGCCATCTCAGATCTTATAAGAAATATATACAACAATACAAAACAATGTATAAACTTTTTATTAAAAAAATTATAAGTAAAATAAATGTGGTCGTACTAATTACCACAAATGATTATTCGCAACAAGTAGTTAAACAAAGCATCCCAAACATATAAACATACGAATAATCACCTACATGAATAATTTTCGTTTTTACATTTCCTACCGACATCATATTGTTTTCCTCCTGCGCAGTTATCACCGCAAGTTTGACTGGGAGGCTGTAGACCCTCATAAGAGATACGGTTGGGACCATTACGTACTACTGAGACCATCAGAATAAGATGTGGCGAGAATCTGCGTATGTTCGTGTGTATCCATAAGAAACTCTTGCTCTTGTTCTATGAAAACGTCAAGGGATCAGTCACACGAGCTGGTGTTTGATGATCAAGATCATGAGGATGAGTATATTAGTGATAAGATGGTAGTAGTGAAGCTTCTTTGTCGATTAAACATTTTGGTTTGGTGGACCATATTGATAGGACTAAATTATTTTGAACCTTGTCGTACAACTATTACTTGATCGGATTTCCAGTTGGGAGTTGATAAATACAACATCGAAATTGTTTCAAACACCAAAGTTATATTTTTGCATATTTGTATAGTGAGCTATTACCGTTTTCAATGTGCTGTATGAAACAATTTTGATGTTGAAACACTAAAGTTATATCAAAATTGTTTCACATTATTCAAACACCCAAATAAGCTCTCTACACAGCTTTGATCTTATACTTGAAATAAACTTATTTCACTGAAGACATCACATTTACATTACAATTGTAAACAAACAGAAACAATAAGCAGAAACATGTGATTTGTGGCCCGTTTACAATCTTTATTCTTTAAGGTTTTAGATCCATATTTTCTTTTGGTATTATGATCCATCTTATTACGCAGTCGCTTAAATATCGTTAAATAGACATATTATATATATAATACATATAATACAATAATTCAATGTTAAGTATGTAGTGAAGCAACAAGCGTTGAACTAAATATTACAAATTAACTTATTAATGAGTAAATTGGCATGAATCTTCACACACACAATTTGAGAAATACACTTTACATTCTCATAGATTGAACTGATTACCTAGACACTTTACAATTTGAGAAATACACCTTATATACACTCAGCTAAGTTAACCGTCATTAACAACTCCTAACAACCTTTAACTTACTTAACAAACTTATTTACAAAGTTACAACTTTGGTCCCTGTACTTTGATACATTTATCATTATCCACCAAAACTATGATTAACCTGGTTTATACTCCCTCTCAAGTTGTGAGTGAGATAAACTTTGAACTCCCACTTGCCAAGTAAAGTATTATGCTGATCCATTGTGACCACTTTTGTAAATACATCTGCTAGTTGTGATTTTGTATTGACATAAGAGGGATTAACCTGGCCATACTGAACTTGATCCCGCCCATAATGACAATCGACTTCTATGTGCTTTGTTCTAGCATAAAAAACAGGATTCGAAGCAATATGAATGGCAGCTTGATTATCACAAAATAAATCCACTGGACCCAAATTCTGAATGCCCGAATCTTTCAACAAACTTACTAGCCATGTAACTTCACAACAGGTCATTGCCATTGCCATTGCCATTGCCATGTACCTTGCCTCTGCAGATGACCTTGATACCACACCTTGTTTCTTTGACTTCCAAGAAATGGGAGAATCACCCAACAAAATGCAGTAGCTAGTTGTGAAACGTCTGGACATAGGACAATTTGCCCAATCACTATCACAGTATAGTTAAATGAACTGCAGAGTCATTAGCCAGTAACACACCTTGACCAGGTGACAACAGTACGTACCTTAATAAACACTTTGCATCCTGCATATGAATTGAAGTTGGACTTTGCATAAACTAACTAAGTAATTAGACTGTATAGCAGATATCAGGTCTAGTAATGGTCAAGTAGACTAACTTACTAATTAACCTTCTATAATCCTCAGGATCAAGCAAAGGTGTGCCAACATCATCCTTCAACTTTAACTGAGAATCCATTGGAAGTTTATAAGGTCTGCTATTTATGACTGAATACTCTTTTAGCAAATCCACTTTACTTTCTTTGTGTGATAAGATCCCTTGTGCAGCTCTTGTAACTTCAAGATCCAAAAAGTAACTTAAAGAACCAAGATCTTTCATATGAAGATGAGTATTAAGTTTAGTCTTTAATTGACTAATCTGAGCTGGATCACTTTCAGTAATGAGGAGATCATCCACATAAACAAGAACAACAGTAAAATGCTTTGAATCTTATTTAGTGAACAAAGAATAATCCGATTTAGATTGAACATACCCAAATAATGATAGAGCAGTGGACAATTTAGTGAACCACTGTCTAGGGGCCTGTTTCAAGCCTATAATGACTTGATGAGTTTACATACAACACCGGATTTAGGAGTAACATGATCTTTTGGATGAATTAACTCCTCGTTACCCTTATATCCTGGAGGAAGGGTCATATATGCCTCTTCATACAAATCACCATGAAGAAAGGCATTTGAAACATTCATTTGACAAGTCTCTCATTCTTTCATAGCAGCAACAACTAATAAGGCTCTAACAGTAACCATTTTAGCTACAGGAGCAAAGGTTTGCTCATAATCAATCACGTCTCTTTGTTTGTTTCCTTGAACAACAAGTCTAGCCTTTTATCTAACCAGTGATCCATATACTTTTAACTTTGTTTTGAAACTAAAGCAGATGAACCAAAACAATAATCCAGAGTAAGAATTGAATGATTAAGACATCTCATATTTCATAAGAAATACACAACAACAAACAGACAATGTATAAACTTTTTATTAGTACAAAATTACAAATAAATGGGGCAACAGTAATTACCACAAAAAGATCATTATATATTGACAACTTAACGAGTAGTAAAACAAAAATCACAAACATAGAAAAACAAAACTCCTTACAACTCACCTACATGAGTAATATACTTTTTTGCATCTCCTAGCGACATCGTATCTCCTTTTTCCAGAGCAGTTATTACCACAAGCTTGACTTGCAGGCTGTAGACCCTTATAAACGAGACAGTTGGGACCATTACTAGGGAGATCAACCATCAGAAAATGATGCGGCAAGAATTCAAGTATGTTCGTGTGTATCCATCAGAAACTCTTGCTCTTGTTATATGAAACCGTCAAGGGATCCGTCACAGGAGTGTTTGATGATCAAGATCATGTGGATGAATATTAGTGATAAGATGGTAGTAGTGAAGCTTCTTTGTGCATTAAACATTTTGGTCTGTGATATTGCGTTATTTATACATGTTTTTCCCCGCAATATCTTTTATTTTTGTTCATACTTACCATTGAATAGTTAGAACTTTCGGTACTTATTATACTTAATATATGTATTCAGTGATCAAGAGCAATTACAAGGAAAGATGGAGATAAAATAAGCGATTTAGAGCTTAATTGGAACAAGTATCGAGGTCAAAGTAATCACAAGGGAAATGTTAAAGTGTTGCTGAGAATCAGACTTGGTGTTGCGACGGAATTATTTGGCATTGCGAAGTCATGACAGACAATCCATAGCGTTGCGATTAAATTACTTGGTGCATCCTCTAAGAAGCTTCAGACCATGGCACTGTGATGGAATTACTTCGCGTCGCGAAGTCTTGCCGACTTAGTTACTATAAATTCGATTTTAAACCCCAATTTGAGGGTTGGCTCTTACTTCTTGCTGCGACTTTGGATGATTTTTAGAGACTTGTTTATCACTTTTTCACCATTCTAACACAAATATTCAAGATTACATCATCTACAAATATTATTGCATTCAGTTTGATCATACTTTTGAATAGAATTATGTCTTTCCATTGTTTAATCAAGTTTTTGATGTTTGATACCCACATAATGGGCTAATCTTGCTAATATTTGCTTGGATGATGTGAACCCTTGTCATGAGTTGTTTAATCTTTTGAATTATACTATTGTTAATTACTTTGATTTATGATCGATTGAAGAACCGTGATTATTTGAGTCTAGTTTCTTGTTCTTCCACGTGGGTTATTAATTTGTCAACGACAGTTGATTATTATTGATAACTTATGTTTGATTGTTTGATTAAGATAACTAATAGACATATTGGTTAGTTTAAGAACGACTAACACTTGATGATTGTGAAGTTATATGCGGGACACTAGTAAGGCTTTAGATTGATTTGTATTTCAATAGTAACAATAAGTGAATTGGGTTATTAACTTATGTTTGATTATTGATTAAGATAACTAATAGACATATTGGTTAGTTTAAGAACGACTAACACTTGATGATTGTGAAGTTATATGCGGGACACTAGTAAGGCTTTAGATTGATTTGTATTTCAATAGTAACAATAAGTGAATTGGGTTATTAACTTATGTTTGATTATTGATTAAGATAACTAATAGACATATTGGTTAGTTTAAGAACGACTAACACTTGATGATTGTGAAGTTATATGCGGGACACTAGTAAGGCTTTAGATTGATTTGTATTTCAATAGTAACAATAAGTGAATTGGTTATGTTGATTTAGTTTAACGACAGTTAAGTTGAATCTAATAACTGATATGCTATAATACTCGATAGAGATTTGTAGTGTCACTAATATTGTACAACAATAGTTGTAATTGGTTTTAACAAATAATTCATGAAATAGAGGTAACAAGTACAAGTGAATACCTTTTTAATCCAATTGTTACTCGTTTCATTTAATTGCTACTTTAATTATTTCCCTTGTGTGCTTAATTATTCGTAAGGCAAGTTACAAAACAAATCATTTAAAGAACCCCTTCCTAAATTAATTAATAGTAGTTAAACTTATTAGATAAATATTGTTCTCTGCGGAAATAAACTTGAATACTTACTATTATCTATTTACTATGCGATAGGTCCAATTACATATTTGTATAATAGTAATTGACAGTGTTTCTTTACATTTTCAAAGGTACGGATGCTTGTGGTTAGTTATAAAGCTAGAAATTGGTTATTAGTGGCGGTTTGGTTTGGTGGACCATAAGAGTCGTTGGATCCAGAAAGGTAAAAGAAATGATCTGCAGCAAAATCTATGGTTAACATCTTTTAACCTTGTTCTGAAACATAAAACTTTTTCAGTTTTTCTAACATACATTTGATATTCTATATTTAATTTTTAATTATAAATATGAGTAGGGTTCAAATGAATATAACAATTTTATATGAGAATAGAGGAATCAATCTCAAACACTCATTTTCATCAAATACTCATTTCCTCCATCTTTTTAAAAATTAAATATCTCACAAACGACAAGTCGCAACACTAACACATGTGTTACTAATTTGTAACACCCTAAACCCTAAACCCTAACTCCGAAACCCTAAACTCTAAACCCTAAACGCAACACTAACACATGTGTTACTAATTTGTAAAATCCATCAAAAAATGAAAAAAAAAACTCTTCGAAAGTATGTATAGCTTGTGTGATCTTTAAATCGAAGAGGAGAAAACGCTGAATTTTATGGTGCAATTTTCATAATTTTTTGACTTGTCGTTTGTGAGATATTTAGTTTTTAAAAAGATGGGAGAAATGGGTATTTGATGAAAATGAGTGGCTGAGATTGATTCTCTCATTCTCACACAAATTCTCATTCTCATTTGAACCTCACCCTTATAAATATAGAGTGAGGTTGTACAATAACTTTTCGTAAGAATAAAAGAACCAATAAAAATGCGTCACGTGTCACAAAACTCACTTTCTCCCACGTTTTTAAAAATTAAATATCTCCCAAACGGTAAGTTGAAAAATCATAAGAATTGCACCATAAAAATCAACGTTTTTTTCTCTTCGATTAGAGATCTCACAAGGGTATACTTTCGACGAACTTTTTTTTTCGTTTTTTTAGTGTGTTTTGAAAACAACTAACACATGTGATACGAGCGAGTAACGCATGTGATACCAGCGAGTAACACATGTGATACCAGCGAGTAACACATGTGATACCAGCGAGTAACACATGTGATACTAACATTTTGTAAATATAGCAAACCTCTAATAATAATTCAAGTTAATTTAAGGAAATATCTTTCACAAATTCTTGCCTTCAACTTCTTGGAAATATCTTTCACGAATAACCAATATTTCAAATTCTTATCCACACTTTAGGTACCACAAACATTACTTTCTTCATAATATCCTTCTAGAAATTTGAAATATAACTTGTACACCATCAAAAATGATTTATACATTGTAAAAATCAGTTGAATTACGAGTTATCCTTTGATTCAATTATCTTTTTTTTTGTATGTTGAAATGACACGATCAAAAATTCAATATATTAGTGGTGTATGAGTGTATGCATCATCTTCCCTTTGCAATAAATTCTCAATATATATATTGTATTTTATATCATGTGAATATAGAATTAATAATCATAATCTTTTAAACTTTAGAGTTGTTTTATGACTCATTAAATAAATTCAAAGATGCCAAAAATATAACTAAAAACAAATTAATCTACATTTATAACAGGAATTTATAGAGTCAAGTAAATACTATACGTTTTTTTATATTAATTAATGTATATATATTCTTGGTGCAATGAATGAATTTTAACATGTATACTTAGAATGTGATACAAACCCGAACCATAATACTAATTAATTAAACTACTCGATAATAATTCAATTATTTGAAAAAATTTCTATACAAAATTGAATCCTATTAACCAATTAAATTCCTTAATTTCATCAAACATCCAATTAACTAATCAAATCAATTAATTTTCTAAAAAATCTAATCAATTAATTTTTCTACAAAATCTATTTTAAAAAAATCATGTCAAAAATAATTACCCAATAAAAATAACAAGCTTATATATCTTATCAAACAATATAAATATTATTATTCTCTATATATCAGTTGAAGAAGCATGCAAATGAGTACATATTTAGTTATGTATTTACAATGCATTTTCCACAACTATTAGACACTCCAGCCCTTGATATCTTCCCTTCGTTGACCATACCTTGACTCAACAGGACGAAATATACATTTTACAATAATCGTTTGCATACATGGGTTTAAAACTCTATATTAATAATAATTAAAAAAATGCTTAAGTTTTATTTTTACATTAGCTGTGCCATGTGTATACACGTGTTTAAAACTTATATATTAATCACAATGAATGGATGAAATATTCATTTAACAGTTTCCGTATGCATACACGGGTTTAAAGCTTAAACACTATATTAATAAAATAAAATTTATGTTTAGTTTTATTTTACGTTAACCGTATGTATACTTGGGTTTAAAACTCTATATTGATCAAAGAAAAACTATGCTTAGTACAATCAAAAACTGAAATATGTATTTATTTTTACATAATCCGTGTTTACACACGGGTGTAAACACTAGTATATATATATATTAGGAAAATAAAAATAGATTGCGTAAGGGGTGTATCCAAATTTCACATATAGTCCCTACAGGGGCGGAGCCAGGATTTCTAGTGACCCGTAGTAGCTACTTCTATAACATAACTTTTTTTTTTTCCGGTAAAGCGTTGAAGCAACTCATAAAGTAGAAAACATAGATCCACAAATATGTGATTCAGATTATAGTTAGAAAAACATTCAGCAAAAGTTAACTTCTATACATGAATATATCTGATTAAACATCAACATTCTGCCATGGTACTTGTCATTTACCCATATGTGTTACGATCCTACTGATCAAAATTACAGAGGAACACTAAGATTGTTACTTGTTAACTAGTAATTCAAATAAGTTACTAATCCTATCTTATTCAAAATACAATAAAACTGAATACAAACGCACCAATTTATAAAGTTGGGTAACAACTTAACCAAAGTAACTAGTTAGTTACCTTACAGATGTTGTCCTTTACGGGGTCTCATTCCTTGAAAGCTATCAATCACCACTTTAGTTGGAACATCTTCAAGTGCTTCTTTTTCTATAGCACATATTAGAGCACCATTCATGTAATTGTCGCCCATTCGATTGCGCAAACTCGACTTTACAAGCTTCATTTGTGAAAAACGTCTTTCAACGGTGCAGGTTGCAACAGGTAATACCAAAGTTAACTTCAATAATCGATACACCAGAGGAAAAGAAATATGTCTTTCTGTTTTCACCATCAAACGAGCTAGGTCAACAATCCCATTCAGGTTAACAATCTGACATCTTCTTGCACGGTGTGAGTGTAAAGTGTAAGTTAACCAGGAAGATAATTCATTTTCGTGTCATCAAAATCTTGTGGATACATCTTACTAAGCTTCACTAATTTTGATACATCAAACATAGAAAATGAACAACAAGGACTTAACGCTGCCATATTTGCTAACAATCCGGTGCTTATCTCACTGAAACGGTCACCAAACTCTTGAATTTGCATATTCAAAACCGTGTTATAAATATCTACTTTGAAATGATGCTCATTGGTAATTCCAGTCCTTCAATTTCTTGAAGTAACATAAGGATCTGACATCTTCACCATATGAATATTGTGCTTTTGACTAAAAGAAGAGACTTTATTCAAAATTGCATCAAACCCATTTGCTCTTTTAGCTTTCAATGCTCTCTTTGTTCCATTTACCAGTGAAACTGCTTCCAATATATTTTGATCTTTCTTTTGAAGATGTCATGACAAGGTATCTGCGAGACCTAAATTTTTTTCCAACAAATGCAAATAAAACACAAAATCAAGTGTTTTAAAATATGTTAGGAGTCCTTTTGCTTGAGTTCGATTACATAAAGCAGCACCCTCATCTTTAACATATTTAAGCACCTTAAGAACTTCTGGAAACAAATTCATCAAACTTGTGATTGTTTTATGATGAGAACCCCATCTTGTATCTCCGGCTCGTTGAAGAAAAAATTCCTGATATTTTCCACTTCCAGTTTCAGTTACACCCTTTGCAATTTCTTTTTTCACTCTTTCTTTATAACTTTCTCATATGATATCTTTACGTTTGCAAGAAGCACAAACCACATTTATCACCAAGCCTAGTTTATCAAAAAAAATTCTCAACACCTACATGGTTCTTGGCAACCGCCACAACCACTAATTGAAGTTGGTGAGCAAAACAATGCACATAATATGCTGATGGATTATCTTTCAAGATCAAAGCTTTCAAACCATTAAACTCACCACGCATATTGCTTGCTCCATCGTAACTTTGACCTCTAATCTAAATCAAAGATAAATAAAAGATTTAGAAGATTAATCATGTATCGATTTAATTACATAATTAAGAAATAAATAAAGTCATACATAAATTGTATGAATTTGATCTCTTACCTGAGCCATACCAAGTGACTTTGAGAGAGTACAAAATCAATGGCAGCTTTAAGAGTCAAAGAAGATGTATCCATCACATGAACAATTCCAAAGAATCTCTCCTTAAGAACTCCAAGTTTATCAACATATCTCAAAACCACAGCCATTTGCTCTTTTTTAGATACGTCACTAGACTTTGTTGGAGACGTTAACTTAAGATTTACAGGTGAATAAGTAACAACAAATTGTAGCACTTAATCGAGTTTCAATAAGAATCTAACACAGTAAATTGTAGCACTTAATCGAATTTCATATCTAATCCTCTCGTTTTCAATTTGCTTATGTAAGGCTACGACAATGGACTGATTTTGTTTCATTAAACTTTCACATTTTTGGACTGCTTTATTGTAAAAACTACCAACCTCACCCACATGCATTTTTAACGCACCTTTTTTACTCCAAGTATTAAAGCCCTCCGTCACAAATGCATCTCTCCCATCCGCTTTCCCAACAATGTCTTTGAATAAGTAACAACATAAACAATAACCCTTATCCTTTTTTTATGCTATACTCTAGCCATTGATATTCGTCTAACTTGACCAGCCATAATTTTTGAGGGAAACATGTAGCCACGTGGTTGACAAGGTCCTCTAGTCAAATATATTCGTCTTATTTCATCTATTTGATTAGGGTCATAATCTGTAATTTTCAGCCTATCTGCGAGATCCGATGGAAGATCATTTAAATCAATTGTAGTCTTACTTGTAGTTGGTTTTGAAGCTGCGGGATTAGTATATGTTGTTGAGCTAGGTTGTGGAGCATTATGTGTGGCCTTTCCTTTAGAACATGAAGGAGTTGTCTCTGTCTCACCTTTCTTTGCAAAAAACTCCCCAATAGAACACTACAAGTAACAACAGTTTAACAATAAACAATAATTAATAATTAAACAATAAACAAATCAACTAATCTAAGACTTTTTATAACTTTTAGGAAGCAATAAATAATAATTTTAAAGTTTGATAGTGGTTTCTAAAAAGTCAGAATATTGGTATCGATTGTAAAGTAATTAATGAAGATTGCAAAGATTACCTGTATCATCTTGATTAGAAGCTTGATTTTCAAAAGTAAGATTGTTAGAACATGGCGAATTGGCGATCTGATTGTTTGATTGAGTAATGAAGAAGATAAACCTTAAAACCTAGGTTTGAACTTACGATCAAAAGGATTGTTGTGCTGGAATTTATGAGTTTAAAAAAAAAAGACTTAAAATTGGGCCAAGTAATTAATTGTCTAATTGAGTAGAAGTGAATCAGAGCTTTTTTAGTAGGCAATATTGAATTGGACCTAATTACCTTTTTAACTAGTATTGGACTAACTTTCTAATTGGTATTATGCATTTTTATTTTTACTAGTTATATAATTAGATCGGTATATTTATACATTTATGCTAGTTGCATATTTTTTTAAATTGACAACATATAACTTAGTTTATTATATATGGACCGGTAGCTAAACTTTTGTGGACCCGTAGCAGCAGTAAAGAATACTAATTTTTTTAAAAATTTTTACACTTCGTACGCTAAACGGACCCGTAGCGACAACTACCCCTACCTTGTACATGGCTCCTCCCCGAGTCCCTAAATCTCATAAAACTACCCAAATATTCCTAACATCTCCAAAACTTAATTAACGCCAGTCGTCCTTGCCCCTTTTTAAAATTAACGTACCATAACAGCTTTTTAAATTCAACATTTTGCCACTCTCAAAAGTCATAACCTACAGGTTCAATCTCCCTCTAGCTTTTAATTCATGTATTAATTAATTATAATATTAATTATAATATAAGAACTACAATATGAAGTAGGCTTAAAAAATCAAAACAGCCATTGAACAGCAATATAGCAACCCTTCCTTTATGGCACAAATACCAACTGTTGTATAAACAGGGTAAGGGACACCAATAACCACATTACCAAACAAAACCAACAAATACAGTTAAGACACTGAATAGTGAATACCAACAAAAACTGATGCATACTGTATCAAAGATCCATAACTCTAGCCATTTAAACATGTGTGTTTGTCTTCGATCTCATTAGAGAAAAAAGAAAATTAAGTTAATACTTGTAGTATTTATAAGCAATATATAGCCCCAAAGTAATGAGAGTAGGTTGTAACCAATTAGGAAAAATAGGATCATAAACATAGTGAACAAACATTCTGTCCGTCTTCCTCCAGAAAGTGCCATCACGAGTGAGTTTACCAAGACCAGGGGTCGGGTTCGGCATGCACAAGGTCATACAACACACTCGTTCTTCAGGGTGACTATGAATAGTTGCTCTGTTAGTTGCCACAAGAAGATTTACAAACAAAACATGTTGAAGAGAGGAGATTAACAAAGATTACAGAGACATGGAATGGTAGAGCGGCTATGATATCCGACATTCCGACTGCAATATATGCTCTATAAGAGGTCAAACGGGTCGAAAGGGCCATAAGGTGCCTTGAATTTATTTTGAATGCATGAAACTTTTGATATAATTTTATTGAAAAGGCCATATTAGCATAGAAATAACTGAATTTTGGTAATCATGTTTGACACTATTTAAGTATTAGTAGATATCTATAAGGTTTTAGACTCAAAAAAGTACAGCATTTCAATCTATTTTTGAAATCTCAGTTGATTGGAATTTGTTGATTTTTCAAAATCGCGTTCAAGAAATATCTATTTTATTCTACTTCATGGTATTGTATTTTGTTCAACGCTTTTAAGTATGATTTGAGGAGTGGTGGTGATTATGCATCATTGAGAAAGATGATGATTATTTGTTCTACAAGGTTAAAAGATTTCAGATAATCAGCTCATTGTTTATCTTCTATAAACAGTCTTATCGAATTTGAATCACGTGTACTATATTTCATAAATAATCAAACAGCTGAAAAAGATCTAGATCTATTGTACTTGATTCAAGGTATAGTAGCGGGCAGTCCTTATACAAGGACTACTACGTGTTTATCAACCGCCGTGATGGCCTCCAAAGCAAGCAAGATTTATGACTCGCGATGCATGTAGTGTCCTTAATTGGATATCGTAATGATAATGGCGATCTAGAAGATACTGGTGTATGATTACACGACACATGGGACCCTACGAGAACAGCTATAAAAGACAAACGACCCTGCTTTTGTCATGGAAAACACGTCTCGATATTTGCATTGGTGCAGCCAAATGGTCAGATTATTTGCACACGAGTGAATAGCTAGCGTACGATTATTCATCGGGATGTCAAGCCTACAAACATCTTACTGGATGAGAACTGGGTTGCCAAAGCAGGGGTTTTTGCCGAAAAATGAATCAATAGTTTCCGTTTTTGCATTTTCGGGTATCAACTAATTTTGTTTTTTAAAAATGAACCACTAATTTAAAATCGAACATTTTCGAGTATAAGTAACCGTTTAAAACGGTAGCCATTTTCGGATAAGGGTTTTTTGCCGAAAAATGAATCAATAGTTTCCGTTTTTGCATTTTCGGGTATCAACTAATTTTGTTTTTTAAAAATGAACCAATAGTTTTCGTTTTTGCATTTTCGGGTATCAAGTAATTTTGTTGGGACCGGCTACCGTTTTAAACGGTTACTTATACCCGAAAATGTTTGATTATAAATGAGTGGTTCATTTATAAAAAACATAATTAGTTGATACCCGAAAATACAAAAAAGAAAACTATTGATTCATTTTTTGGCAAAAAACCGGTTAAAGTATCTGAATTTAGTTCGTCAAAGAAAGGGTCTAAAGATCCGTCAGAAACACATATATAGTCCCTAAATCTCATAAATTATGCTAAACCTCCCTAACGTCTCCAATACGTACATAACGTCGTTAAAGTTAACCATATATACCCTGTTTAAGTTTTGCAGTTGATTATTTTTTCCCCTCTCAAAACTACTTTAATTCCATCAAGTTTTATTTCTCCCTCGCAAAACTCAAACAGTTTACTGTTTTTTCATTTTACAATACTTTTATGCAAATTAACGATAGGTCTAACTGTCGCATCTAGAAAAATCATTTGTTTTAATGGCTTATAGTATAGTATATAGTAATAGTAATTTCTCAATTTTAATGGTAATTAATTCGTGAGGGTTATATTGCCATTTTATTAGTGGAAAAAAATTATAAGAGTTTGAAAAGGAGGATGGTGTGTCTAGATCAGTGTAAATGAATCAAACATTATGAATAATTCGTAAATCATTTGAAAATAATGTCGTTCATGTTCATTCATCTTTTAAATGAACGACCAATAACAAAGAAATTCGTTCGTTTGATTAAATGAATAATTATGAACATTAGTCTCGTTATCTTCATTTACATTTGTGATCGTTGTTAATGTGTCCGTTTTAATTATTTTTTTATGTTTCTTTATTTCCTAATGTGCTCCCTTATATTTGTTTTGACATTTTCTAAAACAAACACAGACCATCACGAACAATAAAGTTGTCTTAACGAACGAATATGAATAAAATTTCTCGTTCGGTTATGAACCGTTCATTAAGCAATAAAAGTTAAACGAATGAAAATAAACAAGACTTGTTCGTGTTCATTCGGTTTGCTTAAAAGCATGTATATCTACTTAACTTAAAAAATGAGGGCAGGTAAACACTTACACATACATAGTACAATATTTAACATATGTACACCATTTTTTGTAATCTTTTTTTTACTATTAAATTTAATGCATGTACCAATTAATCAAAATTTTAGCATATCTTTAGGCACTGATACAAAAATCAGTATCAATTTTTTTTTTCTTAGTAGGGGAGGAGTGTTTGATTCCTTATGAATTTTAGTGACTATGACTTTTTGCCTTGTATTGTTCTTTTAATCAAGTTTTGTAAAAGTCAACTCTCAAGTCAACGGCATTATTCCCTTTTTTTTTTTCTTTTTCTTTTTGTGTGCACTTTTCGATCATAACCCTTATACAAGATTACATTTCCCCCACTAAAAATATGTTATACCCGGACATTATTTCATATCTACTCATTTTAAATTCTCATGTTTCTAAATACATGTTTCTTGCAAACTTTCAAACAAACGTGTGGTTTTGTGAATCTTTGAGACGTTATTTATGTAGTTGTGCTTGACATGTCTGTTTTTTTCAACTAGTTTGTTGACCAATTGATTCTATTGACAGTTTCACATTACCTTATACTAGAATTTATATTCACTCATTTGATCCAGTTTCAATAATGCAATATTGCTTCATGATCTCAAAAACTTCAATCATCCCACCCTCAGACACAATCACAAAATAAAATGTGTCTTAATCCTCTCATTTTGGTGTTCATCCAATTTGTTTTGAGTGTTAATGGGAACCTACCAGCTCCGTATTACCCGATCGATGACATTGCAGTTAACTGTGGTTCGAGTGGGAACTCGTCTGCACTCGACGGACGAGAATGGACTGGTGATGTGGGTACAGAATTTGGCCTTTCGAGAAAGCAAGCTGGAAACTCGATGAGCACGAGAGCGGTCCATACATCACTTTCGGGTGATCCAGTTCCATACTTAACGGCTCGAGCTTCTCATTCACCTTTTTTCTACACTTTTAAAGTCCAGCCCGGCCCGAAATTCATCCGGTTACATTTCAACCCAGCTTCTTACATCGGGTTTGAAACGTCTATCGATTTCTTTACTGTACAAGCTGGTTCGTATAAGCTCCTACACAACTTCAGTGCTTGGGTAACTGCCCGATCGCTAGGCGTTATCTCTTTCTCTAAAGAGTTTTGTGTGAGCGTTGAAGAGGGTCAACAACTGACCATAATGATCTCTCCGTCCTCATGTAATGCATACGCTTTTGTGAATGGAATTGAAATTATTTCCATGCCTTCAAGTCTCTATTACACACCTGAAGGCGGGCCAGGAGCGAATGCAGTGAACCCTCAAAATTATAAATTTTACATTGACAACAACACAGCACTCGAGACAGTTCATCGGTTGAACATCGGAGGAAGTTCTGTTTCACCTATCGAAGATACGGGCATGTACAGACGATGGTCGAAAGACTCGGATTACCATTTGGAGAAAAACAAAAACTTGCAGGTGTATCATGCTACTAGTATGATTAAATACACCAACATTCCAACATTCTCTGCGCCTCTTAAAGTTTATCAAACATCATGGTCAACAAAATCATCTTACACCAAGAAATCAACAACATTTACTTGGAGATTACCTGTGGATTTAGGATTCAGGTACCTAATTAGGCTCCATTTCTGTCAACACGAACCCGCGAAGAAAAGTAAGATTTCTCATGGGGAATTCGAGATTATGTTCAACGATCAGGTAGCTGAGAAAAACGCTGATGTCGCCAAATGGGCTGACGGGTATGGGGTTGCTGTTTATAAAGATTATGTGGCAACAGTGAGAGGCGATAAAATGAATGGTAAAGTTGATCTTTCTATCGTTATCTTTTCAAAAAACGGTTTGATTGAAGGAAAGTTGAATGGGTTAGAGGTGATTAAACTTAGTAACCCTGATGATAGTCTCGCGGGCTCAAACCCTGATTTTCAACCAGAAAAGTCAACTTCTTGGATGCCAAAGTTTCCAGCTTTAGGCACTTTGAATGCAATTGCAACAAAACTGATTGTTTTGATCACTGCATTGAATATCATTGTGTACATTCAAAGATGGTTTTGGGAGGAAAAGCTTGGTAAAAAGAAGAGCGTACATTCATCGTCACAATCACAATCATCATCAGATGATTCGTGTCGTTGTTTTTCAATTGCAGAAATCCTTGCAGCAACCTGCAATTTCGATAAGGCGTTGGTGATAGGAATGGGTGGATTTGCAAAAGTGTATAAAGGTGTGATTGATGATGGTAAACGAACGGTTGCTATAAAACGAATGACTTCAAGATCACAAGAAGGTGCTCTCGAGTTTTGGATGGAGATACAAATGATTTGGAGGCTTCGTCATAATCATCTCGTTTCTCTAATCGGTTATTGTGATGATGGAGCGGAAATGATCCTTGTTTATGAGTATATGCCTAATGGGACACTCGCTGAGCATCTTTTTAAGATTAATGGAAGCGATAGTAGCAACTTCCCACCACTCTCGTGGGACCAACGGCTCAAAATTTGTATCGGTGCAGCCCGTGGGCTGGACTACCTACATACAGGTACTCATCACGGAGTCATTCATCGCGATGTTAAAACATCTAACATTTTAGTGGATGAGAATTTTATTGGTAAGATTTCAGATTTTGGACTATCGAAAGTGGAAAGCACGACCCAAATGTTAGCGAAATCCTATGTTAGTACAAATATAAAAGGGACAGTTGGCTACTTGGATCCGGACTACTTTTTGTCACGTAAACTGTCGAGAAAATCTGATGTGTACGCATTTGGTGTGGTGTTATTTGAAGTTCTATGTGGAAGACCAGCAGTTGATCCCGGGCTTGAGGAAGAACAACGTAGTCTTGCTATATGGGCAAGACAGAAATTTCGAGAGGGCAAACTGGATCAGATCATCGATCCGTATCTAAGACGCGAAATCTCGCCTCGTTGCCTGAAAGTATTCACTGAATTAGCTGAAAAATGTTTGGAGAATCAACCGAAAAGAAGACCGAGTATGGCTAGCGTAATCTCGGGCCTTGAATATGCACTTGAGCTGCAAGAAAAAGGAGACTGGTTACTACCTGAAGAACCTAATCTTTCTTTTTCACAAAGATCAGATCAACAATATGCAATGTCTCCAAAAGGGACACCAAATTCCAGTAAAAAGAGTGTGAAGCACAAAAGATTGAAAAGTTGGAGATGGGATTTGCTCTGGAATGGAGTAAAAACAGCGAAAATGGACTCATTTGTTTCTATAAGTAGTTCAAAGACCTACGAAGATTCTTGTCGCAGGTTCCTTCTTTCCGAGATTCACTCAGCCACAAACGATTTCGATGAAAATCTAATAGTAGGAACCGGAGATTTCAGCATTGTGTACAAAGGTTACATCGATAGCGGGAGTAGAGTTGTTATCATGAAGCGATTTAAGAAGTTTATGATAGAGAATTGGTCGAAGAAAACAGACTTTTCATCTGATTTTTGCAAAGAGATTGAGATGTTGTCCCAGCTTCGAAATCCCCATTTAGTTTCGTTAATCGGGTACTGCTACCAAAAAACCGAGATCATTCTTGTTTACGAACACATGGCAAACGGTAGTCTACGTAGTCATCTTTATGGCAGCCAAATTGCCGATCCGCTCACTTGGAAACAGAGGCTGCAAATATGCATCGACGCAGCACAAGGTTTGGAGTTTCTTCAAACGGGCAACGGGTCAAGCGTTCTTCACCGAGACGTTAACCCGGGAAACATCCTTCTGGACGAAAAATGGGTTGCAAAGGTTTCTGATTACGGTCTCTCGAAGGTCGGTCCGTTATATGCTGTTTCAGATAATCTCACTGCTGTTCTCGGCAATTGCTTAGGGTACTTGGATCCCGAATGTATGTTCGCCAATGGGACCAACCCGACAGACAAATCAGATGTCTACTCATTTGGTTTAGTGCTGCTGGAAGTATTATGTGGTCGAAAACTCGAAGATCACACGCTTCAAAGAGATCAAGTATTCTTAAGAAGCTGGGTAAAGAGCAACATTGCGAGAGGAACGTTACAGAAGACAATTGATCCAACTTTAAAGGGGAAAATAGCACCTGAAAGTTTAAAAGAGTTCGTCAAAATAGCAGAACGTTGTTTGGCTGATCAGAGCACCGAACGACCATCAATGAGCGACGTCGTTAAAAGCCTTAAACTTGCAGCACAACAGCAAGAATCAGCAAAACTAAACTATAGTAGTTCTGTTTCCAAAAACATGTAACTTTAATCGTATCAATTTCTGAAACCAGTAGGATGAATCTTTAAATTGTATATTGTACAAACCCCCTTTGATACAAATATTGTTCTCACCATACATACATATGATCTTTGTATATGTTGTGTGTGCGTGTGTAAAACATGAGTACATTGAGCCCTCTGATGCATTTTATGATAAAAAAGATCCAATTTGATGGATCTTACAGTTGCAATGGGTTAATTCTTGTGATCAAAGTTATGAATCTGCATTTTGGGGAACTTGTAATTGTCTCCTTACAAGGGCAGTGTAAATTCCGTCCATATTAAGAAGCTCGTTGTGAGTTCCACTTTCAGCAATTTGGCCATCAGATATCACAGCTACAGTATCTGCACTCTTTACAGTCGATAGCCTGTGTGCGATTACAAGAACCGTCCTTCCTCGCATTAAAGAGTCCATTGCATCCTATTTATAAAAAAACATGGATACCAGAATCAACTCGCGGCTCGATAAATGTGTGAAAGAGTGTGTGTGTGTGTGTGTGTGTGCTTTTTTTGTTAATTTAGGGACACCTGAACAAGATATTCGCTTTCAGCATCTAAGGCACTAGTGGCTTCATCCAACAGCAAAACTTTAGGATTCATCAAGAGTGCTCTGGCAATAGCTATTCGTTGTTTTTGACCTCCCGATAATCTCAGTCCACGTTCTCCTACTACCGTTTGATACTTTTCGGGAAATGAGGACACAAAATCATGGGCATTTGCCATTTTCTGTTATACCAACTTCAAATTGTAAGCTTAAGAACATATAAAATTGGAAGAAGAAAGAAAAGAAACTTACAGCAACATTTTCGATATCGGAAACGCTGACTTTGCCATCAAAACCATATGAAATGTTATCTTCTATTGAACAATTGAACAGAACAGGCTCCTGGCTCACGATACTAATCTATATAAACAGACAAGTCAAAGTTAAAGTCAAGTTCTTGATGATGAGAAAGTAAAGTAATGTATGATTTATGTGAAGAATACCTGTTTGTGTAGAAACTCGTGTGATATTTCTGGTAGAGGAACCCCATTTAGCATAACCTTTCCGTTCACAGGATCATAAAACCGTTCGATCAAATTTGCTATGGTGGTCTGTGCAAAAACACACAGGTCATCAAGATTTTAGGGCTTTAAAATATTGAAACACAGAAGTGGCGATTTTTGCATTACCTTTCCACCACCACTTGGACCAACCAGTGCTACTTTCGAACCAGGTCTCAGTTTCAATGTTATCCCCTAGAAATGACAACAATTTCTTTTGTTAGGTCAACAAGCAGATATCAATTATGTTGACTTTGACTGAGCATAGAACAAGAGGGGTGAAATTTTCTAAATATGTTACCTTAAGTACCATATGGTTAGGGCGAGACGGGTAAGCAAACCAGACATCATCTAGTTCAACATCGCCATCTGGATCACTGCAATTTAAAAACAAAATAATATAAAGTAATAAATAAGTAAATAAAAACAATGAGAAACCAAGCAAATGATCAATTTATGCAAAAGATAGAAAAGGTGAAAGACGAACCCCACAGGGCATTTGTCCCCAGATTTGGCCATGCTCGACACACGGTCTAGAAGCTGAAAAACTCTCCTACTTGCACCTGCAGCTTTCATAGCAGTTGTATATAGTCCCGATAATGAAGATATTGAAGAGCCGACTGCAAATCACAAGCTCAATTAGTGTAATCTTTGGAACTATACAAAGGATTAAAAATTTAACTGAGAAGTTGTAATTTTAGAAAAACCAACCAGTGAGACTGTAGAGAATGAAAGATGTTAGAGAGCCAGCAGTCAACGAGCCGGTTATAGTCAAGTACGCTCCATATATCACAACTGTGATCACAGATAAGGTTGATGCACCACTCATACCACCAGAAAAGATACCCGTGAGTTTCTGTCATGTAAGAAAAATATATAATTAAAAGCTTTGACGAAAAAAGAGATAGAATATGTTTAAATAACACTTACGGCTTGGCGAAGCCCGAGATTTAACGTCTCGTCAACTTTTTCAGAGTAGGTTGAAATCGCATAAGATTCTTGTGCAAAGGATCTCACTGTTCTAATGGCCCCAAAAGATTCCTGCACGTAAATTTTCACCGGGTCAGACATACCAGAGAGGACACCACTAAAGGTAGCAACTTCTACCCATTTAGTTGTCAATGGATCGACTGGGTTGTGTTTTAGGCCTAATGAGTCAAATCAAAATCGTAGTAAAAAGGTGAGCGGTTCAAGTGGGTTCAACAGGTCAAATAAGGTGAAAGCACACAAAGTGCATTTAAAATCCATTCAACCTCCAAAACCATTTTTATTCGTAATTAGATAGTTACTCTAATAACATTTTTCTGTAATCATAATTAACACTTTAAATATTTATACAGAATTTCCAGAAAATGACAACTTCGTGTTTGCAGGTCAAGCTGGCCCGGTCCATTTCGATCTGTCCTACAAAAACTTCTCGTTTCAACCCGTTACCCAATCCACCCATCTTGCCATCTCTAGCCATAAAAAGAAAAAAGAGGTTGATAAAAAGACAGAAACCTCTGCAATTGAGGCAGCAACTGCAGCTGCAGCTTGTGTTGCATGGGAGAGTTCTCGAAGATACCTTCCAAAATAGCGCACGGCTACAGATATTATCGGTACAACAACCAAAGCCAGCACTTCATAAAACAATAACCAAAAACGAAAGATACAATCGTTAAATTACTTTACTTTACATCATTATGTAAATCATAATGCAAACGAAACTTACATGTTAGCTTCCAGGAAGACGAAAACATAAAGCCAAGACCAATAAAAGCAGTTGTCACGTTTCGTAGTGCCTCGGAGAGATTAGTGGTTGCAGCATTCTTTATTATTTGGGTGTCTTCAGATAGTCTACTCAGTAATTCCCCTGTTCGAGTAACATCGTAAAAAGCTATTTCCTGCACAAATAGGTGCAAAATGGGCAGGTAACGGATCATATTGATCAACCTTTTTCTTTAAGAAACATCAAGAGAGTAATATATCAAAATGTCATATCACACACACAACTATGAAGAAACTTACCTGCTGCATAAGGTGGCCGAACAAGTCCTTTCTCAAACGAGCGACAACCCGTTCACTAGCGGATGAAAACAACCATGCCCTGAGTGCTGTTGACAACGAACTATCACCAAAAGGTTATATATAATCATAAAATGCTACTACGCGTAACAGTCTTTAATTAAGAAGAAATTAAACACACCCAATAACCACCACCAACACAACGGCTAGTATGGTGTCCTTGACAGCACTCAGAGCATCACTTTGCTCTTCGGGAGTCTTTATATCTCTTGAAACAATGTCGATAATTTTCCCACCAAACGATGGCTGGTAACCAATATAATAATCTATTAATATCAAGTTCTATAAGCTATATAATTCACTAAATGAATCTACCAAATGAGAAGGTTCATACAATGAGAAGGCTGGAGGTGGAAGCAATCAATAACGCAATGGTGGCAACAATGAGCGTCCCTGCATCAGGCTTTGCCTGCAACATTAGACGAAGAACATGGTTATTATATATTACAAAACGATTCAATATGTGGGCCCGTATGGACATAATTCTCCTCATCTTTTAAATTTCTGTACTTACCAGAAGCAGAACCCTGGAAAATCCAACATTTGCAGCCTAGATTCACGAAAGAAGTACCATATGTCATCAAACATTGATTGAGAAAAGGAAAAGAAACATGATACCAAAAATAATGGTCACCTGTACAGCATCTCCATACTCAAGATCATTTGCTGGACCATTTGATGGCCCGATTTCGTTATCATTTCTCTTTACCTACAATCATAATGTAACACTAACTTCACATTAACATACCAATAAATGTTCACAAATTGAAATCTAGTTGTAAGAGAAAATGTTCATTATAAGAACAAACTGCTGATTATTTACACAGATTAGCAGAATGTAACTCGCTAGTACGCTTTCTGATCATTACATTACTTCAGATAAAATTGATGCTACAGTTTACCCCAAAAGGCACTTAAAAGCCTACATTTGCAGCTTCATAGAACTTATACATAAATTCAATTCTAAATATTCAAAAGCCATTTACACTCAACAAAAATGAAAACCAAAAATTGAGATTCTACTTAGGGTTTTCTTCCATGATGAAATTCAACATCAACCCAACTCAAAAACATACACGGATTAAGTACAAATCCACAATTCCCATGAAATTCAATAAATTTAGGGTTAGAGCAAGAAATGCAAAGATAAAGAATGAATAAAGAAGTTTAAAGCTTACATCTTTTCTAATTAAAGGAACTCTGTCACCTCCAGAAGACATAATTGATCTGCTTGTCCAATCCAAATGCTTCTTCTTTCCCATCTCACAAGATTTCAATAAACCCTAAATACATATGCATACACTTTGTTTGAAATATTATAATCAAGAAAAAGAATTTATTACTTTGGTTGATCAAGAACACATTGATGAAAATGAAACCCAAAGTGGAATGTTTTTTTTCCTGGGAATGTTGACTTTTATTGAGTCATATTGTAACAGCGAATAATTGAAAAGCTGTTTACATTGGTAATGGCATTAGATTGTCCTTTCTCCCCCTTTTTTTATTCAACATTTTTTTTTAACAAGGGGTCTTTTAAAAATCTTTTGATATGAAAACTTTATTTATACGTTTAATGTTTATTATTTATATTTATTTACTACTACTATTATTAAGGTTGATATTTTCACACTTATTTTTTTATATATCCATTACAAGTATGCAATAAAAAGTTGTACTACATAGATAAATAGTTTTACTAAATAGTGGATTTGTCAAAAATTGTGGTGTAAATATTATTACCCTATTATTATTATTATCATTAGAGATATCGATTTATTTTTAGAAAAAATTTATTGCATGAAGTGTGTGGGTTGAAAAGAAGTAAGATAATAATAGTGATGGTGTTGATGGCCAAGGCGGTATTGTCGGACCAGTGGTTTAGTTGTGAGTATTTCTAAAAGTGCTTTATTTTTTATGATTGTGAAAATTGTGTGCGCTATAATATTTTTCAGAAAAGAAGGTAAAAAGGAGAACGTGGTGACGGAAGTGGAGTCATCATGTAGATAAAGATTTCAAGTGGGATGGTTGTGGTCGTTCTAGCGTTTGATCAAGAAGTGGCATAACATATTTTTATTTGTCTCTATGATTGTGATTGTGGGATAAGGATATATGAAAAGAAAGAAAAGATATGATACTCGGTACGAAAATAATGGGTTAGCATTAAGATTCTCAACGCGTTAAAAGTTTTAAGTCAAGTTCGGGTTAATGGGTCTATTTGTCAACCCAAATTCTTTGAGTAGTTTCTTCTCTTTTTTATAACTTCTATACTGTCAGTCGGAAAACCAACTCTTCACAAGCTCATTAATCATTTGACCAATTTACCTAAATAGTTTTTGCGGATTATACTCGGTTGGATACATTTGACCACCCAACTCGACCCATTTGTGTTAGGTTTGTTTTGTTTAGCGTAAGACATGCATTTAAACTAACTATCTTCATCAAGAAATTATAAAAGAGTATGATATATGTAATGTCATTAGATTAGATCAATTAGTTAAAACTAAAATAAATAGAAATCATTACATTAGTTTGTTGAAAGATGCTTCGTTTAGTGATTCCTTTGAACTTCTAGTGTCGTTAAGTTTAGCAAGTTGTTATCAATTGGGCATAACTCAAGTAGTACCGTCACAGTAAACTTTCAGACTCAATATGTGTGACCGACATATCAGGGGTTTGAATCCGTGTTTCAACATATGTGGGTATTTGTGGACAAAGTGATTTGTCTGGTGTTGATGCTCCCATTAAAAAATGATACGGGGAGTTGGGGGTACCATCCAAATTACTATTTATTTATTTTTATTATTGTTTAGCAAGTTGTTGAGAATCTTTTATCGTCATTCACTGGGAACTTGTTTTTAAAGTTAAAATAGACTATATCATTTGGTCCGTGAAGTTTAGTTTATTGAATTTTATTTTGTATATACAAATCCTTAGGCTTATGACTAGCGCACACTTTCACATGCCACGTTCGAACAAATAAGATTCGTGAGGGTTGGCCACAAAGTTTTTAATCTAGTGATATAAAACTTTACAAAGACCATTGGTGGGTAACATTGTTTATCATTGGGTAATGTGAATAAACTATATTCTTTATCCTAGTTCAAGCTCTTGAGTGTCCAATAAAATATCAATATATCCCACATGTGATTACATATATTTGCGGACGTATCAAACTTAATATTACCAGTAACACAAAAAGTCACTACTTCACTCTACTTGCTAATTAAATAATTCTATTGTTTATTGAGGCGTGATACTTAAATACGAATGATAATACTTTTAAGAAGTAATAAATTTTGAATTAATTTTACACTAAGTCGGCCTAATTGACCGGTGACACGCGACACCAATAAAATCTTACCCGATTACGAAAACTCACAGATAATTTATATGTTCTTATCGATTAGTTTCAGTTTTACTATCTTTCAACCGATAAAGAAAAATTCAATGAAAAGTGCTTTTATCTAAACAAAATTATTTTTATAAACAAACAAATACTTTTATTATAGTTTTTTTAGATGTGTCTGTATTTAATTTAATGATATATTTATATATTATATATTATTATTATTGTTAATAGTTAATAGATATTAATTAAATTAAAATGTGAGTGCTGAGTTGGGTTTGATTAGAGATACTAAATAAGTGGTGTTGATAAAATCCGCGATAATGCACAACAATGGTCACCAATTGCTCTAAACAAGCCAACTCTAGTAAATTCAGTGATCAACCCGGCCACACTATTTGACAGGAACAAAACGGTTTAAAAATGTCAAGTAGGTGGGTTTTAGGTAGTAAATGATCATACTTTTGTACCGTGTGGGACGTTTTAGTTAATTTGACTTGTCTTATTTAGTTGTATTATTTTGAAATATAACCCACAAAACATAACAAAAACATATATGATCGATCAAGAAAACAAAAGGTAAATCTTACATTTTTCTTGACGAAAGGGACCTTATCACGTCCCAATGATATAATCGACCAACTTGCCCAATCCAAATGTTTCTTCTTCCCCATTTGTTTCACAAGATCCAAGTAAATCTTAAGCAAACATCGAGTTCAATTCACAACCTGCTAATGAAGGTTTAATTTCATCTTTATAGACATAAATCAAAGTATACAAAATGATATGGACCATTCATTTTCTTTATTTTTTATTTTGTTACAGACGTACGAATTATTTTGAAAATTTAATTTTTTTTTAACGACGACCTTAATGGTTGTCATTGAGACGTTAAAAATGCATAAATATATGTAGTAAGACAATAACAAATTCTCTATCTCCTATATTTTAGTGAATACAACATTTAATGTATGTCTAAACATTTTAATAACATTTTTTAAATTTATCGTTAACAAACCTAGTTTTTTATAAGTGTAGCATTTGTTATTTTTATTTACAAAGTCACTAACAAAATACCTTTGACCACTTTCAATCTCATTCCCTCTTACCCATCAAACATTCTTTGAAAGCACTGTTTAGGCTCTCACTAACAAAATTACTTTTCACATGATAAATATGCAGAAATCAAACATGGTATTACAAGGAAGAGTTTCACACGTGTGCGTAGCCAATGCTAAATCACATGCATCAAAATCACTTCTTTAAACCTTCTTTTCTTTACGGCAGAAATAATTTTATAACACACAACATTTTGGAAGGTAAATTACAATTATTTTTCATTTATTAAGGTCTCCGAACTTTAATAATAGCAGTAAGGGTCTTCAAACTTGTCAATTTTGTCCCAAGTTCATCCCTCCGCCACCTAAAATGACTAAGATACCCTTTTCCTTATCTTTTATAATTTTTTTAATTCATTTTACTTATTTTTAAGCCTAAAAGATATTAAACAACTTCCTAAAAGATACCATAAATATATCCATCGAAAATGTCACCAATAAACATAAGATTTTCCATTGTATTCCCCATGCATACGATAACAATTAATTAGTTATCTTAATTACTCCAAAATTAATATAAACATCTTTTCCATATTTTCCTTCTACCCATTATACCCTTCTTTTATTTTATTCTTTTTCCACTTGAATGAAATTCTTTTTTGCATGTCTGGACATATCATGCTATCTCCATCCAAGATTTTTTTTTTTTTAATATTCAATACTATCAAATTAATTATTCATTTACTCCAAAATTTCCTCCTTAATTTCAACGTCAATTTCCCTCTCATTTTTCCTTTTCTTTACACGGTTTCTTGAGTACATATACAAAATTTGTTTATACTTATTCACTAAAAGGAGCAAATGAAGTATAACTAGTTTATGTTTAATTTTTGTTTTTTTTTAAATGAACACAAGCGTTCTTTTTTACTTGAACAAAATTCCCATCGAGGAAGATTTTGCCAATGTTTTTTAAGATTTACAATACACAAATGAAGTGTTTGATAAACCATTTGTTGGACAATCTTTTTTAAGTGAAGAAGAAACTTATGCATTTTATCAAAATATGCAAAAGCTAATGGATTTTCAATTCGTAAAGAAAGGTTTACCAACAAGGATGAGAAAAAAGACCGCCGCGATTTCTTTTGTCACCGTGAAGAAAATCCTCGTGTTAAAGTGGTTGATCCTTTGAAGGAACAAAGAAATCGGGTTTCTATAAGGTGTGATTGCAAGGCTCGTTTGCGAATAAAATTGAGAAGAGCAAACGAAATTTTATTATACAAAATATATATATATATATATATATATATATATATATATATATATATATTTAATATATACTCATGTTCTATTTGGAATAAATTGTCTAAAAGTTCTAAAAAGGGGGAAATAGCAAAACAATAATATTATACAATATTGAAAATATCTTCGTACATTTTTTAAGGATGCATGTTACGTACAACCAACGGGGAAAAAATGAAAAAGAAATAAAATAGAAGAAGTGTAGACTGGGTAGAAGGAAAAAATGGAAAAGATATTAATAATAACTTTGAAGTAATTAAAGTAACTAATTAATTATTATTGTATGTCATGAGGCATACAATAGAAAAACCCATAAACATAAAATTCCTTCCCGTAAAGAATTTTGTTACTGGTTTCACATCTCTATTTTTACTTGAAGTTACCAAATAAATTAAACAAAAATAAAGTTTAAACTTAACCGCAACATGATCAGTTTATTATATTTTGATTTTTGAGTAATTATAAATCTTTTAGTTAAGGCGTTTCGTGATCAATGTTTGGAAACCAAATCTTTCGATACAATAACACTATGTTTTAGACTTGAGTCGTCTACTTGACTCAGATTCAACTCAACACATGACCCAAACAAGTAAAAACACGTAAAAATAAGCATGGTTTTGATCGATTTTAATAAAAACGGACATGGTATGATTTCAAATACTTCCCATTGTTTCTTAACCTAATCGTTGTCAAAGTTAACCTTTTACGAAGTTTTGGTCTAGCTATCATCGTAAAATTTGAGATGATTGAAATCAGAGGATGTTAGTAACATCTTTTATACCAAATGACTTACAAATGCAAATCAATTTGGGTATATATATATGTGTGTGTGTGGCGCGCCCGCTCTTTCAAATGATGATTTTGATATTAAAAACCATAATATGAGTTTGAATATTACCTTGATGTGATGAATGAACACTATACCATATACGAACGAGGATCTTGAAATGTGTTTTGATGACGATATTTTGGATTATTATTGTGGTTTAGGACTAGTGAATAATCATCATTCAAAAATGTAGTAGCCTAGTCGAAAGATTTACTAATATGGAGGTTGTTTATTTATAAACAAATTAGTAACTACAAAGTTAAATAAGTAACAGCATGAATCAACCTCTTCATTATTATTTTTTGTGTTTTCACAAAAGCCTAACTTCAAGTCACGTATTCGGTAACTTAAAAAGTGACTTTCTGTTATACCCCTCAAAACTTATAAGTTTTTTTGTTAAAATAGGCATTTGCCCTTTATAACTTTAACCTCTAACTCAACATATATTCCCCATCTCATAACACAAGTGGTGAGTTGTGAGTATGTGACGGACTTATAAACACCTTGATTCTCTTCATACCAAAATTGATAGCATAGTTCACGGAACGCGAGTATTCTAAACTAAAATTCGATCTAAAAACTTACAACAAACGATCAATGATATTGTAAACATCTTGGGGGTGGCTATAGAAATGGTAGGAAAGGATCACAGGGATACCCGGTTAATTAAACAACATATATCTAAGTAAAAAAAAATACCTATTCCGTATATCCGTTTGATCAAAGATCTAGTAAAACATCATCGTCCCAGGCTCTCATTCACAATGACCAGTGTGAAGCATTCAACATATGTTTCCTATATAAGTTTTTTGTCTTCAAAACAAATATTCATGTTTTTAGTTTAGATAATAAGCAACTTTTGGTTAATATATAATCATCAATTTCGTAGCTATATTATTAGTGGTTATCACTGTTGTTAAATTGCGTGAACCAAATCAAACATTCCAACTATATAAGAACCTAAATGGTGCATCAGAGAAACAGAACATAGATGTTTGCAGGAATTCTTGCATACATCATTGACACATTTAATTGCAAATAATATGCCATTGATAGGATTCTTACATTAGTACTATAATAACAGCATAAATCAAATTCGATAGCATCCTTAAATACTTGCTGATGAGGGACACAATCACTTCTTATCGTCGCCAAAGAGATAACCAAGGGAAGAACTGCCACCAGGAGCAGCATGGACCTTAGTCGAAGACCGATTCTGAAACAAATATCAAACTAAAATCAGGCTATCAGACTTTTAAAATGAAACTTTTCGATTATTTTGATAGAATGCAATTGATGATACGTACCGTGATGAAATTGCCACAATTCTGTCCATCTGCCCTATGGTAATTGTTTGTTGTGCTGTCATGACCCTCAGCACATGGATTTTGGTTAATTATGTTCAGACGTTCAGAAGCCGGCTTTTGAGAAGGCTCATTGGTTTCAGTAGAAGGTTCTGGAGCGTCCTGAGGAGGCTCGGCAGTTGCATCGTCACTTGGGTTCTCCGGTGGTGGTTGTGTGTTACCACCTGTCTCTTCACCACCACTCGGGTTCTCTGGTGGCGGTTGAGCGTTGCCGTCAGTATCTCCACCAAACAAGTAACCCAACGAACTCTGGCCTCCGCCACAACTTACACCTCGCCCCATTTTCTGCTATCCATCGCATTAAAAGACATAAATAGGACGCATATAATCACAAATACATTTATTTAATTCATTTCTAATTTCAATTCGATTTTGTTGAACTTTTGATTATCCTAGCGTGGTCTAGGCCTACGTGTAAACATCTGGACTACGCTTTGATCATCAAATACATGAAAATTAAAAGGATTAATGAATAGATCTAATACAAAGTCAATTTACATTGATAAAATTATGCGTTACGAAGAAATTCAAGAGAGTACTACAAACATCAAACAGAGAAAGAACAGAAAAATCTCTAATAATCATTGTATAACATGAAGGTATAATAAGATGAATGTTTTGTTGTGTAATTTGAGATCGCAACATGTAACGTACCTTTGCGTCTCGTGTTAGATCGAATCGGGAGAGAAAATAAATAAATTTTGTGATTGCAGGAAACAATCGAACAAATTTAAGTTGTTTGATGATGCTAAATTTACATGCGGTTAAATGAAATATAATAATGGTGGGTTAATTGTTTGGAATATTAATACCCTCCCGTTACATGTGAATTTGAATTTAAAGTTCAACGGTCCCAATGTTTTCAAAATAAGTTACTGTGCATTAATTGCATCATACCCCGGCCCTTTCTTTCAATTTTCAATTACTCACTTGTTTCGTTAACATTATTACAAATTTGATCATGATAACTGAGATAATCCAAATACTTAACTTTACCCAAACTCGCATGATATAATTAGCGAGTTTTTTTCACCTCTCACAAAATGCGTAACACAACCGATCATGTTGAAAAATAACAAAAATAAATAAAAAAAATTCCGAATTCAATTAAGATCATATAATTTTGGTTTTCAACATGATAGGTCATGTATGCTTAATGAGAGGTAAAAGAAAAATGAGTCCGTTGCTGTAAGCTCAAACATTATTCTGCACAAATTACACACACGGACAATGCTGCAACATGCAGCCCCTTGTTCCGGCTTTGGACTGCACTTTTGTCCATCGTGATACGGCCATAAGTATCTCTTATTCCGTCTTAGCTATCACGTTTAACAAACTAGCATTTTCTCTTAGCTTCCAGGCGGACCGTGCTAGGACTAACACTAGTGGGATACCGGATAGTCGGATACCCTCTCAAGAGGGTCAGTCACACCATAACTGCAATCGGTTCTGACTTAATAGTCAGAGGGTGGTTCCCACGGACTCCGGTCTTGAGATCGAGTTACTCCTAATGTTCTTAAATGTTTATACAGAGTGATAACTCAGTTTAACAACACCCCAAGGCGGATTCAATGCATGGGCAGACATGAACCAAAAACAAAACACTTTCACGTCTGCTTTATGAGAAAGCTTAAAGAAGTCAAAAATGCCATCAAAGATTGGAGGGGAGAGTTGAAGGAAATAAATATAACAATAATCTTTTACTTTTGAGAAAATGATCTAAAAGCTGAATATGTAGATCTTATTGATGTGAAAAAATGGGACCGTTGCACATTGAAGTCCCGAATAAAGGAGATTGAGGACAACAGGCTTAAAGATTTCAATCAGAAAGCTAAGGTTAGTTAGGCAAAGGAGGGAGATGATAACTCGAAACTTTTCCATGGATATATTAACAATAGAAACAAGTCGAACCGTTTAAATGGGCTTGATGTTGATGGTGTTTGGGTCACGGATCCATTGAAGATAAAAGATGAAGTTTTTAAGTAATTTTATGATAAATTCAAAGAAGAATTGGCTATCAGACCGACTTTGGTTAGTAGTAAATTTAAAGTGCTCTTGTTGGAAGATAAATCTTTTTTGGACTATCCATTCTCTACTGATGAAATTAAAAAGGCGGTTTGGGATTGTGGTAGTGAAAAAGCTCCGGGACCGGATGGGTTTTTTTTTATTTCTATAAAAAATTTTGGGACATAATACACACTGATCTAGTAAAGTACGTCGAACATTTTGAAAAGAACGTCACTTTGAGCAAGGGATGCAACTCATCTTTCATCACTTTAATACCTAAGGTATGTGACCAATCTTTCTCGGTGATTATAGACCCATTAGTCTCATCGGGAGCCAATATATAAGTCATTGCAAAAATCTTAGCTTCGAGAATGTTCAGTCCGCTTATATTGAGGGTAGATACATCCTTGATGGCGCTCTTATGTTGAACGAAATAATCAATTGGAGTAAAAAGAAAAATAAAAAGCATATGGTTTTCAAAGTTGATTTCGGAAAAGGTTTTGACTCATTAAATTGGAACTTTTTGGATTCTATTATGAGTCAAATGGGCTTTGGTTTGGTTTGGAGAAATTGAATAAAAGGTTGTCTAAATACAGCACGAGCCTCGGTTCTTGTTAATGGGCCGCCTACTCATGAATTTCAACTTCAGAAGGGAGTTAGACATGGAGATCCACTTTCTCCACGTCTGTTTTTGATTGCCGCTGAGGGCCTTCATGTTGCTATGTCGGAGGCTCGGGAAAGGAATATTTTTCATGGTGTTCAATTACCGAATAATAATGATCCAATCTCACACTTCCAATTTGCAGATGATTCTATTTTTATTGGCGAATAGTCTCTGTTGAATGCAAAAAACCTTTTGCGTATTCTTAGATGCTACAATTTAGCATTTGGCTTGAAAGTGAATTTGGTGAAAAGTAAGTTAATTGGCATTAGCGTTTCTTATATTGAAGTTGATAGAATGGAAAGTAGTCTCTTTTGTCAATCTACTAGCTTCAATGCCATTTACTTATTTGGGTCTTCCGGTTTGAGCTAATATGTCGAGATATCAAAATTGAATTCCAATAGTAGATAAATTCAAATCCAAACTTTCAATTTGGAAAGCCAAATCTCTATCTTACGGGGGTCGGTTAACTTTGATAAATGCGGTTCTTGAAAGTTTGCCTTTGTACTATTTCTCCTTGTACAAAGCTCCATTGAAAGTGCTTAAAGCCTTAGAAATGATTCGCAACTGGTTCTTTTGGGGAGGATCGAAAGAAGGTAGAAAAAATTCATGGATTGCTTGGAATAAAGTTCTTTCCTCTTTCAAATTTGGTGGTTTGAATATTGGAAGTCTACATGCTAGAAATCTCGCTTTATTAGCTAAATGGTGGTGGAGGTTCTTTTCTGATGAAAACTCTCTTTGGAAAAGTGTGGTTGTTTTGTGACATGGTCCGATCGGTTTAATTAATGTTGCAAGTTGCTCTAACAAAGTTAGCGGGTCGAGTTTGGAATTCTATTGCAAATGTTGGATGGGAGCTCAAAAACTCAGATATTGATCTTTTTTCTTTGTTCTAAAGATCAATTAGGAACGGTCAATCCACTCATTTCTGGTTAGATTATTGAGTTGGTACATCTACATTAAACTTCAAGTACCCGAGAACTATTTGCTTTAGATCTAAACCCTAATGCCTCTCTGAATCATCAACTTCCTACTTCAATAGAAGGTCTCATTCAATGGTCATGGAGACGTGATATTAGAAGTGACGGAGAACTTGAAGAAATGAATGTCTTACTGTTGGATATCCTAGGAAAAATTTTAGCAGAAGGTAGAGATCGTTGGGGGTGGTCTTTGGAGAGCTTGGGCACTTTTACATTCAGTTCTCTAAAAGTTTTGGTGGACTCCAAATTTCTTCTTACCGATGGAAGACCACATCCGTGGAACAAATTGGTTCCAATAAAAGTAAACATTCTTATATGGCGGGTTTGGAACGAAAGAATTCCTACTCTCGCGAATCTTGACAAAAGGAGTGTGGATTTACATTCATTGTTTTATCCGCTCTTTGATAATTCAATCGAAACAGAACATCACATTTTCGTGGATTGTGAGGTTTCAAAGAAGTTTGGATTAATCTTTTGCGATAGTGGGGGCTAGACTCAAAATTGATGTGTGTGTCAAGATGTCGTTCTCTACTGTTGATACCATATCAACTACAATTTTCTGATACAGTGTCCAAAATATTTGAAGTGGTTGTTATGGTTGTTTTTTGGTGTATCTGAAAATCGAGAAACGAAAAAATTCAGAGGCTAAAATCATGGATGAGATTCAAGTTTTTTTCTTCTTTGGGTGTCTAGTCGATGTAAAAATCAAAAGATTACATGGGTCGATTGGAGTTATAATCCGGTTGGAATTTACACATAAGGCTAGTTGTTGTCATATCTCTCATCTTTGTAACTCTTTCTTTGGGCTAAGTTCTCTCTAACCCGTTCATTTTTCTATATACATATATCATCAGCGGTTAAAAAAAACAACAAACACTTTCTATTGTAGTTTGGCAAAAAAGAAATGCAAACATTTATCTTTGCTTATTTGCTCCATGACAGCCCTTATTATCCTTCCAAAAGTATACCTGTGATATTTATTTGATAGTTTTATCAAATGGGAACAGTAAAAACAAGAGGAAACTTTTGATTTTAACATATACATGAACATAATCACTAATTCACTACCAGCATTTTTAACAAACTGTTTTTGTCACAGCTTTATTATATACGAGACTGACAATATCATTTAATGAATATTGCCTACAAATTGCTGAATTTCTAACAATTCCAGGATTATAAAGACCAACGAGTCATTCGAACAAATAAGATTTATTTTACCTTAAGAAAGAACTCCGAAAAGGGCGTGCATATACACAACTCTACTGCTCAAAATGATGCTATCTATGCAGCTGTAAACATCTAAAAGATTTATGTGCTGGCTTTGTTGGATATGTAAACTATACGGGATGGAAGGGTGATTTTGAGAAGTGAAAACTTCATGAAGTTTATGTGATTTTTGCAATTTCAACTAGTAGCTTATGTAGAGCCTGAGGCTTTGAGAAAAAAGGGGAGTGATCAGAACCTTTGAGACTGAAAACTTTTTCAGGTGGGCTTTCGTTTATCATTCTCTCTTGTAAAGTTATGGGAATTGCGTTGTCTTCTGGGGTTTCTATGTAGAATCGTCTGACTGACCCATATTTTGAGTCGGAAAGAGACAGCTTCTCCAAAACAGGTGGAAATGGAATTGGCCTCATTGACACAGAAGCTAATGCTACATCCTGAAGACGTGTCATAATATAATAAGTTACATATAAAAAAATAATAATGATAATAATAAAAAATATATATACAATACAAACTATATATAATACATGCAATATGTGTCTATATGAAGTCTTAAGAACATGCTGAAGTTAATAATCATAAGGTCTCAAATCTCAAGTGACCTTATACCTTGGCAGGACTGTGATTGAATAGAAGGTCCTTCAAGAGCAATTTGTCAAGATCTATGGCAGTTGGAGGCAAATTATTCCCATTTGTATAGATGAACTTTTGAGCTTGCTGCATGAGATCATTTGTATTCTCCTGCAATACAAGTTATACATTGTCATCGATATGAGGCATGGAAAATTGCACACGGTACGAGTTTATTGTTAATTTGTTATAAGTTTATTAATTGCAAAAAAATTCAGAGTAATTTAATATTTTTACTAGGGAACAACTAAGACATGAACATAATTTAAGTCGACTTTGGCCCAATAGAGTTGGTGGAACCTTGCCACCCTCGGGTGGTGGGTTCAGGTCTTTTAAAAAACATTAGTGCATCACTTTTTAACTATTTTAAGAAGTAAAAGATATAGTATAATGTACGAATTCTATGTCTAAAGTTCTCATATCAATTCTTACATAAATATTGTCAAATAAATTTAGAAAGAGTTTATTGCACCATTCCCAAGATTGAGAACTTCTATATACACTATAATTTGTTTTCTAGCAACTAAAGAACTTGAGAACTGATAAAATGCATTAAAAGTTGCTACATACAGTTTCTCCTGGTTCTCCATTATGGAGATTCATCATATTGCAGGTACAGTATTAAACAGCCACCCACCTTATGGTATTTGGTTATAACTTATAAACTTCCTTATAAATGCCAACTCCTATTTGGTTGATATTTAATTGAAGTTGTGGGTCTGCAAAGCTTAAGCTTGTAACTAAATTTATCGACCATATCTGAATTTAGTTGCTAACAATATATAAGCCAACTTTCACATTGTTCAGCTCATCTTAAACCCCTGTGGGTAGGAAGATTATGGATGGAGGGCCAAACCTTCTGGGAGAACATATCGAGAGTACTTTGTCCAGTTTTCAACATGGAAGCCGCAATAAAGATAGCTTTTGCAATTTTCGTTGGAAATAACTCCATTGCATATGATATGCATGCACCACCAAAGTCATGACCTACCAAAATCACCTGCATTGAATAAGTCCACAGTAAGAAATATAATTGAATTGTGACTTTCACTTGCTAACTGAATATCAGTTAGGTGTCTACAGAGCATATCAAGTTAATGGCTTTGAAAATAATACCAAAACCGGAAAAATTAACTTGTCCGTGCATCCAGAACCTTGTAATGAACCTACATTCAGCTCATTTCTAGATATGCTTTTTAAGTTTTTAAATGTTGGCTGCACTTTCTTTTTCAATGACAGCTACGTTCATAATTAAATTAAATGCATACTTTACTTTTCAATATAATAATAAATAATAAACTTTAGAAAAAAAATAGGCTAACCCAAGCCAGGATGGCAATTGTAGGATCTATATTCGCTTCATTTTCAAAGAAGCCACATTAAAGAAGACAAAAATAACACGAAAATAGAAGTCCGTTGTAGATTAGAAATCAACCTTCTCTCCATCTGCAAGCTTTTCAAGGAAATCTGTAAGTGGCGTCACATACTGTGAAAGACTTCTAATGCTATTAGTGTCAAATATGTCGATTCCAGAACCAGTTAAATCAATTGCTGTAACTCGGAATTTACATTCTTCTAATAGTGCAATTGTTTTGTACCAGCACCAGGCTCCAAACCCACCTCCATGAACAAGGACAATATGACTGGTCTCCAACTCATCAAGATTTACATCCTGCTTCAGCATAATAAAGTAGGTCTAGTGTCAAATAAAGCCTTCAGTAAATCCAAATAGCATTTTAATCAGGACAAAACAGAGTACTCTATAGAAAACCACAAATTAATCACACATCCATCACATATTCAGCACAAATTTCAGTCTTATACAGGAACTCATATCTTTTAGCTCTATACGTCAAAAAGTTACTTAATTGATACACTTCCTGAATGATCACATATACATCCTGGCTATTTTCCAGTAAAACAAAAAAAAGTTCCTGCTATTCATTCACATCAAACACAAATACTACAAACAAAAGTTACAATGTTCACTTACATCAGCAGCCCAAAGTTACTGTTATTCATTAACATCCAACACAATTAGTACACACACAATTCATCCCCTAAATCACACAATTGCATACTTTTTTTCTTTCCTTTTCTACATTTATTCAGTGCATAAATGGTAAAAAATGATGCATCAGACTTATGTTATGTCATCACCAAAATCATTAACACTTCTTCGAAAATTAAATGGATGAATGTAAGAAAAGATTCTGGTGCTAACTAGAGTCTGATGTTACACTTCAATGTAAGAAAACAGTGAATCAAATAAACCTACTTTTTACGTTAACTGACTTTCTATATGATCAAATAAACATAAACTGCATATAATTAAACGTGATGATGAATTGATGATAAGATTATCACACAAATTAACTGTAATTAGCGCAGAACTAAACCTGACTAAGGAGGTGTTGAGGAGGAAGCAAAGGATCAGTAACCGATCTGGCTCTAGTACTTGAACTCCGAGTAAAAGGCTGATGACGTTTTGAGTTCGGAACATGACGTAAGGAAGTTGACCGGTCAAAAGGCAAAACACCGCCATTTTGTTGTTGAAAAAGAAGAGCAGCAGCGATTGCATGTTCATGAATCACAGCATCATTATTATCGAATTTATCCTTTTTACCAGAAAATGATCGAATCCGAGACCATCGACTACTGTTAATTGAAGATTGATGAGTTGTTACGCGTTTTGAATTGTTCTTCTTTGGCGGTGATTCCGTTGATAAACATATTCCCATTGGTTTACGATTGAATGCGAATTTGAACAGAGTAAAATTAGGGTTTATAAACAAATAGATAGAAAAAAGTGGTTCAATGTTCTGACTTCTGACAGTGACGGAAGTTTGTGGGAAAGAACAGAGTATAGCTTTTGGTTGCAACTGTTTTAAACTTTTAATTTCGTGGATGGGGCGTTGCTTGATTGCTTTCTCTTTTTTCTTTTTTTTTTTCTTTTTGTAAAATGGTTATTTTATTTGGTTTATTATTTTGTAAATTATATATTGTATATGGTTAAATTCATAGAACTTAATTATGATACATATAGTTCTATAACTCTATTATATTTGATTTAAATGGTGTCCGTGTGTTGATGAGGAGAGAACAAGTTTTAAAATGCCCCTAGTTTTGCGAGGGGATATTAAAAGTGAGGATATAGAAAGCAAATGTGTAATACCTTGAAATCTGAGATATTATTTTAATAGATTTAAAATACTTATTACAATTTGTTGTATGAAATATTAATAGCTATAAAGTATTTAAAGTTGTCTAAACAAATATAAGTTGGAAATAGTTAGTTAAATGTTGTATTATAAGATAATATGACTTGAGGGGTTAAAATTATATATGCTTAATTATATTGGGGACTAAAATATAAAACTCATGTGTACATACATATACATATCGATACACACATACATACATACACAGAGACTTCTAAAAATTTCCAGAAAGAAAGAGGGGATCGCTAGGGAGAGAGGGAGGAAGAGGATTCAATTCAAAATACAAAATTGAACTTGAAGAAATCAAATACAAGGTCCATTGGTAATCTCTAACTTAAAGTATGTCTATGTTCTTAGTAATTTGACATAGAAATAGAAGATTATGAGGGTTTGAGGGTGGGAGTAATGTATAGAACGAGATTATTGGTTGGTTATGTTTGATTAAGGTTAGTTAAGCTTAGAAATCGTGTTACTAACCTCAATTCAACCAAAGATTGAAATTGAAATAAGTGTTCATTATAGTTGTAATGGGTTATCTTGAATTTTTATTAACAAATAATCACTCACCCAATTGTTAGTTTAAAAGAGTTGTTATGATATTTATGATAATGATTAAAGTAGTATTAGATGTAATTAAGCCATATGATTAGTTATGAGTTATATTAGTGAAATTGTGATTGGTTTGACTTAAAAATCAAACTGGTCAAACTAAAAAAGGAGGTGAGTTGATAATGAAATGAGTTATTTATAGTGTTGTTAAATTGTTATGTGAATTTTGATAGGTGCTAAGGAAATTAGAGGTCCTTGTGATCATTATTTGCTTGAATAGTAAAGGTGAGTAATGTTTTGACTAAAAATTAACAAGTATAATTCTGTGATCAAATTAGTAAAGTGAGGTGGAGTGCTTAAGTAATTTTCAAGATAATCCGATTTATGAATGACAAAAAGTTGATGTAAAGCGAGTATAGTAATCAAAATGTAAAGTAAATGCGATCGACACAAGGATATACGAGGAAAGCCCTTAATCTTGATAGATCGCCGGCCTAAAACCTCGGGAAGGAACAATCGTCCCTTGCTTTTGTTGTTTTTATTAATTCAAATCAAGATTATACAAGCTAAGAGCACAATATGATCGATCTAAAGTGTTTATGGTGAAGAAAGTGATGAATCAGTGAAGTAAGTGAGTAAATCTGCAGAGAAGTAGTGTTAATGAGGTGATAGAGTCGTGATTAAGTGTTAAGAGTGCGTAAGAAGTGTCCCCTAATCGATCATATGCCTCATTTTTATACTAGATACAATATAACGGAAATTCTGAAATATTTGGGATCCTCTGTCTTCAACAAAGACTCTGCTGACTATCCCAAAATATCCGGGATCACCCAGGGCTCTCCTTGACTTGTTATTTCACACGTTTACTTGTTTCCGTTTGAATTTGAAGTAGTCTTGGTCCATATACCACAGAGTCAATAAGCCATGTTCGAGTCTACATATGACCTGTTCAAATAAACAAGCAAACACATGTTAAAAACATATGATCTCGGGATACTGAAGATCCGGGATCCTGAACGTATCCGAGATCCTGAACGTATCTGAGATCCTGAACGTATCTGAGATCTTGAAAACCTATAAAGTATAATAACATCCTTATTCGAGATTCTGCATCTTAGACATAAAAATTAGCTCACAACAAGTAATATGGGGGTTATTTGGGTAATGGGTTGTGTGAATTCCGGATTGCATACGTGCAAGAGGTTTCATACGACCAAGTGGAGTGTTTGTTTTATATTTATACTTGATTGTTATTGTTGTGATGAATTGTGGAGATTTTCTAACTTTATGTTAGCCTAAGTTGTTGCAAGTTGTAAGTTTATTGCGGATGCCTAAGTGGTTTATAATCTCTACATTGGCCAAGTTGTTAATTGTTAATTGTTTGTTGTTCGATGCCCAAATTGATTGCCTATATGTTCACTAAGCTTATTGCTTATTCGTTAAGTGGTTGACATTGTAGGTGCAAGTGGATCGAAAGATCAAGGTGGGTATAGGGAGGGCAAGGCAATTGCAAAGAAATAACGTGGATTGTAACTTGCTAAGTGTAGGTTTGGCAAGCTTACCCTTCTTTTGCATTATCGTTATGATTGTCATTTATGTAAATCGCCCTCTTTGTCTTTTGGCTCAAGAAGTGGTGTCAAGATGAGTCGTTTTGGTAATTAGTCGAAACGATGATTTTGGTGAAAATTGTCATATGTAAAATGGTTAAAAATGTGGATGTAACTTTTATTATGTTCAGATTTTATGAAAAAGAAGCTATGTGCAAATTGCTTTTGTAAATAAATGGTTGAATTGTCACTTTGGCTAAGTCCGAAATCATTGTTGTTGTGAGTTTGGAAATGTATTTAATGAAGTATGATTGTTATGTCAACTGAAAGTGATATGCAGATTTTGATAGTTTAAAACTTAACGAATCAAAATTTAGTTCAAAAGTTGTTTTGTCAAAAAGTTGTGAAGGTGTGCAAGATGAACTACCTGATGGGTACTTATAGTACCCGGTGGGTACTACCCATACCCGACAGGACTACCCGGTAGTTACCTATGTCTCAAACGGCTACACCTAGCACAAAACTGAACAGAAAGTTGAGCAATATTGTCTACCCGACGGATACCCCGGTCTACCCGGTGGGTACCCTGCCATTTCAGGAAATCTTGATTTTTCACTTAAATTAACTTACTTATGACAAATGTTGGTTTATAATAACTTGTTTAAGAGTCATGGGAAAATAAATTGGCGTTTCAAAATGAAAAACGTACATTTATCATTCAAAAAACTTTAGCATTAAAACTCTATCTTCTCATTAAATCTCATCTTATTCAAAATTATGATATATCCTTAAACATAACATGCTAAATCGGAGAGTTATTTTGCCATTTGTATATTAGGGATAATAATTCTTTTATATGTTCTCGAATTTGTTACTCTCTCCGTCCAAATATTATTGTCCACATTTCTATTGTAGTATGTTTTAAAATAATTATCCACTTTCAAAATCAACCAATGAAAATGTTTATAAATAATAAAAATGAAATTTTATTAGTATTCAACTGTAATAAATGCATTTTTTTAGTATATGTAGTTTTTGTCTGATGACAATAATTTTGGTACGAATAAAGCATATGGGTTGAATAAAAATTTGAAAATAAAATTATGATATTAAGTATGTTTGTTTGTGAAGTTAATATGTATATAACATGTCAGTTAAATGATAAGTGTATAATATGTGAGAACTCATAATAATGATACTCAATTCGTCCGATATTTATAGTCCATTTTTTCAATTTAACTATTCAATTTTAAAAGTAAGTGAGTATAAATGAATAAAGCTCATATATTATCCTTACTTTATATTTATCTCATAAAAAAATTGTTTAAAAAAAGAAGGTACAACTAAGAAAGTTTTTAGACCACTGCCAACAGTGAACACAACTGTCACCGTCAGTTTTTGCCAAATTAGCGCCACATCAGCAGTTAACAAAATTGACACTACACTGCTAACAGTAACATCACTTCAGTTTCTTCTGGACCCCGCACATTATTTAATTTAATTATTTAAACTACAAAATTAAATAAAAAACATTACATTATAACAAAAAAGATTATATTAATTCAATATAAAATATTACAATAAATAAAATAAAAAAGTACATTTATTAACAAGAAAATACAACTAATTAAGTCTTTGACGGAAATTTGGTGGGAGGGTGATGTAACGTAAAAAGTCATGTTTTTACGTACATTATTCACCACTATTTGAGCTATTAATTAGTGAAAACATCTTAAATCAATATTTATTTACTAAAGATCACTAAAGTAATTCAAATATAGATGTTGCAACAAAAATCGCTAAAAACGTCCAAATACGTGCAAAACAAAGCAAATATACTTCACCTAATTCCTCCACTTTTATTTACCTTATGATATACGGTTCTGAACCACTATTTTATGATTCATAGGTAATTACGAGATCGGGGAATCAAGAATCAAGCAAAACGGATAAACAACGGAGAAGATACAACATCTAAAGATCAACCGAACGTATTTCAAGCATGTATGAGCTATAGACATCCAAAATACCCGATTTTGATATCATTAGAAGCATAACAGAATTACGAGATAATAGGCAAAAGAATCAAGCCAAACGGACGAGAAACGAATAAGATACGATCGAAACAAACAATGAACGAAGTACCGAACAACGGACAAAACACCAAACAGCCTAGGGGATACTGTATACGGCCCTAGGGATACCGTATACGCCCCCCTCAATGTCGTATACGGCCATTAGTGGCCTCCAGTGATGCTGTTTTTCAGTTATTTTGAGGTTCGGTGTTGATTTGTGCTTGTATTTTGTGCTTCGGGACTTATATGGGGGACTTGCGACCTTTGCCTATAAATAGGGGACCTCCCTTCCTCATTTCTATCATCCCTTTCACTCCTTCATTCTCCCTCACACCTTTCTCTCACACAAACTCTTTCTCTCTCTACTTTCTCTCTCTAGAGTTAAGTAGTTAGAGATTTAGGTTAGAATTAGTTAGTTCTCGGTTAATATTTAACCAAGACTAACGGTAGGGGTAGCGTTGTAATATTGTTGGAATACTTGAAGGGGTCTTTTGTAATATTGTAAAAGATATTTCGGAGTTCCGTTCGTGTAATCTTTCAGCATCTATTTAATCTACGCATTAATCACGGTTATATCTTTCCTAATCTTTTATAATGATGCATGTTATTGTTATTATGCTAGATTTAGGAATTGTTTCCATACTTAGTGAGTAGTTAGCTTATGTACTTTTTGTGATGTAGTTAGTTTGTTAATATTTGAGGTGATGCTACTTTAATATTGAAAACTCGGTGTGTTGTTTAAACCTTACATTTAGCATTATAAATTAAAATATCGTCTTTCCTCCAATAAACGTGGTTAAAACTTGTATGACAAGAAGTCGCGAACCTTGATCAAACGGTAATTACCTATCTATGTTTTCATTAAAGTATGGTCTGAGTTTGTAACTGTGGAAATACTGACTAAACCTATTGTATAGTACACCATGAATCAATCAGGGATTTATTGAGTCTTATAAATATAAAGTGAACGGGTTGTTTAATTATTATAGATGGTTGAACTGTAATACGAATGTAGGATTATTTATTCTAGAGTGACCGAAAAGTATGTGGTACCGGAAAGAACGTAAAGCGGCTGAATACTTGGTATAACGTTGGAACCACCCTTTGGTGTAGTACAAATACGTGAAAGCCACGGAAAAGTCGAAGGTTGAAGACTGTGCTACATCCTGGTTGTTTACCAACTCTAGAATAAATTACTGCCATTAATGCAAGGTTAACAGCCGCCAAAACCCCGTCTTACTCTTAAATGCCTTGCCTATCTTAGATGCCACCGTAGTGTTAAGAAAGGTTAAAAGATAAATTGCGGTCTGTTGCCTCATTCCTGCACCCCGGATACACATATCCAAAAAAGGCACTTGGTCTCTTAGAGACAGTGATGGGGGTTTAAAGCATCCTGATCTGATCAGATTCACGATAGCCTAGTACTTAGTGACATACTGTTTGGTTATCCGAATAGTAGCGTGCTAATGGTTACACTACGAACATATAAGTTAAGCAAGATACAAACACTTAAAGACGTTTTCATACCAAAACCGTAAAAAGCATCATCCCACGTATAAGCTAATGAAGTCACAACAAGCACTTCCATCCATACTGATTTAAACCTATTATCCTTATTTACTGTTTATTTACTTAATTTTTATCTTGGACCTAAGAAAAAAAAACCCCACTCAAACCATTTTAAAACCCATCACTGAATCGAACTGTTTTTTTCGACATCTCTGTTTCACAATACGATTAGCTTCAAAGAACAACCCTAGGTCATACTACTGTTATTGCTTTAGTAAAACTTAGGTCTCCAGCAAATTATAAATATAAAACTTACCCCACACGGGTGTGTGCCGGTTGGAAACACGACGACCGATTGGCAGCACATCAAAGGGTCGCGATGTGTTGGATAAGAGCGTTGAGAAGTTGATGATGTACCTCACTATCGTGTAATTCCTTATCCATACAAAGTTGTGTTGCAACCCTTTCTTGCCACGAGCGTTGGGGCATATTTTCCGGGTTCACCGTATACTCTTCCTCAAGTCGACACATGTTTCGTCCATTGCCCTCGGTTATCATGTTGTGTAAAATCACATAACAATACATGATTCGACGTATTTTGTTGATGCTATATTGTCTAGCATGGGTTTTGATAATTGCCCAAAGGCCTTGAAGCACTCTGAAAGCTCGTTCCACATCTTTTCTTGCAGATTCTTGGTATCTCTTGAACCTCATCTCACTTTCTGTTATCGGATGCTTAAACGTCTTCACAAGCGTCGCCCATTCTGGATAAATTCCGTCAGCGAGATAATACCCTTTATTAAATTGTGTCCCTGAAATATTGTACACTACTTCTGGAGCTCCATCTTGTAGTAATTCTTGGAATAAATCGGATTCATTAAGGACATTAAGGTCGTTGCTCGATCCCGCAGGGCCAAAGTAAGCGTGCCAAATCCATAAGTCGTGAGAGGCAACCGCTTCGAGCATGATTGTTGGATGGCCATGATCACCTCGGGTGTATTGACCTTGCCATGCAACTGGGCAATTTTTTCAAGGCCATTGCATCGATACTTCCGAGCATGCCCGGAAAACCATGCAACTCCGCATGACGTTGATGTAACCGTTGCAGATCTTGGAGTGTTGGTCTTCTTAAGTACTCGGTCGAAAATAGATGAAAAATACACTTACAAAAGTTGTTCAAACAATCGTATGATGTTTGTTGACCCATATGTAAATATTCATCAAACGCGTCCGCTACATAATCGTATGCCATTTGGCGTACAACGGAAGTGACATTTTGGTAAACATTAAAACCAAATCTTTCGGTCGTGTCCTGACTTTGATGAAAGTAAGTAAAGTAGTTTGGTAATGGAAGATTAGAGTACGACAATATACCTTGACATATACGGATAAACAACGCTCGACTCATCCGAAAACGTCGCTGAAAGTAATCTAGAAGGAATGTTGGCCGCTCGGCAAAGTAGTCTTGAAACAAACGTTAACCGGCACTTTCTCGATCTCTAGGTAAATATCTTCTTGGTGCACGAGGTATAGGGATTGATGATTCGGCATCATCGTCTGAATCCCTGTCTTCCGCGTCTAGCTTATTAAGTCTAGCGATCGGATCTAAAATTTGAGTGACGGCATAAAAATCTTCCTTATCGGAGTCGAACGACATTTGAATGTAATAGTATAAATTGTTGAAAATATGAAGATTATAGAAATAAGATGAAAGTTGTGTGTTTATTTGAATGAATGTGTATATGTATTTATAGTGTGTTTGGGTTATTAAGATATTAAAAAATATATATATTTTTCAAACGGTTATATGACCGTTTTAAAAAAATATATTTTTTTCTAACGATAAAAAGGAAAAAAGAAGTCGCTAGCTTCCTGTCTGTTCCCGTAGAAAAAGTGACCCGAGAAACCGACGACCGACACCGACGGCACCGTGCCAACAGCGTCGGTTACGTCGCCAAAAATCGACGGCCACGACCGACGGCCGTTGCAATCGTCTTAGGAAAACATAAAAGCGATGTTCATGGTCTTAAATACTCAATGATAAATATGACATGAAAATATTTTGTGCTTTTTTACATATTAGTAAAGTATATCACCTAAATATAAGTAAGTGATTAGCTTTGTAAATACAAATTTATATGAATGACCTTTTGACATATTTCTTTACATCAATTAAATCATTTATAAAAGTATTTATGAATAAATTTATGAATTCGCGGGTTATAAAATAGTTATATGTAGTTATAGATAGATATAGATTATAGTTTATAGATAGGTTGCTTTTAAACTTTTGTATCGAAAGTAAAGAGTAAAACCGACGCTCTTGCGGCCCCTCACCGACATGTCTCACGGTCAATATGAGAAAAGTAACTTATATTTATGTTTCATGAGATCTGTCTCACGGTCAATGTGGGTAAATCGTATAACCCTAGACAAAGTAACATGAGGTTAAGAATTAAATGCATAACCTTCATATTTATGGTGCATCTCCTTACTACTAACCTCAAGATGACAATTTTGTATCGAAAGTATATGTTTACTTATTGATGAAAAGTGTGTTTTGTATTTAGAGTACTTGTTAATTAAATTATTGATGAATTTCATTATTTTTCTGTTGAACGCTTTATTCCTTGAAACAAGGGAGTAGTAGAATAAAAAACTATACATTTTTAATACTTTTTCTTTAGATCGTAATTTATTGTTGGAAAGCCATAAAATATGAAGAAGAGTAAACAATGTCTTTTATTTACGTAAAGAGCCCATAGTGTATTCTTTTTAGTTTTTCATTCATAATTTAAACACTATTTGTTGATGCATTATTGAGATTGTAAAAATAGCTTATTTAAATTTAACTTTAAATGTAAATATTAGACAAGTTTAGATTTAGGAATGTCTATAAATAGATGAGGTTAGTGAGAATCATGTAACCTTTCTAGTGATTTTGTATGGAAGCTTTCATTTGATAAGATCTAAACACATAGTTAATGGTGTGATTAATGTTTTCTCTCTCAATCTTCAAGCACATTCAAACATAAACACACACACTCATTGATTAGATTCGAGATTCGATACACGTAATTAGGATATTCAATCCTACACTATTGTACTTGCAAAGACGAACAAGGGACGAAAATCTCACATGTTATTTGGGCTCTTGGCTATCTAGGTGTCGAAAGGCATCGTTTCCATAGAAATAATGTCACCGAAACTCATCCTCTTAAATGATTGAAACGATTTGTACACTGTTAGGTTTTAGTCGTACACCATCATATATATATATATATATATATATTATAGAGTTGTATAGTATTACAACTTAAAACACATTTAATAATATACATCTAAAATAAAGTAGTGTACGAATCATCACTATCTCTTTACAAAAGGTTTATCAAAATTATTACCATGACAACAACTCATAATTAAACATTTCGCTGTAAAACAGTTAAAAAAATAATTATTTTTGCTACTTGACAATTTGACATGCTTATATAGACGGTTGTAAAACTCGGCCAACTCAGCCGAGTATTCGGGACTCAGTCTTGGTCTGAGGCAATTCGGTCTTACTCGGGGTAAAAAATCGGTCAACGATGTCAACGAAAAAAAACTCGGTCTAACTCGAAAAAATTCGGTCCAACTCAATCAAAGTCGGTTAACACTTTATTTTAATTTTAATTTTAATATGTTTTAAATTAGGTTTTTTCACCTTTTATAGTCTAATTTAATTTTAATTTTAATATGTTTAAATTAGATTTTTTCACCTTTTATAGTTTAATTTAATTTTAATTTTAATATGTTTTAATATGTGTGTTGTTTCTAGACAATTATGGTTATGGTTATTGTTATGTTTATGTTTATATTCTATATTTACACATATAATTTTAAAATTTATTATTTTAATATAAAAAAAGTCTAATCTGAGTATTCTCCGCCTCGGTCGAGTACTCCCTACAAGGTTCTGATCGAGTACTCTCTGCCTAGTGGAGTCAACAACCTTACTTATATATAAAACAAATAAAAAAATTAGTGATATAATAGTTTATATAAATAATTGTCAAATTTTTTGAGAAGAATAGTCGGTTGAAAAGCAAACTAAAAAGGGAATGCCAAAGCATGCGGATTTCTTTAAAAAGAAAAAAAAAAAAAAAAAAAAAAAAAAAAAAAAAAAAAAAAGGAAACTTGAACGTAAAACCAAGCCATCACTTTTACAACTGTCTCACACGCAAATTTTTATTATATACGGCGTTAAATATTAAAAAAAAAAGGTTCGACTTTTCCTGCTTTTAAAAATGCTCTCTAAAATCTAAACGAAACTGTAGGGGTTGATTTGAAGTTTACAAGATAGTCGAAAATGATCATCAAATATTCCGATTATACCACATATATTTAAATCAAAAAAATTCATCATATCAAATAATGTGAAGAAGAACAAATTTACTACGTAAGAAAAAACATTTTACATACTCTTAATATATCATTTAATTTTATAAAATACTAGGCCTTGAGCATCTACGATGCACGGTCATATATAAAATATAATTATATTAATTTGTAAGTTTAATGTTGTTAATTAAAAAAATATAATTATCATTGTGATAATGATTAGTAACATAAATTAAACTATAATTGATGAACTTTTATTTATTTTTTATCAGTTGATACATCAAGTATATGATGTAGTCTCCTTATTTCCTTACGAGCGGTTGAAATTTGAGTATTTGTTCATTTATCACGTTAACATCGATCTTGTCACCATTTAAATGACAAAAGTAACAACAATTAATTGCAAAATTATGTTAAGTTTTGATACATTTGTTGAGCCCTTGCGATGTACGGTGATTAAAAAAATAAAATTAATCATATCTTTTTTAAGTTTTCAATTATATTAATATTGTTGAAAATTTATTATTGAAACTCTACAGTAACGTATACCAAAATGTACATAAAATAATCAATTTTATATATTTTATTAAAACTAATTTCCTTACACTTGGTAGTTGATGATGATAATATTAGATAATTGCAATGTATGAGATATTAGTAAGAACATAAATTTATTTTTTATATATGAAAAAATTATTATTTATTAAATGTAATGCTTGAATTTAAAAAGCTATTAAAATAAATTATAATAAAATTGAATTAGAAACCTTTATAAAATAGAAGGAAGTAGCTTGTTTGTGACACCCGGCAAATTAGGCCGTCATTTATACCTAAGATAGGTAATTACTACTTGTAATTAGTGTGAAATAGGACTAATTACGTTAACACTTTGTATATTGTATTATACGCACGTACGTGATTAATTTCAATTACGCGAATTCGATCGGATGAAATTCGACACAATAAATATGGACGTTGGTGAAAAACATTTTTTACTAAATAACCTAATTATGATAAATAATTGTTATTTAACTTATATTATTACGATAATATTTAAAACGTTTCACGTTTCCTACAAAACGTATCGTACGCGACGAAAACGCGCGAATCGAACCCGACACCGAACGAAACCCGCCAAATATGTTAAAAAGATTCAATAAGGTATTAAAGAACATTTTGCCAATTTAAAATAACAATGTCGTATTCAAATAAAAACACGAAAACTAAACGTTAACAATTAAATTTTAAAACACGCGATTAACGTTTAACCGAACGAGTAACGTAACACGAAATCGAGGAAACGAGTCACGAGCCCGAGACCACAACGGGTCAGGCCCACCTCGGCCAGCCCAGCCCAGAAAAGCCAGCCCACCCTTGGCCCTCCTTCCCCCTCTTTGCCTCCACACCCTCACTCAAACCCTCACATTTTTTCACACAATTAAACTTTCTTTTCTCTCTCAATTCCTTACTCTCTCAAACCTCCAACCATAACCACCACCACCACCATCAATCTCAGCCACCTCCAAGACACCTAGACACCATTATCATCATTAGAAAAGAAGAACAAGTGAAGAACAAGAGATCAAGTCACAACAACCCTTTTCCTCCTCATTTCGGCTCTAGATCGACTTCTCCTTGTAAGAACCCCCTCCAAACTCTTTTATTTTCCTTGGATGATGTTAATATACATGTTAGAAGTTCGTTTATGCTAATTATGTCCAAGATCTAAACCGAAAACCAAAAGATAATGCTAAAAACTTTCGGGTAAAGCTATTAACCTTCGGACAAAAACTTAACCCGACTTTGACACAAGATATCTAACTCATTTCTTAACCAAATCGAACGATTCTTGAGTCTAAAATCAAGTTCAGGGAGTATACTTTCGAACCCAAGTGGTTTGACGATTTTCTGAGGTCATTTGATATACGAAAACGATTTTACAAAAATATGTGTCTGGGCTGTCGTTTTAGACAGAAAATTCGACAAATTTGGGAAAGCATATCTCGAGATCTACAACTCCAAAACGACTGAAACCACTTGGAAAAGTTTGCTTTTTCTGTTAACTTTCAAAGTTATACTTGCACTTTTTCTGAAGTTTTGTAAATCGTGAGATATAGACCAAACACCGAGCAAAGGTCCAAAAACTGACCTGCTGGACCTTTGTCTAATCCTTGGACGATTTCGTGAGCCATACTTGACCAAAAGTTATGAAATTTTTACTGGAAGTAGCTAAGACATGTAGGAACAACAGTGATTTTTCTTGGAGTTCACTTCGAAACTTTGGTTAGTCAAAACGAGCCCCGAAAATGACCCAAAAACTCGGGAAATAAACCCATGGACTGATTTTGTGACAAAAATGAAACGACACTTTCGGGTTAAATATAAAACATAACGACAATTTTCCTAAGCTCTAGTAACATATTTAAGACTTCCCTAAAAGTTTCGAGTCAAACCGAGCACATTTGAGCAAGTTCCCGAACAACAAAAACATCACAGCCCGTCTGTGTCGCAGAAGGCCCAAAGTTATTGCGACACAAAGCTTGTGTCGCTAAATCGTATGACAGCAGTACCAATCGGCGACACAAAGCTTGTATTTGACTGTTACAGGTGTATTGGATTATGCATCTGCCCGAGGCACAAACTAGGTTAAGCGTCGAACTGTGAGACTCATGGCAATAGTATACACTTATTTTGCATTTGTGCAACACTGATTAAATCTTGTGATTATTACCAACTTTTGATAACTGTTTCAAACCTATGAACTCACCAACATTACGTTGACCGTTTTAGTATGTATTCTCAGGTTCACAACAGGAGTAGGACTACCCCCGGACACGATAGCTCGAGTCGCATGCTTATAAACATCAGAGATTTTCTTGCATTACTATTTTGTAACATTGGTCATGTATTAGAATCTCTTGAACTATTCGCGAACTCAAATCTTAATGTAAACGGTTGAATTACTAATGTAATTATTTTGTATTATTTTCAAAACGTCTCATATAGAGTCGTTTGCCTTAACTTTGTGTAATGATCCATGGTTAGTCGCGCCCCGACCCGACTTCCGCTGCATCATAATTTGGGGGTGCGACATTGTTAGAAATTTCAAATTTTGAAAACTTTAAGAAAGTGTTAGAAATTATGAAGATTTTTAATGAAAAATTAATTTGATAATGTGGTATAATTATGTGAGTTTTAGAAAAAGGTAGAAAGATGATGTAGTATGGCTAAAAAACAAGGAAAAGTCTTTGTTTTATATATATAAATAGATTTTACACTGTGTTCTCAAGTTTAATTTAGGAAAGAAAAAAGAAAGAAGTGAAGGAAAGTAAATTAAATTTGTATTCTTAAATTTTTTTTAGATGGGAGAAATGAAAGGAAGGTAAGAGAAGAGGAAGAAAACCCTTGGGCCTTGATTCATTTTTTGTCCAAACCATTCCTTCCAAATATAAGGTGATTAGAAAGAACCAATCATTTCATTTCTAATTTTTCTAACTCGAGAACACATCCTCATTAAATGTATTCCTTTCTCTTAATTTATTTTCTCTTCTTCCTTATTCTTTTCTTTTCTTTTCCTCTTATTTTCAAACTCGAGAACACAATGTCAAGGACTCACAATAAACATTTTTCACTCTCTTTTGATACGGGGGAAGAAAAAAAAACGGTGATGGTTGGGTATCCGTTTGTTATGAGTGGATAATGTCGTGAAATTTTACATGCGGATAAAAGTCGAGTTTTTGCCTTAACCACTGTATGTTGAAAATGTATTTGCAAAAAAAATTGTGGTGTTAAAAATATTTACCAAAACTGTTATTCTCTCAATTTCTTTTTTTACCCCATTATGTAATTTTTACCCCCACCAACCTATTTTTCCCCGTATCACTTTAGTCACACACGTTTGACATAATTTGTTGTAAATTGCGGATAAGGATTGATTTTTCAAAGAATTAAGATTTTAGATCCAAGGGTAGAGTGTTTTGGGAGGCAGGGGATCCGGATCATCCATTTCCTTCATCAATGGTTCAGATCAAGTCATGTCACACGGGGTCTACTTTACAATTATTTTTAGCAGAGGGACTAATTTACAATTTATATAAAATAAGATGAGGGGTAAAATTAGAGCACGTATTTGGGTAGCTCATAATCCCCCCCCCCCCTCTCTCTATCTCCAGAAAACACACACAAATACTCTCTAACTCACTCTCTCCCTTTCTCTCTATTCACAAAACACACACAAACACTCTCCATTTTACACCACCACCACCACCGTCACCATCACCATCCACCACCACAACCGTCACCGTCTTCTTGACCGGAGAAAAGAGGCGAAGAAACGATGACGTATTTGTGCCGAAGAGTTGAGATGCGAACCACCACCGTTGGTGAACCGACCTCTACCGGACGTAACCAACCGTGACCGTTTCTCCATCTTCTCCCGCCGCTCCACCGCCATCACCACTTACGTCATCATCTTGACTATCACCACCACTTTATAAAAGCATTTCGATCTAGGAGGAAATAGATCTGGAAACTCGTAGATCTAGATCTAAAAAGTAGCTATGTAGATCTACTTTTTAGATTTGAAAAAAAAAAATCAACTGCATCCTGAATCTTAAATGCAATTAATGTATATTTGTGCTAATAATTGTTTACCACATCTTTTATATTTGTTACTGCATTTTAAGATTGTTAGCATTTTTATGTGTCTCTACAGCTTGTTTTGTTTTTTGAAATCGAAAAATTACTCTTACTTGTATATTGTTACTGCATCTTATATTTTTTAATAGTTTATGTGTTGAAATAAAAAAACTATTTATACTTAATTACTGCATCTTACGTAAATCTTGATTTTATTCTTGAATTTAAAAAATACTATTACATGTTTAATGCATCATGTATATTTGTTACTGCATCTTACGTTCTTTAGCATTTTGACTGAATCTTGCATATTAAAAAGTTTTTTGATTGAACAAATATTTGAACAAATTTCGTGTATTTTTTTATCAGGTCCACAACTTTATTAAAATTGCAAAATAGTCTCTTCTTCCCTTCTCCAGCTGACCGTTCCAAAAATTAATTAAGATACAATATTTACACACATAACTTTATTAAAAATATTCATACATCTTATTATTCAACCAAATTACCATTTTCTTACATCGAAATTACTCCCACTATTTTATACTTATTATTGGCATCGAGATGGAAACATATTTGCTTGGAGCACCTTATTATCTCATTTGTTGAATTGTGTTTGGAATATTTTGAATTGATAGTGAGGTTCAAATGAGTACAACAATTTTCTGTAGAATGGAGGAATTAATAAGAACGCGCTCACGTGTCACAAAACTTAGTTTTCCCCACGTTTTTAAAAATTAAATATCTCCCAAACGGTAAGTCGAAAAATCATAAGAATTGCAACATACAAATCAACGTTTTTTTCTCTTCGATTAGAAATCTCACAAGGTATACTTTTGACAAAAAAAAATTCGTTTTCGTTGGGCAGGTAACACATTTGATATCAGCAGGCAGGGGTGTAAAACTCGGCCAACTTGGTCGAGTACTCGGGACTTGGCCTTGGTCCGAGGCGAGTCGGCCTAACTCGGGGTAAAAAATCGGTCAAGGTCGGTCAACGAAAAAAACTCGGACCAACTTAGTCTAACTCGGTTCAACTCGGTCCAACTCGGTCAAACTCGGTCAACATTTAATTTTAATTTTAATTTTAATATGTTTTAGATTAGGGGTTTTACTTTTTATAGTATAATTTAATTTTAATATGTTTTAATATGTGTGTTGCTTCTAGATAATTATGGTTATGGTTATGGTTATGTTTATGTTTATATTCTATATTTAAACATAGAATTTTAAATTTAATTATTTTAATATTAAAAAATGCCTCGGCCGATTACTCCCTACAAGGTCCCGACCGAGTACTCCCCGCCTAGTGCATTCAACAACCTTGTCAGCAGGTAACACATGTGATACCAGCGAGTAACACATGTGATACCAACGAGTAACACATGTGATACCAACGAGTAACACATGTGTTTCCAACAAGTACCACATGTGTTACTAGTATTGTACCATCATAAAAAAATCGTCAAAAGTATATCATGTGAGAATGTGAGATGTCTAATCAAAGAGAAAAAAAATGCTGATTTTTATGGTGCAATTTTTATAATTTTTCAATCTTGAGATATTTAATTTTTAAAAATGTGAGGGAAAGTGAGTTTTGTGATACGTGCCACATTTCTATTGATTCATCCGTTCTCACAAAAGTTTTCATTCTCATTTGAACCTCACTCTTTGAATTGATTGTTATGGAACTTATATCATTTTTCCTTTTGATAACATTTCCTCTGTTCCACTATAAGTGTCCATCTTTCAGTTTTGGAGTTGTTACAAAATAAGTGTTCGCTTTGTAATTTAACAAATCAAAATAGATTTTAGTGGGTAAGGATGAAATTTGATTGGTGGAGAGTGGAGTTAGTGAAATTTTCTAAAATTACGTGCATTTCAAAGTAGACATTTATAATAGGATGGAGGGAGTATGTGTTTAGCGACAATTAGTCAATTAGTTAAATATTGTTTTGGGCAGTTTAATGAACATTGCTTAGCACAGTTATATTATACGCTTTGGTAGTTTCGTTTGATATTTCTTTATTGATTTTTACTATTTTTGTTTGTTAAATATTTAAGGGTGCTTCGTTATGTTTTTGGCTACTTATAGCAGCAACATATGTTGGTCTAAAGGTAATTTAATTGCATTTGAACATTGATTGGTTCGAGAAAGCATTTGTAAGCATAAAATTGTTGGTCTACAAAATATTAGTTTTTTAAATAAATAGATGTTACGAATTAAAATTTAGTTATCTGTGCACTTTTTGTATGTAAAATCAAATTTTTAAAAAGTAGCCCTTATCCGGAGATCACGCTAGACGGCGAGAAAAATGATGACGTTGGGGTTAAATACAGGGGATAAGTGCAGGAAAATGTACTTAACTTTAGTCCGATCTCTACATAGTGTACCCAACTTCGTTTTGGTCTATTGTGTGTATCAACCTTTCAACTTGGTCTATTGTATGTATTCAATATCTAATATGATAATGTGGCAACCATATAATGTGTCACGTCATAAGACACATCATTGACACATCATCAAAAATGGATGTCACGTCAGTCGGATACACACAATAAACCAAAATGAAAGGTTGATACACAAAATAGACCAAAACGAAGTTGGGTACACACTATAGATATCAGACTAAAGTTAAGTACATTTCCCTACACTAATCCCTAAATACAGGGACTAGGGAGGTATAGCGGTGTCACTTTTATTTGAATCCGAATAATCTATCCGATTCAAATCCAGCTTAGGTAAAATGGACATGATTATTCGGATTACGGATTACTTAAACGGATTACGAATTACTTAAATGGATTACACGAATAGGATAAAAGATCAAAATTAAAATGTTTTGATATATTCGAATAATCCGAATAAGGATTAAGTAATTAAATATTTTTAATAATATATTAATGTTTACCATTTAATAATTAATTACAAATAAAAGCTTAAATTATTAATTTTTTTTTAAGACTGAATGTTTAACTTTTGGAATGTTATGAATTTCAAGAAAAGAAGATTGAATAATTTTTGGTTGTTTTGGGAATCCTTTTTGAATTAGATTGGAGGTGATATTTATTTCGTTTAGAAAGTATTAAAAATTGTAATTAGAATTTGGATCTTATAATATGATCTATTATTACATCTATGTTATTTATATAATTGATTTAAACGTAAACAATTTGTTAAATTTAGTCTTAAATGATATCACACGCCCAACTTTATCTAATTCGGATGAAACCGTTTAATCCGAACACTAATCCGAAACCGTTTAACCCGTATTCGATTAATCCGTTTCTTATTTGGATTGGATTAAGGATTAACTTGAGATTGTCCAAAATTCGATTAATCCGAACTGAACAATCCGTCTGAATAACAACCCTAGGGAGGTTGAGGTAAAAAGGGAAATGCAATGGCTTTATGCAAATCCATTTAAAATCACAATCTTTTAGTAAATACGTTTTTGAGAAAATTACACAAATCTCCTTTAAGTTTAACTCAAATTTCACTGGTAGTCCTTTGCAAAATTTAGTTACACCATGATCCTTTTTTTTTAAACTTGTTATGCTAATGGTCATTTAGACTAACGATTATTAACCCTCCGTTAAAAAGGACCACAAATGATATATTTTTTATTTTTTGAGTAAAATATAAATTATAAAAGCTAAAACATTTATATATTTATTATTAACTATAAATAACATCATTTTCATCTTCCCCGTATCACTTAGCAAATTCATCATCAAAATTCGGTCATATTCCGCACTGAAACGTCAACTTTTATAATCCACCACCATCTTTCACCACCTAAGGACCATCCGTCACCCATTCATCTTATCTCGTCACGACTTTGGTAGCCACTGTATCCTCTCTTTTGCATTATTCCTTACTCGAAAAATATCTCAAACGAAAACTCTAGCTTCATAGTAAAAAGACGTTGAAAACTATGAACCAAATATGTGACTCGTAATCTTTAAGCCACAAATGTATGATTTGGTGGTGAAAGATGGTGGTGGATTTGGGTGGTAGACTTTAAAATTTGATGTTTCAGTGGAGAAAATGAAAATGATGTTTTTTGCAGCTAATAATGTATTTACACATATTTTAATTTTTCTAATTTATATTTTACACAAAAAATTAAAAGAATAAAAAAAATATCACGCGTGGTCATTTTTAACGGTGAGTTAACAATCGTTAGGTTAAAGGACCGTTAGCGTAATAAATTTCAAAAGAAATAATCATTGGTATAATTAAATTTTGTAAAGAACTACCAATGAAATTTAAAATAAACTCAAATGACGATTTGTGTAATTTTTCTACGTCTTCAATATACAATGCTTGGCCTAAAAACTCACAAGTATAGGTGAATAATAGTATCGGATGGCGTGTGGTGAGCGGGTCATGGGTATCCATTTTTACCCGCTAGGTGGTAAATTATTTGCTTGAACTCTTTGATAATAAAGTCTTCAAATATAAAACCGCGAATTTTGTAATCGCGGGTATCCGGGGTCACGAGTATGGTTATAAAAAGGATTTATTATTAATTTATGTATTAAATTTTACAGTTTTACTTTTGTATGAATCAAATTTTGAAAATTTATATTGTATATATTGAACTTATAAATATCGTCTATTGTACGTAAATTTTCTCGTTTTCTGGTAAGGCCAAAAATGAAAGTTTCCTATTTTGGTTTTACTCAAAAAAAAAGTTTACATACAATAGACGCTATTTATAAGTTGAATACATAACATATAAATTTTTAAAATTCGACTCATATAATAGTAAAATATATAACAGTAAAAAGTTGTAAAGTTTTCAAAGTTTTAACCTTCTTGAAAATAAACCCGTTGACAAAACCCACGGGTGTCTACGTGCTAAGAAAAAATTGCTGGTATAGGTGGTGGGTATGAGTATACGACAGATCCGTACATGCGATCTGCTGGTGCCAAACCCCACTCCTTTTTTGGTGAAGGTCGTCGTATTAAATATTAATTATTATTATGTATGTACTTGATCCTAGTTTTTCGCTCTCATAGTGAGCGCCTATATAACAACAAAAAATATATAAAATAACTCCTATAATAAAATAACATGATCCACGTCCTAGTAACATATTTATATTTATGTATATATATTTTATTTTATAAAAAATATAGGTATTGGTGTTTGGTCATGTGCTCAACTTTATATTCATTACTATTGTATGTGCTCAACATTCAATAGAGGTAAACTTTTTTAAAACTCTATTGCATACTCACAACTTTCATACTTTCTATTGTATAAAAGTTCATCTCATATAATATAATGTATAAAAGTTGGGGGTATACAATAGAGTTTTAGAATGTTCATCTCATTCAATAGATGGTATGAAAGTTGGACGTATACAATAGTAATGAGTGTAAATTGAGCGCATAACGGAACAATATACATGATCACCTCCCCCCATAATGTTGTTAGATTTTGTTTTTCTAAACCCACTCTATCGAAAAATATCAAAGTAATATAATATACATACTACTTATGGGTGTGATTCGGGTACGTCTTGACTCTTGAATGGTAAGATGCTAGCTATATATGTCATTGTCCTGTATTTGTAGTTTTTGGGTTTGGACTAACACGTCCCAATTTGATTCCGTTATTATTGAAACTTACAACAGCGACCTCATATATCATCATCATCATCATCATCATCATCATATAGATATTTGACTATCTCAGGACTTGTGCTAACCAACCTATTATTCAAATAGAAGCTAGCTTACGTCAATCAACCAAGCATCATCGATACGACGAATACTCATATCATCATACTAGGTACTTTATATTTTTTTGTTCTAAATATGATTTCGACCAAGTAGCGTTATGAAAATAAGATCGCATGATTCGGTCAAGTAGAAGCATTTTCTGTCTCCTTTTATTACGTTTTTTGAAGAGATTTTTATAGTGTAGCAAAATATCTATATAAAAGTTTCAGTTTTTCACCTGAATGATCTTTTATACTTTGATGATCAACTCATCAGAGTAAAAATGAACAAAACTTCATCATTATATATTACATTGCATGTTGTCGATTCTTATTTTACTCACCTTAACATCTTTTTGGTTATTACCAAAGGGTAAACTAAAATATAACGTTAAGTGGTGGTTCCTATGTTGCTTTAACCGCAGATTACATCATTTAATTCTCTCATATTGGTCATGGGATTGGTCAGTTGGGGTCCACAATAGGAATGACAATGGGGCGGGTTCGAGGCGGGGAGTGGTAACCCTAACCCCAAACCCGTTAATCAAAAAAATCTCCAAATCCGCCTCAAACCCAAACGGGGATCTTATCAGTGCACCCCATTGGGGACATAGGTTCCCCCAAACCCTAACGGGGATCAGGGTACCCCACCGGGAACAACAATTCCTTAAAACCGTTTTCACGTTGATAATACTCTAAATTCGAGTTTTTTTTGTTGATTTTCGTTACAATATTATCTATCAATGCATAAAGTAATATTCTCTTTTTCTAAAAACAAACTAACATAATGATCAAGACAATATATCGTAGTTGGTTTACATCAATAATACAAATACAAGGTTCAAAGTTACCAAGTTCATCACAAAATGGTCTTAGAATATCTTGACTAGATCACAAGACCCTAAGTCAAAACAATAAGAGTAGTCAAAACAACAAGAGTAACCAAAACAACATAAGTAATCAAAACAACATGAGTAATTAAAGTTCGTGTTCATGTTCTTCATAATATAAGGCAAAATAAAATGTAGTAGGAAGTATTAAAGATATATGAAAATATTATTATAACATATTATATTATATTATATATAATACATGTCGGAGCGGGGCGGAGCAGGGATGATCGTACCCATTTCCCACCCCATACCTGATAAGAATCCCCATTTTGTGTCCCAAAATCCGCCCCAAACTCCAAAATGTCATTCCCAATCCGACCCGAAAAGTACAGAGTTCGAAGATCCCCATCAGATTCGGATGCTTTTTTCATCCCTAGTCCACAAATAATCGATTTTACCTTAGTTGCAATGATGAGATAAATAATGTTTGAATGGGCAAAGTTGGTGGAAGGCTGCAAAAGGTGGTTTGGGCCTCTTTACAAGTGGTCCAGCCCACGAATAAACTTGTGGGCATCTGACCAGGAGATTGGACCACCAAATGGCAAATACTCCATTTATCAATTATCAGGCTTAACTGCTTAAGAGTGTCATCATTCTTCACCATACAATCCATATGAAATTTGTTTTGATTTACTTAATAAAACGAATATGATTAAATCTTTTGTTATCTAAAATTAAAATAGAATAAAATAAAGATCTGGACAAGCAAAATGAGAAAGTGATTACCATATGTAATTTTTTCTTTTCATGTTTAAGAAATAAAAATATGGTGAACCACTTATTACCATCATATCATGTTACTTGGTAGGATCAAAACTTAAACAAATACTCCATTTTCTAGTGTATATTACCTAAAATAGAAAATAACTATTAACTGATTTTAATTTGGGTTAATATACACGTAGGATATCAAACTTTCACAAATGTTTAATTTAGAGAACAAACTAAATTTTTTAACAAAAAAATAACTTAACTTTCAAAGCATATCGCCTATGTAGAAAACGAAATCATAAGGATTCATCGTTTTGAACAATTTTATAAACTTTTGTTATTCTTAAAATACATTTTATAAGGTTTAGTATCCTTAAACACATTACGTATAGTTAATATTGATTTAAATAAACTATTTTTTATCCTTCCATAAGAACATTTTTTGAAAGTTTGATTTTTTTTCCTGTCTATTAATCCTTTTAATTTCTATAAGTCAACTATCAAAACTATCGATAATATGAAATAGTATCAATTTTATCATAGTTACACATTAACTTTTCTTCTCGAAGTTCAAGATAACATATATACTAGTATTATGATTACAATGAAATCGAGTTTAAGATTTTTTATCATTTAAGTCCATTTTTGTACAACTTCAAACATTTTAAGGTTGATTATGAACCTCTTACAAATTTTTGTCTAAAAAGGAACATAATATAAAAATAGAAGGATCTACATGAAACAATACATTGCAGGCTACAGTGCTACACAACCTTGGGCCTGCCTGGTATCTGAGCCCTAAACACCATTGTTCCCTGAGTTTCGCCGTGACAAAGGTTGCCAGAGATAAAAAAGAATGACATTAGGTATGTTCTTACTTGTTTTTTAACCCTAATTGAAATATTCGAAATCATTTATCATGTTCTTATATTTATCTTATAAAGTCGTTAGCCTGTGAGTTTAATTCCTACATTGATAGATTAAACTTATGTTAGAACATAATGCATTTGTTTTTTATTTTATTTTTATATAAATGTTGTTCCATTGATACTTTTTATGACTGATAACAATGATGTTGTTAGGAATTTATTAATTAGTGTAACAAAGTTGTGACCTTATTAATTTGTTGGTATCAGAATTGTAGATAGAATGGAAGCAAACATATCATCTTCTGTTAAGGAGTGTTTAGGGGTGCAAAATGATGTTGGTGATGATGCTGCTGTGAAGCTCACTAAAGCACAGAAAAAGAATAGGAGAAAAAAGCTAAAGAAAAAATTGAAAGTGAATCTTCAATTACTCGACAAAGGGAAAGATACAGAAAGTCCTCTTGATAACAGTCTAGCTGCTACTGCAGCTACTGTTGATCAGAAGATTACGGTGTCAAGTCCAGCGGCTACTGGTGATGCTAAGAGTTCGATTTCAGGGACGGAAAGTGATATTGGTAATGGAGCTGCTAAGCTCAGTAAACCACAGAAAAAGAACAGGAGAAAAAGGCTAAAGAAAATGGAAAATGATTGTGCGAATAATAATCATAGTGTGAATGGTACGGAAGAAAAGGAAAATAACCCAACCTTAAGTCAAAATTTGAATCCTCAATACTTGGTGAACTTGGAAGCTGCTACAAGTGGGGTGGGATCGGGTACAATCGTAACAGATACTATAGGATCAAAAATGAGAAAGAGGAAGAAAAATGTGGATAAGAATTCAGAATTGAATGACGTAATGAAAACTTGTGAGAACATGCAGGATAGCATAGTTGCAGTAAATGCCGAGATGCTTTCAGATAAATGTGCGATTCCTGATGAGATGGTTGTGAGCTCAATTACAAATCCTAATGAGAATGTTACGGGGAAAAAGAAAAAGAAGTGGAAATCAATGAATGATAGGCCAAATGTAGGTGAAGTTTTGATTCCTCCAGACTTACAGGACTTGAAAGCTGACAACGGTGAGACGTGCTCAAGTACAACTGCAACAGATACCACAGTATCAAAAAAGAGGAAGAGGAAGAAGTTGAAGGAAAAAGACGTAGCTGCAGTTGGGATTTTGAGTACCGGTGAAAGCACACAGGATACACTAATCGTGCATAAAGGCTTAAGTGGAGCCAAAAACATTGTTGAGAACAGGAAATTGTCAAGAGAGACGTCTCAGGAAAGGAAGAAGCAAAAAACAGTTGGTTTGGATGGTATTAAGATGACAGACGTCAAGGAGCAAACTCATGTTGCCACATTGGGGAAAAAGCTTCTTATAATTGACGTGAACGGGTTGCTTGCTGACATTGTTTACCCCCCACCAAAGGATACAAAAGCAGATAAATATATCGCAAGACGAGGAAGTACGACTAGGGGTGATAGTTTCAAAGTTAGTTTTGTTATGTATATACCATGTATTCTAGTTTAACAAGCTTAGTTTGGATGCAGTTTTCAAGAGATCCTTCTTGGATGATTTTCTCAGCTTTTGTTTTGAGAAGTTTAACGTTGGCATTTGGTCCTCAAGAACCAAGTACCGTTCTTTTTTGTGTAGATGTCTCTTTATTGGTTACTCATTCTCTCTTTTTCACAGCATGTAGTACATGTAACTCACGATTATCTTTGCAGGAAAATTTTGGACCCCGTGGTTGACTTTCTATTGGGAGATTTTAAAAAGAAGGTGCTTTTTTGTTGGGTGAGTGATTTTAGTTATATTTGTCAAATCCAGCTATAGTCACCATATTACTCAATCTATGATCAGTCTCAAGAAGGGATGATTACTGGTAGGAGTCATAATGGTCATACTATAAGTTTTCAGCTATCTTTTAATTTGGTTTATATTTCAGTTAATTTACATGCCTATATGGCTATATTAGGGAGATGGCAAAGCCAATAAATTTGTCAATACATTTTTTTTATCATCAGAAGTGACAGTTTAGACCCATTCGTAAGTGAATGGGTTGATTTTGGGCAGTGTTTAATCTTGAACAAGTTAAAACTGAAAATTTAGATAAAGGGAGGAATAGGTCAAATGGGTTGGAGGTTGGTCTTTCAATGCATACAACTTCCTATGTTGTATTATTACCTAACACGTTAACTATTTACTCAGTATAAAGTTTTTACAAAACGGGCACGAGTGTTTATGGGTCAACCCGACCCTGCCCGTGACCTGTTTCAATCCGTACTTATAAATTGACCCGTTTCAACCTGAATCTGTTTTGACTTTTTCGCCAAACGTGTTTTACTGCCACCTCTATTTTGTAATATGAGACACGTCTTTTACTCAGCTGCCTCTATTGTAATATGAGACATGTATGGAATTCAGGATGCTTCCCACTGCACGGATTCAGGGATTAGGACTCTTGAAGACAAACATAAGTGCATAGTCTTCAAGGATCTGAGAAAGATTTGGGACAAAAATGGTCCTGGTAATTCTTGGGTCAAAGGAACTTTTCATGAATCAAATACATTGTTGTTGGATGATTCTCCATACAAGGCGTTGCTCAACACTGTAAGACTACTACCTTTGTACCGATACTTGTCGCAATATAAAATGGGAAAATGTTGCGTGCAACTAACAATATAAACTATTAACTTATTTTGTCTTGGTTTATATTCTTTATCTTGCAGAAGCACACAGGAATATTTCCTGCTTCTTACAGCTACAAGAATAAGGATGATGACTTCTTAGGTGAGCTACAAGTATTTGTTTCTTTTACGTTGCAAGTGAAGTAGATATTTCACTTTTATAACATAAATATGAGGACGGGTCAAGTTGTATCTTGTTCGATAATACGTCAAACCAGTAAAAAAAAAAAGTAGCCAGCCCAACTCATTATAACCCCTGACCCAACCTTCCTGACCTGCATGTTTTGCCATTAGTTAAGTGGATATAAATTACCTATTACTAACGTAAACGGTGCTATACTTCATTCCTGCAGGTCCTAAAGGCAAACTACAAACTTATCTTGAAGGTTTGGCGGCTGCTGATGATGTGAAAACGTATGTAGAGCAACATCCATTCGGTCAAGGTACTATAGATGAAGATAGCCAAAACTGGGCGTTTTACTCGCGTGTTCTCAAGGGTCAAAATAGGTAATTCTTGCTAACATGCTAAGCAGCATGTCGTATAAGTCAGAACTGAGGCTATGTATTAGATACGGCTTAGTAGCATAGACATGAGTAGGAAACCAATTGATAAGAACAAGAACTCCCAAAATCTTAGCTTTCTAGAAACTTCAGATTGACTGTAAGCTTTCATTAGGCATCTCAAATATTCACGGTATCCTGTAAAATGAACTTGGAGATGCAGTGATGCACCATGGTTTCTACTATGGAACAAAAACAACACAATTTGTTTTAGTGAAGGATAGTCGTTATTTGTTGAACATAACTGTTGCATAGTCCAAACTATATAACTGCATGAAACATGTTTTCAGCATAAGTAATGCTATATGTGCCTAAAGATGTGCACCAACAACTTTTTAGACATGTCTTAGTTCTTTAGCTCTATATTAGGTATACCAAACAAATTTCTTTCATCCAACATGGCTTGTTGCTGTTTGCAAATGTTGTATATAATTTGAAGTTTGAGTTGAATGGTTATAGATGTGACTTATTTAAGAGCTTTTCGACAACAAACTCTGCATGCAATAACTCCTTTTATTTTTAACTTTGATTAATTCTTTTGTTTGCTGGAAACCAAAGTTGAACTGAAAATTGGCATTACATGAGGACATGTTAGAGGGGATATGATGGGTAGTGGTGGTTATGTACCACTTGTGTACCTGTGGCTAACAAGAAATTATTGGGTTTAAACTCGTTTACATATATTTTGAGCTTAAAGGCAACTTTACTAATTTGGCAAACTGAAGGCTTTATTGCCTGATTGAAATATTATAATAATATACATTTTGGAAATAGAATATAATGCATATGATATGTTGGATATGAAATCTTCTTATATTATAAAATTAGCTAAAGATAGAGTTTGTCTACATGACAAAAGGTAGAAACAAACTACATCATTGCCAATTCTTTGCTTTGGGTCATTGAGTGAGACCTACATAACGTATTTTTTTCAACTAGCCCATGATACACATAAATTTGTATTCGTTAATAATAAGCAATATTGATAATAGATTGCATTCTTTTACCATTTTTATGTTCTTTTTCTCGATATATCCAAATCGTGATAACGAAGATATAGTTTGATCGTAGTTGTAGGATTGGACATAAGATATGGTGTCCGACTGTAAGATCAGAAGGATTCAGTCCTTTCTTTCTCAAACATACGTCTTATTTCACTTGTTACGTAAAATCACACATGACGTATACACATTATCTACATGTGAATTTAGAATGATAACCGGGTTTGAAAGATTTATAATTGTGTCATATAATTAGTATATATTTGATATTTGATGGAGTAGAACATATACGGTATTTCAGTAGGATCTTTCAATCTCCATCCATCTTGTGAAAACGAAAACAATTCTACATATGATCGTAAAGATTTCTTGGTATTTTTCAACACGCACGCAGAATTATCAATACAAAATATGAGCTTTTCACTTAATTTTAGTAGTTGCAACAATACATTAAAAGTTAAACATACCTATTTAAATGCACATTTGTTTTTCGAATTCAAATTCAAATATTAAAATGTAATGTTTGTTCTTTTGAGGAGCGCTTGACAAGAAAAACCTTAAGTAAATATAATCTGTTATCTATTATAACATCAGGTTTATGTGTACCTAATCTGTTATCTATTATAACAATGATTAGAATAAAAATATCTTTAGGTGTGATATCATATCTACAATCATTAAGTAAATATAATTTTATAAACTCTAAATAAAAAGGTCCCGATTAATATTTACTTGTAGTAAGACCATGTACAATTGAGACATGGAGGATTTGAAAGACGGACGACACATCAGCGTCACGTCAAAGGACATCCTAAGACGCTATCGGTACATGTATATATAATGCAGAAGAACGATTGTAGTTACCTAAATCATTTAAAATGGAAAATGGATCAAAAGGGATTGTGTTTAAATGATTGATTACAAAAAGTGGATCGAAACAATGCATGTGCAATTAGGTGACTTTTGATTTCATTACCTGGCCATTTTTGTAATCTTGATTTCACTTGCTACTGACCTTTGACTTTGACCTTTTCATCCAAACTAAACAGACACTTTACAAGATGAGCAAATCGAACCAACTACTAGAAAAAACTGAACTCTACACAAAATTCTTACAGAAAAATCATGACCAAGTTTTTACATTTTTGCAACAAATATAGTTATATAGTTATAGTTATACATACATTTATTAAATTAAAAGAAATTATTAATAACTAAAAATACAAACTAGAGCTAATAATGTAGGCACATTTAGAAACAAGAAGTGGGGATGTTTCTTGGTTAATGAGTCTTTTCACTATCGTGTCTTGGTCCCTAAATCATGAAGTAACTTCAATACCACATCTTACTTTCTATTCTTGCATATGTGTTGATTGCTTCACATCCAAATAAATTTAATTTAATAATAATAATAATAATAATATATAGGAAAATAATAACAAAATCCTTATTACTATTTATAAATGGGATGAAAAGTGTTTCTTTTTCCTAAAGGAAATGGTCCAAAGATTAGATGCACAAAAACTTTTATGCTCTTTCACTTCTTTTCATGTGATGGAAAAGGGATAAGAGGGAATCTTGACTTGCAAATAACATTCACTTAAACAACTTGTAACCCTTGTTTAATGCTCACACAATCTTCCTTCTCCTTTTTAGAACCCTTAAAAGAATGTGCAAAAAGTTACATCCCATTAAATATTCATACAAAATAAACATTCAAATCAAACACACAAACAATATCTTCTAGACACCCTTTATGAATCATACATCATATCTCATTCTACCATACCTAAAATCCTAATAAATGAGATATAAACAACGATACGAATTCGCCCCACACTTCTTGATTGTATGTTAATGGGGTTAATGTTTGTTGGAACATAGTAAGGTTTAATTTGATTGATGACAAAAAATGGGGCTAATGGTTGGTAAATGTTTAGTGAAACAAAGGCAAGCAATCTTCATGTGAGGCCTTTAAGCATGTGATCATTCACCAAAGGCTAACCATCATAGTCAACTACCCCACACTACCTCCACAAAAACAGGTTTACTTGCATAGATAGATAAATACCAAGTACAAAAGTACATACATATTAAGCATGCATGCATTACATCATTTGTACTTTGATAATCATGTATGTAGACAATCATTGTGCTGCCTATGTACCCATGATGAATGTATTCTACTTCTTTAAAGGGTGAATCATTTTTCTCATGATTCCACTAAAAAAAGGCATAACATTTTGTCCTTTATGCAGTAGAAATCATACATTCTACCCACGCCAGCATCAAAATGTAGTAGCTTTTTGCACCATTTTAAGTGTCAACTTAAGCACAAGAGTGGTAATTTTAACCAATTTGCATATGGGTCATTTTGGGTTGCTTTATCCCAAACCGATTCAGCGAAAAAAATATATTCAAAGTGGACAAAAAGTGGGAGCATGTCAACTTATTTTGACTAATTACCCGACCCGCCCATCTTGTCACCTATCCAAAATACTAATCAGTAATCACCAACCAAGAGAATGGTCCAGTTTTGTGTTGGGTTCTAGACCCCTACATACGTGTAGCCGTAATCTCCGCAAAGGACGGGTACTACTACTAAAGCATAAAGGACAATATACATAAGCTCGAAAAACAGTAGAATAGCACCATGTGGGTGTGTTCTGTTTCAAGCGAATTCCGTACAGATAAGAAATCAACATGTCAAAATCGCTTAACATCTTTACACATGTTACTACTAATCAATTTAAGTAATTCCTACAAAAAGTGTATGAACTAGGAAGTACACATAGATAACTTGCATTATCAGGAAGTGAGCCAAGGGAGACTATTATATAGACTATAAAGTTATCTTTTTATTTATAACAAGCAAGAATATTTAACTACCAACATATCTACAAGAAATATATATGGTAACATGGGTGATGTTAGCAAAGAGGATAATTTGGTAAAACTGGACAAGGAATGGTCTGCAAAATGAGTTGAGTAACAGAAAAATGACAGAACACAATATACATGCATTTTTCTAGTAAAAGTGTATAGTTTAGCCTCCTCCAACTGACAAACTACACATGAAATGGGGCAGACTGAAGACCCCATCCACATTACTTTGTCCACATGGAAGGGCAGCTCTGACCACATCCACACCCAAACTACCAAAAAGAATATAAATATAAAATGTCATCAAATTCCCTCTTAATCTTGAAATATGCCACCTATTTCATTTCCCATATAAATAAACTCAACAATACTTCCATATATTGCTTCAAAATCCCCTTCCAACTCAACCTCTAGCAGCCTTTTTAGATGACCGAAAAAAGCATAGCTCAAAATTCTCATTCTTTCTTCTATGATACCTAAAAACCATGATGGTTTTCGTAAACAAATGACTTGAACACAAATTGATTCAATCAAAATCAAGTAACATTACCGTTTATCTCAAAGTTCTTTCCTCCTATAAATAAAAAAGTTACCTGATTCTGCAAATTCTTTGTGCAGCTTTACAGTTTAAAGAGCATAAAAGAAGATCATATCATTGTCACTGATAAGTTTCTGTGCAAGTGAACAGGAAAAGCATCTTCTGTTTTTGCACTTTTTCTTTTATAATAAAAGAGGGAAGGTCTTCAGGTTCTCCATTGTGAAGAAAAACGCAGGGGCTGTGGTAGTGTAAATGGCTACTAAGGTTGTATACACAATAAGAGAAGATAAACAAGGGCTAAATAAGCAGTTAGGATGCATGAATGGAATTTTTCAGCTCTTTGACCGGCGTTACCTTCTCGGCCTACACCGTCAGGGCCGGAATCAGAACAGGTTAACTTCAGGTACAAACTTCATACATATGTACTAAAACAAGATGTTCTTATTGTGTGCGTGTGTGTCTTTATCTGCAAACTGTAATCAAGCATCATCAAAAAGCCTTCCATCATATGAAGTTCCATACATTCAATGTTCACGCAAACCGCTAGAAAAATATGAGTTGACAAAAAAATACCAAATGCAGATGTCTTAAAATGCTACAAATACATCACAAATGATTTTAAGTCAAATATCAAGTTTATGTACAGTTAAGATTTTTATTCACTGTTCATATCACTTCCCACAGCAATAAGATGGTTTTACGCACAATAGCTTACGATCATTTCTCATTGTTTAGAGTCGATTGTATATGAGTTACACCTAGTATTATTTGGAAGAAATCACAAATATACTCGGGGCAGTCCATGTAATGCTGAGTATAATACCCATCATCATGTAGCACCCTATGCCGCCGTTCACAGTGAGCAGAAAATATCTTTAACTGCTATGTACTTGTTAACATAATTTACTGTTACTACTGAGTTATAGTTACATTCAACCTTTTAAATCTCTCTAACCCAAATTTTCAACAGACAATAGGCCAAATATATAACTTCGGTAATGTAGCAAAGATAACAAATATTTCCACTGAAATCATATGCATGTAAAGATATAGTCTATATTATGTGAGTTACTACAAATTCCAGCATCTAAAAGTGTTATGAACTTTTGTTTAGGCCAAGATGGAAATGGTGAAAACAAGAATCCATCAGAGAAAGCAAAGGTAAGAAACAATAATGAAATAAACACCTTACCATATGTTAAATCTGAGAAGACATGTAAATGTTTACCTGAACTTTGTATTAATATAGGAGAAAAACACAAAGAAGGCGCAGACAGAAAAGAATGGAGCATCCCTTGAATCATCGAGAAACTCCTCTTCTTCTTCTAGTTCATCAACTACCATTTCATCTTTCGGTTGTAGTAAACGAGTTCAAAAAGAATGGCAACTTCCCCCTGAACCCACATCCCCAAACTTCCACAGCAAGAAACCAAATTGGCCTCTGCAGCCACCTGATATAAAAACTGTTGTCAAGGACTCGATGGCTAGAGAGATCCGTGTGCAAAAAGTTGAAAAGGCTGGCCCTGTCATGAAACACGTTGATTCCCCAAGGCCTTTCATACACCAAAAGTCTCTTCAAGATGATAGAAAAGAACGAAAAATTGCAAAGATTCAAAAACCCTCATTGGTGGGAGTAAAAGAAGTAAAGGAGACATCGAGGCTCTCATGTGATGAAAGAAAATCACAATTTTCTTTGAAGTCAACTTTCAAAGTCAACGAGCTTCCACGGCTATCATTAGATAGCAAGCAAAATTCAAACAGGAACTCAATGAATGAGTCAAAAAGTGAGCCAAGAAGTAATAAGAGGCCATCATCAGGTGTCGTGGCTCGGTTGATGGGTCTAGAGAGTTTAACAGACTCCATTCATGAAGTTGAGACCTTGAAGATTAAACAGGTTTTTGATGATCAATTGGTTTCAAGTCCAAGATGGTCAATAAAAGGTGAAGAATGTAAGCATAACCCTGCTTCTGTTTCTCCAAGGGTCCACTTGAAGAATACCAAAAGTGCCCCTGCTTCTGTTTATGGTGAGATGGAGAAAAGATTAAGCGCTCTTGAATTTAAAACATCAGGGAACGATCTCAGGGCACTAAAGCAGATACTTGAAGCAATGCAAACAAACAAAAGGAGGTTAGACAACAAAAAGCAGTCTCTGGACAGCCAGAAAACAGAACAACCAGGTTCACCCATGATCAACCAGACTAGCTCTCCAAAGAGCAGGGCCATGAAACAGCATAACATAGATACAGAATCTACGATGATCGCCGATGTTCATAGCGTTGACCGTGCGACGAGAAAGCAGGTTAAAGGGTCAGCTCCAAGGAGTAAAAAGGCAACTAGGAGGACGTCAAGATCACTTTCACTTTTGAACTCGTCAGATGACGTGACTGGAGAAAGACCGGCGTACAGCCTAAGACTGCAAAGCTCAAAGAATGGTGTCGGAAATCAATATTTTCTCGGGCCGTCATCTGATTTAAACAGAATCAAAAAGCAATTGAATGTGCAGCCCAGCGTATCAGACTTGAAGACCAGGCACCCAAAAATCAAGCTGCCTAATCCAACGCAAAGCAATAAGCAATCATGTAGGTACAGTAATGATGCTGATACAATTTCCTACAAATTAGGAAGCTATACTAATTTGGCTTCTCAAATTAAACCGAAAGTCACAAGAAATGATCAACCAAAAGAAGATCCCAGGGTGAGCGAGGCTGGTCCAGTTCGTTTAACCTAATAACCATTTATAGTTTTATACATACATGTAACATGTTTAATTTTCCAGTTTCCGGTTAATTTTGCGGAAAGATTGATGGACGATAAACCTACAGTTGAACTTGCCAAACTTACTGTGGAACAAAAGAGTCCTGTCTCAGTTCTTGATGCATTTTATACAGAAGAGACATTATCTCCAGTAAAGAAGAAACCTAGTCTTTTCAACAGTACGTTCGTTTATCTTCTAATTTACCTGACATGGAATTTTATATTTCATTATGGTTCATGCACTATGCAACTACTAATGAATGAATATGAACAACACATGAAACAGAACAACTACATATCAACATACTGACAATTTTCACGTGTGTGATCCTATTTTCAGATCATGAAAATTTATACTATGATGAAAGTGAATCGACTCATGTGGCAGACGATGTCTTGTTAAACGGCACAGATACAAATCAGTACTCTGAGTTCAATCAAGTAACACCAGAAAACAAAAATCACCTTATTCATCAAATCGAATTATTAAACCCCATTGATGAAACTGTAGCATCTCCATGCAAAAGCACGAACGGTGACCACAGGTACGTCAGTGAGATATTATCAGCCTCAGGTTTTCTTAAAGATCCAGACTATGCCATCAGAGTAGGCCAGCTTCATCCAGAAAAGAATTTGATAAAACCAGAATTGTTCGATATTCTGGAAAAAACAAATGATGCATGCCTACAAAGTAACCCAAGATCTACTTTTAATACCATAACCAGAAGGAAAATGATATTTGATTGTGTAAACTATGTTCTTCTCCACAAATTTGTCTTGTCATCTGGGATGTGGACTAGAAGAAGATGTGGGGAGCTTGTGAACGGAGAAAAGCTACTGAAAGAATTGTGGTCAGAAATTGATAATCTCCAAAGTACCTCAGAAAGATGCTTATATGATGAGGATGATGAAGTAAAAAACCTTGCATGTGCAGATGTGAATAAAAATTTAGAAGATTGGGACAAGGGCTGTTGTGAGGTTCCAGGTCTAGTTTTAGATGTTGAGCGTCAAATTTTCAAAGATTTGATTAACGAGGTTGTGAATGCTGAGGTGGCGAATTTGCAAGATAGGCCACCAAGACATTGTAGACGGTTGTTTTCCATGTAGTGCATCGAATAGTGAAAAACATGTATCCACTGGTAATAAAACTGTAACTTTGGATATGAATATAAACTGTAATCTTACTAAGAGAAGATAAACAAGGCTACAGAAACAGTTGGGATGCACGAATCGAACTTCTTAGCTATTTGACTGGTGTTACCTTCTCGGCCTGTACTGTAGCCGGAATAGGCTAACTCCGGGTAGAAAATAGAATTTTATGCACTAAACCAAGAAGCTCTTACTGTATGTTTGTGTGTGTGTTCATCTCCAAACTGTGAACTAACATCATATGTAGTATGTAAAGATTTGATTTTCATGTAAACAGCTGAATGAATATATGGTTGATAGAAGAATAGATTATATGTATCAATGCATAAAAATTCAAGAACAAACACAAAATGCACGTCTTAAAAATGCTAAAAACACATCACCTACGACTTTAATACTATTTTTATTTATGGGAGCATAGCAGATATCGAGTTTTAGAAAAGTTGTGACTGTTATTTACTCTTCATGTCAACTTATGATCATCTCTTTTATACGGAGTAGGTTTCTACACATTTCATGAGCACTAATTCTTTGTACGATATCGAGTTGAGTATTAGTTGGCCTTTATACTATTCAACTTAGTCAGATAACCACCATATCTCATATTCGAATCACCTTCACTCACCAATCATACTTTCTAGCAAAAATATATTTTCAATTGTTGTCTCCTTACCGAAATAATGTACATTTAGTGCTCATCAAGAGAAAATGTAAAGAAAAATATAAAAAATTTACCAAACAGTAAGCTTAGGGTCGAAAAGTTATAGAATCATGAAGTACCATGGTCAAATAAATAACTTGTGCATTGTCTTATTTGTGGCCAAAAATATTTAACTCTAATAGCAAAGGAGCCAAAAATTTCTATAAGAGATGATATGCATGTAACTGTGTAACAATCTAGTCTAAATGACAAATAATTCATATTTAATAACCTACAAGAATAAAGGACTCCTGTTTAGGTCAAGGTGAACAAGAGTTCAAGATTCATCAGGAAAAGCGAGACTAAGAATGAAATTTATAGCTTACCGTATCTGAACCTGAACACAAATGTAGATATTAACCAGAAACTTGAATAATACAGTAAAAAGTCAAAAGAAGATGACGATGGAAACGAATCAAGCTTCCGTGTAACGCAAGAATCCAAACTATATTTCTTCTCATCACCTTCTCATCTTTCGATTGTAGTTAAGGATTTCAAATTCAAGGGTAGCTTATATCTGAACTTACAGTAAAGTTGTCAAAGGCAAAAGACGCACAAAAGCGCTAAGGGTCCCTAGCGCCTTAGGCGCGAGGCGCGCGCCTCATGAATGTGAGGCCCACTATTCTTAAAAAAATTATAAAAATATATATAACATTATAACCATGCATATAAATATCAGATAACATTTCAGCACTTAAAACTTCATGTAATAGAGAACCAATAATGTAAAAGAGTAATAGTATCATGCATAACATAAAGAAAGTAAGTAGCAAATAGCTAAATAGTTTTTAGTCACTACTACTACTAGTTTTCAGCCAAAATAAAGCATTCAACAATGTCATTGTGAATGTGTCCTCAAAATTCAAATGTCATCGGTCCATCACTCATCATCACCAAGTGCATCATCTCATCATCAAATGCAGCTTCATCCTCCTCTTCCTTATCAGATTCATACTCCCCCATGGCCGGTTAATAGCTAATCTTAGGCCTTTTTAAAAGCCCATATAATAAAGATACTCGTATAACCATAACGATCATAAAGTCCAAACATATTAGGTCAACTTTATGAAAAAAGTCAAATAAACTGATTTATGTAAAAGGTGCGCCTTTTACAGAATCAAGGCTCACCCAAGGTGCGCGTCTCAGTGCGCTTCTATAATGTGCCTCGCCTCAGCCTAAAAAAAGCGATAAGCTGACCGCTCCTGCGCCTTGCACCTCAAGGCGCGCCTTTGACAACTTTAACTTACACTGCTAACTGACAAATTATTATGCAAGATTTACAAAACTTTATTATAAGTTACAGCGTTTAGTTCTTATTAACATATTGCAAGTCATAGGACTTTTCAGATATTACACAGAAGATCACTGATTGGCAAAGAGACTGTTCCACTAAAATGCCTACGGATGCTAGTACCCAGTCTATCTGATACATGTATTAACAATGGTAACTAGCATGGCCTTCTTTGATTGCCCTTTTCCTTAGGTATTCTACTTTGCTAAAGTCAACTTTCACGAGTGTAAGTCGTGCTTTTCTATCAAGGCTTCACGGTCGTTAGTACGTTTTGTTAATTACCTAATCAAGTATTATCATAGTGGTTGCCATTTCTTTGGATAAGATCATGGACAGAAAGTTGCATATAATTTCACTTCGGCCATATGATGACTATATTGTTCTAAGCTGCAAACAAGTGTTTACATTTAAATGTTGAAGAAAGACAAATTATTGATATCAATATCCTATTGGACTTACATTTCCTTCATCTAATCATCAAGTTAACTTTTTTTCTAGAACCATGTGACAATGTTACCAAATCTTTCTGTCAATGAATCAAGACTCCATGATGTGACTCGTGAATATACAAGTATATAACCCCACCTTAGTAAGGATGACATTTACATTGTTATGAACATTAACATCTATGTAATGCAATACACAAGGTACACAAGCATGACATTATTTCATTCATGCATGATGCGATGTACAGAAAATCCAAGAATTTAGTAACATTTGCGTCAAAGACTATATAAACAAGTTGCAAAAAGTAAAGAATTTCTATTAAAAAGAATTATCATTGACTAAAAAGCTCAATATGAAACTACAAACATACCTCAGGAAAAAATGTTAAAGTGGGAACATTCCTCTCTAGAAAATATACGCCCATGATTTCGACTACTCCGGTACTAGCACGTGCAGCTAGTATTCCAAACTAGTATACAGACCCTAAACTAATGTTCCTAATTTACAACCGAATGATTTCCACTTTGTTCTTCAACCTCCATTGGCTCCCTTAAAAGTTTCTCTGTTATCTTTTCTTTTCCGTCCCTCAATTCATCATTCATAAACCAAGACACAATTTCTGCTTTCCCTTTGTCATCATGTCTATTTGCAGTATCCAATGACTTTTTTCGAATTAGAAACTTCATTTTCACTGTAGGCCTGTCGTTCAAAACAACTTTTCTACTACCTTCCTCTAACTCACACCCACTGCTCTTGACTGCCTTATATTCTTGAGCAGAAGTATCTAACTCGGAAACATGATTGCTATGATTTTGCACCATGTCTTCTTCCTTAAGTTTAGCAGGAATCGTAATCAAAGAAATCTCCTTTTCCCCAGGCTGTAAAGGCACAACGAGAAAAGGATTACTCGCTCGCTCCCTTCCGCCGTTATCTCCCAGATCAGCAACCGTGGGAAATTCAGATTCAGTACGTGCCCAAAAATGCTCCTTTTTGGATGTGGATAGCTCAACGACCTTTAATTCTGGCTCAATTCTACCAGGCATCATTTTAGTTTCTTCTGTACTATCTGAAGGCATGTTTGTATACGTAGTGGGATCAGGAAACTTAGGTAACCAAACGGGGATATCGTCTGTTGGTGGCGTTTCTCCCGCTTGCAGAAAACTAGACGTTGATTTATGCTCTTTAACTACAGGAAAAGAAGGAACCGAGTAAGCAAACCCGATTTCTTCAGATAAACTAACATACTGTGAAATCTCTTTGATAACTCCAGAACCTGACAAACAATGATCTCTATCTGATGCTCCTACAAACCCTTGTGAAGCACTCAAATCTTCCAACCCTTGAATTATATCAAATACATTACATTCCGTCCTACCAGCTAGATTAGCATAGAAATTCGACGTCTTTCCTATTTCACGAATATATTTGCTAGCAACATCCGATAAAGTATCAAGTGCAGACTGCTGAAACCCTTGAAACCCTACACTTTCACACACTTGAGCCACCGCAATCCGCGCAACCGCCTGCGCAAATTCATCATTTTTTCTCCTTCTCTTCTTCAAACTAAATTCAACTTCTTTAGAACTCTCTCCATCGCTCATATTAGCAGCTTCATATCACTTCATTCCAACATCTTCAACGTATAAATAAAAAAAAAATCAAGCTAAAGCTCAAATCTTTAAAGTTAAATAGCAAAACCCTAATTCCTAAAATCCATAATGAAATCAATAGAGTTCATTACAAATAAGATCATGAAGTTGTTACAATGATTTGATTACACCTTATTGTCATTGATTTCAAATAAAATTAAACAATTGAAAAGAAATGAACTTACCCAGTGGTACGTGCGCATAGGGCTTCAGTAATTCAGTAAACTTGCAAGCCGAAAATGTATTAAAGATTTCTTGTTGTTTGAATTTGAAGAAAGCGAGGGAATTAATTGAATTGATTTTGAGAGAATCAAATAAAGGGTTTAGAAATTTGAATAAAAACCCTCGGATCCGGATAGAGATCGACCCGAATTCTACAGCGAAAGAGATGGTTGTGTTAAGCTTTATATAGAACAGAAATTGGGGGAGCGGAATGGGGTAAATATGGAAAGAATATTAAGTTACATAAATGATCCCTCTAATTGTAGTTTTACCATAAATTATTTACTCTCTCCGTCCCACTCAAAATGTCCACTTTGACTTTGCACACAGTTTTAGAACTATCCACTAACTACATTTTTCACCAATCAAATAACTTATCTACCCACTAAAGTCTTTTTCGATTGGTTGAAATATGAAAGTGAACATTTATTTGGGACAACTCAAAATAGAAATGAGGACACTTTAGATGGGATGGAGGGGGTATCATATTTTTAGAAGTAGAATGTTGACCGTAGTCCTTAGGGCTAGGGTTAAAATTTGTATAATTAACATTTTAAACTATGTTGAATTATTTACAAAGCATGAATTTTCCTTTTTAATACTGACTTTCCTTGTTTAAATTTGACAAAAAAAAGTTGTTTAAATTTGACAAAAGTATTTATGCATGGTAACTTTGAGTGGTAGACGTAACTATAGCCCTTGGGGCTATAGTTAGCATTTAAAATATGAATATTTGCAATTAAAATATGTCTAATGAATCTTTGCAGTTAAAGCTGTACGTTTAACTAATCAACCTTGTTTAATTTTGGTCATAACATGCATGGACTGATAAATCGTAAATTTTCGTAGGCAAGATTGTAATAATCATGATGACTCGATCTAGGTGGTGAAATAACCCGTAGCCAAGTCAAGAAGATGATTGAAGGATAGTCATGCTTAAAAAGTCTAATTTAATTGATGTATGATTAAATTGCTAAAAAGAATACATAAATTATGTATGGACTTTATGAAATTTTATAATTTTTTTAAAAAAAAGCAGAAAATTTTACATATACTAAACCAATTACATCACACTAGATTTACATATACATTTATTCTCCTTGGGACCATTAGCTACTCAACATATTACGACTCAAAATACATTACATTACCGACCCGAATTATAGTATATTATAGGAAGTATACTCAAGGATATCAAACATGTTTGATAATGATCATGCATCACATTTTTTGCTATACTCAATGCTATAGCACACCAGCACATCCTGGGCCAACACCAAATTTGTACAGAAAACATGCCACACCCATTTTTTTGCCTTTTATTACCCAATTCCACTTTTGCAAGATATCCTTGAGCAATTTTCTCTCGGATCACAAAACCATCGATTCCACTTGATGCTACATTTTTTCAATCTCTTAGAAATCCAATCAAAACTTCTAATCTTTATCTCATTAACCAAAACTGGAACACTCCACCATTTACTACAAACACCTTTAAATTCCTGTTTTTCCAAATCAAATAACAACACACCCACAAAACGGCTTGCCATATCCCGTGACCCATTTTTGTTTCCACATTACACCCATTACCCCGGAAGCATTCTGCAACACTTAAATTATTCACATCCCGCTGTCCCCACCAATCATAGATCTCTTCCCATACACCCATAGCATACTTACAGAAAATTAAAACATGGTCTACTGATTCTACATCATCATCACACATAGGACAACGAACCGAATGTAAGTCTATACCTCTTTTGTCTAACTCGACACGAACCGGAAGTCTCCCTTTTGAAGCTCTCCATACAAATACACCCACTTTTGAAGGAAGTAAGTTGTTGCACATTGTCTCTTGGTTTGAGCCCGCACCATTTAGGATCTTCTCATCAATCTTCGGGCCTAAAGTACTTGTCTTGAATTTCCCGTTTTCTTCCAAATTCCACCACCATATGTCCCTGCTATTGTGACAAGGAACAAAAGAAGATAACATGTTAGCTAAATCGCATATTTCCCCCCTCGCCCTACCCCTCGGTTCTCTTATCCAACTCCAATTTTCTTTCCACCCATTTGGTGACCACCCCCTTCTATCCTTCACCAAAGCTTCCTTATTTGTTTCAAGGCTATATAATCTAGGAAATTTATCACTTATATTTAAAGCATATAAATAGGAGCCTGATGTGTGCTTTGTTTAGGGGGATAATCGTTGTTATTAGATACGAAAGATTAGAACCCCGAAAATCAAATGAAATGGATGAAACGTAAGTGGCTTCGATCATACCTTTTGCACTTCCAGGAAAATCAGCAATGATGGTATTAACGGTGTGTAAGCCACCTCATTCGACCCATCTATATTGGTATAAGAATCAAGCAGAAACACACAATGCTCACTATGTGTAATCTTTTGGCTCCTTGTTTATTTCTTCGGCAATCATCTATCTTTTCCCTCTCTATAAATGCTGTCAAAAATATATGTTACTTGCATTAGTGGGAACTCTACCTAATTAAGCTTCTGATTGCAAACAAGATTCACACCATAAATCTCACCCATCATAAACAGATATCGTTCGACACAACCCCCTAATATGTGGCCATAGTTGCTCTTCCGTATAATTTCATAGTGTACTTGTAATCTATTAAACGGATTGAAACTTTGGTAACCTCTTCATTCTCCTGAACAAGTACTAAACCATGATGAGGACCACTATTTTTCATATTAGAAAGATTACATTGATGACATGCATTTTTCTGCGGGAGAAATTAAAGAAGCAACGCGACAGATTAGGGGATGTGTCTAATGATATCAGGGACGATTTTGTGGCCGAGTTAGTAGTAAGAATCTCATTTGCAATCAAGAGTTTATGTGATGTACACCAATTAAGCAAGCAGATTATTTGTTATAACAACAAGGAGTGTACAAATATATGTAGAAGAGCTAAAAGAGTCAAAATATAATTTAGACGCATATTGAGCATTGTAGGTTTCTGCTTAATTTGAGAGAGATATGTGGGTTCATTGGGGTGGTTGCCATCTTGGTTATAACTCTCGTATATGATGGGTTCAATTCACCATTATTATAGTAGCCTTCAGGGTTACGTTCAACCAATACATAGACTTAATAATATGTAATTTGAATTCCGGGGTTCTTATTTTATCTTATTTGAATTGAATATATATATATATATATATATATATATATATATATATATAGCAATAACGAGATTTCTTAAGGTGGGTAGCCGGCATTGAGTGTGTGATGTAAGGTGTGTCATATATCTCCTATCATTAAAGGTGGGCTTAGTTTTGAAACTTTACGTGCTTTAAAATTAGCTTTATTGTTGAAATGGCGGTGAAGGTTTTTTGCTAAGCCCAAATCTCTTGGAAAATAATTGGTAATGAGAGCCATTTACAGCCACCATGTATAGTAATTAGAGCTGGTGTTCACAGTGTGTAAGCCACCCCATTCAACCCATATATAACTATAAAATAAGAATCCAGCAAAAGCAAGCGATGAGGACCAATAAATTTCATCTTATAAACATTACATTGACGACATGCATTTTTCTGCAAGAGAAAATTAAGAAATAATGTGAGATTAGGGGTTGTGTTTAATGATATGAGTGGCGATTTTGTGGCCGAGCTAATAGTCTGAACCTTATCTATAATCAAGAGTTTGAAGCCCGGGCTAATAGAAAATCGGTTGAAGCCCGACACGGCTCCAACACCCTCGTTGCACGCGCAACCCATCCATACAGCTTTCCGCCTACTTGATCTTCCTTTCCAATAAAGAGAAGACCACCCGATAGAACAACCATGTGAATATAACCATCAGGGCAGCCGTGTGAAAATACCATCACACCCTTGATCATCCACTCCATCACTCTCGCTTTTTTTGTTGGATCACCGACCACAAACATGCGCTTGAATTTCGGCAAACACATTCTTCCCCAACGAGCCAACTCCCACTCTACGGAATCAATATCAATCGCGGCTCTCAGAAAATCATTTTGCGCACCACCCTCGGTCAGTCGCAACTTAGTTGCCATTGGAGATAATCTAACCCAAGACTTGAAAACACTAGTACCGAGATGATAAACCAAATCCATAGAAACTCCACGGCTCCTACTCAACGCCAAACTCCCACTAGTTTCAACTCTTTCTGAACTCCCACTCGTTCAGACCTCTCAACAATCTTGTGAAGCTCAAGTCGACCGGGACTTTTAACACCCACCTCACCACCTAGCCATTCCGCATTCAGAATCTCAACCATATACAAGGTTCTCTATTTATATCCGCGAGCAATTACCAAACTACCCTTGATAACATTCCATTGTTGGTCACCAAATCTCACGTGGTACCGTTCATCATCCAACTGCCCAATCGAAATCAACCGCTTCTTGAGCTTGGGAATGAACCCCTCATTCTTGAGCACCCAATCCGTACCAAGATTCTCCTCGCAACACAGCAACACATCTTCAGTCGTATCAACCGTAGCGTTCACGTACATGTTAGACAATGCCGTCATCAAACCTGCAGTTGTGGTTTCTCCCGCAATATTGTAGGTGACATTCTTGGCCAAAGAAAGTCGAACTACTCCAAGTCTTGACGATCTAACAACGCCCAATCAGCATCACTCATACCTTCAGTTTTAATACCCGATAACGGTTGGTGCAATTTCTTCTCATACAAAACATCCTCGATTTGCATCCTCCAAAACTCCAAAATCTCTACCATCAAACTTACTAATATCTATCATGCTTTTATCCGTCATTGTTCCCAAACTTGAAAACCACGAGCTCTGATACCACTTGTAGGAATTATGGGCCCAACGAAGAACACGTACAATCACTAGAGTATATGCCACGATATCAAACGGACCAACAAACAAAGCAAACAATAAATAATAATGCGAGAATGTAAACGAACACACAGAATTAACGTGATTATGTCCAATCAACTTGATTGGTTTAATCCACGGCCAACTAGAGAGAAATCTTATTAATTTTCGTAGTTGTTAGGGTTTACAAAGCTAAGGATTACAATTTATAGGAAGTGCAAACTTGGAGAACAAGATTTAGGGGTTTTCTGGCTGACACACTTTCGTGCCACGATCTCCCAAGTTTGCATCGCGGTCTCAATCTTTCATGCGACGACAGTTTACTTTAGTGCCACGAAATCCGTTCTGGCCAAAACGACTCTAAATCGCATCGCGATTCTTCGTTCTTCAACTACTAGTTCAATTGATCTTCACATTCTAACAGCATGTTTGTCCTGAAATGACTAATGTGGATGTTGTAGTATCAAGTATTCAGTAAAGTTTTCCAGGCCTTTTGTTCTTGAACATAGCAACATTCAAGAGATTATATGTTTATACCTCTAATGATCGTGATGGTTAGGCCTGAAACTTAGACAGTTCGATCTGGGGCATATTCGATATTTCGTCCTTAGCTTAATTAAGAGCATACGATATGTTTGACATTCCAATTTTTCTTTTTTACTTGACCACTAGGTGTAGGTGGTTTACAGAAAAGGGTGAAGGGTTTGAAAATGTATATATCTTTAGTCACAAATCTATTGTATGTATGAAACGTATAATTTTTATATTGTGTGTATCAGAACTCTTTGGATGTTAGAATTGCAGATATATGATTAATACTTGCTGGACTAACAAGACAGCAAGTTGCAGATGTTTCTAATGGAAGCATATGCTTATTATAATAAGAACCTTTATATATCTATGCATTCACTACTTGCTTCTTTACAAAGAAGTCGAAAACTAATCCTTCAAAAATATCAGAATAGATCAAATCAACCCAATGAATCACTTCTCTATAATTAACCTTGCTTCAGTGAATTGTCACTTAGTCATATTGCATTATACTTTTGAATGAATAATTGGTTTCTCAATTCTCATCCTCTTTAATTTCAGTAATATTAATGATGATAATTATTACTATATTAATATTTAATAATAATAATAATTAAACAAACGAAAAATAGAAGGGTAAGGATGAATACACCCCACTAATATTACTATCATTTACGCAATATTCCTATATAATCATTAGTGACAAATCTATAAACATTACATTATGCTAAAACATTTTTGTTATTATGTACGAAATATTATTATATTAAGCTGACTAAACACTGTATGTCATGCAATAAAATAGTAAAAACATTTAGTGTAAATATTGAAGTGCATTTTTTACGATATTTTAGTGCAAAAGGTATATTCAGTGAAGATATGGGAGATGCTCTAATTATATTCGCCATTTATACTCTCCAGATTATATGATTCACATTAATAAATCAATCGTAAATTGAGGTTTTTCATCTAAATACACACATCAATATTAAAGTTGGATCGTAATTTACTCTAAAAATCCAATGGCTATTCGATCGTAATGGTTCATGTACATCTAAGGATTCGAATTAAAATAGTAACATAAATAAAATTATGGTTCATCATCATCGATTGCGAGCGGCAATACAACGTTGATACGGTCTGCTGAAGACCTTGGCCAAGGGAGTCCGTGGAACTGGAATCAGCTTTCCCAAAACGGCAAGAGGCCAACTGTGATAATTATTATTAATTAATTAATTAGTTATCAATTCATTTTATTATTAATTAGTGAGTGTCAAATAATAAATATGGTTTCCCTCCCATAGACAATAATAAAAAAAGAAAAAAAAAATTAACAAGATGATATACTAAGGAACCTGAAAATGGCAATAAGGATAGAGAAAACCCATAAATTCAAACCAAGTCTAACTGTTGATGTGAACTTGCCGAGAAACTGAATTATCATCACCTGCAGTTTCACAAAACCCTAATTGATTATATACTCGATCCTTCTACCCCTAATTAATAATTAATAATACTAATACAAAACAAACACTACCTGAAGTAGAAATGTTGTTCCTATTATCCCCATAAATATATGGTTTTTAGTTACCCCTGAAAATACATTTATTTCTTCTGGTTTTCGTGCATTGAACTCGTTAAATATCTGAAGAAAAAATCAAATATTATCAAACAAACAATTATGAAATCTTATTAGTTTATGATCATATTTTATGAAGTACAGTAATAAATAACTTACTTGACACAGGACAAACGCATTGAAGATCAATGTATTCTTCACAGCATTACCCCTTTCATCATTTTTTAATTTCAGAATATCTATTCCACGGAAGTTTAGGACTAGGAGAACTGCAACTTGATATAGAGCCTGTAGGCACCATTTTCATTATTACAATTGTAATTGTCATATAAGAAAGAAAGAAAGAAAGATGATCATGACATGATATATATGTACCTGTATCAGCAAGTTCCTCCACATGATATTAGTCACGAGAGGTTCCCTGAACATTGATCAATAACAAAGACTCAACATCACACCATACACCAAAATATTACAACAACCAGTATGTAATATAATAATATGAATCATATGCAGTAGCAGATGAGTCTTAACCTTCGACCGACAGGAGATCTGTGCATGAGATGATCTGTTGGAGGTTCAGTGGCTAATGCCAATGCTCCAAGGGTGTCCATTATCAAATTAACCCAAAGAAGCTGCACCCAGATTTGTTTAAATCTAGCGGTCACGTCTATATATATATATGTAGAGAGAGAGAGAGAGAGAGAGAGAGAAGGGGGAAATGAAACCTGCACAGTTTTGAGAGGTACATCTCCTGAGGATATTGCTGCCACAACATTTATCACAAGTGCTGCAACATTAACTGTAAGCTGGAACTGGATAAACTTCTGAATATTTGCATAAACAGAACGACCCCAACGGACAACCTATCATGATTCAATGATGATGACTAAAAATAGGTTCCAAAAGTAAGAAATTAGATTGAAATTTTTAAACTTGTGTAGCTATGTATAGAATATTAAAATTGAATATCATAACAACCTTTTCCTATATAATGATATGCTAAACTTATGCTCTGATTGATGGAAATTTGGGCTCCAATGTAAGATGAGCAAGGCATCTAGATTTACTCGCTAATATTTTATACAAACCTTTACAACTGAAGCAAAATTATCATCCAAAATGATGACGTCGGAGCTTTCTTTTGCAACTTCAGTTCCTTGAATGCCCATGGCCAGACCAATATCAGCCTAAAATACAATATTATTGCATTGAAAGGAAGGTAAGAATTCAAACATGTAATGGGTGAACATTGCCAAAACAAAAAAAAAAAATGAAATTTACAATTCCATATACAATCACGTACATAAAAAAAAAAAAAAGTCAAAGCATGGTAGGAGATTCTGACAATAAACCCCCCAAAGATAAACGAATAAAAGATAGGGCATCACTCAATTATCTATGAGCTCTAGAAATTTGAAAATTTACCTTTCTTTGTTTCTGTTTATCCATTCTATTCTCATATTAAACCACATATATACAGGGGTTCAACTTTTTTAATTATATTATTTTTTTGTAAAATGTTCATCTCTCAAAGATTCCGTCTAAGTTTCAATATAACAGGAGCATGACTAATCCTCCCCGTTAATTTGCAAATACAACTATGTCATGTAAGTACTTTAACCAGATGGACACCTCCGGATGTATATAACAAAAAATTATAGCACAAATACAGGATGAATTGAAACCTCGTGAAGTGCAGGAGCATCATTTGTTCCATCTCCGGTAACTGCAACAACTTCCCCAAGCTTACGTAGCGTTTGCACAAGCAATAACTTATCACTAGGGGAAGACCTTCCCATCACCTATACATCCACATACATTTATTATCAATCCATAATTGACCTCTGATGCTTCACTTACTCAAGCTCATAATATGTATCAACATATTCAACCGCACCGATATCTGTTTGGAAGCATGTTCTCTTTCTTTCTCAGAATACTCTCGGAATTTCTTTCCCTCGATAATAATTGGCTCTGCAGCATCTTCACCCGAAGCAAGTATACCACACTCCATGGCAATTGCTTTTGCTGTTTGTACATTATCCCCAGTAACCATCCGAACCTAATTATCATTTGCACAACATCAGTTGTCATTGTTAACTTTTATTGTCGTATAAAGTAAAATGATACGTGTGAACATATGTGCATTTATATTATCATTGTTGAAAGAAAAAAATATGCAGCATATGGCAAACCAAAAGCAAATTGTTTGATTAGTAGTGAGCAAGAATATTCCTAATCACTTTTTTTCTTCTAGTTTGGGCTCACGTTTGCACTGTTATCTTTTCAAAAGAATGCAAATGCATTTGAATCTTCATTTAAGTACTAACGTCTTCAAATTAATATGCTTTAACTTAAACAAATTAGGCACTAAGGTTTATAACACACATATGGTAGAAAAGGAGGAATAATTACAACCTTCACACCGGCATCGATACATACTTTTACAGCATTTTTTACACCTGGGCGACAAGGATCCTGCACAAAGGTAAAATTCAGACAATATATATGGTCATAGAATCATAGTATAGTATACTTATCTTAAAAAAGAACGATATATTTCACTACCACTATAAGTGACAACGAAATAATAATACCAACTAATAATACTTAAGTGAAGAAAGTTTACAACAACAGCAACACCAATAACATTAATAAATAGTTAGGGACTCACGCTATGAGCCGAGAATGAAAAAACTATGTGTAGTATTAGACAATATAAGTTGACATGACGATAATGGTTGTATTAACTTAGAATGTATTTGTTTCAATTTCATGTATACTTTATGCTATAATAATAATAATAACAACAACAATATTAACAATTAACAATAATACAATAAAAAAGAACAATAATATCACACCGTATTCATGACAATGATAATATTAATATTTCATATGATATTAATGAAAATAATTATATAACAACAATAATAAGAAACAACAACCTTGAAGTATGTGGTTGACATAACCTTATTAAACATGCTCTTAACACATACATTTAGCATCATTAATTGGTATACAAAAGATGTATGTATCACCAATGTAAAGTTTGTAGTGTCAAAGCAGTAAACATGGGTACCTTTATACCCACAATGGCAAGCATAACAAGATCATCTTCAGGTAACTTCCAGTCAGCCAGGTGCATTTCATCCACAGGAACATCATGTAAATCACAGTTTCTGTACGCAATAGCAACACACCGCAAGCTCCTTGCAGCCATCTCCTCTATAGCTTTCTTAAAATATTCCTGTATATGATATATTTGAATATTATACAGAATTCTTTAGCAATATAGCATGTCAAATTTGATTAACGAATGCCTTCTTATCAATTTAGTAACAAAACACCAAAGTGATTCTATAACTATTAGGTATACATATATACTCACATACGGAAGCCTAATTTACATACACCTATGTATTCTATATTTAGTTAAATGAACTGTTGATATCATATCAGGATATAGATTCTTATTTGAGTTCATAAATAGTGAGAGATGGCTTAGAGAGTAAATTTGTAGCGGATAAATCTGATGAGAAATGGCTCCATGTGTAATTAACTTGTTATTCATTACTATTGTATGTAATTTTTGGTACTTCTATTTAGTTTATCACACACAATGTAACTTCGGGTACTTTGTTGCATACTATGATTGTATATAGATGATTACATTTCCTTGTACTTAAATCATAGATATACCATTCTGCAAATAGTCAACAATTACTTACTGACCATATCCTTGTCAATGGGCTGTAAGGAACCATCTGCACCAAGATATTCTTTACAAGAAGCTAACACTATTTCTGCTGCTCCCTTCCAATGTATGCGAACTTGAGAATCAGCCTGGCATTGTTGAAAAGTTAGATACTTTTATTTAATTAAAAACCTTAATAAAAGCTATTTTAAACAAACCAAATGCAAACATATAAATTTTGACTTTAGATATAATAATGTGCTATAAACCCATAGAGTAACAATCTTGATTGCTATAGGGAATTGTAAAAAGCCATACTGTCATAACCAATAACACCAACCCCTTAAGTTGTGTGAACTTCAATAAAGTGACCGTCATTATAAAAAACCTATGAAACTAGGTTATTATACCCCTCGTAACGCAACGCCACCTCGCTTCTTTGAAGAGTTAAAAGGAGAAACGTATAGTAGGGTGGACTGCGATCTCACAACATCAAAGTTCATCCCAATCTGCAATGTCGGTGATTTTGATCAATATAAGAAAACACAGATGAAACTAAAGGAAAAAGGTACAATAACAATAAAGATGAGGGACCTTGACACCCCATTGGAGAACGGCTTTTTCTGTTGGAGATCCAGAAAGCTCTATACATGCTCCATCCTATCAAAAAATACATGATGGTAATTGTAGTTAACGAATGCGAAACTACACAGACAACTTTTTAAATGGCCCCGCCAACCAGTTTAAGCCAGAGAGTCCGGAAGAAAATAACAACTACATCCATAATTTCCACCAAAAATGAAAAAAGCAGTACCAACAACGTAAAACATACAATAAAATATTTAAATTTGCAAGATTTTCTATATTAAATAAGAGAAGTTTTTAAGATGGGAAAAGGTAACAAATATCATTAGTAAGAGAATAAGCATTTCATTAGAGCTGCTCTATCTATATAACATATCCAAGAAATCATCTTGAACTTTTGAATAGGTTAAGGTTAAAGACCCGTTCTAGGTACATAATTTGTGTAACTAGTGTCAATAGTAATAGAAATCCTTACATACGATGGAACCGCTCTCCACAAGATTTATGACGAAGTAGGAATACATATATTAATATTTGTAGATTCTACATGAGTGTTGAGAGAGAGAGAGAGAGAGAGAGAGAGAGAGATAGTACCTTGGAGGAGAAAACACTGCCTGCTGTGTTCTGTGCAATTCCCTCATTTAACAAGGAGACAACAGTTGTGTGATATTGCAGGCCATCTTCAGGGGGGTAAACTTTCTTTTGCCCAATATAGGCCTCCACAACGGTCATCTGTGACAAGTGACATCTATTGTTTAATGTTATTCTTATAAAAAACTGTTGGTTCATGTGCCGCTAAAAAACACGTACACATGGAAACTACCTAAATAACATAAAACCAACCTGATTCAGAGTTAAAGTTCCCGTTTTATCACTGCAGATAGTAGTTGCAGAGCCCATAGTTTCACAAGCTGAAAGTCTACGAACCTACAATTGACAACCTTAGTCTCTAAAAGGATTCTCGCTCTAGGTAAAACTTGGGACAACAAGACAAATATGTACCAGGGCCTTGTCTGCCATCATCTTCTTCATTGAGTATGCTAACCTGTAAAATTTTGAAAACTTTAAAATCAAACATAGTTTTAATACAGCAAAAACAACAAATTTGGAGCATTATACTCACGTCAGAGTTACAGCCAATGGAAGCCCTTCAGGAACTGCTACAACTACAATTGTGACCTACAAAGTTGATCCATCATGTAAGGAAAACAAAACAGACGGAGGCAACAGAGTTAAGATACTTACTGCAGCAGTAAAAATCTTAATGACATCATTGATTGCTTCACTAGCACTTGTCGTTCCACGGACAAACTGGATAGTTCCATCAGGGTTTTTTGAGTTACCGGTGAAGAACCTATACAAATCCACATCAAATTGCAATAGTTGGAAAATAAGTCAATTAATTGTAAAAACCGCAATAGTATGTGTAGCAAAATATAGTTACCTAGTCAAAAGGACAACCAACACAAGTAATGCAACTGAGAGCCCAACTATACCTATAAATGTTGCAATACCATTCAAGCGTACCTATCAACCATCATCATATATGACTTGAGTGACAAAATATAATACGAATAATGATGTGACGTGATGAAGTGAAGTGAGACCATAAACCTGCAAGGGGGTTTCTTCACCAGTATCTTCAGATATGCTTGCCATCAACAATCCCCATTCGGTATTTATACCCACACTAGTCACCTAAAGACGGTAATAATCAAACATAATATATGCAATTTGAAAAGGTTATAACTTCTACAAGATAACTTCATAAACATATTATTCAATTAGCACATTTAGTTGAGTATTTTGTTCTGATCCTCTTACTACATGCTCAAGCTTCTTTTAATAAGAAGAATCTTTGATCATTAATGCAACCTTATTTGGTCTCATGGAGCTGTGTTCAGAAAATGTTACTGATATATTGTAATCATAGAGTTTATGAAAACACATTTATCATGCATGTAAGATTAAAAAGCCCATGCTGGAAATAAGAACTAAAAAAGAATAGGGTGATGTTGGCAGGATACGTAGTGGCCGGATCCAACTATTTGTCATAATCTACATAAGATATTTAAAAGATAATTTAAGCATAACATATATCATAAAGAAGGTAATAGCAGGTTAATTACCAGCATAGTTCCAGCACCATCTGCTACCTTGCAACCGGACATCAGAAAGGGTGCTTTTTGATCTTTGCGCACCTAAGAAGTGAATTCTTATTTTAACAAAAAGAAAAAAAAAACATTTAAATTTTTTCTTATGAAGTGGGTCTATCCTGCTTACAATTTTGCTTTCCCCAGTCATGCTAGACTCATCAATGGCCAGAGAGTGACCCTTTATTAGGAGACCATCAGCAGGAACCTATGGCATAACAACCATATTGAGCAACACAGTTTTCTAGCAAATAAAGAGAAACAGTTCAAAGTATCAAAAGAAGTTTTGTGAAAAGCTACCTGATCCCCTATATTAAGAGGTATTACATCACCGACAACAACATCGTATATCGAAACCTTCTCTCTTCTACCACCTCTTGTTATCTAAGTGAATTTGTATGCAAGACAGTTTAGTAGGAAAAAAAAACAACTAGAAGTAGAATAAATGCCAAGTCATTAGTAGCACACAAACCTCTAACTGTATATTTCTCTTTTCTGCATTTAGATTCTGAAACTGTATGGACTGTTTATAATCACTGGTTGCTATTGAAGTTCACATAGCACCATTTGCGGAGACAATCTTAATAGAGTTAGTCTACCATCAGTTACATTTTAAATATGGGGAAAACGTCAAGTGCCTTACCAGTCACAAATATAACCAAAAGTACAGCAAATGTAATGCTTCCTCCATCTAACCATCCTTCTTCTAGACCCTAACCAAGGAAAGCACAACAATTCGAACAAAATAACTAATATATAGCGGTATTAAGTTAATAAAGTCCCCTACCCAACAACGCAAGTAAATATAACTAGAGCCAACAGAAGTTGTTAAAACTAATTAACTTACCTCTGTCATTATCCCTAGCACAAGTGATACTGCGGCAGCAATTATTAATATAATAAGAGTTAAATCTTGCCAAGCTTCCCAAAGGAACCTCTGCGAGTAAGATAACCATATATTATCAACTAACTGAAAATGCAGCCGTAAATGATAAAGTAGTAAATAGGTAGGTTGCAGTAAAGATGTACGTACCAAGAAGCTTCGTCCTTGTTTGACAGGATAGGTATTGGATCCAAAGGTATTCCTCCGGTTTGATAATTCAGTATCATCCCCTGGTATTCCCTTGTCCAGGTCAGTTTTCAACATCTCAGATAACCCTTTCACCTGAAATCATAACAAGACAGGGCTAGCTATATATACAAACCCAAAAGCGCAATGGAGGAAGATATATATAGTAGGTATAGTAAAGGCAAAAATAACTTGCCCCGCCATATTGATGAAGAGCAAGTATATTATGATCCCTTGTCATTGAAACAAGTTGCTCAAGAGCAATACCATAACCACCACTTGGAGATGGAGGAGCTACAATGGTCCCTATCAATAAATCAAGGAGTTTTTATGTATGTAGCTCAAAGACACTTTGTACCTTCTGTCAATCTACAAATTAATCAAGGGGCTAGTGTCTGTGAATGTATCTAATACGTATATCGTGTGTACTCAACTCAGGTTTGCTATTTTTAATGCATCAAACTTTCAAAAAGTGTATTCTAGTGTATTTTGGTGATGTTTTGATGATGTGTCAAACTCTTTGGATATCATGTGACACCTTAAAAGAATGACACATCAGCAAAATAAATTAAAACACATTTTTTGAAAGTTGAATAAATTAAAAATAACAAACGTAAGTAGAGTACACACAATAGACATCGAACACAAATTAGATGATTCTCATACACTAAATCCATTAATACACTAAACCCATTAATTAATTAACGGCTTACTATAAAATTAGAATATATCATAAGGCTAGAAGAGAACTTACCAAGTGGGCGTTGCCCAGCCAATTTGAATAGCAATGCAGCCTGAACACAAACATATAGTAGTATAAAAATGATTATATATATATATAGGGTGGAGATCAAGAGGGAAGTAAAAAAATGGGGGAAGGAGGAAAACTATTCCTAACCATACATTCTGGTCAACTCAAAAGTCAACGCGGTGACAAAATTGTAAATAACTCAAAAAAATTTCAGAATATTAATATTCATTTGGAAAGAATGTTAATCAAAATTACAACTTAATATTTTTAAACATTCTTTTACGATGAATGTTAACTCATATACATTATTATACACTGATGAATGTTAAGTTATCTCGTTCAACAATGTATAAAAACATATATAAGTTAATATTCATCATAAATTATTGTTTATAATATTAATTGTAATTTTGATCAACATTCATTCCAAATGAATGTTAATGTTTTGATTTTTTTTTGTAAAGTTCGATGGTTAATGACGACTATAATTAAATTAATTACTTGTTTATAAGTTTTGTATGTTGAAATTCGTTTAATTTTATCGTATTCAGTGGTGAATCAAAATTTTCACAAAAATCCAAAAGTTATACCAAAAATTCTTAATATTTGATGAATATGAATTTTGACGAATTGAAGATATGTATGAATGTCTTTTGTGAATTTGAAATTTATAATGTTTTAATTGATTTACATGCTTTAATTTTGAATTTTAAACAAAAATTGATGAAATGGGTATTGTATATGAGTTGGAGAAGATACAAGAAAATGTGTGATTGAGGTTTGCTTCGCTACTTTCATCAAATTTAGAGCTTCCCTTGATCCTTCCCGTATATATATATATATATATATATATATATATATATATATATATATATATATATATACACACACTAAAAGTTGGAGTTATAAAAGTTTATATGCATGACTTGGCACTCCTCTAATCAAAGGAAATTGATGATGTGGCTTAATTAGATTCGAGAAATTTTCTACCAGAGTGTCTCCGTATTTGTTCTTCACGTTTCTTTCCTATTTTTTATGCTACTTTCGAAATATGTATATATATTTTTTCTTCTTCGATCTCTTCATCACAATTTTATTTCTTTTTGGTATCAATGCATCACTGATTTGGGGCACAAAAAGTGAAACGTCCGTATGATTCTTTGAAATGGATTTACAAGGGTGTTATTATCTCCATCCTAATTTTTATTGGTTTTTTTACAACTATAATGTTCTCCCATGTAAGTGCTCAAGTGATAGGAAGTGAGTTTGAGTATTGGATAAGTTTACTGTGTTTTGATAAGCACCAACTATTCGATGAAATGTCTCAGTGAAAGGAATAGTAATTCTGAAAGTTTCATGTTATTTTGATCATTGGTTTTCTATTCCACTTTCAAAAAGAATTAGACTCAATACCATTTTGTTAAGTATCAACCATTGCTTTCAAATCAATAAACATGTTTATTCTTCTGAATTTGGGCACTTGATAGATTTGCACAGGGCCACAAAACTGTGATCAAGTTTTAGTTTGTAATTCTGGATGATGTGATTATGATCTTGATCTGCTGACATAACAATTGCATAAGGGTGTTTGCAAATCTGCGTATTTGCATAATATATCACTACCCATATATGACATTAATGGGTTCTTTTACAAACTGCTTCTTTATGCTAATTGTTAAATACTATAAATAATAATGAAGTTGCAATATGGTTACCTAAGCTTTATTTCTAGATCAGATTTATTTTTTATTTCTACAACTTATAAGTGATAGCTTGTGATAGGATGGATTTCGACTAGGCGGCTTACATGTAATTAAAGATCAATCCTTAAACTTGAGTTGATTTATTGGTGCGACGTTTGTATCCCAGAAGCCACCTTTCAAGCATTTAGAAGTTGAGCTCGAAAAAGGTTGTATAGGAGAAGCTGGGATCCGGGCAACCTGAAAACTAGGTTCAAAATTTTAAACTATTTTTTCTTTGATTTTATATATGCTAGGAGTGTATTCTTTCATTTTATTCTCTAGAGCAAATATGTAAAGCAAGTTATTAAGTGTCTTTAAATCTTAAAAATTGTATATTCCAAAAACCTTGTGACTTACTATGCTCAAATTGTTGGATTATAAATTATTGCAAATGTAAACAAGCTTAATTTAAAGGTATCATGTAGATATTCTTTTGTTTTGTAAGCTGGGTTCAAATGAATTCATGTTAACGTGATATTCTATTTTCTACATTTATTATATTTACATAATTTACCAAGTTTATTTTACATCAAAATCGTGTAGTCACGGGTCACTAAACTAATATATTTAACTGTCCGGTCGACTCAAATGACACACACACTGCAAACACACAAATATAGATATATAAAGATTACCCTTATAACTTGAGCATGGGACCTGATGATCCTTCTCCGTTTTTCTTGATCTTCATTCTTTCTCAAGTCCAAGGTGTATCTAAAGCGACGTGAAGCATTAAGCACAAGGGCAGCTTGCTGTAATGGACGACATGCTCCATCATTAATTAGCTTAACACTTTTACATAATAGTAAATAGGAAATACATGACATCAAGAGTAGTTTCCGGTTTAATAAGAAAACGTAATTCAAAAATAAAAAATAGTGAATACCCTCCAACGTCTAAGGCTTTGAGTAGAGGCATTCTTAGTAGTTGTGATATCAAAAGGATCATCAAAATCATCTACATTTTCATCACCATCTACGATCACAACGCCACTTTCGATGTCTTCCACACGATAAGAGTGGTCGCTTCTACTTCGAGTCATTGATTTATTGATAGTATATAGAATACTACAGGGTAATATATGAATGATGATTTACAGCTGATTAATTAACTGCAAGTGAAGTGAGGGTGATTGATGACACTGATCTCAATCTCTATCTCTATCTCATGCATATTGTTTGGAAGGAGAGGACAACCGTCATTTTAGCTCTTCTTTTGATTATTTATTTATTTTTTTTTAATTTCCTTTTATTATTATTAAAGTTAAGTAAATCTAAAAGTTGAATGAATTAATTAATACCGATTTTTTTTTCATTTTAAGCATCCCTAAACATAGTTAGCTCCATGGACGTGTACTTATGACATTCCACTGCCCACAATCTCTCCTAATAATACTCGATCCATCTAACCTATGATTGATCACTTCTATTAATTTTCATTTTATTTCCAAAAAAAGAAACTAGAGAAAAACACGTGACTTAATTATATAATTATAGAATATTTTCATATATGTTTTGTGTAAATGACACTCCTAATGAATTTGAGCACTCATAAAATAATTGTACTCCGACCAACGTTTATCGGATTTCAATCAAAATTTAGGGGATATCAAGTTTGCTATGACCACAATGCAAAGCGTTATTCAGAGCCTTAAAAGTTGTGGTTATCAATGGCTCATAAACAAGCTATTTGTGACAAATTATTAGCATCTGTATTAAATTTTAATCAAGAGACAAAAAGGTAAATTGAACCCTTCATTTCTTTTAAAACTGGCGGTCAAACATTGAATTAAGAGTTAGAATAGAGTCATTTTTCCTAGAAATTAGGAATTTACACAATAACTAGACAAATAACAGGGACTCATTATTTAAAATATAATTTCAAATTAGACATTGTGAGTAAATCGTCTATTATCTTCCCAAAATTCCGAATCAAGATTTTTTTTTGGTAACCCTTTAAATAGTTAAATGAATCAGTGCCACGTAATCGTGTATCATAGGAGCTTTTAAAACCACAATCTTTTTTGCAAAAACATTTTCAACATACCATGGTTAAGTTTAGAAAATATTATTTGTGTATTTGACTGCACAAGTAAATGGTAATATTTAAGGGATTTTTTCAAAATAAAAATTATAATTTTCAACGCTCGAATTTTTTTTAACATTTACCTAATTGGTCCCTCAATTTACTTTTATTGCAAAAAGAATTCGTATAATTTTGCTACACGAATTATCGGCTACATAATAACTTAAATATCTCATTTTATTTCTGATGTTCAGAGGAGCATCCCTTCACCCCAATCCAAAAAGATCGTGAAAAGCACGGCTCCACTCTCATGGTTATCTTTAACATGCACACAATGACACTATAGCCATTGTTGCATCTAAAGGTATTCATGAACAAGAAGCTGTCAACCACCATGATTTCTTTCAGGATTGAGGTGAAAGAGAGCTCCAACCATAAATACCAGGGGCGGATCTACAGCCAATCAAGGGTATGCACTTGCATACCCTGAAATCTTAACTGTTAGTGTAAATAAAATAAAATTGAAGTTGTTTTTAATAAGAATGCATAGAGTGCATACCCTTAAAAATAGGGTGAATACCCTGTTAAAATTAAGAAACAAGGGACATCTAGTCTCTTTTAGAATTTTATTCTTTGGTTTAATTTTGTGCTAAAAATGAAGGAGTGTTGTTTCAGGGTGCGATGGGGGAGACGACGATCCCTTTTTTAGTTACTTTTAGCATGTGTTTTCATTATTAACCCTAAATTTATTGTAAAAGTCCCGTTTAACCCTTTTATTTTAAAACTTATTATTTTAACCCCAATTTTAAACATTTGTTGCTTGTGGTATCGCTGTATGAAAAGACCAAAACAATATGAATGTTTACAAACTATCTTTTATGATTTGAGCTAATTTGCAAACTATCGTAATTTTTATTTTATATTTTCTATAAAGTTTGTAAATTGAGATGGAAATTCTAACCCAATACCTTCAACAAGAGTCCAACTCTAACATATATGTAATGAAAAATAGGAGTCTAGTAGAAAACTTGAATGGGAAAAAACCCGGCCTGAAAAAAAAAACCGAATTGAAAATCGCATTTTTTTGGACAACTCGACTGTAAATTGCATACCCTAGCCTGAATTCCTAGCTCCGCCACTGATAAATACCCACTCTAATTCTTCCCTAGTCTAAGCATACTCTAACATTGAAAGTGTTGGAAATTTGGTTGATGTAGCATGTATGTAGAAACCGAATGCTTTATATAGGCAACGTGGTAGCTAAAATGGTGTCTCTCATAATAACATTTTAACGTAAATTATAGAAGTGGCCGGAAGAGCTAAAAGAGCCAAAGTATATTTAAAATGCATATTGAACGTGGTTGGTTTTTGCTTAATTTGATAGAGATATGTGAGTCATTGGGCTTTTGGTACTTTTGGGCGAACAATATGTGGAAACCACACAAATTGCTATTGTATCTCTTGGACGGTTATGAAAGTTATATTTGATGCAATAAATTAGATTTCTTAATGTGTGCCAATGAATAAAGATAAACTGGCTTGGAGTGTATGTGTGGTGGTTTCTTTGCTGAGCCCAACTATTTACAGCCTCCACAGATTGTTGGAATCAAACTCCGTTGTGCAGGTTCAAAGACGTCAGCTAGTATCATAAAAGCTGGATATTGGCGATTAAGGCGTAAACATATCTGATTTTTTGAAGGCAGGTTAAGGAACGGCGCTCATGCATCATATCATATTCTGATGGCATGGTTTGCTTGGGGAAAAGGATGTTATATTCAGTAAAGTTTTTCAGGCTTTTTGTTCTTGAAACATATCAGCATTCCAGAGATTTTATGGCTTGATCGGTTTTAGGGAGAAGGAAGAGCAGGAATCGTTAATAAGGCTGTTTGGTGAGCTAGGTTCATATCTCTAATGATCGTGATGGTTAATTAGGCCTGGAACGTAGACAGTTTGATCTGGTGCGGCAGTACATATTCGATATTTCGTCCCTAGCTTAATACAAAAAATACAATATGCATCACATTCCAATTTTACTTTTTTGCTGAGAAAAGTTGACCACTGCACGCAGTAGGTGCTTTAAAGATAAGGCTATGGGTTGATTGTTAAGTTGTTCATTATTTACTTCAGTTGATTGTTATTTAGATACATATATAAGAACTATTATTTACTATGAATCCGATGGATGACACAAAAATGTTACAATGTCGCTCTTGTTGTCATCCCTAATCATTTTGGGATGGTTAGTTCATCAAACAAAACCATCCTGATCAAACATTATATGCAAAACAAAAGCTTAGGATATATTCCTTATAATGTACTATATGTGAAACCAATAAAACAAAATTAAAACTGTAATTACTAAAGAAAAAGAAAACTACTGGCTACTCCTAAATAACTCAGTATCTTAACCTGCTGTACTACCATCCATAAGCTTTGCTGCTACATGCACCTGCTGCTTTTGCAGCTATATGTCTAGTGTATTGGATCTGATGCCTAATTGACCATTTGATACTAACATTCATCACTAGTCCCCCTCACCAAACTACTTTTTTCAGTATCATAAACAAACTTTGTTGGTAATTTGTATCATTTCAATGAAAGAATAAAAAACAGTGAAAACTTGTTTACAATAACGTCAATGAACCAAATTATGAAAATTTAAACGGTTCATATATTAATAATAACTAACAATGATCAGCATCATGAGCTTACTCGTGCTACAACCGTTTGTAGGGTTGATACATAAGAAATACTAAAGCGAAAGAAAGCGATAGTACTTCACAAAAAAGGGAAAATTCAAAATTCTTACAATCAAAAGTTCAAGCTGCAGCCTTTTTCATCCCTGAGGCATTCATTATCATCAATGAATGAGCAAAATGAACTTAAAAAACACACGTTGAGTCATCATCTTATTAGCCAAGTACATACACATGCTTATCTCATGCATATAAAAAGAATTCAATTGCACTTTAAATGGTGCTCAATTCCCTTTATCTGCTTCATTTTCTTCAGAAAGAAAAGGCTTGGGGTTCATACTCAAGTTAAAAGGCCTAATCATCATCCCTTGGTTTATTGTAAATAGAGGTGAAGACAAAGGGATATGTGAAGGTGAAGAAGAAGATGAAGAGCTCAACATCTCGAAGCTTAGTTGCTTCGTATCAAAATGATTTCTTGAGTTATGATCATGATGAGACGGTGGTGGGTACACAAAAAGTTGAGATCCCGGCACGTTAATGTTGAAGTTATGACTTGTGTCTTCTTGTTGATGAGGTGCCATTGATCCATAGCATCCAAATTGCGATAAAGACAAATTTGAAGGATTCAATTTGAGGAAAGAACCATTTGGCACAACATTGTTGAACATAACTGGCACAGGTGAAGATTGATTACTCGATTGAATGGAGAAATTATCATCTTTCTCCTTAGATCTATTGGGATTACAATAGTCCTCCCAATTCAGGCCATTAATACTCGTTTTATTAACCTCTTCAAGATTTTCAGATTGTGAAGCGAAATTGATCATTGATTGAAAACCTTGAACAAAGTTCCCATGAGATGGCATTTGGAGAGGGGGGAGTTCATCAATTTCATTCTTCGCCACATCTAGCAACCAATCGACAACCTTACTAGGTTGATTAAGCCCAAGCCGATCTTGAAGATCATACAACTGAATAGCAGTTGATACGGATAGCCTCACTCGCCTATCTCTTAATCCTCTCACCGTACAAACTTTACTATGTCGGTCTTTCCCACCAAAAGCTCTTGAAACTCGAACGATTCTAGGATCTTTCAGTTTTGTCCATGATGATGTTGTCAAATTAGGTTTAGGGATAATCTTATAATTACCACCATTCGTTCCTTCTTCCTTCGGTGTTAGATCCGATTCTCTTAAATTCGAATTATTCATTTCAACCAACTCATATTTGATGCAACTTTTTCTTTTATAAAAACTATGAAGAGCTTCAAATTCCTCCTACACTTCGAATAAGAAGAGATCAGATCAATCCAAAGTATCATTACACTAACAGACATAAGCACACATACAAAGAGTAACTTTCAGCTTAAAATTCACTTAAATAAGTCAATAATGTATCGAATCAATTAAATTAAATATATAGTACACTTTACGCGCATATGATTTCAAGAAAATTAAGAAGAGGTCTCAAAGCACGTACGTAGTCATCGAATTAAACAAAAAACTTAATTCATCAGAATAAGTACTGAAAATCAACTAACGGCGATTGAATCGAAAACTTACTTGAGTAAATAGAAGATGATCAATCAGCTGGAATTCAATGAAAAAGCTACCAAATTTCAGTTGTGATCATCCTTGGATGGTAAACCCTAGTTTTCGATACGGCTAATGGAGGTATAAGAAGATACAAAGAGAGTGGAAGTGAAGCTGAAAATGAAGGAATTGAAACATGGCAAATGGAGAGTATAGTAAAAGTAAAGATGATATAAAGCAAAGGCTGGTAGGGTGCCACGGTCAACAAGTTATCGTGGAAGAACATAATCAGTGGATTAATGATTAAAAGGTGATAGTTGAATAGTATTAGGGTTAAGTGGTTGTGTTTTGGATTACATGGACATGAAACAAAAGCATGTATGTTAACTAGGGTTTGGTGAAGGTAAAAGAGTTGAAGTAAGTAAAAAAAGTTAATAATATATGGGGGACCATTCTGCACTTATTGAGAAGTTGTGGGTCGTGCTTCATTGAAAGTAACAAAAGCAGGGTGACGATGATTATTTGATTATTTATTTTGACTTGTATAATAACTTGATTTTAACTAGTTACTGTATATTTTTTTAATGAATTTGGTGAAACAGGCTACAATTAAGTTAATTATTTCCAAATAAATGTGTTCAATGAAATGAAACATTATAACTAGCTTGCTTTTTCTTGTTTTATTAGAGCTATATACATATTATTGTTATTATTATTATAGTTTTTAAACATGGACATACGTACGGTCTATTTAATGTTAATGTGAAGAATATAATACATTTTAAACGTCTAGATTATCTTTTAAATGATCATATTAAATATGACATCATCAAAATCTTTTTTGTTAAGAAGAAAAATTACAAATGATTGAATTTAGAGATGATGATGTCTTCAATATGCTTCTTAAATTATATTTAAGATAAGATTATTATTTGATTATTATTATTATTGTATGCACATTTTTAATAATTTTTATACACATCATTGATCTTTATTACTATAAATTTTATGGCAGCTGAATTAAAAATCAACTAGCTATAACTAGATCACAAAATCAGGTAATCCAATCCAAGATTACTTTTTTTTTTTTCCAACTGAAAATCCATAAAAAGAAAAATATTTGAAAACTAGCGTGTAACATTCGAATATAATTTGTTAGATAGATTTATGGAAATAAGAATAAATATTTATTTACATGTGTATGAAAGCAACTTCGGCTACTTTTTGTACGTATTGTAGGCAAGGGACCAGTTTAATTTACAGATGCTTCTCTACTCTTCTTTAAAACAGACCACAATTTGCTTTCTCTGCAACATTTGCATGGAGCTACCTCTATTTCCCCTTTTAGTACATCAACTATTTGAATGTTACAATTTACACCCTCTACCTTTCTCTTGCTTTTCACAAAGCAACTCATTGACAATTCTATCAACAAGAAACTACATTCTGGCCATGTTCATCAGAAATGCATGGGAGTACAATATCATTATAATAATAATATATTATCCAAATAGTTAAGTGACAAATAATAGTTTCTCTAAAATATGTACAATAAAATATATAAATAGTTCAAATGACTAATAGTATTGATTTTTATAAAACTATTATATATTTCGCTTTAATATAAATTTCATATTCATATATGTGTAGTTAATTTTGTGGTAATATATATGGATGGAAATTACACGGGCAGACTAGACTAGTATGTGGTGGAGGGTTGAATATTTCCGATACTGACCCAAGTTTACTCACCATGGCTACAATGTCCTCATGCGCGTAGTTTAGTTGGTTTCGAAAGGAAGGAGTATGTTTTGCAAGAAGAACATATATACATATATAGAGAGATTGAGAGACGGAGTAATTTAAAGTGTCATATATATACATATATATATATATATATATATATATATATATATATATATATATATATGTGCATTATTGACAGGAGTTGTACTGGAGAAATGAAGTGTATGATCACTATCACCCTTTACCTTTCTGTTTGCTTAGGGTTAATTTGTAAATGACTGTACGTCTCCATATATTATATAGACTAAATAATATTGGAAATGGAATTGAACTTAATTCATTGTATACTAGTCAACACAAAGTAATATATATGTTGATGTTGATGAATTTGAAAGGAAAAAAAAAAAGGACTATCAAGTTTTTAAAGTGCAAAGATTAACAAAATCTAGACAGTGTACAGCTCTAACTTCATTATGTACAAGTCAGTTCAGCAGTATTATGCTGAACATGGTAATTAATCTTTTCTCTGGGAAATTAAAAATATTTACCAGTACTGTATCTAATATTCAGTAAAAAAGATTAACTTTTCTCGATAGAAAATGTACTTATTTGGAAAGAATTTAGCTTCAACTTGATCTAAATATATCCATGAATGCAATTGCAATAGTTTGGTGGCATTAACTCTTTCAATGTCTTTTAGTTATGTACACACTTATTTCTCATTGAGTTAATTGCATAGAAGGTCTCTGGTTTACACACAGTACTACCGTTGGTCTCTGTACTTTACATTTTACATTGGAAGTCCTTATGGTTGTAAACTTGTTGCGCGCTTCATCCCTCACCCTAACTCCCGTTTATTTTAACGTTAAATGTCAACACATGCAGCTCACATGAGGGCAGGATCATCATTTTCATGTTCCCCCTTTCTTTTTATCTTCCTAAACGTTTCCCTGTTGACATTTGGGCCTATTAATTCTTACATGAAACATATAAAAGTTGGCTAGCCCAAATAATAATCAACCGACTCTACTTTACTCTGTCGGAAAAACCATGTTGTTAAACCCTCGCCGGCAACTACTAACACAAACGCAACCGCTCACCGTCATAACTGACTTCGCTGGAACTACTAACACAAGGTTCAAGGCCTGCTACTTGCAGCCGGCGGCATACCTCCGTCACTCTACCGGAAACTGTTCGAGAAACTGTCAACTGAAACTTTCGACGGCGGTAATTACTTTCAGGTGGAGCCCGTTGAAGATGGACGACAACGGCGCCTAGTTCTTACGTCATCAGATTCCATGATAAAAGAATCAAATATATTTCTAGTTGATCATGCTTTATCATTTCGCCTTTCAGATGCTCCTAAAATTGATTTGTTTGAAATTTTTGCCGTTTTATCCTTTTACTGGCAAATATGGGGCTTTCAAAATATTGGTGGCAAAGCTATCAATATTGGAAAAAAAAAAACTTTGCTTATTTATCCTCTGAGCTTTTGTATTGTTTTCTACATTGGCTTTGATACAAAAAAGAAAAAGTCTGAGTGTTCACATTCTTAGTTTTTTAGTTCCATAATTGGTGGTTCAATCCATGTAAATGTGCACAGGGAAATAAATAATTAGTTGAAACTGAATAGGTTTTTACTTTTTATCTTTTTATTATTTTTATTTTTCATTTATTCTATTAATTAGAGTTGATTATGGGATACCATAGACAATTTGATTAACTCGGACACTTGGCTGGTAACAATTTGACTAACTTCCGTTTGGAAAGATAAAAAGAAAGGGGGAACATGGAAATGACGATACTGCCCTCACGTGAGCTGCATGTGTTGACATTTAACGCTAAAATAGACGGGAGTTAGGGTGAGGGATGAAGCGCGCAACAAGTTTACAACCATAAGGACTTCCAATGTAAAATGCAAAGTACAGGGACCAACAATAGTACTATGTGTAAACCACAAGGACCTTCTATGCAATTAACTCTTTCTCATTTAATAATGGTCTTCACATTTATATTATATTATATTATATATATATATATATATATATTAAAATTAAAATAGAGATAGACGTGTGTACAAGCCAGGAATGACCGATATTTCAAGAAAGATATATCACTACAACAAATACACAGTATCATTTATTCACACTTTTAGAAGTATTTAAAATTATGTTAAATTATTAACACTTATAATTGTGTATAAAATTATTATATTAGTAAGTGTGAAGATATATTTATATTCATCACAATCTTCACATTTATATTTAGTAATTACAAATGTAAAAACATGAAGTGAAAGTTGAACAGTTGAATCAATGTAGATGTGTTCAACTGGGGAACAACCATGCGCAACAGTGAAATACCCAATACAAGTGCACATCCGCTTGCACGCTCAATAGTATTTTTACCATTCTATTTTTACTGTTCCTGATTAATTAATTATATTCTTTTTTGAAAACCATATTTGGATTGTATATTTCGTATACATATTAGGATTTGTGATGCTACGATCATGTAAAACTACATAATTATGACCGGATTATCAATTTTGATCATTTGCGATTAACAGTGCTTTAATATAAACTACTATTAAAAGCAGTTCTCATGGACCCGTTGTGAGTCCAGCTAGTACGTAAGTGGTGGATAAATTATCGGACTCGAGCCCTCTCGTGTTTAATTGAACACGAGAGTGATATTCCATCACATTTGAAAATGCTAAAACCCACATCTTGATATAAATTTTAAGTTTTTTTTTTATTAATTTAATGATCAAATATGAAAGAACATTAGTCAAATGTTTTAGTTGAAAATGAGAGGATCCAAATTCTAAATTAGCACAAGATGTGTACTTTAAAGTGGTGTGTTACCGCGATAGGTATTCTAAGATTTTTAAAAGATATGCAAGTGATCTTATTTTACATTGAGAAATGTTAATCGGGGTAATAGGTAAACCTAAAAATAGAAGCAACATATATGATAAAAATTAGTGGATATGATAACAAATTGTTTATGCCACGTGTTAAATAATGTATTAAATTAAGATTATGCTAATTCAACAATTGATTTATCTATCCAACCTAATTATTTATCATGATTATAATTTGAGCTTTGATATTAGACAAACAAATTAAACAACATTTTAACAAATAAGACAATAGCATCCTTCCTAATCAGGAGAAGTAATCATATGTTGAAAGCTATGCCTTACAAATTTGGTCATGTTGGTTGTTATTTCGAATCGGAGGACCATAATTATACTTTTAAGTTTCACCAAAAGCAGTAGACATATCAAGAAACACTTCTTGAATTGGTCGTATGAAGACGTCGAACCACATACAAATGAACAGGGGAAATACAAAAACAGTGCAAGTACGAAAAACAAAAACTACCCCACAAGAAACCTTTCAGGGATGGATAGGCACGTTGATCCATAGTCCCGCAAGATTACCTGGCAAGACACATGAAAGAATATAAATAAATTGAAGTAAATGGTTATGGGTACAGATGCAGAAGGTTGAAAATTGAACAATAACATCATGAAGCTATGATGAAATAGACTTGTATCAAAGCTAGGCAATAGTTAAGCCAAGAAGAGCGAACGCTCTTGGTTGGTTCTAGTCTCTTCTAATGGCTTGCCTAACCGTAAAAGCAAAGTACTTACGGCATTACTAAAACAATATGGACTTTTTGTCTTTTTGTATAAAGTTCAAGCACTTGCTCAGTGACTCGGTCTCTGGTCTCGTACAAAGTTAAATATAAATATAAATAAATCAATTAAAAGAAGAGCAAATAAACATCCTCTAGATAACTGTAATTAAAAGTGGCGCCCAAGCTTGGTTATTGATTGATCTGTTCCTAATGATATTTAAACAAATGAGTTCCGGAATCGTCTAAAAAAACGAACTCAATCCTTGCCAAAACAAATAACATAAGCACATATCTGAATACTTGTTACTCCCTATTTTGTAATATATACCCACTAAACCTTGTCCACTGAAAACATCCTTCAGGCTTAAGTTGCATTACGAACTATTGTCCTTCGGTACATCTAGAGATACCACATTACCATCTTACTTAACCAGTAATGACATGACAACCCAAACAACTCTATCAAATACCTAGCATTGATGATTATTACAAGATCTTGAAAATTCAAATTTAAACAAATTAATAACATCAACCCAACGAACTTTACTACTTGAAAGGTCAAAGACTTGCATAAAAACTTAGACAAGGACTTGAGGTTTATTATTTACGGCAAAACATACACTAATGCACAAAGCTCTCTGTAGGACACTAGGACTATTACCTACAAGCCATTCACGAAGCCAATGCTTCACTGAACATGATACAACAAAAAAGTGAAAGGCCGGTATGTACACATAAAACAAGGAAAATCACAAAAGGCCAATATACTTGAAACCATTGATTCATTAGAGCGTTAAAAAACATCTATCAACATTAGCATGTGCGTTAGCAACAATAATGTACTTACCATCACATTTAATTAGAACTCACTAATTTAACATAATGGTCAACATCAATTAACCAATAAAAACCATTTTCATCATGTAGAAGGGGAAAAAATCTTAACTAACAAAGACAACGAATTAACCACCAACATTCAGTTTAGTCTCAAAGAAATAGACATAATCATGAAAGAGAAGAGAAAGAAATGAGATAATACGTGAAGAAACAAAGAGGCAGAGTGAATAATCCAAAATGAATGCCCTAATACTAGTAGTAAAATATATTTTTACAAAACGCTTTTAATGTGGTTAAGAGATTCTTAAGTTGACTTCAGATTTCACTCCCAATAATAAAATAATTGTTTGTTATAATTCAAATATAAGAACATAAGAAGAAATTCAATTTTTTGCATCGACTAAATGAACCCCTGTCTTGCGAGCCCCGTGCCTAAGAATCTAAGATACAACAAGGTGTGGTCAAGAAAGTTGAAGGACCTCAAACAAGATGATTTCCCTAAGGCTGCACTACTATAAGCCACACCCCTATGCAGACTTTGACCCGATTATCTTTTTTTTTTTGTCTTTGTTTTAGTAACAGCAATCACAATATTTTTCTTCATATCAGAGGTTGGTCATCAAATCTTTATAAAAACTTGATTGAATCATGAAAAAGAGTAAAAGAGAAACATGAAGAGAATCGGAAAAATGAAATGCCCGCCATACCCAAAAAATTTAGAACCCCAGCCAGAAATCAGGCACTTCAAAAAGAATTTTATCTGTTAAGTCGATGAGAAGATAATCCATCTATAACAGAATTATTACCAGGGCGCCTATAAACTAGAACTAGAAATATGCAAACTAAAAGGTCAGTGAATCTAATTAAATTGATAAGAGCTAGTCTCCAAGAAAATTGAAATACCATGTTCCACTTATATACACAGATAACACGCATGAAGCAATAACACGATCCACTCATATAAGATTACGTTCATGAAAAATATATGTCGCCATGCCATGTCATGTCGGTGATGTCCCCCCAACAATACAGCACAAAACCGATAATAGTGTATCAAAATTACTGTAGTTCTATTCAATTCCTAAGCAGAATCTTTTCTGTATAAAAGAACTTAAGGAGAAAACTGCAGAGACATTTGAAGGTAAGAGCACTATTAATTTCACAATATTCAAGACGGAAACTTACAAGTAATAGAAAAATGTAAAAAATAGACATGGTCTTAAAACTTCTGCTTTTAGATGATGTCACCCCACTACAGTAGTCTATAAGAAAACAGAAACTAAGCAATTTGCTTTCAGAAATTGTCAATGAGATACAATGCAACTTAATCAGTTTAACCAGGATGCAAATATTTAATGATTGAAAATTCTGCATCCTTAGTATGCAGCACATGACAGATAACAACGGGAAGGGAATTGTAATATTAGTACATGTGACATTAGTTAATTACTTCTCCCACAACCAACAATGATGAAATGGCAACATGTGATTTTATGTGAAAACAAAATTTGTCGAAATCTATTAAAGCTATAGCCAGTTCACCAGCTCAGAGCCCAAAACCTACATATACATTGTGATACAAACAGCTTAGACCATTGAATTCTTATAAAGTGAGTTGTGAGGGTCTGCTGATTCAAGCTTCTGACAAATAACTGAGGTAACACGGTAATATCACTACAGATCCCGCCCACGTCCCCTCTCTTGCCTTTCTAAAATTATCCTAATTATTCGCATAACACTATGTTTAGCACTACGCTAAACCCTGTACAAATTTACACAACATATTACGTTTCATATACTCTCCATAAAAAAATGCAACAGGTCTTGGAACTTGATTAAAGAAGAGTCTTTGATTAACACCCAATTAACTAAAATGTCATCAACATGTGTGGAACAAATTCAATATTACAAAAAACTTGTCACGCTTGCTAATAGGCATATGATTGATGTGGACTCGAATGTTAGCCAAAAAAGATTGCTTTGTATGGACAAAAAAATGTAAAAAAAGACGCATTCTATTGGAATTTGGGGAATAAGTATTCTATGTGTCAAACGATGTGCATATGCGACTCAGAATTCATACCTTATATCAGGACTCAACTACCATCTTTTCTAACGTACAAAGTAGATAGTTATCATTCACCAGTCATAAGATAACCACAAGAACCTAATCCGTTATAAAATACACTTCTATAAGCTAAAACTGCTATCAGTCTATGACAAAGACAAAACATCCCCAATTCCCTTTTAGCTATCTTTAGACTAAATACATCTTTGCTCGTGGCACATACATAGCTATATCCTATCAAACCAATGTTCTTATATCCGGGTTGTGACTAGTACCGGAAATCTTTTTATTTAGAAGAACCAAATAAAAGTTCACTCTAACAACGCTTATTATTGAGATAAATGTAGAATGACCTTAACCATCCCTGCCATTACACAATTAACCACCTGATATTGGATGTACTTAGCCTCAATTTCGATTGTAGAAACAATAACTACAAATGATTCACTCCCAATTGCAGCAACTAATCAAATTACATAAATTTAAGTTTTAACAAGAAAACAAATCGAGCTAAGTTCAGAATAATAAGAATCCCTAATTGCAAACAAAACCCTAACTAAATTCAATTAACTAAAAAAAATTAGGGCCGAATTACTGACCTGATTACTTAATATAACCACCGCCACAAGCATTATAATCTTGTTCATGAGCATCAACCAAGTAAACCGGAGGGAAATCAGCAACATCAAATGATTTCTCCTTCATCGCTTGAACGACGTCGTTTTTCTTCAGAATGGTACGGCGGATGGGCGGGCGGTTACGGCGTTGATCGCGAGAGAAATACTTGATATCGAACACGGTTTCTGGATCGGAGGTTGGAACGATTGCCTTCGCCGGTTCGGTGGCCGGACAAAACGGCCGGTAATCGGCGGCGAGAGGTACTGCAGATTTGTATTCTGGATCGGCACATGGACCGGTGATTTCCCAGGGTTTTTTGATGTAACGCCTTAGGCTTTGAACTACGGATTTAGCTTTTGATGCCATGGGAACGATGTGCAGGAAATGATGGTGATGATTTTAGGTTTTTTCCAATGGATGGAAGAAATTACATAAAACGGGAGTTATGAAAGTTTGGGGTGTAAAGTGTTATTTAATAAAACTATGGGGTGTGTTTTAAAATAATGAAAGATGTAATAGGATGCGAAAAAACAACGAACCCAAATGGGTTTTCTCGACCCCTGCAACTTTCGGTTCAGGTACAAGCACCGTCATTATTGTCCGAGTTCAAGTTCGATGATCGTTTAGGCTTAGAAAAAATATTTAGAACTTCAAACATGGGTATTACAAACGAGCTCTATAAACTCGTTTCATTCGACACGTTAATTAAACTCGTTTGACATATTCAAAGTGCTTGAAATCGGAAAAATTAAATGTGAATAATAATTTTGTAAGCTCGGCTCATGAAACTAATTTAACAATTGATTTTGTTCAATTGAGATTCGAACGTGAGTATCGTGAACCTCGAACCCGAGTAACTTTAGTTCCAGCTCGAATAGCTCATTAATTAATTGATTTGTTGACACCCCAGGTCAAAATGTAAAACTACGACTTTCTATACGATTCAAAGTCTTTAGTTATTAATAATGAAGTTGAGAACCAACGGAGCATAGTTCAAGTGGTACCGTCACCGCAAGCGTTCAGACTCTACATGTGTGACCTATCGGTCAGGGGTTCAAATCTGTTCCTCACAAATGTGGTTGATTTGTGGACATGTGATTTACCCGGCGTTGATGCTCCTTGGGGTGAGGCGAACGCGTACCATTGAAATATGGTACGGGGGTCGGGGTACCTCCAAATTACCCTTTTAATAATGAAGTTGAGAATTAGTAGCTTAAATGGTCATTGTTATTGTTAGCCATCTTTAATTATAAGTTGTTTTCAGCAATGGTCGTAGGTACTTTTAGGATGTCATTTTGTATCCGTGAATTGTAACTTCTATCAGATCTCGTATACGTTCATTTTCAAGGTCATCATTTTGTATCTCTTAAATACATCGATCATCAATGTTTACTCACGCATGCTTATCGTTAACTACTATCTGTAGCCACAGGTTTACTAGTAGCCATTGATGTTGTTGAAACATTGTTTTGATCAGATAAGCGACGTGTGTATGTTCTTTGAAAAATCTTACACACAACTACGTACGATGTATATATTCTTTATGTCCAAGATAGTATGTGGGGGAGTACAACGTTATAAAACCACATTTAACGAGTATGGTAAGAAAGTAACTGTTTTAACCGACGACTACTTTTCTCGAGTTAAGTTTATACCTTTTGGATGAAATTATAAAAATGATGTTTATGTTTTTGGTTAAGTTAGCTTTGACATGCATACCTTTAACAGTTTAATTAGAAGGTTTAGGATTTGTTTAGGACCGTAAAATAGATCATTGGGCTGGTTTCGGTTGGACAATAATGGATTCAGCTTTTGGAGTGGTGATTCTACACCAACCAAAGTCAAAATCTACAACAAATTATGTACGAGTAATTACATACAAGTTCTTGTTATATTTATAGATTTACAAGTAGTTAATTTAAACGAAAAAGGGGAGTGTTGTGACAAAACAATCGTTATATTAAAAAGTACTCTGCAACACTGCTGAATGAATCCATGCCTTGTACTCATGTAATCGTAGACGAATTATACTAATGTCTCAATTCCACACTTGAAGGTCTTGACAAAATCAGCAAAGTTTCACATTTACAAGTGTAAATAACGTTCACTAAACCTCTTGGAAGAGTCAATTAATCGATAAATATCTGCACTTTCAAGGATGTACAAATGCATGCCTACTTTGTTAAGTATATTTAGACTACGTACTACACAACTTATACCGTATAATTATAAATAGAGAAAACATAGCTATGTACATGAGTACGCCTAATTCGTACGTTTGATCCTAGGTATGATGAATCATAGAGATTATGAATGTAAATCAAGGTGTGTGATTCTTGATTGTTGTTGTAAATTGACGAAATTCTTTTGTCACTAAGTTGTCATGGTTCAAAAGTTGTAGTTGTTGGCTTTAGTGACAGAAATAATTGTCCTGTTGGAGCGTCACTAATGAACGGATACACCTCTTCCTTCAAAGGATGCTATTAGCGACGGTTCAGGAAAAACTGTTACTATTCCTCATTGTTTTACTTTGAAAGTGCATTGTGACTATTCGCAAAGGATTAAGACTAACTTTTCGCCGATAGTTACATACATACATACATATATATATATATATATATATATATATATATATATATATATATATATATATATATATAAACAAGATTTGATCTTTCATGAAATAAATTTTTCATGCTGAATCAATGCATGAATCAAAATACAAATAAAAAAATCGCTTTTATGTTTTGCTTAGTTTCTTTGTCAGGATTTTAAGTGTGTTCTTAGTCTTATCTCAATATTGATTTCGTAAACCAAGGCAGTAAAAGGTTGAAATATTTTATTGAGAAAGTGATTACACGATTCTAAGATATATTTAAGATTATCATCACACCCCCTTATTCCCCAACAAATTCTTAATTACGAGCCTTTTAATTTGTTCATCTAGAGCCAAAATGGGAGTTTTTGTGCTACAAAAATGAAATTGTTGAACGCTCCAAATGTTTCGTGCATCATTATTTCAATAATTAGCAAAAGCCAAAGCATAATTTTAGAGTTCATTTCAATTCAAGAAATTATATTGAGATTGAAACGTTACATTGCTTCATTCATAATTAAAAACACCAAATTTAATTATAGAAAAACATACAGTTTAGATTTAATATGTAATGTAAACTAATTCAAAGGAGTAAATTACTTCCCCGTTATCATGTTATGTCATATATATTTCACTCGCAGTACTTGGGTTGAATTTTTTGCCCTTGATCCAGAATTTCATTTCGCTCCCAGTCCCTTATTTCTCATAAAATGACTAAAGTACTCTTAAAATTTTATGATATTTTTACCCATTGAGAAGCTGAAAATGAAATAAAATTTTGAATAAGAGATTGGACCTGTAAAAACTCAACCTAAAGACGGGGAGTAAAACGGTTAACATAGTCGATTCAATGTAAGTAACTAAAAGTAATAGGCTAACATGGAAAGAAGAAAGAAGTACTAATGCAAGTTGCATTGACAAATGTTAACTGGTGTTTATATCAATCTACTTATCCATTCGCATTTCGACACGTGCACATTAAAGAAAAGAACAAGTGGGAAAACATGACAGCTACTGACGACCTAAAGCAAGTTGCTAGAAGGGGAAGTCGTATCTGCGTTACTATTCGATCAAAAACAAAATTAAATTTGCACATTGAAAACTTACGGCAATAAAATATGACAATTTGCTTAAGAAAAACAAAATTATGGCGTGGATTAAACAAAAACCACTTGAAGGACAACTTGATGAAACATAAAATATATATTAGACGTTAAGGGTAGTTTTTAAGTGGGATTAATAATTAATAAAGATGTATGTATATATCAAGCAATATATGAGTTTAATAAATAATCCCACTTGGCCACTTGTTTTGTATTGTGTTGTTAAAAATAGATTTTGGATATATATATATATATATATATATATATATATATATATATATATATATTTTAGAAAGTTCAAATGAGAACCACTTAAAATTTAAGAACTTGTAAAAACCACTAAAATACATAATTGTTCATGTGTATAATGTTAAAATATACATAAAACTTTTAATAAGAATCGATGAAACCTTGAAAATCGAAAAATTATATGTTAGAATTTATTTTAACTAACTTTAACCGATTTGTACCGAAAAATTTTATATATATATATATATATATATATATATATGAGTTTGGATTAAATGGAAACACTTTAAAAATAAGAACGGCTAAGAACGGCTAAGAACGCCCCAAATTCTCAATTACTCTTGATAAAATCATTAGATACATATTCGTACATCTCAAATATGCAAAGAAAAATAAATGCACATTTTTTAAAATGCACAAAAATCGAAAAAATGATTGATGCACAATTATCTCTATTATTGTGCATCAATCGGTTTTTTTCAATTTTTATGTAATTATGAGAGTGAACATCTATTTTTTTTTACACATATTTGAGATGTATTAGTGTGATTCTATTGATATTTATAATTCATGTTTAACTATATGACTTTGACATACACATACGCCATTCATTTTGAAACGAGACAAACATGTTAGCAAATTTACTGATATTGCTCATTTTATACATATTTTTATTCGCAATATTAGGTCCTTTCATTATGATTAATGTTGAATTTATGAACATTCGATACTTATTATACTTGGAATTCATTTTAGGTTGATATAGATGGATACGAGAAGGAATGGAGAAGAGAATGAGGTTTTGGAGCAAAATGATGAAAATGTGAGAAACTGGAACTTCGCCAGACGATGACTGTTCTCGCCATGCGATACATTGTGACAGAATCTGCTTCGCCAAGCGATGAAGGATTTCTTCTGGTAAAATCTGCATCAACCTGATGCCTATAAATACGATTTTTAAACCCTTTTTTAGTAGCTTTTCTCTGATGCGATTTGGACGAATTTGGGGTACTTCCCAGAGCAAGTTCATCACCTTTTCACCATTCTAACACGAAGATTCAAGATTACATCATCTACAAACATTATTGCATTCGATTTGATCATACGTTTGAATAAAATTATGTCTTTCCATTGTTTAATTGAGTTTTTGATGATTGACACCCACACAATAGGCTAATCTCTTTAGTATTTACTTGGATGATGTGAATTCTAGTCATGAATTGTTAATCTTTTAAATTTAATTATTATTGTTAATTACTTTGATTTATGATCAATTGAAGATCCATGATTAATTGAGTCTAATTTCTTGTTCTTACACGTGAGTTATTAACTTGTCAACGATGGTTGATTATTATTGATAATTTATGCTTGATTATTTGATGTAATTGAATGATTAAGATAATTAATAGACATATTAATTAGTTTAAGAACATTGACTAACACTTGATGATTGTAAAGTTATATGCGAGACACAATATAGCTTTAGTTTTTCGACAGTAAGACTTTAATTTGATTTGTAACTCAAAAGTAATAATTAGTGAACCGGTTAGGTGATATTAGCTTAACGACAGTTAGGTTGATTTAATAATTGGTAGGCTATAATACTCGACGCAGATTGTAGTGTCACTAGTTGAAGCAATAGTTGCAATTGGTTTTAATAAACAATCTATGAACTATGGGGAACAAGTCCAAGTAAATACCGTTTTATCCAACTGTAATTTGTACTATTTAATCGCTACTTTAGTTATTTTCCTAGTTGTTATTTTACTCGCAATGCAACTAAGAAAATCCTTCGTAGATTAGTAGTTTAAATTCTTAGATAAACAATGTTCCATGTGGAGACGATACTCAATACTTACTATTAGTTATCTATTCCGTGATAGGTTAATTTATCTATTTGTGTAATAGTAATTAGTAGTAATTTCTTATTATTTTAAAAGTACTGTTTTTACACATCATGTACTTTGTATGATTGATGTGTAAAATCTAGTTATAAACTAAACTTAAAAATACCACAATTATCTATAACACAACTAGTTAGGTGTACCCTATCGTATATACTATAGCTATAGTACGTTCGTTCGTTCCACAGGGAATGTGAAATTAAGAGTTTTGAGAAATGTAATTAAACTAAACAAATAAGTAAATGTGGGGTTTTTGCAACCGAAATGTTGTTTTTCAAGTAAAATTACTAGAAATGTAAAGAAGTGGATTATGAAGAATCAATTTAGAAAAGTTTATCTTATGTTTAAAACGACATTTATTTGGACTAGCTTACTAATGATGTCGGCGTTTCTATTAAAACCCATGTTACCTACGTTGAATTTGCAAATCTAATTAAGTCAAGATTAGCGTCCACTTTTCCTACACCGTAAGTTCAATTTACTAACTTATGATTTAATCTAGTAAATAACTTCCGTCAATTTTACTAATTCGCATGTTCAAGTCTAAATGATTATCCTATTTAATATCTGCTTCCGCAATCAATCAACAATCATAGACAAACAATTGTAATGAATTACAAATATGAAAAAGCTTCCGCAAAATTGATCATACAATAATTCACCAATAAGTTAAATCGGTTGGAATTGAACTTAAATACGCAAAGGTTTCGATTAAACATAAATTATTCAACAATAAATTCAAAAGATTAACACCCCTAATCACTAGTTTACATCATCCAAGCAAGTGAAAGGGAAATTAACTCATAATTGGATTGAAAGAATGTTAACCGAGTGATTTAAACGTGACGTTGATCAATTTTCGTAACCGAATGATTAAGTGTCGCACCCTATCGCAGCGGAATTACAATGGGGTATGACTAATCCGAATCATAACAAGATTACATTGAATGACCTCTATATGAGTCATTTTAAATTAAATGCATTTCAAAAGATACATTGTTTTGAATAATAATAATTCAATCGAATAATTCACCCTAGAGTTCATTACTAAGTAAATGAGATTTTCATATTGAACCAAACGTCAAAATAGTAATGCAATAAAATCTTCATTTAAAATAATTGCGTAAAGTGAGTGACTCTAGTGAAAAACTCCGAAAGCTATCCTTGTTAAATGCGACTTATGGACCTGAGAATAACATGCTAAATATGTCAACATAAAGTTGGTGAGTTTACATGTTTAAACAAATGTAATTGATAACATGAACCACAAGATTTCATTTGCTGTTGCACAATGTAAATAAAGTATATTATTGCCATGAGCTCGTGAATTCGAAACCCTAACAAGTAGTTAGTGCTTGTATGTAAGTGTCTATTCCGAACACTTAATGGTTCAAATGATTATGCGTCCGTTTGACTATCGGTCAAATTAGCGCTACTAACCCGGACGGGGGTGTCAACCCAATAGATTCATTCACAACATTCACGTTTAAGTCCATAACTAACGAATCATGACAGAGAGACCTTCATGGAATAATGTGTTACTCATGCAATACATATAATGTTTTTCGTGTACTTGTGTTCATAAAATATGAGCATGTATTCTCACCCCAATCATAGTAATACAAGTAAAAAGAGGCTATGAGACTCACCTTATTTGTGAGTAATGTGATGAGCAGAGTGTAAACGATGTTGGCTTTCAAGTGGCTAACCGTGTCCTAAATCGTTTAAGACATTTCAAGGTTTGAGTATACGTATGTGAGAACGCGTTTCTTTATACAACTTAATTATTCATGTGAAATTGCTAAGGCTTGCTTGTAAGAGTTTACTCGTAAAGGTATACTTATCTTTATACAATTATATTCGTATATCTCGTATGAAATAGGTTTAGTGTTAAACTTGTTCCAAGAGGTATTTTCTTAATTGTGTTAGAGTGTATGTATATGTACATAGATGATACTTAGCTATACAAGTGTATGTATTCAAATATACATATATATATTTTAAAAGTTACTTATCTTTACAAGTATATAAATATATATATATATTAGTATTCAAATGCTATATATATATATGTGTGTGTGTGTTACTTATTTATATAAGAGTGTAACTACATATATAAGTATATAAATGTTACTTATTCATAAGTCAACATTCTTCCAAGTGTTTATAATATGTTTTATTCTTCAAAAGTAACAACTATATCATAAAGTGAATCTGTCCAAATATTTTGTGTCACTTTGAGGGGTCATAACTACTAGTCCGAAATGTTTCTGTCCATGGCCCTTTTACACATGAAAGTGTTATGTCTTAGGAGCGTTTCGGTTATGGTCTCATAACTTTTGGAAGGGTATAAGTCATTCAAATGATTTCTCCAACTCAGTCCCTCCGAATATGTGACCTGATGGACCTCCGACTTTAAAAAAATTATTTGATGGTCAAGATTTTGAAGTTTGAAAGATATAAATTGCAGATCCAAATTTAAGACATTAAACTAACTTTCAAAAAAAGATTCATCACTTTTTATTAAGTTTTGAGCAAGATATGGTCGTACAAAGTTAGTATAATTTTTCGGACAAATTCTGGTTTTTCAGTGACATATTTACTTTTAATGTTTGTACACTTTGTTCTTCAAAGTTTTATGGATTTTTATTTATAAGACTACTTCTAAGTCATTATATCAGTTGTTAACATTTTGTATTATAATTTTTACCATATTTTCCTTATGTATATAAAGTCTCAAAGTTCATTACAACATAAGTTCCGAAACCATCTTCATTTTTGTGTACATACGTATATATATGTTTTAACTAGTTTTACAAGCCTTAGAAAGTGATAAATATAAAGAGGAATGAAATTGGTTTGAAAGACTTACAAGAGCTACTAGAACTTTAACAAGAATTTGAGAAGCTAGGAGGTAGAAGATTTGAATACAACACTTGAATCTACTATCTTTGAGGGTAATACTTAGGTACTTAGTAAGTTTGGTGATGATTTGTATGTTGTGTGTATGGTGGACGGTTTAGGGGGAGAGAAAAGAGAAAGAGAGAGTTTTCTTTGAGTGTTAAGAAGTTGCGAAGGATTATGAGAGCATAAGTGCTTGTATTTATAGGTGGAGAGCTTGGTTTATGCTAGTTAGTTCTTCTAGTCTTGATCTAAGCCTTAGTTAGGGCATGGGGAGATGTACGTCAACTTCTATGGGGATGTGGGATGTACCTTGAGCAGATTTTTAAGGAGGGAGGAGGGAGGATGGTGCCTTGCTTGGTTGTCCTAAGGTTCTAAGCTTTATCTAAGAGTTTGCAATGTTGTGAAGGGGGACAAAGAGCTAGGCAAGGAGACAACTAATGATCATGTATGGCCGTATGGGGTGTGTTTGGGAAGATTTTACAAAGGAAAAGAGGAGGGATTTTTTTGAAATTTGTTAAGTCTTAAGTCCATGCAAGGTGGTGCATGCATACTTAATGTGTTGGTGTATTTTGGTGTATGTTTGTGTGATTATTAAATCTTTGTGATTATAGTTTTAATTGACACGAATATACTAGTTAAGTAAATCCCATTACTTGTGTGTCAATCAAATATTAATAGCATAACGTGCTAGTTCGTGACGTACATCGTTTATGTTCGAGTCATTTCTACACAAAATGACTAAATGATCATGCACTAAATCTAACTACACGATAAATATGAAAATGACTTTTTTTGATTAAAGGTAAATGTTAACCTTAATTTGTGGGTTGTCACATTAGGTAGATGGAATGATCTTCAAGAATGATGAAAAGCTTGCCAAGAAACCTCAAAATTCGTCTCTTAAATCGCAGGTACAAAAGATATCAAGTTTAGGGTTTAATTTTCGTATTTATACCCAAAATAAAAATTTCATGTCTGGTACCCTTACCTGGTGGGTAAGCTCATGTACCCGACGGGTACTCAATGAACCATCTTTTGGCTACCTCAGTATATTCTTGCGCATATTTGGGAAGTACCCGGCGGGTACCAGGCTACCCGGTTGGTAAGCCGTTTTTACCCTATTTTATGTTCAAAATCACAGCAAGTTACTCGGTTTGCATAAGGAAGCACCCGGCGGGTACTCTAGCGAGTAAGCTCATTTTCTGCTCAAAACTTGATCTCATCTCAAACACACTCCAAATGTTCACCAAATGCAATCCTTTCACCATTTCTTAACAATTACACCTAAATTCAACTCCAAACTCAATAAGTATCAAAAGTTCATAGAATTTACTACAAATAAGGTACAAAAGTAACGATTTCACATGAGATAAACGTGTATAAAATGAGCGATATCAATGATTTTGAGCTATTCGGTCTTTACTTTATTCATCTATCACATTTATACCGTTTCACCAATAAAAATGACACGGTTTTAAATTTGTTTAATTAATTTGGATTTTAGTTAATACAACATTTTTTTTTACATTTGCATTCAAAAATCATTAACTTACAATATATTTCTATCAAATAAATAATAAAAATCAACATAAAGAATAAAAATAAAATTATTAATCTTATTTGTTTAATTATCCAATTAAAAAAAATCAAATGTTAAAGCAACTAACCCATTGTAATGTATAATAAATTTGTGAACAATAAACTTTGCATAAAAAGAGCATTTATTTATTTATTGTTGAGTGAAATAATAATAATAAAAATAAATATTTGGTTGGTAGATGAGGTTCATTTGAGTACAAATTTTTTTATAAAAATTGAGGAAACTAATCTCCCACAAATCAAACACAATCAAAGGTCCACATTTATTCTTTTTGATTATAAAATTAAATGATAATTGGTGCTTAATTTTGGGTAAAGGGTTACTTTCATCGTTTTACAAATTGTTCTTTTGTCTTTAGACTCTCTTTTCGTCAGACTATCTTCTTTGACTCTACTTACAAAAACCCTAGCTAGTTCACCATACAAATATGCTTCACATCCTCTTCGTCAATTCTTCTCCAGTGTCAGAGATCGTGACAAGATCGTAAAAGAAAACGAGTGAACCATCATCCGTTTTTCCCTTTTATTTCCCATTTCAGATCCATTGTCGATGGTGACGAGATATTTAAACTACACTGTAGGTTCAAATTTAAAGCTTATCATTTCAAATTGACATGATTATTGACGGAGAAGACGACCACCTGATTGTATTTTAGGATTTGCTACTTAATCACCACAAGACATTAAGTTCTTGAGTAGCTTAAGCTTTGATCTTTTTTGTTGCTGCACTTGGCTGGTGATAGTCAAATTAATACGATGTGTTGGATCATTTTTTTTTCGATTTATAGTGCTCATTGAGTTATTGGTGACTATTGAAGTTGTTGGGTCCATTGGAAGACTGTCATACATATTTTGGTCGATATGAGTAGACAACCATTTATAGAATTTGCTAGTTTTTAAATAACCTTGAAGGCATTTAAGTTTTTATGTTTTTGATTAATTTGATTTAAACTACATCTTAATGATATTTGGGTTGGTCTACATTGAATATATGGCATTATATATGTCCGGTCATTGTTTGTAAGTTAGGATCAACTAGACAATTAATTATAATAGTTGACTAATACCACTTGTAATAACAATTAATATTACATATGATAATAATTACTATTACATGTGATAACTGTTAAATATCACATGTGATATAAATATTATTGATTGATGTGTAATGACATGTTTTTATTTTTTTGTTTTCAATTCATAGATGACTGTATCTGTGATCTTATGTAAATTTTAAACATACACGTACTTATCACGCGATTACAACTAATATTATATATGATAACAACTAATATCAAATGTGATCACATATATTTTTGTTTTGGTTTTTAATCAAATGTAATTGTAGCTTTTATTATATGTAAACTTTACATCACCAGCTATAATCACAAATGGATTTATTTGATAATTAAAAATTGAGATAAAAACTCAGTTATAAACTTATAATCACATGTGATAGTACATGATATCACATGTAATACTATAATATAAAATTTTTAAAACTCACAAAAGGAAGTTCGTCGAAAGTATATTATAGAGATATTTAATCGCAGAGAAAAAAATACTGATTTTTATGGTGTAATTTTTATAATTTTCTGATTAGTTATTTTTGATGAATTTAATTTTTAAAAACTTAAAGAAAAGTGAGATTTTATTAAATTAAGTGTTAGTATTCTACAAAATTCTAACTGAAATTTTCATTTAGATAGTTAGACTGACTTACCGATTTCACTATTAAGTCTACGAAACCGTTTAAAATTATTTTTAACGTGATTTTCGATTTGATGAACAACGAATTACAATTTACAAGCCCACTGTTTTTGAAGAAACAAATGACCGGTAATCTAGATATGCGACAAATCATATTTCAACACGTGTCAAGACGGTGCTTCCTGTCATTCTAATCCCGATAACTTAGGAAAGGACAAATTCACGAGAACAGGTTGCTTAACACGTTTCATACTCTTGTTCATCCACGTCATCACGACTCCGCCTAACAGCTAACCTACTGAAAATAACTTAAATATTACAGCAACATAAAACAACAGACTTTATGAGATTTACTAAAACACGTGGCAATGACTCAAGAACATTAATACACCACAACGTGTCAATTTCTGATAGGTTCTGATATTCGCTAGTTTCGGCCTTTGTTTTTGTTTTTTATTGCGTGGGTGACTCTCGTTTCACCACGTGTCAATCCACCCATCCGTCTCATTTTCTCAAGGACATTATTGTCATTCGATTTACAAAGTAAAGGGTACTTTCGTCTTTTAGTTTCCACATCTATTAAACTCTCCACTTTTTTCTCTTTGTCCCCCATCATTCTGTATATTTTCTTCGCCGGCGAACGGAAAATTTCATTATTTTCCGGCGAAGATTATTTCCGATTAGGTTAATTTCCATACTTAAATAAAATATTTAATTAGCAATCATGACGGAAACTAGAGATTCAATAAATTTGTTGCAGAAATTAACGTGCGGTAACGGCGGTAATAATTTTCCGGCAAAGCATGACCTGCCAGAGAAAGTAGAGCTAAGTTTAGGGTTATCGTTAAATGGTAGATTTGGATTTGAACCAAAAAAATTGGTGGCTGATGATAATGATGATAATAAGTTATCTCGTGCTTCTTCGGTTATCGATTTTAATTTTCCGGTGGATGTGGAATTATCGTTGAATTCTACGATAACGAGGACGTATTCTATGCCGGCGCCTGAGACGGCGGCGGAGTGGAGGAAGCGGAAGGAGGTACAGTCGTTACGGCGGTCGGAGGCCAAACGGAAACGTGTAGAAAAGTTAAAAAATGTGAAGGTGATGAAAGAATATCAACCAACGATTTCTACGTCGCCGTCGCCGTCACCGTCACCGTCGCCGGTTAAGCCGGTGCGCTTTTCATCACAGGGGTCAATTGGGTCTCAGGGAAGTGGTGGATCTTCTGGGGTTTCTGATTTGGATAGTCAACCTTTTTCAGGTATTTTTTTTTTTAATTGTTTACGAGTATTTTTTTTTTTCCAATTAATTTATTTTAATGCTTGAATTGATTTTATTTATGCAATTACCTTACTATTATCTGTATAACAATATGAATTTTTCTATGAAGAATAGAGTTAGTTAAAAGTTTTTGGCAACATAATATAATAGGAATAAGCTATATTTTGGCAACCAAATCTGAATGTGTTACAAAAGGGTACCGATAAATACAACACTGAGTTTTAATTCCTACATCGAAATTACACGCTATTAATGCATACAGTACAACTTTTTAATACGCATTTTTGTTGTATTAATCAAAACTTATGGCACTTATGGTGTATTTATCGACTTACATCGATATAGATAGACAGATAGATGGATAATTATAGGTTAATAAAGATCATGGAACTCTTTTTTTTTTTGTTAATGTTGAGAAAATGTAATCGCAAAATCTAGAAAACAAACGTTGTTAGACGTGACGTTTATGTAGATTTTGATTTGACAGGGTGTCTTCATCAGGATCATTATATGGTTACAACATTGTTCACGTGTTATATGCTCGAACCTAATCCACCTAATTTATTATTATGGTTTTATAGATACAGATAGATAGATATCCTGGTGTGACATTATTCATGCATTTTATACTATTTACTCACTTGTAATTCATTTTAAAAAGTAATGTCAATTGCATAAAATGGTATGTATTTTGTGCAATTTGTCACTTAAAAAAAACACATATTCCTTTTCAGAATCAGATCAAGTCATCTTATTACTAATTTTTAGAAATTATGTTTAACAGGAACAAATAGAGATTCGACCGAAAGCAGTGAGATCAAGATCAACAAAGCTCAATGCAGCCCGAAGATGAAAGCGAATGTACACTGTGCAATCGATCAAACCATGCCGTGTGTTTCTACAAAAGGGGATGGTCCTGATGGCAAAAGGGTACAAGGATTTTTGTACAGATATGGAAAAGGCGAAGAAGTTAGAATAGTGTGTGTTTGTCATGGTAGCTTTCTAACTCCGGCTGAGTTTGTTAAACATGGTGGCGGAGGTGATGTCGAGCACCCATTAAGACATATCGTTGTGACTAACTCTTTGTTTAGTTAGTATTATCTTTTTCCTTTAGGAACGCGATTTAGTATGTGCTACTTTTCATGTTTAAACATGGCATGAGAAGGATAATTGTGAATGTCAAAATTTTAAGGAGATTTGTATGTGAGAAAATAAACAAAACAAAAACATAAAAGACTTTCAAAGTTAAGCTCGTTAAGAAACCACATAAGCTAGTTTAAAACTTGTCAATACTACGATAAAGGTGGATGCGCCGCTCCATATATAACGAGGTTAGCGATTCCGTATTTTGGTTAGAGGCTTGCTCTTCTATAAATTTGGTCAAATTTGAATATAAGTTCCAAGATGCATACTTTTCATATGACCATCGGAGAACGAGTTGTGGTAGATCTGACCAACTTTTTAACCTTGTTAGGTATTGATTTAATCATTGCTATGGTCTAGCATAGAGATCTTTGATGCATTATGAAGGGATCATCTTTATTGCAACAAATTTCTAACATTTTTCTCCTAAATGACTGTTTTGATTCTAGAGCATCTCCGATGACTGTCAAGCTCATTTTTTTGGTGCTCACTGTTAGACTGATGTAATCCGTGCAGTCAACAGCACACAAATTGTTGGATGAAATATCATCGGTCCAAGAAAACGAACAAAAAAAAGGTAAAAAAAAAATGCGGTAAGCTTACAGGGGAGTTGTTGAAAATGACCATCAGCATAGAAATTGACATGATGAGGAAAGAGATTTTGAAGCTCAACCCTTTGGTTGATCAATTTTCAGAAAAACTATCGGCGCGTTTAGTTACAGAAAAGTATCTCTGTTTTTCCTTTCTTATTTTTATAGAGTTTTTTGTCCCTTGAAAATTATAAGGGGTTTAGAGAACGCATTCAAATGTAAGGGATGTAGTTTCCATTTTTCAAATTAGTAAAGATAGAAAACCTTAAATCATATATTTCATTTTCTTAAAAAGCTTCTCCGGAAAACTTCAACTTGAACGCGTTTTCTAATTTTTCAGTTTTCTTTAAAAAAATTCAGAAAAATGAAGCAGTTTTTCGTAACTAAACGTGCTCTATATTTCACAACCACTCCAATGAGGAAGAAGGTGATACAAACACAGGTATCTCTAAGGAAGAGAAACCGAAAAATGCACGTCAAAAGAAAACACCTAAGAAGGACAACCAAGAAGACACCTAAACCAACCTACACCAAAACACAAGCAAAAATCAAACTTGATCACCCACCGTTAGATCCAGCACCCAATTTGACCAAGAAAAACCAAGTTGCTACACCTGTTTGACATCCAAAGCAAGCTCCAAGCTTGAACATTTTGAAAATGTCTTTGTGCAAGACCTCCATTCTCTTATCACCAATCTCATGAATAAATCGATTTTCCCAATTCCAAATCGCCAAAAGGGCCATCACGTAATAAACACATTAAAAACTTTAAGAAAACGTTTGTATTCATGATCCATGAAAGAGCAATCTGCAATGTATGTGACAAAATGCGAGAGGGCAATCCAATATGCCACCAAGAAAAAAATGTTGAGCCAAATCAGTTTGGCACGATTGCAACTGACCAAAATGTGATCAACAAAATTCAGTAACTTCCATACAAAAGAAAGTAAGAGACATATAACAGAATCAACATTGAGGCCACCCTTAACCAGATTAACGAGATTTGGAAGACAATCATGAGAAAGACGCCATACTAGAACATTTACCTTTCGAGGAACCCAAAAGTTCCAGGTGCAAATCTGGCCCAAACAGCTAGGTGCAAGAATTTGGATATGAATTAGACTTTGAGAGCTGCTTTACAAGTTTTTTTGGGTATCCATGGACCGGATCCATCTATCTTTATCAACTGTTTATCAATTTCCTACCCAAATCATTAACAAATGCGTTTTATCAAGTGAACTGTTAAAAAATTACAAAAGATACAGCTATTCTGACTTACAAAGAGATCTAACTCAACAAAAAGGCATGGTGAAACAATGCCACAAATGAGTGATTTCACATGGATATCTTAACAAATTATAAATACCAATTATATTACATAAATAAAAAAAACTTGCGCTTTCAGCCAAAAAAAAAGGATGCTTACACAATTAAAGGTGATGCTTACATAACAAATTTTTATTTTTAGACAAACTTCCCTGTACTACATAATTGAAAAACAACAAATTGGGGTAGATCTATCCAAATACAATCATCTATTGTATATGAATCGATTTATGTCGTGTATAAATCACTTCACAAAATCTTATATACAGTTGAGTTCTTCCCAATTATATTGAGGTTCGATATGAGTCAGATTTCGGACTTTTTATGTGATGGTGGTTGAAGTTGTCTTAATCTCCGAACAACTTGTTTCATCGTTGGTCGTGTAGACATAGATTCCCCAGTACAAACCAAAGCCAACTCCACCACCTCCACCAAATCGTATTGTGGGCCTGAATCCCATAGCCCGGCCGTGAAAACGTCCTTAGCCCGATCCTGACTTAGCAACATACTAGCCCACGCCACAATGTTGAACCCGTTTCCATAAGATGAAAACGATGGGTCCAATGCTTTCTTGTCAGATATTAGCTCCAACAACACCACCCCATAACTATAAACATCAGATTTATCACAAACTCGACATGTCATTGCATACTCTGGTGCCACGTACCCAAAAGTTCCTGCAACCCCTGTGGTTGCATGAGTCTCTGTGGTGCCCAAAAGACGGGCCAAACCAAAATCAGACAAATAAGCGTTAAAATCATCATCAAGCAAAATATTACTCGGTTTCACATCACGATGAAGTACACGAGGCACACATTGGTCGTGTAGATGTGCGAGTGCACGAGCAACATCAAGAGCGATTTTATGAAGAGTTTTCCATTCAACGGCCCGTTTAGATCTTTCTTGAATAAATCTTTCCAAGTTTCCACCAGGTAAATAATTGTAAATCAAAAACATTTCTGTTTTACTAGCGTGATACCCGATTAGGGTCACTAAATTTCGATGTTTAAGCCGGCCCAATGTCTTGATCTCTGCTTCAAACTGTTGTATACCTTGAAACCGTCCAACAGATAGTCGTTTAATTGCTACCAAAAGGCCCGGTGAGATCTCAGCTTTGTAAGTAGCTCCAAACCCTCCATTTCCGATACAGTTGCTAGCATTGAAGTTACCCGTGGCCCGAACCACATTCTCAAACGTTAACGGGCCACCCACATTTCTGAAAATCACGACTTCTTTAGGAACCGGCTTAGGGCTGTGAACCTCATTTCTGGCCCCACAAATGAACAGAACCATGATCACTTTAATTAATCAAATTATCTCATATAATGGCAGCGGCCCGAAAAGTTGAATATGACCCGTTTGATATTGAAAGGTTGTTCTTGAGAATTTTGGTCCTGTGTGAAGCTAAATTCTCACTCAAATTGAGTGAAATGAGAGAATTCAGTTCACTATAAACACCAAGAGGAAACTTCTTAGATATAAGATGTGTAGACACATCCAAGAAAGTCAAAGTTCAACAAAGTTGACTAACCGTCAAAACTTGAAAACTGAAACGTGTGGACTTTGAGTGGGTGTCATTGGTGCATTCATATTACTCACGTGTTGTATGCTTGTGTTAATTATCATTACTTTAAATAATTATTATCTTTTTTACTGTTTTAAAGTAGGACCAAAAACAAATTAAGATATTGTTTATTCATGTTCTTGGAATATGTCTAATAAATCTTTTTATAAAATTTATTCCACAAGTTGTACCTTTTATAGCCCACTTTCTATGAATATGTTAATGTTTAATTGTTAGTTGAATGTTAGTTATTGCCGAAAACCAAATTTATTAAGCTGAATTGTTAATTTGACAACTTGGTAGGTTTTTAGTCCGGTTATAGGATGTTATGAAAAACCAAAAAGCAGACTGGAATTAGTCAATAATAAAAATTAAAAAATAGAAGAAGAAAAATAATCATTAAAGAAAATGACAATGACAATCTTTAGGGCTGTTAATAAAAATTTAAAACACGCATTAACACATCTACAAATATAAATTTATCTAATCTAATCTAAATCTAATTTAAATCTAATCTAATCTAAATCTAATCTAATCTAAATATTAATAAAAGAAAACTTTTACTATTAAAAATTAAATATCTATTGACCAATCAAATGTTTTGATTTCAATAAACTTTCAATTAACTAATCACATTCATCAATTTCCCTAAAACCTTGCTAATGTATTATTTTGAAAAGAAAAACACTTAATTATTCAAAACAAGTCTATTTATTTAGTATTTAGTTAATTGGTTAATTACTATATCTAAAGTTAAAGCAAATGCCTCTACCATTTAATTTAAATGATATATATACTCCGTCTGTATGTACATTCACATGTTTTAAATACCATATTTATATTTGCATTCTATACCTTACTAACTTCAATGTAGTTCTATTTAAAAAACAAAAAAAGTATAGCTTTTTATTTTTATTACAAGATGATGATGTCAAATATAAAATAGATACAATTAATACACGATCTGCTAGTAGAAAAATTATGATCATCCTTATACACAAGTTATCGTTGTTAATACTTAATATGAAAGTTATGAATCTTATCAACACATACACATTAAAACCCCGTACGTATGTAGAGGTTTAAAATCTATAAAATTTTTAAAATTATGAGAATTGAGAAAATCAAACGTGTTTGATTTTAAAAGACATACACATAAAATCTTTAGCTAATCATGTTGAAAGATGGATTATAAAAGTGTATTCAACATGTATTAAATGTCCACACATATTTGTTACAAAAGTTGGATATTTAATTTAATGAAATACAAAGTATTTTATTAATCATATTCACTAGAAGATTATTGATTTGGAAAGTTTTATGTGCTTTTAATGAAAAGGTGTGCACATTTGATTGATTTATATTTTAAGTGAATATATATTAGTACCTTAAAATGTATACACGGGTTTAAAAATAATAATAATAGTAATAATAAAGATAATGAATATTCAAAGAAATAAAATTTTGACATGTCTTTCGTAAAACAGTCTTTACACCCGTCAAAAATATTAAATGGATTAAAACTATCGGGGTTCCCAAATCACAAATTAACTATGAAAAAAGGAGTACCCGATATGCTGCTTCAAAATATCGACCAGACTAATAGATTATGCAATGGAACAAGATTACAAACTAGCCGACATGGTGAACATATAATTGAAAAAAAAATCATTTCAGGATGCCATGTTGGAAACATATTGTATATTTTAAGAACGTGTTTATTTCCATCTGATAAAAAATCGCAATCAAGTTTAATAGAAGACATTTTCCTATAAGTGTATTCTTCTTAATGACATTAAACAAAAGCCAAGAACAATCGTTGAACGACTTTCAATTTGTTTTTGCAAAGACCGGCATTTACACACGGACAGTTACATGTAACAATTTCACGTGTGACAACGAAAAAAGGACTGAAGGTGTTTATTTGCTACGAAAAAAGTAGGCCAACAAATACTACGACAATGTCGTATACAAGGCAGTTCTACAATATATATATATATATTGAAATGTTCACGCATAATATTTTTCAACTCTAAATATTATGATTTCCTTATGTATCGTCGAATAATTCATTATTACTAACATTTTATATTTTAACTTATTATAATTGTATATTTTTATATCTATTCCAATAACTATAGAATTACACAATTTAATACTTACATTATTAATGCTTAAGTAACTAATGACTACATATTAACTTACCTACAAAATCCTCTTAGAAAGCTCGTGTAATTACGGGTTTATAATATAGTACCATAATAAATTTTCTGACCCCCTGAATTTTATTTTACCCCCACAAATATCACTTAAAGTAAAAGTAATTTATGCACGTTATTGACAACCCTTATGGTTGTCATTAACAATACCCTTTAGTTAACAACATAAATATGTTTTGTTAACGGTGTGTTTGACAAAATTAGCTGGAGATGGAAGCTTGAAGCTGAAGCTGTAGTCTTTATTTTAAGGCTCGAGCTGGAGATCTTATCTTTTTATAAGTGTTTGACAAATTAGTTGTGAATGTAACTTATAAATGTAAAATTACATAAATGAACATTACATTCTATATTCTTAGTTTTTTAATAAAAAAAGAAAGGCAATATAGTAATTTTATAATTATGGGATAGCGATTCTCTAAATAAACTATTTTTAATGGATTATATTTTAAGGGATTATTTTTTGAAGAATCCCTAATCTCTTTTTTGTGCCAAACAAAAATTATTATTTTATAAAAGATTGAACTTCTTAAAATTAGAAGTTCAAGTCCTTAAAATCGCAATCCGCTATCCACTGTAATCCTTTAAAACATTGGTGCTAAATTGAAACGCCCAATTTTTTTTATTATTATTTTTTTTAACACATACGCGATCCTGGGATCATTTACGTGATCGCGTAAAAAGAAAAGAGGGAAGAGTACGCGATCCTACCAGAAGATACGCGATCGCGTACTTAGTGCTTGGGAGGTTCTGTTCGAGTTTTAGTTTAAGGTACGCGATTCCGGTTAAGTCACGCGATCGCATATTTATAACACAAAAGTTTCTGATCGAGTTTCTTCAATAGGTACGCGATCGCGTGACCCATACGCGATCGCGTACTGAGTTCTGAAAGGTAAAATCTGCACAACTTAATATTTGATCTCAGTTTCATACGCGCATAAATCTTAACTCGTTTAAATCAAAACTCGAAATTTTGCAGACAAGTTTCTTATAACAAAACAGAAGACTCCCGATTAGCACTTCGTCAAAATTCATACAATGGATGATTTCGGGCTTAAGTCCCAAAATGACCCTCTTTTACACTTTAGAAACAAAAGTTGCAACCATTTGACTACATCAATTCAAATGGCATTTTGACAAGTTTACTTTCATACCATAATACAATAATTTACACTAGAACCATTCAAATCAACATCTTGACTCATATTAACGAAACGACCCGTTTACGACCCGTATCGACCATAACCCAAAATGTGCCTTTAATACTCAACATTCATAACCATACCATTATATACATTGTTATTACATTGTTTAGTTAAACTTTTAACAAAAATACATTCGGGCGATTTACACAACGTGGTAATCAAGACGATAATTCAAAAGAGAGTTAACTTGCCAAACCTATATATATTGCAAGTTTTGATCCACACTAATTCTTCACGATAGCCTTGCCTTCTCTATGTCCACTTAAATCCTTTGACCTGCTTACACCTACAACATTGAACATCTTAAAGAATAAGCAATAAGCTTAGTGAGGATATGAGCAATTAACTAGGTAATTCACTAAACAACATTTCAACCAATAATTAACAACAACAAATATATAAGTTTAAATAACAACTAGTGAGCAACTTGTAGAGATTAATTGCACTATGTGGATCCACGCCCAATAATCACTTAGCACCACACCACGTCGGTATGCATGCCAAAAACAACATGATGTGCTATGCACATATTCAACAACAACACTATGCTAACAAAGTTAGCAAATCTCAATCTTTTTGCTCAATTCACATGCTTCATCAACAAGTACCAATAATTAAGAATGAGATAAAATACAAACAAGACCCCACTTGATTCTGTAACCCTCTTGCTCGGAAGCAATCCAGAATTACACAATCATTACCCAAATTAACTCCCATATACTCACCTTTGAAATTTAAGCAATTTAGCAATTCAACGACCACGCGAATTCGTCAAGCTTTTAATACCTAGTCAATATCATATAACAATGAACGACATGTTTAGCATTTAACCATGCTATAATCAATTCACAATCAAAATTAACTCCCTCACACTCCTAGTTGACCAGTTTGACTTTTAAAGTCAAACTACTCAACTTTTCATCACTTCAAACTATAATCCTTGTAAGATTTGTCACTTCTAATACTACTTAATTATGATTCAAACATCATTTTAGTATTATAACAATAATACTTTCCAACACTTTGAACTAATTACCAATAGTTTGCAATACTTCACATAACCCATTACAATTACTATAAACATCACTTATAATTCTTCACTTTTAGATTAAGGTAATGTTAATAACAATAATTATCAGGCTACTTAATATCAATTTAAACCTATTTTAGCCCTAATTTCGAATTATGCTTAACTAAACCCTTATAACTTACAAAACCCCAATTTCTAGGTTAAAAGGAATGAAATAACACTCACTTTGAGTTAGAAGTATAAGGAAGATGATGAATTGAATCTCCTAATGTTTTGATTTGGATTTAGAACTGATTTCTCGTTTCCCTTCTTGTTCTCACGATTTTCTCCTCTTTCACTCACTTCCTGGAAAATTTTAGAATGTTCCCTGTGGATGTGTGTATATGTCGATGTGTTTGTGTGTGTATATATGTATTTAATTTAATTTAATTTATTTACACTACTAACCCGTTCACTTATTGTCTAACAATTTAACACACATCACATTTATATATTTAAAACTACTAACATTTCATACGATTTATAAAATCGTTTTCTAATATAATCATATTTTGTTTATAATTTAATACCTTAAACTTTGAGGTGTTACATAAATACACCCGAAGTTTATGATCATCCATTAGTATTAGTAACAATCAATAAAGAAAACAAAAACCTAAACATAAAAACAATTCATGTTGGGCGTCATACTACCTTTACACACCACCAAAACCCAGTTTGTAGATTTCGAAAGTTCTCAAACTAATAATGACGTGGGCTTCTAATTAACAAAATCCCCTTCCTTATTTTTTTTCCAATTAAGAAAATAGATAATGACATGTCAATAATACGTTCACACATACATTAATTACAATACAGTAGCAGTGTATTCGCGCACATCGACGGAGATAATTACAATACAGTAGCAGTGTATTCGCGCACATCGACGGAGATAAATAGATGCACATGTTCGTGAAAAATTTAATTTGAAAAGTTTAAAATGAGAGGTTGTTATAAATGTAGATACTATAAATCAATAGTTGATTTGAAAATATTAAAATCTTTGAAGCCAATTTAGTCATTAAATATCATTGAGTATAATTTTAAGATAACTCCAAAGGTTGCCACCAACAAAACTTTTTAATCAAATACGAGTATAACTTCTGACAATCAACTTTATACTCTTATCAAACAAAAAAGAAAAGAGTGAAGTTCAAGAGGGCAACCTCTTATTGAAGGGAAGAGAGGGTAGTCCTAGGCCAATCAGAAAATTTCACGTGTCATTAACATATTTTCATTTTAAACTCTTCTATTTTATAAATATTATATTTTCTTCCCTTATTTCTTCGGTAACCCTCTCCCACCTCCACCCCTACCTTCACCTCCTGTTGTCAGCCGTCATTGATTGCCAAATTCCGACAAAAAAATTTCAAATTTCTTTTTTTTATTATTTTTTTCCTTAAAAGGACTGCGTGTTACTTTAAAATAAAAAAGTATATTTTTGCATCTTATATATATTTTCAACATTCATATTGCAATTTTATACTGCATCTTGTATGTTTATACATTCATTATTATTGCTTCGTATATTTTAAATAAAACAATAAATTATTTAAAAGCCAAATGTAAAATTCATTTATAAAATATTTAACAAAAAACATTAATTAGTACAATAATTTTAATTCTAAAAAATTAAAAGATAAAAAAATAATAGCCCATTTTAATGCTTGGCCCAATTAAAAACCTAATTTTTTGTGTTCTTCTTGCCTCCTGCTTCTTCTTCCTTTGAACACACCCACGCAAATACAATAAAACACTACATCTCGTTTTTTAAAGTTAAAAGAAAACATACAAAGAGAAAAAATATCAAACACAACGTCCCGGGCGAGACGCTGTTCGAGAACGCTGCCCATAACGTCGCTGGAAACTCTGTGACGGCATGAGGGAACGCCGTCCGACGACGTTCTCAAAGGTAAACGGCAGTGAGAACACTTCCACACCGTATGGCGTATGCTAGGCTAGCACCATTACTTTGGACTTGGGTGTAACAAATCTGGTGTGTTACGGCGAGCTTTAAAGATTACATCTTTTACATTTGTTAATGGCTTGTGAAATTGTTGTTAATAAATGAATAAATGATTAGTCAAACAATTCAAGCGGGATTGAGTTCAAAATAAAAGATTAGAAATTAGAAAATAAAACAAAACAAAACATTAAACAAGGACATTTTTGTTTAAAGGGGTCGGATGACCCTACTTAAATTTAAGTAACATCATAAAGTACAAATGGGAATATAAAAATACCTCACTAATATACTATATTAGCCCCACTTAAATATTATCATCATCACACTAATTACAATTCAAAAAGGAAAAGACTACCAATTCATGTTGGGCCTTATACAACATTCAATAAATTAATTGGGCCTCTAAGTACCATTCCATTTTCTTCTTTTATTAAACATAACCTTTGTACAGATAGAAGTCTAAAAAATCAACTTTAACACTCTTACCAAGCTTCTTCAAATAAGATTCGATTTGTTCCTTGGAAAGAAGTTGGTATGATATCTGTTGTATGTTATAAGTAAATATGTTGTTGTATTTTGATAAAATGATCCTAGTGTTGGAATTGTGGTAATTTAAGTTTGTTTATGTCAATCAGCATTGTATTAAAGTTTCAATATATGAAGCCTCATCACTGACAGTGAGCATGAATCTTTGATATTGTCTCTAGAAATTACAGTGACCCCACTGATGATGTTTCTTAGCTCCGTTCCTGATAATTTAACCATGGTATATGGAAATTTTAAAGCGGGTTGTGTTTGGCGTAAAACTGAAGGGATCAGGTTCAAGTGTGGAAAAAAGGTGTTATTAAAAGTATTGCAGATTTGCAGGTATTCTTTAAGAAGTACTAGAGGTTGATGGTGGTGAAAACGATAGCAAACTTACAAGTCGATATGGTTAGATCTCTAATTTGAACTAGATAAATCAGAGGCGTTTATCATTCGGTAAGCATTATAGTCGACAAAACGTAGGTTGCTACCAAGAATAGTGGAGGAAAATTTTTTCCCGAATGTGGTCCGATTCCATAATGAGACCTGAATCTACAGATTAGATGAGGAGTCTAAGAACATGACAGCAGGGAAACGCTCAAGGAGCTAGACGCAAAATTTCAGGCAATTCCATGGTTAACCTTAACACATTTGCTCGTTACTCAACCCAACCCGCTCATTTTGACACCTCTAGTTAATTACAATATTGGGCTGGAACTCGCGTGGATATGAATTGGAATTTCAGACTTCTAATGTTATCTGTAATTCTCTAAAAAAAAACCAGGGAATGGTAGATCTCGAAAGAATCTCTACTTTTTGCTATTATTGAACAAACAATAGAGACAATAGGAGAATCGTTACACGTATAGAACAACTAAAACTATGCTACAATTTACAATCTTATAAACCTTCAAAAACCTAAAAAAACAAAAACAACAATGTTTGTTCCTAACATGAAGGAGGTTGCAGTTGTTTTAATCTCCGTACCACTACTTTCATCGATGGTCGTGTGGACAGTGATTCCACGGTAGTTTGCACCGCTAATCGCAACACCTCCACCAAGTCATCATGTGGGCCAGCATCCCATAATCCCGCTGTGAAAAACTCTTTAGCCCGACCTTGGGTTAGCAGCATATACGCCCACTGTACAATGTTGAACCCGTTTCCATAGGATGAAAATGAAGGGTCTAACGCTTTCTTGTCAGATATCAACTCCAACAGTACCACCCCGTAACTGTAAACATCTGCTTTATCTGAAACCCGACACGTCATCGCATATTCCGGAGCCACATACCCAAAAGTTCCCGCAACCCCAGTGGTTGCGTGAGTCTCCGAAGTACCCAAAAGTCGGGCCAAACCAAAATCAGACAAATAAGCATTAAAATCTTCATCAAGCAAAATATTACTCGGTTTCACATCACGGTGAAGAACACGAGGAACACATTGATCATGGAGGTATGCAAGTGCACGGGCAATGTCAAGAGCAATTTTATGAAGGACTCTCCAATCGACAGCCCGACTCGATCTTTCTTGGATGAATCTTTCCAAGTTGCCACCAGGTAAATAATTGTAGATCAAGAACATCTCAGATTCACTAGCGTGATACCCGATTAGCGTCACAAGGTTCGGGTGGCGAAGTCGACCCAACGTCCTGATCTCTGCATCAAACTGTTGTACACCCTGAAATCGTCCAACAGATAGTCGTTTTATCGCTACCAAAAACCCGGGTGAGATCTCGGCTTTGTAAGTAGCTCCAAACCCTCCATTTCCAATACAGTTGCTAGCATTGAAGCTACCTGTGGACCGAACCACATTCTCAAAAGTCAATGGGACCCCGATGTCTGTGAAAACTGTAACTTCCTTACGAACCGACCCACGGATATAAGCACCGGGTTTGGGCCGCCATCTGGTACAGAAAAACACAACCAAGAGAACTAGCATAACCGAAAATATAGCAGAGGCAGATGTTATTGCAGCAATCGCAATCGAATTTAAGCCACTTCCACCTTTTGGAGAGGGCACCGGTGAACCAGAGAGATTTGCAAAATCATTACCAGCTGGCGGATCAGGAGACGAATTTGTCGGAGATATCTTACATGATTGCAAATACGGGTTCCCAAGAACACTACTGCATTTCATCAATTTATCATTTGATGGCAATGGGCCAGACAAGTTATTGAACGAGACGTTGAATTTCACGATCGTCTTCATGTTCGCCAAACCGGATGGGATCTGACCAGAAAGCTTGTTGTTGTTTAGCAAAAGAACTTTTAAATTCTTCAAATCTACAAGATCTCCTGGGATCTCCCCGGACAACGAGTTTGAGAAAAGTTCAAGAACTTCTAAAGATCCCACCTTTCCCAAACCCAAAGGAATTCGACCCGTAAGATTATTACCCGATATCGAAAGGTTCTTGAGATCCTTGATCTTGTTAAAGCTAATGGGTATCTCTCCTGTTAACATATTCCGACTCAAATTGACTGCAATAAGAGAACCCAGTTCACCAAAACTAAGAGGAATCTTGCCTGTTATTTGATTTCCAGACACATCCAAGAAAGTCAAAGTTCGGCATATTTGACCAAGGTTCGACGGAATTTCACCAGTAAATGCATTCAAGCTGATATTAACAACCATCGATTTCAAATTCGCACAATTTTCAAATAGCGTTCCAGGAAACTCACCGGTAAGCTCGTTTTGCCCCGCAAGAAAAGCATAAATAGTATTTTCCCCTGTTCTTGCAATCGGCAATGAACTTAACGGACCGGTGAAATTGTTGCCCCCAAAATTATGGGTAATTGCAAGTTCTCCAGTATCGTCATGGATCAACAAAGGAGAGTTTGCGGCTTGAGATGCAAAATATTGAAGGTATGCAGTTGATAGATTAACAGGTTCACACTTTGTTGACTTATAAGAGGGAATAGGCCCAGAAAGACGGTTTCCACTAACATCAAAAACTGTCATACAAGGAACATTAAGTTTATCACTGATCTCGCCAGTCAACCTGTTGTAGCTCAAATCAAGAAAATGCAACTTCTTGCAAACATTAAACCCTTTGGAGATTTCACCATCGAATAGGTTCTGCGCCAGGTTGACCATTTCCAAGCTACCACAAGTGCCCCAATTGTCGGGAAAATTACCCTCTAATGTCGCTCTTGGTGCCCATAATAACTGCAGCTTCGGAAGACTAGTGATTTCTGAAGGGACAATACCTTCAAAATAATTAAACTCATCTTCGGGAGCCAATTGTGCTAAACTGTCATCAGAATTCAAAACGGTAGGAATCGGATTCATCAAGTTGGAAAACACAAGAGTTGATAAATTCAAACAGCTTCCGAGCTCACGAGGTATTGCACCACTGAGACTATTTCTTGATACATCCAAAACCTGTAGCATTTCAAGCCTACCGATTTCAATAGGGATTTCTTCTTGAAGCAAATTCGAATACAACAAAAGGGATTGTAACTTTGTACAGTTCCCTAAACTAGTCGGAATTGCACCAACTAAAAGATTACCCGAAAGCTCTAAATGCTCAAGATTACGACAATTATACCCAATCTCACTTGGTATATTCCCGGATAACTGATTAAACGACAAATACAAACCTCTCAAATCACTAAATCCGTTAAGAAACATCGGAATCGAACCATTAACACGATTCCCTGCAAGATTCAAGACCTGTAAAGTCTTGATACCCGATAACGAATCCGGTATCTCCCCAGATATCTGATTAAACCCCAAACTAAGAACTCGTAAACTTCTTAATCCACTGAAATGAGACTGTAAATTCCCACTAATCAAATTCCCTTCAAGATCAATCACTTCTAACTTCTCCATCCCCCAAATTTCCACAGGTATTTCACCACTCAAATCATTAAATGGAAGTGACAATATTCTAAGTTCCGAGAGCTTCGATACCGATTTCGATAACTTACCAACTAACTTAACACTAGATTCCACACAATTTTTCCTAATTCCAAATCCATATAAAGCAAATTGATTATACTTTAGACAAGTAAAGTCACCTGAATTACCTCCACCAGTAATATTAACAGCAACAACTCGAGAATTTGACCCACAAGTGACTCCGATCCATGAACAGTGATCCGAACTGCTTAAACTCCAGCTCATTAACAACCCGGTAGGATCCGAAACGGAGGATTTGAACTCCAGAAGTGCTAATTTATCGGAATCACCGCCGAAACTTGGGTGGAAACAAAATGAAGTGAAAATGAAAGATATAATTAACAATAAAATTAAGGGTTTTTGAAGACGACCCATTACTGGAACCCTAATTAGGGTTCGTAAAAATTGAAACTTGGTGCAGAAAGAGTGGTAATTTTGAAGATCTGGAAATTGGGTTTAGTTTAAAACCCTAACCCTAGAATTTGAGTTTTGGGGAAAGAGAAGAACATGGAGAGAGATTGTTGTTGAACAGTGAAGATGAGAGAGCATTGAGAAAACGCGTTTGTAAATTTGTTTTTTGTTTTTAGCATTTAATTCATTTTCGCCTTTTTTCAGTTTTTAATGGTAAAGCTATAGCTATTCCCCAAAAAAACTTATTAAAATTAAAATAAATAATAATAACAATTTATAATCCAAAAATTTAATGTAGTATTCATGCTAAAATTGCTAATACAAGAAATATCAATATCATAGACAACTAATTTTTGCTATAAGATCTTATGAATTGAAATCAGGCAATTAAATAGGTATAAAAAATGAAAGTAATTACAATATTAATAAAAATAATATATACATTTTCAAGATGAATTTGAAAAGTGTTTGAATTTCGTAATACACTGCTAGAGAGAGGTCCAAATGAGAATGGAGTAACTAATAGGAATGCGTCACGTATCATAAAACTCACTTTCCCTACGTGGAAATTCAAAAGAGAATAAGAATTCTTATGATTTTTCGACTTACCGTTTGGGAGATATTTAATTTTTAAAAACGTGAGGAAAGTGAATTTTGTGATACGTGGTGCGTTCTTATTGATTCCTTCATTCTCACGAAAAGTTGTTGTACTCGTTTGAACTCACTCTACGCTACTAAGATAAGTAAATTCACAATTAATATTACTTTATTATAAAAGTGAAGGTTGGTAGTCTTCCAAATACGTAGAAAAATGTAGTCAAGTTGACGTGTGCTTGGAGTTATGTTTTACCCTATACAAAATTATTTAAAAGAAGATATATTATTTTAATGTGATATGAATGAGTGTTACTACTTGCGTTAAACAAATATTTTACTATAATCAACACATAATTGACTCTCAGATATAAGTATTTTATACTAATACTACACTAAATTACGGAACTAAGGTGTGGACTATGGAGTACTCATTTTCAGCGTTAATCTTCTTTTCGTGGTCTCACTTCCACGTAAAAGTTTTCAACTCTCCTAAAATCGTACTAGGTGTTAAATTTGGTGTTGAAATTTAACATCAAATTTAACACTTTTCTTGCTTTTAAAACGTATCTATATATTTATTTTTGTTAACTATCGTAATTAACAGACAAATAAACACAATCCAAATTATAAAATATTATGTGGTTGTGTTCTATACGTGAGCCACAATGACTCATCGTCTTTAGGGTTGTGCATATTTTGGAAAGAATCGAGTAGGAACCGGACCGAAACCCAAATACCCGAGCATATTTAGTCCGATTCATGGTCCATATTTGTGTCAGTTTTTTGAAACTCGGTCCGGACCGGATTATACCTGAAAAAACTAAAAATGGACCGAACCAAAATTTGTATATACATTTTTTACTTATGTATCGTAAGAAAAATAACATGTCATCCTAATCTTTTGTTATCTATTTATACTAAAAAGTTTTGTTCCTATAACACAATTACATAAACCTTAATCAGTTAGAACCCTCTGTAAACTCAGGTAAATGATATGTAATGTAATAATTTTAGATCGAGATTTGCAGTTATACAAAAATTCATATATAGCTCAACTCAAAGACCATACACTTTCATCAACTTATAAACTCAGGTCTTTCAATTTCAATAAAAACTTATGCATGAATCTTCAACTAATGACCTCAAAATTGTGTAAAGCCAACAAAAGAAACATGTTAAATAACAATCATTTCGGTTCGGTTCTTTTGAGAGAACTGACCAGAACCGTATCGGAAACGAACCGACCCAAACCGATGATATTTGGTTCGGTCCTCGGTCCGCAATCTGGTACAAATCGGGTCTCGGTTCGGTCTGGTCCCGTGGGGGTTTGGTCCGGTTCTGAACCATGTACAGGCCTAATCGTCTCCACCCTCTATTGCAGTAATAAAAATCGTCTCTATTTCGTTTAAGTGAAACACAAGGGTGGTATATAGTTTCTAAGGTAAATTAGATTCATAAATGTAAAAAATTTAAGGGGGTGTTCGGGAGAGCTTATTTCAATTGCTTATTGTTTATTGTTTATTACTTTTATAAGTAAATAAGCTAGAAAATTTAGATTTATTTTGAGTCCCCTCACAAAGAAGTACGTATAAGCTTCACAGAATGAACTTATCTAAACACTTATAAATGAGTTTATTAAGAAAATAAACAATCGAAATAATTTACATTGTAATGCTTGATGTTTTTAATCTATTTACTCTGAGTATTATATTTGGACTAATTCATTACTTGGACTTGCACTTAAACGCCTTGAATTTGGGTCAACTAACATAATCACTCATCTAATACTAGTGAGAACAAAAATCAATCGTTTTTCATGAAATAGGTCTTGGTTTCAATCTCAATTTATCGCGATTTCAGAAAAAATAACTGAACATGCCTAAAGTCTAAGTTGTGATAATTGAAGAAAGGTCCTGTCAAATTCAAAAGATCCCGACAACGTATACATTCGTGTCCTTATGAGGGGGCTATGGTTGAGCACATGCCTAATAGGCTAATACTAACATGATGTGAGCTCTTCAACGAACTTCGGTCTAAGTCAATGGGCCCGGGTCGCCTTTAATACTGATGGTCCAGCCGGTTGGGATCATATGAAAATTTCGAGTTAGAAAAACCCACCCCAAGTCTTCAACCGGACCACAAGGTTCAATCTAGAAGCCCATGTGTCTTGTCGTCTTTATTGAGTATGGATCCTACCTCCTGTCACTTTAATATTTCTTTATATTTACAAAAAAACTCATTTATTTATTTTTTTTCATTGTAAATTACACTTTTGGCATGTTTAGTCCACGGACTTTTGTACTTTATTGTTGATACTAAATTTACGATTTCATATCAATAAAGTTGAGTTAACTATTCTTTTTTAAAATTTTATTTCATTTTATTAGATAGTATTATTTTTATTTTTATTTTTTATTAAAGATGACACGATGTACATTTTATCATCAAGAGCAAAAATGTCTTTTTCATTTTTATGATTGATGCAACGTCAATGCAAAATTCTATTCATTTGATTTTAAATAGTTATTGATGCTAGCAACTTTAAAATGATCGTGTTATGTTCTCTTTTTATTGATCAAATTTGATACAAATAAATAAATTCTAATAAAAACTTCATAAATACAAAAATACGTCTTCATTTGGTGTTTTTAAAAAGTGTATTATTTATGAGACTAAACATCTATAATCTAAAATAGATTTAAGAACAAAATTTGCAATTCTTTTTGTTAAAAGTGCAACTACAAAAACGTTATATGATGAAATTTGTTCTACCACAATAAAAAACAAGGTTAAGTTGTAACATATTTAAAACCCGAGGGGAAAAATCTGTAAAGTAGTACTCTAGGCTTTGTCCTGTCAAAAGGACTAAAGGCTAAATACAATCAACAATTTTGTCAAGGTTGTTTTCGACGTTATCCTCCTATGTTACATCGGCTGACGTATCCTATGACGTCATTATCACTGCATATCTTTAAACTTCATAGCTACAACAATATTTAAACCCGCTAAATTCTAAATATAGATAGAATCATGAATTCATGATGATACATGTTAGAAAAGATAACGTTATGAAATACATTAGCATCTAATTCACTATCTTAAGAATATCATGTTATGATGTCACAATTACCTCAAAATACAATTATATCATTTTAAGTAATGCCTAATAAAAAGCTTTAATAGACTTTTAGACCCAAAGTAACTATTATTTTTTCTCAAAAGATGGATAACGTATAGCAACGAGTATTACATTGCCCCTTACACTCTATTATCAATATTGAGTAAGGTCAAGTAAGAATGAAATTTTTTTGAGAACGGATGAACCAATAGAAATGTGTCACATGTCATAAAACTCACTTTCCTTCACACCATAAAAATCAGCATTTGTTTCTCTTCGATTAGACATATCACATGATATACTTTCGACGACTTTTTTTTCGTTTTCGTTGGGCATGTAACACATGTGATACCATCGGGTAACACATGTGTTACCAACGGGTACCACATGTGTTACTAATATTGTACAATCATAAAAAAAAATTCGTCGAAAGTATATTAAGTGAGATGTCTAATCGAAGATAAAAAAAATGCTGATTTTAATGGTACAATTTTTATATTTTTTCAATGAGCGATTCTTGAGATAATTAATTTTTAAAAACATAAAAAAAGTGAGTTTTGTATTACAATTTTGAATATCTTAATTCTTTTTTGGGTTACGATAAAATCTTACTTATTACTCTATAATGTATATGACACAAATTGCATTTTATGCAATCAACTTTGACAATTGGTCCGTTAAGCTAAAGTATGTATTGCATTACGACATGATTGAAAAGGTATAAGGCCACAAAGTTTATCACATTGTGTAGTAGAAAATTCTCAACCTTATATTTGACACTAAATCACTATTTGATCGATTAGTTTAAGTAATCACTCGATAGCCTTCATCGTATATTTAGTAGAGGAAAATTTATCACGATTTTTTATTTTTAATTTTATGAAAAATGAAAAGAGTTTGCGATCTCTAGAAAAAAAAAATTTTTAACTCACACATGATTACACCTTATTATTTATTTATATAAACAAATATAAATAAAATTTTAAGAATTGCATTCGTCTACAGTTAAAATCACATGTGATTATTGATTTGAAGTTTAATCACATGTATTTTTCAAATGAATTATGTGATAATAACTAATAATTCACATGTAATTTCACATTTATATTTATTTACATGTATAATTATAAATAATTATTTAAAATTCGTATTTATTTACACTTAATTCAATAATTCACACGTGATTACTAATTTAATGTTTAATCACATGTGATTATAACTAAAAAAAAATTCGGAAGGTTTATTAAATTATCAAATAAATTATTTTTATGTGATTTTAAACTTATAATTTGTAAATTTAATTATTCACATGTGATTATAGATAGTGATTTAAAACTTATAATTTGATTGTAAATATATTCACATGTGAGTGTTAAATCACATGTGATTTATTATCATGAATTTCACATACCAATTAGAAAACGAAAAAATAAAGTTCGTCGAAAAGAAAATTATGTGGGAAATCCAACAGCTTATCAAGAAAGAAACTCATCTATATTATTAAATCTAACATGTAGAAAATTACAAGACTTTAGATGGTATAAAGATGTATTTTTGGCTAAAGTAATGACTAGGCTGGATTGTAAAGAAGCATATTGGAAATAAAAGTTTATAGCAGGTTTACCTAAGTTATTTGTTGAAAGAATTAGAAATAAATTAAGTCATGATTATAATAATAATATACCTTATAAAGAATTAACGTATGGAGAAATTATAAATTATGTTAATCAAGAAGGATTAGCTATATGTTCAGATTTAAAAATAAAAGCCAAAATTAAGAAAGAAAGCGTTAATTCTAAACAAGAATTAGGAGATTTCTGTCAACAATATGGTTATGAATCTTTAAAATTACCTCCCTCTAGTTCTGAAAAAATTAAATACAGACATAAAAGTAAATACAAAAAACATTATAAAAAAGAACAAGAATATGAAAAAAAGAGATGATTATAGAAAAAATAAGTTTAGAGGAAAAAGAAATTTTCCGTATAAAATTTTTAACCAAAGTAAACAGAAAGACATTATAATATGTTATAAATGTGATAGGAATGGTCATATGGCAAAAGATTGTTATGTTAAAAAGAAAATAAATGAGTTAGATATATCAAATGAACTTAAAAGACAAATTAGTAAGTTAATTATAAGAGATAGTTCAAGCGAATCTAGTATATCAGATTATAGTGAAAATGATATAAATGTTTTGGAAGAAAATACCTCTAGTAGTGAATCTGAAATATGTGAATGTATAGGAAATCGTAATTTTGACTATAAATCAATTAATGGTATAACTAAAGATAGTGAAATAGAACAATTAATAGATTTAATAAATAAAATCGAAGATAGGAATATAAAAAAGATATATTTTTAGAAGTTAGAAGAAAAATTAAATAATAAAGAAGAAAAATCTTTAGATCATAAGCAAGAATATAATTTTAATGAAATATGTAAAAGATTTAACAAAAATATAAATCCTATAACAATTACATAATTACAGGAAGAGCTTAATACTGTAAAATTAGAAATAAAAATTTTAAAACAAATAATAGAAAAAATAGAAAGTAACAAAAAATCTTTATATGAAAAAAAGTCAAAAAATGAACCCAAAATAAATATAATAAATAAAGTAAATTATCAAAGGTGGTATATAAAATTAACCATAGTTATCAATCAAAATTTCAAGCTATCACTAACAGCTTTATTAGATTCAGGAGCAGATTTAAATTGTATACAGGAAGGTTTAATTACAACCCAATATTATGAAAAGTCCTCTGAAAATTATCTTCAGCAAGTGGATCTAGATTAAAAATAAATTACAAATTATCTAATGTTCATATATGTAAAGACAATTATTGTTATAATACTCAATTAATCTTAGTAAAAAAATTTAACCTCTCAACTTATATTAGGACAACCATTTATATTACAATTATATCCTTTCTCAGTAGATGAAAAAGGATTAACTACTAAAGTTTTAAACAAATACATAACTTTTGAATTTGTTCACCCGATTATAACCAAAGAAATAAATATATTAGAAAACAATTAAAAACAAGTAGAATATTTAGTAAGTGAAATAAATGACAAAAGAATATACAATCGATTAAAAGACAAAACTATACAAACAAAAATAAAACTACTAGAAGAAAAATTTAAGAATAATATATGCGCAACTATACCTAATGCATTTTGGAAAAGAAAACAACGTATAGTAGGATTACCCTATATTAAGGACTTTAGTAAGAAAAATATTCCTACTAAAACTAAATCAAAATCTATACATATGTCTATAGAATTAGAACAACATTGTAAAATAGAAATACAAGATTTATTAGATAAAAAACTTATATGAAACGCCCCAAATATATATATATATATATATATATATATATATATATATATATATATATATTACTTATCTTCAATGTTACGCAATCCTAGCATCCTCCTGGTATCGCGTACTTGTGAATAAAAACGCAACAGAAAGTTTTCCTTCATTGTTACGCGATCCTAGCAAACTTCTGGGATCGTGTAACTATGCTTGGATCCTGAACTCAACAAAACTCAGTTTTTGACCCAACTTCGAATGGGCATAAATTTTGACTCGTCTACAATTAAGACCCGAAATTTTGCACGCATATTTTACTCTACAAAATGAAACTTTCTCAATTGGCACTTTTCTAAAATTCACACTAACGAACATTTTGGACTTAAATTCGAAAAGTGACCATTTTGACACCATTGTGAAACAAGTTTGCAACCATTTCAATCCATCAAATTTGGACAACTTCCAGAACTACAACAACATCATATTGACACAATGAAATGCAACCAAACCGCTCAAATCAACTTTTTAACTCATTTTAATAAAATGACCCGTTGGGAGACCCATTTGGAAACCATCAACAACTTAACAATTAGGCTTCCAAATTCATCGACACAACCATAAACTCCATTACATTCACAAGTGCCAATTAACATAATTATCCAAAAACTCAACTCTAAACATTTTAATCATACTACCACCATACAACTTTTGACTATTTTAAATCACCTAATTACAATCTTTAAATCACCAACAACATTTTAACCATTTAAAAGGGTAATTTCAACCCAAAACAACCTTTAACATAACGCTTTATAAAAGCTTCATACATAACAAACTTCATTACAAAAGATGATCATTTGCAAATGATCATCAACTTACAAACTAAGCGTTTCTACATATCAAGAGCATGATCAAAGATTACTTACTACCAATTATGTAGCAAGCCCACCACTAGCCATCTATTGGGTTTCATACCCAAATAATCCCCCGACCCGTTCGTTTCACCTACACAATCCACATCAAAAATATAACGGTAAGCAAACATGCTTAGTAAGTAAGAGAAATCATAACATTAACATTAACAATAACATAATAACATAACCCGAATTAAGGATCCTCAATTCCATACATTTTGACTCAAGGAGTCCATACCATGGTGTCAAGAACATGGTTGATTGAATACTCTTGTATCTCAATCACCACCCTTGAATTCCACCATTTAGTGTGATCGTTGAATACTCTTGTATCTCAATGATCACACTTCATCCACAACATACCAAAGAGCAAATACTTAACTACTCAATGTAATCCAAGCATTGCAATTTAAATCATACTCATCCATTACTTACCTTACAAAAGTGATCAATTAAGCAAGAGCAATCTCTCCACTTTCAAATACCTTATTTGACTTGAATTAGGGTTTAGAACCTTCAATTTATCAAACCTAGCTTCATTTTCGATTTCTCCATCTTCTTGCTCTTTGTTTCTCTCGACCGAATGCACACACACAGGAACAAGTTTTGTGTTCCAGATTTTTCATGAAGGAGGATGATATATTTACATATTTTCATTTTCTACCCTCCACTTATATTTTTAACACTTTCAACCCCTCAACTTGTAATTCTTTTTATATTTCCATTCCATAAACTATATTTGTATTTAACACCAATTACAAATATAAATGTTTAAATAACATACATTAATATAATTATAAAACTTACAGAATTTGGGGTGTTACATTAAACGTCCATCAAAATCCCCTTGGTCATGTTCAGCTTTCTATGTTATAAACAATGCTGAAATAGAAAGAGAAGCACCTAGGTTAGTCATAAACTATAAACCTTTAAATAAAGTTTTAGAATGGGTTAGATATCCTGTACCAAACAAAAGAGATTTATTAAAAAAGCTATATGATTCAAAAATATTTTCTAAGTTTGATATGAAATCTGGATTTTGGCTTATTCAAATAAAAGAAGAAGATAAATATAAAACAGGCTTTAATGTCCCTTTTGGACATTATGAGTGGAACGTAATGCCTTTTGGTTTAAAAAATGCTCCATCTGAATTTCAAAATATAATGAACGATATAATTATATAAAAAAATGGATTAGCAGTTTCTCCAACTAAGATATCATTATTTCAAACAGAAATAAGATTTTTCGGACATAATATAATTCAAGGAACTATAAAACCAATAGATATGAGTTTAGAATTTTCAACCAAATGTCCTGATGAAATAAAAGATAAAAATCAATTACAAAGATTTTTAGGATGTTTAAACTATATACATGATTTCTTTAAAGATTTAGGAATTATTTGTAAACCTTTATATGATAGGTTAAAGAAAAATCCTAAACCATGGACTTGAACATTCTAAAATAATAAGACATATAAAAGAAAAATAAAATTTTTACCATGTCTAACTATACCTCATCCAAATGCTAAGCTTATAGTTGAAACAGACGCAAGTGATTTACGATATGGTGGCATTTTAAAACAAAAACTTTCTAATAATGATTCTGATAATGAAAGTGAACAACTAGTAAGGTTTTATTCAGGTTCCCGGAATGAAACTCAGAAAAACTATTCTACCATTAAAGTGCAAAATATATTTTAGAAAAAGATATAAAGAATTTAATTTCTAAACAAATTTTTGCTAGATGGCAAGCTATGTTAAGTAACTTTAATTTTACTATTGAGTTTATTAAAGGAGAGAATAATTCTCTACCAGACTTTTTATCACGAGAATTTTTACAGGGAAAATGAATAGTTCATCAGAGTCTGGAAAGAAGATTATATTAACAAGACAATCTATAGCAAATCTAAAGAAGGAAAAGAACCCATCTCCTTCTTCTAAAGATTTTCCATCCCTTCCTATACACCAGAATAAATTTGAACCTATATCTCCGTTTTCTAACAAAGTCAGACTCCCTTATTCAGTTCTAGCCCAGTTACAAGATTTACCGAAATCTCCTATAACTCCGCAAAAACCTTTTACTCCATCCCCTACTATATCAAGATCCTCTTCTAGTTCAAATGAGTATGCTATAAACCCAAACAGACAAGTCATTAAAATTCTAGAACCATTTGAAGAACAAAAATTGAGTCAAGGTTGTCAATCGCTTATAGAATATCTATATTCAAAAAATTCCCACTTTTATAACAATGATTATCAAACCAGAGAGTATTATCAAGCCATTTTAGTTGATTCCAGGTCAGTTATTATAGAACACACTACTAACCCAAGACACCCAAACGTTATAAACTATAGTAAAGTCAAAATTATCAAAGTCATAAACTCAGAAGAATGGTCTATCAAACCTTATACTCATAAAGTTTTATCTGGATATCCATCATACCCTGTCTATAATTATTATGATTATCAAGAGGCATGGTTTAAAGCTTTCCTTTTAAGAAGCTTTAATCATACGTGGTTTTTATATTTTTCAGACAAGTTTTCTAATATATATCCAAGATGGTTTATTAAGTGGTTTAGATATATGGGAACCATTCCTGAAG